>JAWWEV010000083.1:14103979-14193876 GCA_035583235.1 Hafferia zeledoni | reverse complement strand
TAGCTGGTTGGGGGGGGAAGAACCCTTTTTCACTCTGTCTCGGACAGTTGGCGTTTTGCCAGCTCAACCCAAGACAACGGAAAACAGGCTTCAATACAGTTTTCCTCTCAACTAACTCTAAATTTATCAGTGTTTCATTAATATAAAGTCAAAAGTAAATGGTTTGGGGAAAGAAAAGCTTTAACCAAAGCACTACTCTGCTGCAATTTGTTGCACAGAAAGCTCACCATGCTTGCAACATGCTCAACACATACTCAAGTTGATGTGCTCAGGTAAACTCTTCCTATGAAGTTTCCTGCAAAATCTCAGATACCTGCAGATCACACGAAGGCCACAATAAAATGACTAAGGAAGAGTAATTTCGAATTATGAGCACTATCTTCTTCTGCCTAGCTATACTCACTTGGTGCTTCCTGGGGTTTTTCCACATGATTACTGCATAAATACTTCATGCCAGGACTGGATTTCTGTGTGTTGAATAATATCCCGGTAAGAACATTTGGGTTCAACAACAAAAATAGACATATCTGACAGCCATGTTCCCAATTACATGATGGAGTATGCAATTAAGAACTGGGCAGCATACTGACTGCATTCCAATTATAACTCAGCCATCAAATACAAGAAGACTTCATGAAAAGATTAAAAAGACATTTTCATTAAAATATATTCTTCCTATCCTTCACTAGCACTGTAGCACAGTTAACAACAGGCACACCAACTGCTCTAAGTTCTATTTATATAGCAAAGCACAGGCACCGGTATGCATGAGAATCAAACTAAGAAAAGGGCTCGAACTGCTACAGTTTATTACCTACAAACCATTTTCTTCCAGGTATAACCATATAAACCCACTGAGATCCAACACAGTTATGCATTCACAAGATTTCAATCAGTCAATTACTGGGAAGACTTTTGAGTATCTATGTTGCAAGGACAATAATACAGCTGAACAAAATAGAATTACTTGCAGCCTAAGAATTTCACAAAGCAGCCAACTAAATGCATAAGGTAATAAGACTAGGATTAAGAGCAAAAAATTATCTATAACAAGATAATAAGATAATGACATCGCTCTTGAATGAAGTATCAAAATTTGGGCTACTTCTTGAACCAATAGTACACAGAACCTCCAATTACTTTCTCTGACATTGTCAGTGCCAAAAATACACCCACCAATGTCAACATATCAGCACGTTACAACTCCTCACACCCTAAAAAATCCCTGCCATCACACTCTTGAATGTTTCTTGGCACTGTGAGAAAACAGCATAAAGGTCATGGAAAACAAACTTCACTCACATTCTTACAGGTGTCTCCTCCACATAAAAGCTGAAGAGCAGCTGAGCGAGGGCACACAGGACCTCTCAGTGCCCTTGCAGAACAGAACACTTCAATTTCCACACCTGTGAAGTCAACATTTTCCAGTAGTATACAGTCACTTCTATTTAAAAACCAAATAATACCTTGGGTTTACTGTTTATATCCCAAAACTGAAAATCAGAAGAAATACAGGATAATTGAACTACATGGGAAAAAGAAACTTGAGTAAGATCCTGTCTTTATAATTTTTTTTAGATATGCAGCTACTGCAAAGAATTCAAAGGAAAAAAGATCCTGAAGGCTCAACTAAGCAGTTCTACATTCAAACAAGCTAAAAGAGATTTGCCAATTATACGGTCAAAAGTAAGAAGCTACAGTCAAAATCTGGCTTTTTTATATCATAACCTATTTTCCAAACGTATTAGGAAAAAATAATCTTTCATGTGAACTCGCAGTCATTCAACCAAGGTTCAGCAAATTCTAAACCCACACACTTGATTTGTCATCTATTTGGCTGCTAAATCCGACTCTAAAAGAGTGATGTGTTACCTTTTTATTATTTTTTAAAAGATTTCTCTGGGGATTGCACAGCAAAGGAATGAGTATGTAGCCTATCTTACACAGGAAGGAGAGATTTTATCCTTAAAAACAGGAGGTTCGCCCACATGATCACCTGGGACAAACTTGGCCAGTGCAAGCAAGCTAGAAGGTTATAGGAGCCTGGGAATGTTTAACATCAAGAAAGTAATTACAGCCCAGCAAGATCAGAAGGAATTACACAGGAAATGTGAACAGTAACCCTTTCATGCCAAAAAAAATGAAAAAGTGAGCTCTCAGCTGCCAAACTATGAGGCTGTACAAACCAATTGCAAAATGCAGGAATGGAAAAAACACTATATATTACTAGGCTATAAATTCCCAATGATGTGATAAAGCTACACCTCCACAAAAAGAACAAAACCTCCAGTCTTTCTTCTTGCCATGTATATGCAGTATAATTAAAGCCCAGAAGAAACATGAAAAAGTTGCAAACACCACACAAGAACAGTCAGTTGTCTCTTCCAGACTTTTTAACTTTATGCTGACCAAACAGTGTCCTCTGTAGAAGATGGTCGAACATCTTGTTCTTATTTAGTCAATGTCCTTCCAAAATATATAGCAAGAATGCTAACTCTCTGTTACCCATTCCATGAAAATGAATCTCCCAAATTCTGAAATAAATCCCATAGCTCAGGAGAATGACTTCAAGCTACTTTATGTATTTGTTGGTGAAGCAATTTCTGTTCTCCAGGGACATGGAGGAATTTGAGTAATCTGACTGTATGTCAGTCTAGTTCCAAAGCCTTCAAGTGCCATTTTGGAAAGTCAACAGTGATCAGACACACCTGCTCTTCACACAGAACTGGGAACCATTTTAGTAATACAAGAGACTTTTTTTAAGCTCCTCACTAAGGAAAATTGCATTCATTTATATCCACTAAGACACAGTGCTGCACATAAGCCAAATCAGACAAGAGATGAGCAATAATGCAACTAAGCACTAGTGTTTTTATTAATTTATTGATTAAAATTACCATGAATAGACTCTCATTTAACAAAAGTAAGCTCCCCTAAAATGTCAGTGTATATCTGACCTACCAAAAGATACTTTTACAATTTAAAAAATCAGTAAATTATCTTATTTAAGCAACACACTTCTTTAGTTGTTCTTAAAATTACAAATCAGAACAGCATCATCACACACTGCATTGCCAAAACCAGCACACCACACCAGCACTTTAGCTTCTTTTCTCCCACCTTATCACTCAGGTGTTTACCTTCCTTTACTACCAAAGTCTTCCTTTTCTCCTCTCTTCTATTGGATCCTGTTTTATTTCCTTTTTCTTGCCTTCCTATCTAAGGTGAGTGGGCCTTTGCCATCACTAAAGCCTCATGCCTAACCACGTCTTGCATGACTGAAGTCTACTCAGCCACCTGTCCAGTGGAATCTCTAAATAAATAAAATTAAGGGGGGGGAAAAGAAAATACAAAAGCAGAACATGAGAATTTCAAGCTTGGGCATGCAAACAGGGTAGATATGGTGCAGTAAAGAAGTAACAACCAGGAAGGCCAAAAAGGCATTGCTGACATTATGGACTGCACCAGTAACTGTACCTCCCATTCTTCAGGAGATAAAACTGAAACTTGAAACAATTGCATTTTCTATTATTTCACTGAGGTGGAGGCTGAAAAGAGACAAGCACCGTGACTTCGTTCTGGAGACAAAGGGAAGGTTCCATTTTCTCCTGCACTAAAGTTAATCCCACTTCTAAGGGCTGGTGATCTGCAAAAGCAAACTGAACTAACTCTTCCAGTCGATTCACGTTCTTCAGAGATTAAAGTCACTTCACCTAAATTTGTCTGCCTCTACAGCAGATTAAAGATTCAGCAGTACAATATCCATACAAGATGTTAGCCAAAAAAACCCCGCAATAGTAGATGAGCCACTAAATTTTTGATGGCTATAAATGTGACACAGTTCTACCCACAGCACATACAATGTCTGTTGATCAGTCCGAAAAATATTTCAGTGTTGCTGCAAGATATTCTGTCTTCAAAGGACTTGTATATGTAAAGCAAAAATATTCCCAGGGATAATGATATGGCTTTTTAAGTTCAATGTGCTTAAAATCAGAGCCTTTTTTCAGCAAGGTGAACTGAGTCAAGTCTGTTAAAAGCCAGCACTAACTACAAGGACTACGACCATGCAGAGGAAATGGTGGCAACGGCACCGGAGAGTGTTTCCTGTATCTCCCAAGTGTAGGCAACATGTCAGAAACTGAGCATTCCTTTCAATACCTGAACTTGTAACTGATTCATCTGCTGGACCCTGAAGCTGCACTGTGGCTCACAACAGTGTGCACTGCTAACAGGATTCCTTTGCAAATCAACAACATTTTTCACCTGACCTGACATCTGCTCTTTGTGAAACCTCTTTAGAATTTATATCTGAAAACTAGTAAAAGTTGAACTCAATGATCCTTGTGAGTCCCTTCCAACTTGGGATATTCTATGACTCCAGTGTACCAGTACAAGTAATATTTCTTAACTGAGAGGTTACTAGCATTCACCTTATTTTCAGAAAGAAAAATAATTAACTTTAAAAAACTGAAAATAAAAATTGTCATTATTCTGGGCTTGTGAAACCACTTTATAATGAAAAAGTAAATTACAAAATACTAGTTTTGAACATTATTAAGGTTCTAAATACAGTTATTTATAATATGACTAGATTTCAACAGAAAGTTAAAACTTCTCCTTTTGGGGACACTTATAGTCAGTCAACTTAATGCATGTGTTAATATTCCCATCCAGTGTCTTCCTCACTGAGAGTAGAATACACTAAACATTTTCTCCTTCTCAATACAGAGCAGCTTTCTAAAGATAATTGCCAAAGACTGAATTAACAGATAACTACACCATTCACGGACAAATATTGGAGAGAGGCCACTAAATAAAAACTGAAACTTTTCTTTGTAGCTATCCTCCAAGAAAGCAAGTATGTTTATTTTCCTCACAATATACAGCTATCTTCAGAGCATGCTGAAGATAAATGTAGGTTTAATACTTGCATGAAACCATAAAAAAATAAATAAAAGCAGTATTACTCTGATCTAGCCTAAATGGACTTTATAGTTTTATGCTTCTTTTGAAGCAAAATCTTATCATGCAAAAGACGTTAAAAATACTTAATTACTTAATGATTTAGAACATAGTCTTTAATTACAGAATCCATAACTTAACCATTTTTCTAACACCTCTTTATGTGGTCATGAAGTCTTTCCAACACTGCAGGAAACAAGGAATTTGACAGCCAGTTGAAAAATACCTGTAAGAAATTAAGTACGGGACAGACATAAATGATGCTAATGATGCACACCAAACTCTCACAGTTTCAGCATCTCACCTTAAGCAGGAGAAGATGCCCTAAACTGGTCAAAGCTGCACTGGATTAGACTAACTCATCATCTGAATAACCCTCCCAGCAGTTGTTGATCAAACCTGGCTTCCTTTGCATTTAGAAAACCAAAAAGGCTTCACTCAATCCTCTTAGAGAAGCTCTAACCACAATTATTTCCAGTGTTGTCACTTTACAGTCACTGAGATAAGCTCCCTAACCAAGAGACTCCACATGCTACAGCCACCAGGCAAGCTAGTCTTTCCTGTTTTCTTTTAGCAGTGCACTTACTTGGTTCATCAACAAAAGAGAGCAGAGCATGGACATTAAATACCTTACACATATGATGCTTTTGTCAACTCATACCATTATACTAATTGCCTTTTTAAAAAAAAGTCAGACTTTATATTCCTATGAAATGCACAACAGCATACATTGCTCCTGTTTCAAATCCCATCTCCCCTGAAAACGGTTAGAGCTGCTACTGGAGCCAGACAAGAGTCCAGACTCACCACTAAAACAGAAGACCCAAAGCAGGAGTCAACATGTTTTACTAAAACACTAATACAAGATTAATGAGAATCATCTCAAGGAAAAGCAGATTTATTACCATCCTCCCTCTCAGATTATTGTAACTGTGATTATTGTAAGCAAAATGTTCTCATCATAGGAAAAAAAAAATTCGTCCAGAAGGTATGAAGTACATCATTCTACCTGTTAGACAACAGAGAACTGGCACAATTTTCAAATACAGCAACCTGAAATCAAAATCACATAAACGTAAATATGACATAAATTATATTTATGTTTCTATAAACTATGCTATGGCAATATATACTCTTGCAGTGCAAGTAGATATTGGATAAAATAAAGATGTGAGAAATATAAACAAACAAGTAATCATTCTACTAACAAACTACACCAGGTTTTTTCAGAATGGCTCCTAAATCAAAGCAAAGAGAAGTAAAAAAAAAAGCCTCCTCTGACTTTTGGAGCATTCTGCTCATTACAAAAGTGAAAAGAAATAATCCAAAGCAACAAACTTCTCCAGGATCCCACATATATCTGGCACCCACCTGCTTATGTAAAGATTGGTAACATGCAGTGGTGGCTTTTAAATGGATATTTTTCAAATAGTGACAATCCTCAAATAGCAAAGCTTCCTTTTCAGGTGTCCCAACTCAAAATAGTATCTAAAAGTTGACCATTATTTTAGGCTTATCATCCCTGACAGAGCACCTCTAGTTACTGAAGTTTTTCTGCCTTGACAAAGGAATTCATACAGAGAAAATGTTTTGGTGTAAATCACGGCTATTCTAAGCCAGGAAAATGTCCCACAGATCGCTACGTTACCATCTTTCAGGCAAGTTCTCCATAATTAAGGTATCAATTATAATTTCACAGGCATATTTTATTTTATAAATAAACTCTGTTGCCATAATTTGAGCTGTGGGAAAGAATGTCTGCGTCAATGCACCAACCCTTACAGCATGGCAGGTTTTGAACTGAATGCCAGCTCTAAATGTTATAATATGGATTCTAGCAGAGAAAAACTAGAAGGAAGACTTTCCCCTCACCCCCAAATTCCCACAAGCCTTCTGAATTTTTTTATTCCTGTCACGGCACCTCCCTGACATCTGCTCTTTGCTGCTCCAGAGCCAAATACAACAAATTTAAGTCAATCTGCTGCTAAACATACCAAAAGTAAAAACTGCAGCCTCTATTAAATGGAGAGAAAAGGACATTTCAGTGGGAATGAGCAAAAGCCGACTCTGTGGTCTTTTTCTGCTGAACACTCCTTTTGATGCTTTTATCACCGAGTTTTATAATTGAGTTTGATAGAGACTGAAAGCAAACAGTTTCTAGGACTTGAACCATGCCAAGAGAAAAGACTGGCAGAGCAACAAGCATGCTCATTTAATTAAGATCCCCCCACTGCTATTTTTATGACTTTTTACATACTTGCTGGGAGTTGGCTGGGTGACACAGGAGGCCAGCGTTAGCTCATCTCACCCTCCCTAAATATTCCATCACTCTGGGTACAGAACAAACTTGTGTACTGACTTGGATTAAATTACTGCAGGAACACCTACTTGAAGCATGAGCCCAGGCAACAAAAAAATCAAAGCTGAACAGAACAGTGTCTCACTAGTGGCAAGTTACAAAAGCAACTGCCCTACATAAGTTCTTTCCAAGTTGATGAGGACCCTCATGTTAATTCACAAAACCTCTTCTTTAATGTCCCCATCTACATGAAAAGCAAATTAAATCAGTGGATATCAAGGGAACTAGACATAGCTCCTAGTGGGTATGTCACCTAGATACAACCTCATACAGGGAAAGGGAGCAAACAAATTAGGGGGCACCATAACCATTTCTCCCATAAACAAACTAGGGATAGACTTAATTCCTTTACTCCCACCATCAATACACAGTTTTCAGATGAGCTTTATTAAAAATCATGGTGGAGATCATCTTTTAAGTGAGAAAAAGCTAAAGGATTGCATTCTTTCAGGAGAAAAGGTAACCTGAGCCTGTGTAAATATTCTTGCACTCTAACTTACCCAATTTCTATTAAAATTTTCCTAAATTAAAATTATCCCTAGGCTGCAGAGCTCACTCTTATCAATTTATTACAAAATATATCCTTTCTCAAGTTTCTTTCTCAGTTTGCCACCCTAATTTCACAGAATGTACCCTTACTCGTATAGCATGAACTAACAAAACAAAAGCTTTTGAATTACTTCTCTCAAATCATTCATCATTCTGTTATACTTCTGTTATACTTCTCAATATGCACTGCCTTCCAAAGGTTAAACAATCTTTTTTTTCCCCAATTTCTCTTTATAAAAGCAATGTGTGAAGACATTGTTTGGGGCTGGGTAGTCTTTGCTTTGCTGTCCTTTGGCACAATCCCTTCCTTGTATCTCACCCGCTATTGTCTGCAAATTTTTGTTATCTGCCAATCAGGATATCTTCCCAAAAAGAAAATCCCTCATTTACAGAAGAACATAACACACAAAGCAAAGGTAACTCCCCAGGACATTTCACCTTCAGGTGTTGAATGAGGTACCAGGTATTTGCAGCACAAGAGCAACTCTGTAAAGTAACACAGCAGACCTGCCCTTTGAAAAATTCAGACTGTAATAAAAAAGATTACTCATAATATATGGAGGACAAGAACATTCAACATCCTGCTACTCTACCAGAACTACAGAAAACACATAACATCTCTTCATCAACCTACTAAAATAGCATAAAATATAACAGATACTAAATTGCCCCTTAGGAGGCAAATATCCAGCCAAAACCAAAAAAGTTTCCAAGAACATGGTGCATTTCAAGATCTGAAATCACAACAGCCTATCATGACTTTTCTTTCTAAGTTAAAAAACCCAGAGAATCTAAAGTCTAAGATTTCTTTTCATGATGTTGAACAGTATTGTAAAGTTTGCTTAATATGGCCATTTAGGGAAAAACACAGTAGAGTGATTGACTCAACGCTGTTCTTAAACACTCTGCTAAAAGAACAAGCTATTTTTGAAAATAACAAAAAACAGCTGAAGGCATTTGGGTGGTCTCTGAGTCCTGTAACATAGAACAGTTCCTTCCTTCTAAATCCAATACCAATTTATGTTCCTTCTTCAGGAAAGCCTTAAAATCTGTTGATGACATAAGGAATACAACCCACTGAACAACCATATTAATTTAGGACACTTTAGTAGTAGGCTGGTAACTTCTTAGTGCTTGATGCATCATTCACAGGTCACACTTACATACACAACGGAACTATGTACGTTTCTGTAGACTGATCTTTTCTGATTCCCCAACACTATCTTGGGGGTTCATACAGTTTTACCTTAGGACAGTGCATATACTTAGCAGTTGAGGTTGGATGTTTCAGCTTTAAAGCTTTGCTTCCTAAAATCATGGATCTACCTCATTTCTTCACCAAAGTTCCACTATTAGTGAGCTGAGCAAGAGCAGAATAAGCAGCTCATGTAGTACTAGTTCTTTGAAAGGGTAGCCTGATACAAATCTGAGATCACACACACTCACAGACAACTGGCAGACTACAACCTCACTGAGTGGGGCTAACCAGTCAAGGATGGCCAAAAAAACTACCAAAATTAAGTTCTGTATCATTCAGCAGAAGACTGAAATGTGCTCAAAACTACAAAAAGGAGTAACAGGAACATCCCTATTTTCTATGATTCATTCAAAATAACCACAAACATATGTAAGAAAAGTGGCAAAGAAGAACAGGTACAACAGAAATTACATCAGTCTAAGCCACAATGTGCCACCATGCAACATTTTCAGAGAGCTGGCCCCAGGGAAACATCCTTAGAAAAAGAGATGAGTCCCTTGCAATTGTCTCTTACAACACCTGCAGAACACACCAACAAGTAAGACAACACACTTGTAAGGGTTTTTTTGGTTTCTGCTTTTGGGTCACATGAAACCATTACATACTTCCTACAGACATTTCAATGCCCATTTACTGGTACCATCAGGCTTCATGCAGAAGACTGAGTATGGAAACATTGCTCTGACTGCTCTGTGACCCAAACTCAACCAAACAGCAAAAATTCTCCTAGGAAGGTGCCAGAACAGTTTATTTCTCCTACAACTCCTTTACCTATCAAATTTTCCAAGCTGTTTTTCCATCTCTTCTGCACCTGCTCCTCCTGGCAAATACCCAAGTGAGACACAAGAATACTCCTGCCTCCTCAGTGACTTGCTGTGACAGAGGCTCTCCAGCAAAGCTGAGACAGTCCAGCTCTGAAGCTTTCCTCATCACATGACTTCTTGGCATTAACCATGATACTTTTTCTAAACCAACAATCTTGGGCTTAGATTGTCTGAAAAACAATAAAAGGCTAAGCCACAGAATGAAGCAGCACAATACATACACAGAAATTAGTATCTTAGAACAGCCTCTGAAAGTCACTTTACTTTTTATATGATCCCATGAAAAAAAAAACAAACAGCACTTTGCAGAAAAAAAATCCAAAAAACTTACCCACAAATAAAGTAACCACAATGCATTACAATTCTGAAAGATGCACTGAGCTACTTATAACTCTTTTTTCCTTTCCATTTGTGCAGCAGTTCCAGATATATAAGCCTGTTCTGGTATCAGGACACCAGCCAGCCTCTTTCAGGCAAGCCTTTCAGTACTGTATGGCCCTCAAAAAGATGCAAGGAAGAAGTAATGATAAAAAGAATAGTTTGCAGTTTAGGTGAGGAAATTATTCTTTCCTAAAATGGTAAAAGACTGAAGTGACAAACCAAAGATAGTCTCTCCTTAATTTATGCACTTTCACATACTTGTTCAATACATGGTTCAGTTCTACCACAGTTGGGTTTATGGTGTTTTGATTACATTCTTGATACTAATTGGAAGAATTGTGAGATTATGACATATTGCTACACAAACCATGATAACATTTGTTACAACATTTACACTATAAATATCCATGAAAGCAGTCCTTTAAAAACAGTAATACTTGAATATTACTTACGCTAGGTTTAACCAGCTTATAAAGGAGCAATTAGTACCTGCAAATGTAGTACTACAATATAGTAAGTCAAACTCACAATTAGCAAATATCACACCAATAGCATGGTTTCTACCCAGTTGTTCTGCATTTTCATGAAATGTGACAAGACCAACAGTAATACAGAGCAAATACAATACAAAGACAACAGCATTCTCCAAATGCCACTTTAAAATGACAGTAAGAATGTCTTTGTTATACTAGCAAAATAATGAAATAAAAAAATTATCACAACTTTTTATTTTCAAAAGTAAAAAAAACCCTGTATCATATGCATTATTTTTAGAGGTCACATTGTGAAGAATTCTGCAATTCATTCAACTTTGATAACAAGAACCTGCAAAGGGCTCAACTATTACTCAAGCAATGCCATTCTCTTATTTGCCAATGTTAGTCTTGGGAAAATATGTGTTCATGTTTTAAATTTTGTTTACAAACTTTTTTGTAAGCAAAAGCATGTTCTGCACCTCTGCAAGTGAATTATAAAGACAACATGAAGCATTAAGTCTAAGCAGATAAGGACAATGTCTTAACTTGATGAGGATCGAAACATCTTTTCCTGCTGCTGAACCACCAGTATCTTTTATGGAAATTATGAAAACAATGTTTCATTGGAGTACAAAACCAACGGAGTACAACCTGAATGATGCTGAAGAATTTAAAATGAACAAATTAACAGCAAATAAAGCATAGACACAAAATCTGTCTTTGTGTTCAGACAGACACAGAATCAAAAATTAAAATACTCTGTAAGAATATGAACAGAGCCAATGAAACATTTCATCCATCTTAATTCCTATTTCAAAGAAATAAAAAAAAAAAAAAACAAAAAACACCCAAACAGAAAGTTCCAATATCTCAGGAAATGTGTTTAGCAAAGGACAGAAAATCGTATTAAATAAAACAAACATTTTAGAAAGTGGCATATAAACAAGAATTCTACTAAAACAAGTTTATTCTCAATACAAGAGCAACTCCTCCAAGGCATACATACATTAACAGTGCTTTAGAGTAGAAACTGCAATAACAAATATTTGAATAAATATAGATAAAATAACTAATAAAGTTCACACACTTCTGACTTTACCACGTATTTTTGCCATTCTTAAGTTACATTGTAACTGCAGTAATATTTTTCAGTCAATTTCAGATCAGAGCTCTACATTCAACATTTGGCCATTTCACTTTGACCTGACATCATCTACCTCATTAGGTGCAAATAAATACATAAAACCATCGTCAGTTTCATACAGAGATTTAAAACTTTAAAATGCTTCCACAAATAATGTATTACCTCTGCACATAGAAATCCTCCAAACAGCTCAGGTCACCAATGAAGAACACTCCTTCCAGCTAACACAACATAATCCTTGAGCCTGTACATCAAAAACACACATGTATGACAATCACTACATGTATCTAAGGTTTCATGTGAGAAGGTCAGAAATACCTCACCATATGCGGTCACTGTCTGGCTAATTCTGGTATTTTCACAATTGAGATGTAGGAAATGTAGGAAACTCATTTTCTTCATGAAATGCTTTGGAAAACATTTTAATTACAAAATTTTAGTTACTCCACAATCTATTTCTTTAACAGCCTGCCCAAAAGCTAAAAACATTTGGACCCTACAATAGTGGCTTTCTTCTGCTCCTCTAGTTACCATTACCCAAGAATATTTTTAATTAAACACTAAGACCATTAGATTCTTACAAAACAATATTTTAAACATACAGTTGTCATAAGGTTTTCTTCTTCCTTTTCCTTTCTGACTTTTGACGCTCTAAGTTGGAAAAATATCCAATTCTTCCAGCTGTTGAGACAGAAAAAATAAGCACTCATCCCTGAAACATATATATATACTTTGCTTTGCATAAAAACAGCTTCTAAAAAGATTAACTTAAACTAGTACTAAAACCAACTAGCTACGATAAGGTTATAAAAATAAAACCAAAACCAAACAAAAAACAGCTCAGTACTTTGGTTGCTGAATAGTTCTGTAGGAAGAAAAAAACCTGCACACAACTTACTGTGATCCAAGGGAACTGTGCATTTACCCTGTGTTAGCCTCCTTTTTCCTTTTCATTAAGGAATAAGAGGAAAGATCACTTTTAATGGTATATTACTGGTTCAAATAAATAAGTACAAGCAAGGGCTAGACTCTTGACTGAGACTTCAACACACATTAAAAAGTTTAACAAGGTAAGAGTTAGCTTGGAGAGTAAGAAAGGGATTGAGCAAAGGATGTATCGTGCCAATTTCAACTCAGGGATAGAACTAGGTAAATCTTTTAATAAAGCATGACTTTGGGGCAAAACAAATTCAAATAAGACAATCTTTCATACTGTTTCAAATCTGCCACACTGCAGACATTACCATGGTCCTTCCAAAACTTCCTATGCTGCTTTCAAGTGCTTCTGTCCTTGTGTTATCTACGCCAGACACATTAGATCACTTGGAACGTGGGATATGTTCGTTGTGTCATCAGCAATATAAGAAGTTGTAATGGATTCATATGCGGGCAGGCCTCAGCCCCAGCTACACACAAACACTACACCCATTTACTGCATCCATTTCTGCAGCCACAGGACAAAACCCCTTCGGCTCTCAGTTCCTTCCAAACCCTGAGGAGCTCCAGAGGACTGTGCATCGTATTTGTACTTTTATGGAAGCAGCAGCACGGTTATGAATCATCGCCCAGGTCTCTGAGCCGGGAGCTCAGCGCAGGGCTCTGGCTCACCCTGGCAGGGGCTGCACAGGAGCCAAACGCTGCCACGGAACCTGGGGACACCTGCGGCCACCCCTCGCAGGCGACACGCTTTAATGGCCACTGCTCAAAACCCCATGAGCTGGAGAAGTAACTTTTCTGACTTGTAGGCACCTGTAACATACAGCCCTTCTGCAGGTCTTTATTACAGCTACTATTGCAGTCACATCCTCCCGCTGTTTCCGCGGTCGCAGGGGTGACAACGCCCGGAGCCGGGCTGGCACTACCCGGGACAGGGGCAGTGACACCCCCGGGGCCGGGCTGGGACACCCCTGGGGCCGGGCTAGGACACACCCCCCGGGGCACGGCTGGGACACCCCCGGAGCCGGGCTGCGACAGCCGCGGGACGGGGGCTGTGACATCCCCGGAGCCGGGCTGGGACAAGGGCTGGCACTATGCAGGACAGGGGCCGTGACACCTCCGGGGTCGGGCTGGGACACCCCCGGGGCACGGCTGGGACACCGCCGGAGCCGGGCTGGGACACCGCCGGACCTGGGCCCGGGTGCCCGTGCCGACTCCGCGCTGCTCCGCTCGGCCGTCGGGCCGTCGCCGCCGCTCCCGCGCTCCGAGGGCGGGCCCCGCACGCATCTCGGCGGCCCGGGGGACACTGCCGAGCCCTTCCCGCCTCCCGGAGCCGCGCCGGGCGGAGGTGCGGGACCCGCTCTGCGGGACGGGGCGAGTGAAGGGCCTCGTGGGCGTGGAGCCTCGGCCAGGGGCGGCTCGGGTCGGGGGAAGGCGCCCGCCCCGCCGACAGCCGCTGCCCCGCCGCTCCGGCTTCCCGGCCCGGCGCCGCCGCCCGGCCCCGCGGGCGGGGCACAGAGCGGAGGCAGCCGCGCCCCGACACCGCCCGCCCCCAGCCCGGGCCGCGGCCCCGACGCCACCGGGGCAGGAACTTACTGAGGCGCCTCCGTGCCGGGTGCCGCCCCCGCGGCGCGGCTGCCGCGTCACCGCCCCGGGAAGGCGCAGGCGCGGGGCGGGCGCGGGTGGGGACGGCGATGGGGAGCGTGGCTGAGCCGTGCCGGGGTCCGGGGCTGCAGTGCCAGGGTCGGGGGCCGCAGTGCCGCCCCGGGCACCGCTGAGCTGAGCGAAGCCTTCCCTTCCCCTCCGGCCGCGGTGCGGGAGCCGCGCTCCCAGCCGGGCCCAAAACTGAGTGTCGTCGTGCTGCGGTTGGAGGCGCTGGGATGGGGGACTCCGGGGGCTGGTTAGAAAAAGGGATCTCAGGAAAGTACAGCAATTGTTCTGGAAAATGAGCCTAAGGGACTCTAAAGCCCTGGGTCAGGGAGGAGTGCAGAGGGCTGAACGTGAGCCTGCAGTGTGTCCAGGTGGTATCCTGGACACAATCAAGTGTTGTGGCCAGCAGGACCAGCGCAGTGATCGCCCTCCACTTAATGGATAAGGGAAAGGCTGTGGATGTGTTTACCTGGACTTCAGTAAGGCATTTGACACAATTTCCCACATCATTGTGGAGAAACTGGCTGCTCACGGCTTCACCAGGGCTGTGCTTTGCTGGGTTGAAAACTGCCCAGGTAGCAGGGCCCAGGGAGTGTTGGTGAATGGAGTTACATCCAGCTGGCAGCCAGTCACCAGTGGTGTTCCCCAGGGATAAGTGCTGGGACCAGTCCTGTTTAATACTAATCTTTAACAGTGGTCTGCTGGAGAGCAGGAAGGCTCTGCAGAGGGATCTGGACAGGCTGGATCGATGGGCTGAAGCCAATGGTGTGAGGCAAAGTCCTGGGTTCTGCACTGGGTCAAACAACTCCAGATTTGGGATGAGCAGCTGGAAAGCAGCCTGGAGGAAGAGGACCTGGGGGTGTTGGTTGACAGCAGCTGAACATGAGCCAGCAGAGTGCCCCAGGTGCGCATTGATCATTTTTGCCAAGTAATGAGCAATAGGATGGTTGTGCCAGGGGAGGTTTAGATTGGATATTATGAAAAAATTTATTCACTGACAGGGTTGTCAAGAACTGGAACAGGCTGCCCAGGGAAGTGATGGAGTCACCATCCCTGGAGGTGTTTAAAAAGCACGTAGACGTGGCAATTAGGGACATGGTTTAGTGGCGGATTTGGCAGTGCTGGGTTAACAGTTGGAATCAATGATCTTAAGGGTCTTTCCCAATCTAAATGTGATTCTATGAAAGGCAAAATGGAAATGTGACAGAAATAGGATAATACAGGATTTAAGGGAAGGATGAAGGGAGAAGTGATATGAGCAGGAGAGAGAGGTGACAAGGTGAAGAAGAAAGAAGGGAACTGTGGAATACGTAAGTAAGAAAAGAAAAGGGAAACAACATTCAGAAAAAAACCTCTAACATTTTTTCTTTTCCTTCTCCTAACTATCTCTTTTATCACAGAGATGATCCTTGTGGGGGAGAAAAGGACTTCTGTCTGCACCACTTCAAAGATTATTGGGTGTTAGGACCTCCTTGTTTTCCAGTTTTATCCTGTGTTGCAGGACTGTCTCCATCTTCCCAACCTCCTTTTGCGTGTGCTGTGCCAGGACACCCCCATCTCTTGTGAGCCTGCACTCGGCATGGCTTTCTGCTGTAGCCCTTTGGTGGAAAAAGTGGGTGACGGGGCTTTTTGAACTCAGGTTTCATGAAAATAAATGGGAATTAGCCTTAGTGATTCTGGACATAAATACAATGTGAATGCAGCAACTGCATCTTGGCAAATGAAATTTGTGGTGATAAAACAGGCAGACTGGCTCAGAGTCATTTCAGAACCAAGGTACATTATGATACGATACTTTCCTTCAGTCATGTGTTCCACTTGAAATCTCTGTATCTGAAATAACTCTTCTAGTGCTTCAGAATACTTCATTTAAAAGTCATTTACAGTTTCAACAGGAACTGAAGTTTAAAAATAAACATACTTATTCTTCACCTTTTTGTACCTACTAAAGCTGAAGTGGTTTGCAGTTACAGAACTTAAAAAATGCAGTTAATTTGAAAGTGAGTCCTACAAATGGTCTTAATTATAATTTGTTTTGAAGTCATACAAGTCTTAACTATTACTTAAGCAAAGCTATTACTATATTCAGTATGTGTACTGCCCTTCTCAACCACAAATGTGGCTTAATTATTGTACAATGATTCTTGGTATATTACAAGCCACTTGGAGAGACACAAAGTACTCATTCTGATGTGCACGTGTGTTTGTGCCTTTACTATCTATTAGTTTTCATTTAAAAATAAAATACTACAATGGACTTACATAAGCTTCCATTATAGACTGTTTTCAGTATTCACAGAAAATAAGAGTAATTTCTAATACAGGGTGTATTAATTTTCCTCACACCTCACATCATGATAAACTGTAGAAACTTTGTACCAGTGGTAATTAATGTTAATCTGGAATACCAAGTTTTGAAACACTGGGGAAAAAACTCATTGTGACTTGTTGACAAAAATATTTTGTGTGGAGTAGCTCGTCAACATCCATAGTTATGATATAATGAAGTACTGTTTCTTGGCTATTTTTCAAAACAGTATCAGTGTCTCAATTCTGTTTTACAGACTTTTGTGAAGGACTTTTTCTTAAAAGCAGAGTAATAGAATGAGTTTCTGCTTAGAATTGAAAGTAAGCAGAACTTAGTAAGCAATGAACAATTAATACTATAGGAAAAAATGAAAGCTGTGATGTCTCTTTTTCCAACCTACAGTGGACAAAGAACTACTATTTTAAAGATTATGTTGGTAATGATTTAGAAGAATAGTAGTGTACTATCAGATAAACTGGAGAGTTTACATACATGATTAGGAATTTTATGATGTACAGTATTTTAATGTGCTACTTAGTCGTTTAGGGTATTAAACTGGCTAAAAAAATCAGAGTTGCAAAGCTGACTTTTTTATTTAGCAATGTGGTATATTTTCAGAATTAAATCAATAGAGGCGTTTGCACAGCAGTGCTTTTGCCATATGTCAGCACGAGTGGAAATGCCAATACGTGGTAATAAAGGGGTGAACCACTGTCTTCTGTGGTGCTGTGGACTGAAGCCTTTACTGGGAGAACAGCATCAACAGACAATTGTAATCCTTCCCACCTTCCCATAATCCATGAAGTTTTAGAACATTAATTGTTAGCCTGCTGTTTTCTCTTGCACCTTAGTGTACATGGAGGAATTTTACATCACAGTTAGAGAAAATCCACCCACGTGCAATAAGGTATTACTGCATAGTACTAGTTTGCTTTAGACCAGGCAGAGATTCATTTATGTTAGTGTTGGTTTAGATACTTAAGTCTGGAGTACTTCAGCAGCCTTGGAGAATACCACGGTGTTTTAAAGGTGATGAAGGTATTTAAATTCACTGCAGTAGAATATGAACTCAGAGAGGCTGGGGAACTTGGGTAACACCAAACACAAGCTTTGAAAAACCACTTCTAACAGACTTCTCTTGCTTCCTTACAGATCAGGCCTCCTACTGACTATTTGTACCTGTTGAATATATAAGATATTTAAGCTTCAATAACTGCACCTCAGTTCACTTACCTTTGAAACACCAGTGATAATTCTGACTTAAATATTGTGAAGATACATTAATAAATATGAGAAAAACTCTTTGAAGTTGAAAAATATAATGAGATTTCAGTACATTCCTTTTCGTCGTGATTAACCTGTCAAACCTTTAAATGCTGAAACATTGCTCTTGGAAGAAAAAAAAAAAAAAGGAGAAATGCCAATTAAGATAATAAAGAAGCCAAGATCCAAATCAAATAAGCAGAACAAGCAAATAAAATAAATAAGGGGAAAAAAATCCAAGGGACAGAGTGGAACTGAAAACACATAGCTCAGAAAAATTATAAGAAAATCTGAAACAAATGCTGCTGGCCATTGGAAGGGCAATTTGTATGCTATTAAGAAACACCTTTGCAGAAGATTTGGAGTGAATGTGTATTAAGATAATGTGCCAGAGAAGCCTGGGCAGCAGCTTATCTCACAAAGTCTCAAATGGATCAGTGGTGCCCTGTAAGTTCCTGTTTCTTCTCCTGTGACTAGGAGGACCCTAAGGCAACTACCTCAAATATGTGAGTCCCAGTTCTTCAGGGTCAGGGGATGGCTGAATGGAAGTTTTCTTGGAACAGACTGGACTAGACAAGAAGTTTGAGATTGTGCAGAGACCCGCAAGTGGGACAAGATAGACTTACAGGAGTAGGTAGAAGGAGGGAGGTTCAAATTTAGGGACAAGTAGAATAATCTTGCACACAAGAACACATTCCAAATCCTGGAATGGATCCAAGATAATTAATTGTAGTATTTCCCCTTACAATAATATATAGCTTCATTTGCACAGAAGATGAGAATCCGTCACTGCTGATGGTCAGCCAAGGAGTCAAAACAACAGCGCTCCATATGGTGGATCACCCACCTGGCCATAAGGAAAACAATTATACAGTAGTCGTTTATTTTGTGAACCTCTTGTACTTGGTTGGTTGGTTGGTTGGTTGGTTGGTTGGTTGGTTGGTTTGTTGGTTTATTTAAAGGTGGACACATATAACTAAGAACTGTATCTTCATCAAGAACACAAAAGCCAAAGTAATGCTGGTTGGTATTTCCTAACTTCTCAGGATGTGATTTCTCAACCTCCTAATATTCTTTCAACATAGCTTCTGTGTTGTGATATGGGGAAGGCTAGAATTTATGTCCTTTATTATTGCTTCATAGAAGAGACTAGGAACATATTTTAAGCATTTATTATCCTTCTTTTGAGGTGACATTTTCAAAAGCTTCTAAGAAATCATAAAGTAAGAAAAATCCCTCTTTGAACTGATTTTGTACCAGCTTAGGATGACTGATTTTTCAAAGACAGCAATAGATTTCAGCGACATGAAAGCCTTGACTGGTGATGCCAAATAAAAATTATTTTTAAAAACCCACAAGCTGCTTGTTCTAAAGTTTTCATTTTATGCCCAACAAGTTGATCTCTGTCCTTCAAGGTAATAAAATACTATGACAAGCCAAGAACACATAGTTCTTGTCTCTTTTTTTGTTTTTCTTAGTGAGAAGCCAAGGAAACGCACATGGCTGAGAACCTGCAGGTTTGCAAGCAAGAAGAGCAAACTCCCTTCTTTCAGCATCACAAAATATTTTTTACTACTTCTGTGGACTAAAAAGCCCCTACAAAGACCTAGAGCATTGGGAAGCATTAAAAAAACCTGATTTTTTTAAAATGGAAATAAAAGAGAATTACATAAATAAAATAATTTTTAAGTGGGAGAATAGAAAAAACAAAATTATACTTAAAAATATGGGGAAAATAAGCTTTTGCAGGCAAAATAAAGAGGGGGAAGAGAAACTGAATATAAGCAAATGTGAAGGACAGAAATGAGTGATTCAGAAATAATGAAGATACTCTTTCATATCCATTTGGAAGAAAATATCCATAAAGGTTGGACAACTTAGAAGTAACAAAAGGTTTATAAAAATAGCTGTTCCTAAAAAGCAGTCAAGAAAACATTTGAAAAATATGCAGAATTGTAAGTCCATCAGCCAGCCCAGCTGCTGTGCATCCTAAGGGATAAAAGGTATTTGCTATGAAACTTCCTGTAGCACTGTCAATGAAGCCTGAAAAGAAGGACAAATACTAGAAGTCCGAAAAAAACCTAAATATGGCCTCTCTTTTCGAAGAAAGCATAGAATGACCTTTGCAAATCCAGTCCAGGAGCTTATACTTGACTCCTATGTATCTGATTCTAGAAATGCTGTGTAGCAAGAGGATGCTGTGTTTCAGAGTGAAGGTGTAATTATTTTTACTTAGAACTTTGAGTTAGCTCACGAAGGCACTGTGCTGACAATGAAAAGATGCTTCATAAAAATAAACCTTTAAATGAAATCTACAGCTCACAGAGAGACCTCTCTAGCCAGGGACTAAAGCAGGAACCTTGCACACACAGCCCTCCTTTTAACACCTGATGATCTTGGCACAGGCACTATTGGCTTTCTAGATGGTTTGTTATGTATTCTCATAAAAATCGTTTTGTGGGTGTGTGCTTTGCAGTATGTCTGTGTTGTAGTTTGGAATCTACTGGCATGGATAGTTAATGGCAGGGGAGAGAATTTACATAATAATTCCAAACTACAACAGTCTGTGCTGTAATACAAGAGAAGGACTCTCTGTGTTTCAGTTTCATAATGCAGAAGACTTGCTCATTTGGTCTTCACTTCTGGCAGGTGATTGTCCCAGGATACAGTTTGCACAGGATATTCAGGGAGCGCAATTGTGGGATACTTGCAGCACTCTTGCAGAGCTGCAGAGTTGAGGGTGAGCAAATTGCTTTTGCATCACAACATAGACCATTAGTTTTAATGAAAATTACAACTTGGTTTTAAATCATCCAGTGGATCTCTGCAAAATCTATGGGAATGGGATGTGTGGGAGACTGGACTGAATTTTCATTATTTCAATCTCAAGAAATTTAAAATGGTTCTTTAATACCTCTTAAGGCAGTTCTTAGTTGCTATTTTCTTTCTTTCATTTCAAAGAAATAATTTGAATATTTTACCTGTATGACACCCAGTGAGCAAGAAAACTATATTCTCCTCCAGATGGGCACTGAGGCAAAGTAGCCTTAATGTTACTGCAAGGTTTCTCAGGGAATCCCAGCCAGTCTGTTCTGCCCACACTGCTAAATAAGATGGAGGCTCCTGTTAGAGACAAACCATATAGGAAAAGGATCCTGCTGTGGAAAAGCTGAGTGTCACTGCGCTATTGGCAGTCTTCTCTGGAAAGTTGGTTTTGTTTGTTTTTTTTCTTGTCTAGTCTATATAATATATATTTAAAGTTGTGTTTGTTGTTGTTTTCTTTTACCATTACTGGGAATCTGTAATTTCTACATCCCTTGTCTTTAGTGTACTTCACGACACAAGAGAGTTCTAAATATATCTAAATTTATTTGGTAGACTTCTGTGTTTATACAGTTCCCACTGAAAGTGAGGTCACTGAACCAGAGAACTGACTCTCCAACTGGTTCTCAAACCCCTGTAGCATCTCACTGTCATTCTTGGCACGTGAAGCATGACCTCTTGTCCCACAGTGGCCAGGCATATTACCAAGAGGTTTTATCATAGTCTTTCTTCACATTTAATTAGTAATATTTTTTTTCACAGCAGTGCATCTACCTGGCAGCTTTATTTTTTGTTTCCATTAATAACCCTGTGGGGTACAGATAGAAGTTGAGAAATCAAACATCCTCATAAACGCTTGCGTTTCTGGGTAAATACAACATGGAATAAAAACCTGAAAATTATAGTCAGATTTTATGCCCTCCTATTCCCCAAATGAATTTTAAAAAATCATGGGAACCACCTTTGGTCACTATGAAGTATCATGTGTTGAAACCTCATCACATCGACACATCACCAGCTAAGTTTAGAGTAAACTTCTGGATGCAATCAAGTGACCCATGGCCTTGGCAAAGATCTAACTTCAAGTCTCATGAGGAAATAATTTCTGGCTCTTAATTTAAGACAAGGCCAAAGGAATCGAGCCCTGCAACTCCTACAGTTAAAACCCAGAAATCCCATTTTGATTTGAATAGTGAGCTGCTCTGTTGCTAGCAGGTATGTGCATAAGAGTTAGTGAGGCACAGATCTCCTGCTATTTTGCCCTTAATGTGGAAAAATCAATCACGCTCTTTAAACAGCAGACTTCAGATGAAACATGCAGTGCTCAATGGTTGTGAAAAGGCTTTTTTTCCAAGACTTTGATAAGAAGGGGAAGTTAAACAGAATTTTAACCTTTTTTGTGAGTACTTTTGAAGTGACTGAAGATCTGATTTTCATTTGCATCAAGGCTTCTGCATTAAGCTTGAAGAACCTTAAATGGGCATAAGCTGTAATTAGGACCTAGTCCCCTGTCTCTCCTAGCTTAAGGTATGTAACGACTCTGAATCTTTAATGTCTATGGATGCAGCTCCAGGGGAAAACCTCTGATGTCCAGAGATTCAACTCTAGGGAATAGTGGCAGCCTGGCAACAGCCCAGGAATACGATTAAATAAAAGTCTGTCCTCTGAAACCCCCAGAAAATCAGTATGTTTTAAAGCATTTAAAATGTATTCTTTTTCTTTATACTTGCTCTTTTCAGGGTTTGTATCATACATATTGTATAAATAAGGAAAAACTACTACAGTTTTGGGTTTTTTTCAGTGGTGAGGAAGCCTAATAATTGTCATAGTTTATTATCTGAGTATTTTACATAGTTGATACATTGACTGTTATTTTATTTTTCATATATATTATTTGTACATAAAAAGTATCAATGAATAAGGTCCACCAAGAAAAAGTTGTAGCTGTACTTTAAATTAGCAAATCCAGCTCATCAGCCAGCTGATGCCGTCTAAAATATGGCCCAATTTAATCCCCCACAATGGCACGAGTTTATCTCGCTGTTCTTCCCTACCTTATGGCCACAAAACCAGTAAGAATGTAATTTTCTTTGAGATTCTTCTCTCACATGTAGATGAAGTTTCTCAGTGGATTCCTCTGTTACTACCAGGGCTCTGGCAGGCAAGGAAAAAAAAAAAAGCAAACCAGATGAAAAGCAGTGTTGCAAATATCTCATTTCCATTGGCAGCCAGGTTAAGAAAAGAAGGTTATAAGGGTTGTGACAGTTCACCTCTTGGCCATGAGCAGTCCTAGCAGTGAGAGGAAGGAAAAGACCAGTAATACTGAGCTGTGATTCTTCAGCACAAATCCTGTGCCAAGACATCTGTGTTCTGAACAGAAAGAAATGGAACCATTTTTGTAATTTGTCTCCTGGGTTAAGGGTAAAATGTGTCACAAGAAGGATGCAGGATATCCTGGGAAATTTTTACCAATTGTAGTCCACATAGTAACCATAAAATATAACGATGAATGAAGGTAGGTTTAGTATACTCACTGAATTATTTAGCAGATGTAAGAGAGAAGAAAGGAGGCGCCTGGTGTCAGGAACCTCATGATGTCTCTGGTACAAAGGACAGCAGAGGAGTTAGACAGACCCTGTAATAGATGTACTGGAGGTGCAAGAAGAATCCATTCAGTTTGAAAGCTACTGGGATTTTTTCCATGCCAAGGCCTTGTTGGTTCATGAGGTCTCCCACAGTTTCTTCCCCCCCCCACCAGGCAGCAGGGCCTGTCCATATAAAAGTGAGGAAAGCACTTCTGTTTGGCACAAGAAATCTAGCAAGAATTTTTCAGCTTGTGAAGTAAAGCTAAAGAAAGCTATTAGTCTTATAATAGCAAGTATACAACATAAAAAATAATCTATAGTACATCCTATATTATTATATTTATTAAAATATCATATTGATATATGGAATAAAGGTTTAAAAAAAAAGGTAGTCCCAAGGCCACAAAATGTGGAAGGTGGGAGAGTATTCCAAAGATGTACTGAAATATTCTTTTCTTGTAATACTGTTCCCTGCTTATCTGCTAGGAGACAGGATACTGGAATAGATGAAACTTTGGTCAGAAAAGCATTTTATTCGTCCATTTGTTTATATTTCAGTTACTGAGATCTAAGTTTAGGTGTTTCATACTACAGTAAAAGGAGTAATTCATTAAAGCCCTCTGTGATAGCAATAATATGTACCCTGCTGCTTAATTTCTTTATAAAAAGCAACAGCTATATTTTAATTCATAAGCATACATATTATGCAATTTAAGTTACGGGAAACTGAGGGTCAGAGCATCATACCTACAGATGAAATATATTGGGTTTATAGTTACATACTGAAAGATAGGCTGTGTGTGGAGGAGTCAAAGTTGGATTTACTCTTGGAAGGAGAAAGTATATGTTTTGCTATTACCAGATTTTTCCCAAATGTCACACAAAAAGGTTATTTCAAGCATGACTAATTCATTTATATCCAGTCTTTTAGACATAATTGTAGTCCTATATAGATGAAATGGGTAAATTTGAGAGGAAACTGAAGGCTCTGATGTATATGAATGTCTGTTTAATATTTTTGTGATTTATCTCTGCTAGACTTGAAAACATAGTCAGAATTATGTTGAAATAAAATTTAAAGAAAAAAACCAAACAAACAAACAAAAAAAACAATCCTAGGAACAGGAGGCAAAATCTGAAGTTTAGAAGCTGCCACTAATGATTCCAGATCAGATGCTTTCATGCATAGCCTACTAACCCAAATGGAGGTGTATAATAAAAAATGTCACTGAATTGAGAATGTTAATTCTTCAGGAGATGTTGTTGAGTTGGTAGTTGTCTTTTATTATATATTTTAGCTAGGAACACATACCAAAGCATGTTCTAAGTTATGTATAAGTAACTACATCTTTCCCCTATGCAGAGAGATCATGTCTCTGAATATTGGTAAAATTCAGGATGCCAGAATATACAACTCCAGTACAAAAGTGAGATATAGAAGAGTTGATTTCATTTTCAACAAAAAATCTTTTCTCTCTATGGAAGAGAGAATGAAACAAAGTTTTTTACAGGTACTCTTAGTTGGAATAGGCTGAATAATAAAGTTTACAGAATTAGATGTCCCTTTGACAAAGCAATAGAGAGCAAAGATGCAAAAAGTGGGGACGTGCCTTGTAGGACATCAGTGAGAAATTCATGGATATGTCTCCTTGGGCTTATTCCACTGAATTAGTTTTTTCATTCATTGAAATTGCAGTAATTAAAGCAATTAAACAGAAGCGCACTCACACCACCTTTTTTCCACAGTCAAGGTGTGTTTCTTGTTAACCGTAGAGTCTACATCTGTATATTAATAAATCCTTCAATATTCCATTAAGCTATTCAAGAGTTGTTTTTCTAATGGCAAATTATAGGATGCCTACCAGAAGCTACAGGCGTTTGGAAACTGGATTCAAAGTAACAAGTCCCATGATTCTTGTGCTGGCATTTACTGATTTTGCCAGTGCCACTTTTGACCTGCTGACAGGCAGCGTAGGGTTGCTGCTGAGTGCCCTGAGCGTGTCGATCAGTGTACACACATTGGCAGGTGGGCAGGCAGATTGATTTGGCAGTGCAGTTCCAAAGGGCTTCTGGGGACATGGGAATATTCTTAACAGAGAAGGAGAAGAAAGATAAAGACTGAAAAGCTGTTTTTCTGGAATCATTGCACATGATATGAGGCATGCTTGTAGACTCAGCCAACTAGCAGGACTCCTGCTAGATGGTGAAGCAAAACTCGGATGTCTGGGCCTCCTAACAGATTGTCAGAGAGGCGAAGGACACTTCCTAGAAATCTATGTCCTCAAAGTCACCTAAGAGTTGCTGCACCAGAGCAGCAGTGTAAAAGTTGTCCCCAGAGCAGAAGAAGTAGGTTGCTCTCGCTCTTTGGGAAGCTGACTACCCCCACTTACTGCCTGCTAGTAGTTAGCCAGGTTGGGGCTGGCAGAGCAGTTTCTGGGCTTGTTGCCATGGAAGATTGAGATGTTTCTTTGAGCAGTGCTGCTCTACCAGGTGTATACACAGGAGGAACTGGCATATCTTCAGAAAGCAGAGGAGAGGTATTTGTGTCTACTGATTTTTGGGAGCACCTTTTCTGCTTCGTTTGCTCTGACAGTGCCTTCTCAATGTTTGTGTTCAGAGACTCCTATATGGAACTAAATATACCCCTTGGGAAAGGGCAGGATGGACCTCTGCAGTAGTCCATGCACATGGATAATAGGGCATTAATGTTTGCTGCCTAGCATCTATGCCTAAATTTGCCTCAGACTGAAACAGAGGTTAATAAAAAAGATAAAAAAGGTGTTCCCATGTAGCTGGCACAGATACCACTTAAAAATATGAAAATGCTGCCAACCATTTCAAAAGCAACAAAGGACTAGAAAACCTGCTTGGTGATATTCTAGGGAAGAAAGGTAACATAAGAAAAGGCAGAAAGTTTCTTGATGAGGCTTTTTGAAATAAAGTATAAGTATGGCATGTAACTATACAGGGTGACAGAGGCAGTGGCAACAGAATCTGCTCCCTAGTAGGCTGGACACCTCAGAGAACTTCACTGTCATCTTCCTTACTCCTTATTCAGCTGTGAATAAAAACTCTTAGTTTCACTTCTTCTGCTTTAATGAAAAAAACCTTTAGACAAATTCTGAGCCCAATCCCCTATATGTAAAACAAGGTTAACTTGGTTGACTTTAATGGCATCAGTTGGGGTGTACTTTACGGAAATTCATCAACAATTAGGTCACTTGGCTTAGGTCAAATGTATAAATAACAGAGGTATTTCCAGTGCTTTCTCTCTAAGGTGATTTCATTTGGCTGTCCTTGGAGTCAGTCTTTGCTCTGACTTCAAAAAGACCTGGATTTCACCCAGGGGTGTTCCATCAGCATAAATCTGGCCTAAGTAATACCAGAATAAGCTCTACCAGCTTAGTGAACCATGTGAGCATCCCTTCAGTTCCAAGTTTGGGGCTTTCAGTACACCTGTCCATGACTCTACTAAGGCTGAAAGGAAACATATTTCACCAGTGCTGAGATAACAAGAGAAGAGAAAAATATTTGCAATTCCAAAAGAACTAAATGGAAAAACATTGCTTAGAAATAACTCTACACACAGCCTTGCATAAATATCCTTTGTCTGTGGATCAGGGGTAACTTGTACTGTACTCTTTGATGTGGGATTTTATTTTCAGACCACTGCAGACACAGATTTTTTTCTGAGCAACAGCTGTACTATTTACTGCATACCACAGCTATTTTTAAAAAGAATTGCCACAAAACATAATTTGAAAAGAACTTCATGTAAGACCCACAAACTGCTAATTCTCCTTACCAAGTAGTACATATTTCTTTCAAAAATAACCTCTATTTAATTTTTCTCAAATAATAACATAAAGTTATTACATAATTCTTTACCTCAGTAGACATCAGTACTCCATTCTTTTCTTGTATGTTAAAGGGAGGGGAAAGGAGTTTGCTTTGATTCTGCACTACCTTGTCTTTATGTATTATACTTATCATGCAAAATAGATGCAGGCTACTATCAGGTACTTGAGCAGCTTTCTATGCACAGTTTGAAACTGGTTTGCCCAGACAGCTGCATATGAAACAATGTGTGGGAGAATCAGGGCCCCACACTCAACTGAAGACATTCCCGGACTGAGGGCCATACTCCCACATGACAAGTCAGCATCGTTCTATTCTTAATGGAGTGAATTTTCTGTAGATAAGGATGTGGCCATAGGGGTGCTCAAAATGGTAAAGAGAAATTTCATATGGAAACTAGAGTGGGGAAAATAGCCTAATATCCAACTTTTCATTTGATTATACTGAAAAGGAATTCTCTCCACTAAATGTAAATTTTATTAATTAAAGATGGTAAACAGCTGATTTTTTTAAAAAATAGAATTGCTGCTTCTCTTGTTTCCTCCTCACAAGCATCCCTTCTTCTGAATCCTGGGACAGAAAACTGTCTTTCCATAGAAAGTTTTGAGTAAGATATGCTTACTCTGCCTGGTGGCAAATCTGCCTTAGTCTCTACATATGAACAAAATATATTCCCTTTTAGTCTTTTAGTCTTTGGCTTGGCCATAAAGAAAGAAATAAATTATGCATTTAGGCATACAACATCCATTCTGACCTTCATCTAACTGGAATCCCTGTCTGTTCAATCCCCTCAGATGTGTGCATACAGCTTCTAATTGGTAAATTTATACCGGTGCCAAATTGAGCAACACTGCATAGCCTGGGTGAATAGCTATGCCAATTTGCAGCAGTTGAAAGGACAGACTTTGAGGTCAAGCATTTTCAGTGTCTGCCTGTCTGAGATGCCCAGAACTATAGGTTTTCTAATGTGCTTCTCATGTTAAGGTATGGGCAGGCCACTGATGTAAGAAAGTGCCCTGATTTAGTTCTTCGGCACCGTTGTATCCAAACCAGTGACAAAACATAGAGATCTGGAATTAAGTCAGATATCCCTGACTTTAGTCAATCAAAGCTTTAGTGCAGTTGGGCCTTGCAAAGGGTGGAAGGAACTCCAGCATCTGGTCTTCTGTCTCGTTTTGTGCAGCTGTCCTTGCCACTTTTTTTTTTTTTTTTGAGTGATAAATGCAAGCAAATATATGTGCATATAATCTGCAATGTTATTTTATATAACTCAAGATTTACCTGCTATTTATATACTATATATAAGCACATAGAGAATTTTCTAGCAGAAAATTTAAGATGACAACTGAAAAGCTACTTCTACATTTTCAAAGATGTAAAAGTACTATCTGTTAAGGAGCAAAGCTCTAAGCAATGTAAGTAATTTTCTCCCAGACCTCTTTCCTTTTGTACTCCCTCCTTTGCCTTTATTGATGTTACTGCACTATAAAAAAAATAGTGCTCTAGGGTAGACCTCAGAGCCCCAGTTCCTACCAACCTTTTCCTTCCTTATTCTCAGTAGCAGAAGCTACTGCAAGGTTACTTTGTAATCAAGAAAATAAGTTTGTATAATGCCCCAACTCTGCAGCTTTCAACTGTTCCTCATTTTTCCAGATTAGTGCCTTAATTAAGTCCAAATGGTTTTCATTTTCTCCCTTATGGTCCCTGCTCTGAAACCTGATGCTGGCCATGGATGCTGTCCTCTTGTGACCTTTTCTCTTCCTGTTCCTGCTGCTGGCTGGCTTTTAAATTGCAAGCAATTGTAAGAGGGTGACGGTTGCACACTTTCTAGTCTCCACACACACCTGGGGGGCTGTTTGCTCTGTTCCTGAAGTCAGAACCAGTCAGGAATCTGCTTTGCTTTTCCCATTCTCTGTGAGGCAGAAGTGAGACAGAAGAACAGAATTTTAGCCAGTGGATAAAGCAGATCATACCATTCACCTGAGTCACTCTCAGTATAAACTCTTAATACAGTGCAGCAGTAATTTATCATGTCACACAAAATGTATAAACAAGATTTCCTAAGACCAGCCATTGATTTCAAGGTGATTATTTTTAGGGAGCTATCCTGTAAGTTGAGCCTCAAAATGTTCAACCCAGAGGAAAGAGTTCAATAGAATAGAAAGGCAGAAATTTTAAGACTCATCTCAAAGTTAACCTGTAACAATGAAGTGCAAATTTTGCCAATGCAGTAAGTCAGCAGAGCTGAACTGAAGACAACAGACTAAAATTAAATCAGCTAAGAATCTGGCCCAAGAGAATAAGGAAAGAGAAACTAGAGAAAACAAAAAAGGGCTTGGTCCATTTCTTATGGCGTGAGTAACCCCAGTTACTGGAACTACACTGATGTAAAATTGGTTTATGTAGCAGAAAAATCAAATCATATGTCAATTGGAATTGCATGACTGATGGTAAACATAAAAATTAAGCATGAAAACCATGGTCAGAGACAAAATTGTTGCAATGGGAAAAATATGGCAGTAGTATCCTGAAGAGCATTTGCATTACAAGTAAGTTAGTTTTTGTATCTGCAGGAAATAAGAGAATTTCTAACAGTTATATTTTATCTCTAATAGAAAGCAACAGCATGTCTTGCCTCTCAAATAAAACTTTGTATCACTAACCTCATTTCTCTGTATGAGGTGTAATAAGGTTGTAGAAAGCATGCAGATGTGCTCATAAGAATTGCAAGTACCAGAAAACAAATGACGTACAGAAAAGGAAATTGTTTATTTTTTCAGTGCAGGGTTTGTTCATTGTTCCCCTCAGAGAGAGAGATGTGCAGACAGTATGTGCTGAGTGAAATGAGTACCCCTGTCTTTTTGACCCCTTTAAAATTATTAGAATTAAATCTATACTTTGCTAAGTGAAATGTTTCAATTTAACCAAACTGTGCTGTCATGACCATACTTACATTAGGAGTTTAAGAGCCCTACTTTGCCCTCAGCTAATCCCTCACATATGAGGTTTTCATGGTTAAATTGTCTCCTTTGTAAGTAATCAAGTACGTATGAACTCTGCTGCTAGGGAAATTGAGCACAAGTCAAAATCTCTACGAATGAATTGCTAGGAAGAGTTGGGCTAAGAGGGGGAGCTGACCTCAGTCATCAGGTCTTCCTGAGTCTCTTTCTTACCTAGCAACTAACTCCAATGAGAATCTTAAAGACGAACAAAATCTGCTCCTGTACCAAGAATATAAATTCAACGTGTGCTCCTGCTGCCACCCTTCACTGTTCTCTTAATTCTCATAATTATACTGTGAAGACCAAACACCCATCATCTTAAAATAATACTGGTCCATGGAATAAGATGAAAGACCTAAAGGGCAGCATCACTGTGTAAGAGTTTCCAAGTTACAGGCAAGTGTGCCCAGGAATGAAAAGGGCAATAACAGAACTACCAGTGCAGAAGCCTTTTTTGTAGAATCACTGGAAAATGTTTTGACCAAAAATGAGCTACTGATCTGAAAGCACCTTACCTCATCTAAGAATTCCTTAACCTGTTCTCTGTTCTGTGATGGATAGTCCTAATTGTTCTAGACACCTGGTTAGAGCTTATCATTTGAGTAAAAACTGATACAAAATTATCTACTTCAGCCTTCTTGGCTTTTTAGCTTTTCTTCGTTTTAAAGTAGAAACAATCACTTTCCTTGGATTCACCTTCATTACTACTGAGCTTGACACTATGTCTCTTGCTGTTTGCATCCAATTTTGGATCAGAAAAAACAGAACGAGAAAAGACAAAACACAAATTTTCGTCTTTCATCATCAGGCTATTTTTTTTTCAGTGCCCTTAACACTCTAATTCAGTTTCATTTTACTTTCTTTGGGCATATAGTATGAATAGCTTAACCAGTTTGGTCTCTTTTTACAGTATCTGTAGTTTCTCTGATGTGGAATAATATATACTACTGTACTTAGAAACATTTCTTTAAGGAGTTTACAGCTGTTTTTTTATGCCTGTGTGCACTTACCTACCTGCTATCTAATAGTTTATTGAATCCCCCACACTTCTAGTCCATTTTCTTTTTTTGCTCTTCTTCATTTCCTTTCCAAGGATCAAATACCCTGTGACTCCAAGGTTACTCTTTCATATGTAATCTTTCACACTCTTATATCATTCTTTACTGCTTAGCATCACATCTGTAAAAGTTCTCTTTCTGCCTCCTTACTCCACTGTTTTAAACAAGAATTGCCAGTGATTCCGGGAACTCACTGGACATTGGCATCATGCTTCATTCTTTCACCAGGGAATACCTGGACAGTTAAAATCCCTCATATCCTATTCTTTGTTTGATTCTGCTTTTTGGACACAGAAATACTCAAGTCTTCCTTGATTATTATTTTGCAATTCCCTCAATCAAAGCCTTCATGTTCTTTTCTTCTTTTACCTTCTCAGAGATTGCAACTTCCTCCACATTCTCAAGACACCTATGTACCCTTGAATGCAGGGCAGTGTATCTTGTTCTATCTAATCTTTCCTGACCTTCCTGAACAAGCTAATCCTTTGTTTATTCATATTCCAGTCATGCCACCACCTCATCACAGTTTGTGAGTATGCTGGGGAAGAGAGTACCCATTAATGGGTTAAAAAAGTCCTAGTGCCATTAAGAAGATGCATTTTTTGGAAAGCCTGAGGACTTAAAAAACTGAAAAAGAATTAGGGGAAGTCTCCTGAGGAAAAAAGAAACTCTCAGAAACACAGGACAGAGCGGATAGAGTGCAGCATGACAGCAGTTCACACAACTCACCTTGAAGCAGAAGATAAAATGAGACTGGATAAGTGCTCTGAGAGATCTGAGAAACCACGAGTGGTTGTGCTTATTGGACACCACAGCAGGAAACAAGAGAAGAATTTGCTTATATAGACAGAACTCAAAAAATTGAAATAAGTATGTTAAGAAAGGAGTATTTTCCACTACCTACAAGGAGAGAAATCTTTGGAGACATGACTCGTGCCAAATATTTTCCTATGCTTGATACATCAGCAGGATTCTGGCAGGTGTCCTTAGGAAAACAGAAAACATATTTGCACCTCCTCTGGGAAACACTCTTTCTGCAGATAGCTGTTCGGGTTGTGTTTGGCATCTACAATATTTCACAGGAAAACACAGGAAAGAAACAGTGGTGGTGGGGAGAGTATTAAAGTATTAGGTAATATTCTTACCTGCAGAAGACACTAGAAGAGCATGACCTAAAGCTCTGAGCAGCCAGAAATTTACCAAAATACCAACAATAAATGCTGGTTAGCAGAAATAACACATCCAGGAGAAATACTGAGATGTGGATAAGCCACTATATGAGGCCATTTCCAACACATTTGCTTCAGTAGGTAAGAAGGTTGAAGACTGCATTCCCCAGCTATGCCTGCCAGGTTGGGAAGTGCTGACTGCTCAGTCTGTCCAACTCCAAACCCACAGGGTGCACCTTGACAGAGGCATGGCTGTGGCAGGCAGCCCGTGGTGGCTTCCAAGGACCTGTGGCAGCTTGGGTAGCAGATGGGTATTATTAGGCAGTAGCTTTGGCTGGAACATAGTTCTGTTCCAGAACATGCAAAGCCAGAGACCAGTAACTTGGGTATCATGGGTACAAGTTGAAATGGTGTCACTGCACTCATACAAAGAAGGAGCCTTCAGCCTGAAATCAGGGGTGAAAAGCAACCACGTTCTGTGGAAAGCAGAGTCTGTTTGGCTGATCTAAGAACCTAGTAAACTTCCTATAAGGATTTGAAACTTATTTTTACAACTATGGATATCTGACTTAAAATCACATACAAATCTGGGAAAGATATATAGCTGAAAATATATTTTCTATACCACAAAAAGGCAGAGTGCAAAAACCAGAAGTAAATTTATCCTAGGTCAGCCTGATAAAACAAAACAGTGCACCCTTGGACAAAATGATTGCCAGAAGCTCAAGTGCCTATTAGGGAGAACACCACTATACTTTTTTTACACTATTCTCTAAATAAGCACAACTGATCTTTTTTGGTGACAAGGTGCTTGGCTAGGTAAACCTCTGATCTGGCAGTGATTACTTCCTCTGAACTACTGGTGAGAACAGGGTGTACAGAAAGTAGAAATCCATGAGCAATGGTGTGGCATGTACAGCTTATTTCTTCACCCTGCTAAAATGGAGTTCTTGTTTGGAAGTATTTCATTTAAAGGCATCGAGCAGTGATTCCGAAGGCACCACAAAAAATGTGCTTAAAAGGATACATGAAAGTCAACCAAGGGACTGAAAAATCTAAGAGAAGGGCCAGGGATGTTTTATATTGGCCTTAAATAAACAGTGCCATTGTGGGAAGTTAAATACAGTAGGATGTGCCAAAAATACTATTCAAGCAAAAGAGCCTATGTTGGTAGCAAAATATCTCCCCCCTCTCCCGTCTCCTGGCATGAAACAGGCATAGATTTGTTTATGTTGGCTATATAAACTTTGTTGCTCCAAGAGAATTATTCTCAATGCCTGAAATAGCCTCATTTGAAGATATTAGAATATAAATGGCAATCTCATGCAGTAGCTGTTTCATGGCAGCTGAGTTTTCTCCATTATCAGACATTATTCCTAAACTGGCACAGAGGTTTGGAGGGGTAACTGATGCAGAACTAGGATCGAATCAAGTCGTATTTTGCAAGAGACTCTCTTACAGGCAGAGATCCCATGAGGGTGTGAAATTTGAGTCCCAGAATGCAATATAAACAAAACAAAAGAGTTTACATCCAACCTGAGAATGTGAGACCTGGGGAGCATGATTTGTCCCTCAAATGAGTAAACACAGTAGCTGCATTTTACAGCTCCAAATTCAAGAGGTCATTTCTGCCTGAAAAAGTATCAGCATGTGCTTAATGTCCATTGAAAACCACTGTAATCTGAGCCACAGTCCAATCAGTCTAATAGGCAGGTCACAGAGGAACAATATTCTCAAAACACACGGAGATTTGCATGCAGAAAGACAATGCTCATATGTCTAGAGAACCACAAAGGGCAGAAGAGGTACAAAGACTTTGCCTAATGCAACTGTAGCTGAACAATGACTGGGAGTCTGCTTCATACATAAGGCAAAATTGCACAAACCACAATTTCTCCTCTCTGGGAACTAAGAGAGCAGTTGAGCTAACCTTCTTCATGCAGCCCAGTTAGCCATTTTCTGCAAGGAGAACATTACATTTAATCCAACTGGGAGGTCCCCATTCAGGTCTCTTCCTAATGCTGCCTTTCAGCTTAATGTTTAATGATTCAAGCTGCCCTCATGCCTTTATGAATACGATATGAAAGAGCTGGAAAAACAACTGTTTGCCTCTAAGATTCATTGCCATCAGATAAAACTACGATATTTATGTGGTGTATGATACTAAAGAAAATTACTCTCCTGGGGCATAGCTCTATGCTGGCAGGAAACCATGCAAGAGATGCTTGATTTCTGGAACTGCTGAGGAAATTTGTTATTTCAATACCATAATAAACAATATGTACATTTAAATTTTATTTCATAAAAAACTCTGTACTAACATTCAGTCAATAAGTCTTTTGCTTTGTGGTTTTTTCCCCAAGGATTTTATTCAGGTCACAGCTTGGAAATGAACAATGAGAACATAAAATTTAAACTTTTATATTAAGTTACTCAAGAGCTGAGTAGACTGAGTCTATGTGGAGAAAAATGCAAAGGATCTTCTTTTCTCCACTTAATCATGCAGGTTACATTTTTCTATTGTTCTGACTTGGAGATATGCAGAAAACAAACAGTATTTATAACATAAAGAGAATTTCACTTACCATTATTTATGCTTTCAAATGGAAAATGTGAGAATGCCACAGACTGAGATTTTTATTCATGTAAATATGTGTTGTTATGTTTCAAGTGTTTGTCAGACCAGGAGAGTATAAAAAATTGAATTTGACAGTTAATTTCTAATCACCTCCTTTATCACCTATTGCAGTGCAGTAATAAATCCTACTTCACCTCTCCCTTGGACTCTTTTTATTCAGGTCACTGCGTTTCCATGGCTGTTGTTTTCATACCTCAGCCTCCTTTACTGGGCTCTCATGTGTACTTCAGGATCCATCATCAGAACTCCACTGTCTTTCGAAGCCCACAAAGACCTAACATTTAGAAATATTACATTAACAAAGGGAAAGCAGTCTATAATTGGATTTTTCTCAATGTATTTAGTGCATTTGGTGATATATATCCTTTTACCGTGTCATCTTCTGTCTTAATTCACACAAGAAAATGGTTAACAACTGATAAAATATGTCTGAAACACTGTGTCCTGCAGCAGCCCTCTGGGCCAAAGATGACCTGGGAACAAGGGCAGCAAAGTTGTGTTGATAGGGAATATAAAGCCTGCTTTGCATAAGGAGGCCAGAGGAGCTTGACGCATTTAGCGTAGCAAAACAAAAGCTGATACAGAATGTCATTGCTCTCTATAAATACACCAGGAGGTTAAACATCAAGGAAGGAAAAGATCTTTTGAAGATAAAGTACACTGTTGGCAAAAGAACAAATGGGCATAAACTGCCCATGAATGCATTTTAACTGGAAACTGAAGGACATTATGTAGCCAGTTGAGCATTCGGCCTGGAGAGAACAGACTTCCAATGTGAGTATGGGGGCACAAGAGAGGTTGTAAGATAGAGTGCGAACAGCTGATGAAAGGCATTGTGTGATGTGGCCTGGGGCTAGCGGGGGACTGGGCTCCAAGACACAGGGGGTCCCTTCCAGCCCTCTGTTCCTTTGTTTTAATTTTCCTCAAAGGTATTTGGAGATTCTGCATGGTGATGTCTCACAGCTGGTAAAGGATATGGCTCAGAGAAGAAAAAGAAATAAGCAACATGTTTTAGTTCACCAGATGTATGTTATCACTTTATTCTCAATTCACAGGAAATGAACAATCATTTAGTACTGACAGGTACATACTGGAACTTACTATCTTTCTTTTAAACCTTAAAATAATGCCCTACAGAAGTTTAGCATTAACCTTAAAGTAGACTTCACATTTTTGCCAAGATTACTGTGATATCTTGTGAAACCTAAGGGGGAAAACAGAAAAAGGAGGCAGCAGGCAGAAACAATATAAATTGCTGCCAGAATGGCTGAAATGTTAGCAAGGTTAAAAAAAAAGTCATCCAAAGCTCTCCTGCTCATAGAGATACCTCGGTGAAAGGTCTCTTGGGAGCTGCAAAAGGTTAGGTAGGTCTGATTTTCATTGGGGTGTAACCCAAATTACCTCTTTAATAGACAATTAGACAAGACAAAAGTAATGGTAAAAGCAGCAAGTGTCTCACTGAATAAAAAGACTACAGTTTGTTAACTGCATTAAGTGGAGTGGATTACAGCTATATAAGGGTAGGTCGTTTTCAGGTCTAAGACAAGGTCAATGTTTTACATTTGTTTACCAGGATGATTCAGTTTGGCTTTTTACGTAACTTTTTAGTGTTCGCCTGAGAAGAGGTGAAGGTTAGATATGATAACAACTAAAGAAAAACTCAGGCCAATACTTTCTAGTGTTACTAGAGAGTTGAGCATGCCTTTCATTAAAAACAGATAAGGCCAGGATCTCAGAAGCAGGCAAGTATCCAACTCTTATCAGCAGCCTGTTTGTCTAAAGGAGGAATCTGAGTGGCATCTGAGAGATAGTAGGCTGCTGCTCAGTGTTCCCACTTTCTCCTTTTCCACTGAGCAAGTAAATACCAGTAGTGGCTTTGGAAAGTCTTGGTTTTCCCAGCCACCTCTTGAACTGGTAGTCAGGATGATTTCTAAATAGCAAATAGAAACAGAACCATTCGTGTTGTGAAAGGGTGTTCTGGAGACCACCTTGCCCAGTCTGCTCTTTAAAACAGGGTTAACCTGTCCAAGGTTTGAGTATCTCTAAGGACAGTTCTCACAATCTCTCTAGGCAACCTGGCCATTTTTCAACTCTTCTCACTGGGATTTTTTGCTCCCATAAGTCCAATTGGAATTTCCCATTCTACATTTGTCTTACCTCTTATCTCTCTGCTGTACAGTTTCAGAAGGAGTAAGTTCCATCTTGTCTACAACCATTCCCTAGGTAACTGAAAACAACTGTAAGATTTCTCCTTATCCTTCTCTTCCCCAGGCTCAGCAAAGCCACTTCTCTCAGTCTCACCTTATTGCCTCATGCTCCATCACTTTGAGCATCTTGCTGGCCACCTTCTGGAGTCTACCATGTATTGATATCTCTCCTGTACCAGGTGATCCCATACTGGACACATTATTTCATGCAAGGTCTCCTGATTGTCAAGGGGAAAAGAGTCACTTTCTTTGACCCATTGGCTTTACCCTTCCTAATACAGCCCAGTATGCAGATGGGCCTTTGCTCCCGCAGGGCACACTATTCACTTGTTTAACATGTTGTTCCCCAGGACTGTCAGCTCCTTTCCTGGTGAATCACCACCATTCTGGCTGACTTCAGCCTGTTCTGCTGCATGGGGTTAATTGAGCCCAGGTGCAGCATTTGCTCTTTCCTTTGTGAACTTAAAGTTTTCTCATGATGCATTGCTCCAGCTTGTCAGTGTCCTCCTGAGTGGAAGATCTACCCTCCAGCTTATTGACCACTCTCCCCAGTTTGATACCATTTGCAAATCTGCTGAGAGTGCACTATGGACTGTTGTCTAAGTGACTAAGGAAGACATTAAACAGCATCAGACCCACTGTTAAATCCAGAAAACTACTCGACTGGTTTCCAATTAGGCTGAACCATTGGTTGATTTTCTTTGAACCTGACAATTCAGCCAGTCTACCAGAAATCTTCAAGTCCAGCCATCCAGTCTATATGTCCCCAGTTTGGCTACAAGTATGCTATGGGAAATAATCTTTGAAGTATTGCAAAAATCAAAGGAAATGCCATCAATAGTATCCCACTCATGAGTAAGTCATCTCATCACAGAAGGCCCTTCCTTTATTCATTCACTTTGGGTGTGCCAGGTTTAAAAGATACAGGCAGGAAAGCTAACTTCAGTTTCCATCTCTGTATTTTTCCCTTGTGTGTACTTACATTTGTTTCACTATAATCTGTAAAGTCTATTTCCCTCTTTCTATATTGTGCTAGGAAGGACATAAATGGACTACCACCCTTTTTTTGAGCTTACACACGTTCTCATTTTCTTTTCAGGATTTTTTTAACGGATATTCACATGACTTGGACCAAACTGAAGTCTTGCAAGTAACTGTAAGGCTGAACTACCTGCAGGTAATTTTTAGTACCCTCAGAGGAATGCAGTTAACTTCAACTCATCTCCAGTCTGAGTTGGTGCTTTTTGAAGTAGGTCTTCATGGGGTGAACAGGAAGACTATGAGGGTTTTATTATAGTTGGCTTCCTTTGCTGCATTAGCGTTTATATTTTCCCAGTAGAAATCCCCAAATTGAAAATATAGAGGTGTCAGCTAGCACCACTTTAGTTAAGGTTGTGTCAACATTTCCTATAAATGTTGTTTTTCTAGGGTTTATAACTAGACCATAAAAATGTGCTCAGCACAGAAACTTGGCATAGAAGAGTCCAGCCTGAGAGAGAATTTTCACAATTAAAAATTAAAAAGTCCACTCAGCTGTTTTGAACTAATAGCCATATAATTAAATGGAAATTAGTTGATTTTAAGATGCATTTTTTTCAGCATAATTCAAAACAAGCTTTTATTTTAAAGAATACATTCATGAAGGGATTATTTTATTAATGTATTCTTGTTGCGCTTGGTAATTTTGACAAAGTCAAAATTACTGAGATATTGCACACTAGGAAATAGTGACTACCTCTGAAAATGCTAGTTTGTATCAAGCTCTTTGCTACACAAGAAAATACTTTTAATAGGCGGGGCTAATATTGCATAATATGATGTTTGCCCAACATTTCCTATTATAAAATCACATTTTGAGACTTTGTCAAGTTTTAATTATTTGGCCTGGTATTTTATATTCCACGTGTACGCCTAAGGCTAAATTTTTGAAGAATTTTTTATCAAAACAGTTTAGCAGATTCTGGGAACAGGAATTGAGAAAGCATTTTGTTTTGTTCATATTACCAAAAAGAACAACAAACTTTTCTTCAAAAAAGGCTAATTTCTCAGGGATTTTTAGTAATGACTCAAAATGCAGGGATGGAGGCAAGTGGTCTTTTCACTTGGGAAGTGTCTGTTGCTCTCTTTATAGAAGTCTCTCATTTAGGTCCAGTTAGAAACTTTTGAAACAAAAGCTTCTTTGCCATGCTAAGTAGAGACATTTTTATTTTAGAAGTTAATATCTCCATACATCCCATCTTTAGGCACATATGCAAGCTTCTCAGGACTGCTGGAGTGGATCAGAGAAGATATTATTATTTGTCTACAGAGTGTGACTGCACATTTTCTGTCCCCTCACAGCTCCTGTCTGGGATGAACTTAATATGTGCACCATCTTCACCCTGGGCTGAATGTATTCCATCCAAAGTCAAAGAAAGTGGATTTGTTCAATAATGGTTGCTCCAAGCAAAAGTCGGGGATGTGAACTCTCAGAAATATCCCTGCCAGCAGTGAGGCAGTATAAACAAGGAATTCTTCAGAGCAGCTGGAAAGGAGGCAAAAACTTGACTAAAGGAAAACAACTAACAGATGGTGGGACCAAGAAATAGAAACTGATTATGACTAGGAATTCACTGACCAAAGTGGGAAGGACATGACAGTGGTAGATTCTGGACTCCTCATTTAAGAAGACTGAGGCTGAGGGCCAGGATTTGGGGCTCTGTTGGATATTATGAGAGAACTGGGCAAGAAAAGATACTCTTTTTTGAGAAGTCTTCTATTCCCTTTCATCCCTGTGATTTTCTCCAAGACTTTCCTTTCAAGTGTCAAAGCCCATCCCCTGTCCTGACTCTGTGGTGAAAGAGTGTGGAGAGAACCATGCTGATCCAAGGTTGTTCATTTGGCTTGTGCCCTGTGTGTCTTATGAACTTGCTCCATGTGCCACATCCAATGTCATGGTGCTGAGAGTAGGGGGGACCATGCCCGAAATGAGTCGGCTTCACTCCAAATGTGCATGCACCATACTTTGTATGTAGAACTTAGCAGGCAAGATTACCCTTGTTTTTCCTGAAACAGGAGCAGATCCTACTGCCTGAAAGACTTCCCTTCCATTCTAACTATTGCAGAGGTCTCTTGAAAGAAGTATTCCTAAAGAAATTGCTCATCTCTAATCCCAGGTGAGGGTTAGAGGAGTTGAGATGTAGCTGCCATCCTTGAGACATAGTTTATATGCCCAATGGTCAGGCCAGGCTGAAGTTTTAGACACGTCTGAATTTCAGAGGGAGAGTTGTTAACTTTGAACATGGAGCCAAGCACTGCTCCAAACTCTAGCAAGTCCTGAATGGTGCCTAGTACAGCCTGTGTTGGTAAAGCCAAGAATTCATCATCTGGATGTTTTTCTCCTTCTCTGTTGTATTACTTTAAAGACACTAAAACCATATTATGGTACACTGTCAGTGTTAGTTTTTTATATATGCAGTTGATATGACTGAAGATGTTCAGCTGCCACTGGTGAAGAGCTGCTCCCCACCGCTGGGAAGAGGACAGCATAGCCTTCTGAGTGGAAACAGCAGAGTGCTCACAGGGCAACCTCCTATAAAGTTCAAGGCAATGCTATGAATAGTGCTGGGGTCCTTGTTCCAGATGAAAACCAAAATTCAGTCTTCTAAACATCTTTATTCTGAGCAAATAGCAGAACAATGGCAGAGTGAAAGATCTAAGAGAAACCCTCTTTGGTGTTGAGCTCTCCGAGCTGGAAATACTATATATCCCAATTAAATACAGCCAGGCTGTTTGAACTGCTGTGTTTTAGTAAGCAAGCAGTATATCACAGCAACACCTGAGGGTGCTGCTTTGATCACAGCCTGTCAGCATTTCCGCTGTGAACTTTGTTTATTAGAGGTAAGCTGCAAAAGATCTCTCTGTGCTGAAATTTCAGTGCAAAGCCAGTCCCAGTCACCAGCTAAGAGAATGAGGGGGATAGAAACTCACATAATAGTGTCATACTCCTATGTGGGATTTTCTTTTTAAATCTGAGGCTTTTCTCCATTTCTGAAATCTAAAGTTTCTATATCATCTTCAAAGTGCATTAATCCTTACTGCATACTGAAGAAGAAAATCAAACATCTGAATTATTAAGAGAGGTGCTTGAATGGCTGAAAAACTTCTCATCAAATTTTCATCCATTCATTTTGTACAGTTTTCAGGACACAAACGAAGCATTCCTCATCCTGTCTTCCTGCTGGACTCTGAGGTGGTTAAATCACATCTAACAGGCATAAAGGATGGGGTGGGGGAGAGAAGAGAAAGGAAGTGTCACATCCTCTGCTTTGAATAGCTAACACGCTCACAGCTCTGCTTAGCCGAATGCTTAAATCCTTCATCTGTCTGCTTTCGAGCAGGGGCCTGGGATCGGGTGCCTCTGCTGCGCTCTGTGATCAGCGGGTCTCGGTGCCGGGTTCTCCCAGGCTCCCCTGCTGAAGCCGCTCTGCTTTGTATGAGCTGATTAAATATTCAGAGCGACGGGAATGAAAAGGGCTCTGCGGCGTGGGGCGGGGGTGCTCATCCAGGAGGCCGGTTCCCAGTCCCCGTGCCAATGAATATTTAATCGCTTTGTACCGAGTGGAGGAGTTTCAAAAGGAATCCCTGAAAATCTGTAGCTCGGCAGCTCGGGTATTTAACCAAGAAGAGTCTTGGGTCAGAGCCCCTTTTCAGTATTATTCAAGAGAAGAGATTTAGGAGTAAAACCCCGAGAAATGCTTTGGCCACCATGGTCTTCAGGACCCAGCTTCAGGGTCGTTATGTGGAGCTGGCTTAAGTACTCAGCTCAGTGGAAGGAGCAATGTCCTTCCCACCCCGAGTTAGCCACCGACGCGGGCAGTGCTGTGTGCACTGCTGGCCTCTGAGCACGGTGATCCCTTCCAGACAACGTGCAAGGAAACCCAGACACCCGCATTGTCACGGGCTGTGGCAGGGGGCTAAACTTCACTTGCAATACTGCTACCGCCAAGTCCCTACGTGACTTTTGCGCTGGGGCTATCTCTTCACAGAGTCGTTTTTTACCTTCTTGACGAGCATCCAACGATTTCCTTGGACAGCGGTGAGGTCGTGTGCTTGCTGTAGGTGAGGAACTGCCTGCTGAGAGGACAGGGTCTGAGCATGTCCTCTCGGATGGGGTTGGAATTGTAGTGTTGGACAGCTTGTACTGCTATGTTCTTGATCTGTGGTTGCCCTAGGGAAAAGAGACTTTAGGGAGTCCAGCACCTTTTATTGCTACAATATTCATGGGAAAAATGAATGTAGGTATTTGGTCTCCTGTTTTGTGATCACAGCAACCTTTCTTACCTATTTCTATAACTGCATAGGAATAGGTAACTACGTTATTATACACTGGGGCAATTTGTATCTACACCCATATATAACTAAAGCAACATGTATACATACAAGTAACATATACACACAAGTGTATACGTGCATCTCTATCAATAAAACTCAGGGCTCGCACCCTCTGGCAGTGATCGTGCCTGGCTGTCAACAAAGCAGTACTACCCAGCTCCCCGCCAATGTTGCCATAGCTTATCACGTCACTTCAGCTATCACACAAGTCCATTATGGACAAAACCCCAGCCTAGATTCAGAGAAATGTTTACAGGTGTGCTGAACTCTCTGTGAGTGAAATTCCAGCCCTGTTTAGTAACACACTTGATTTCAGCAAGATCCAGCAGCTGATCCAGGGCTGACACCCCAAGGTGTGTTGGCCCTTCTCCAAAGCATCCTGGGCACATCAGTATTACCCACAAGTTACTGCGGGTTTTTATAGGAACTTGATGAAAAGGGGACTAGTTATTCTGTATCAGTTTTTGTGTAGTGGGAGAGAGAAGCAGCTAGAACTGAATTTAGGACACCAAAGGGACTCCCTCTATCCTAGTGGAGCCTACATTGCCCTGCCCTGCCTGCAGCACTAACCCCTCGGGCTATGCTCCCGTAGAAACTGAGGCAAGCATTGGTCAGAGTTACGGGTGGGCTCCTGTCGTTCTCAGGAGGGCGTCCGTACGTCCTGCACCCCATTTGAAGGGCCTGCCCTGATTGCCTTCCCTCAGGGCTGTTGCTCCTCCCGAGAAACGTGACGCTTGGGGAGCATCCTCATCTGCTTTCATCCCTCCCCTGCCAGGTCACGATCTCAATGTGCGAAACGGCCTCAGCCTTCGAGTGAAACCGGGCCCCGCGTTCCCGGCGAAGGTGACCAGATGTCGTGGTTTCAGCAGCAGCCCTGGCTCCCGGAGGGGAATCGCCTGGTCGCCAAAACGCCCCGCTCTACCAGTCCCCCCGCGCAGATGGCTGACTTGGAAATCCCACCCCAGTGTCGTCGCGCGGGAGATGCCGGTCGGCCAGATCTGCTGCTGTCAGCAAAAGACAAAACCTCTCACAAGCCATGTGGCTGGCGATAAAAGGGAGCGAGCACAGGAGCAGCCCCGGGGAGGCCCCTCAGGAACAATAGCAACTCTTTCGGGAGCCGACGAGGGAAGGCTGGACAAAGCCTCACACTGCCCCCAAACTCCAGCTGCTGCCTCAGCACAAAACAAGGGGCTGCAAATTTGGTTTCTTTCATGTAAATCCTCTTAGGCGGTTCGAGTGAGGAGAGCAGGCGTGCACCCTCGTGTGTCACAGTCCCTCCCTCGGCCCTCAGTGCACGCAGCCTCAAGTGCCAGGCGACAATTTAATTTGGGTTTATTTGAATTTATAGGAACGAGGTGCTTGCCGTGGTGGGAGTAGAGCAGAGAAACAGGCAGCAGAGGGGCATGGAGAGTATTGGCCTGAGAAATTATGCCTGCCCTGTGCCTTTTTGCCTGGAAAAGGGATGAACTTTTCATGTTCTGAAAAGCCAGATGAACAGCATAAGTCATTAGTCACCCAGGTATTTACAGTGTTTTTCCTATTTCCTTTCTCCCATGGCCTGTGTGGTCAGCAGTATAAAATTCCTAGGCACTCCCACCTAAACACAAGTTTCCTGTTTATGCTCTCAGTGGCTTTTATGTTTAGCTGTTAAAACCCGTTGTCTAAAGTACCATAAAACAATATGAACAGAGACTGCAGGTGAGCAAGCAGGGGGAAGAAAAGCAAAGCCATGAGCAGGCTGAGCGGAGGCTGGTCTGGCCAGGGAAGCGGGGCTGGGGGAACAAAGGAACAAAGATCCGCCGCAGCCAGGCTGCTGCTCTGCTGCCCGAGAGCCGCCGGATGCGCCGGCACTGCCGCTTCTGCCGCGGCGACCTCAGCCAAAGGGCTGGGTTGGCTGAGCTGCCTCATCTCAAATCATCGGAAAACAGAGCTTAAATGTATCAATGGGTAGTAACAGTTAATCAAGGTTTGTCTTAGAGTTATGACACTTATTTGGGGGTATTTCATTACCAGTAGTATTACACTCGTGCTGCTCCTGTTTGGTCTGTCAGCGTTTACACTATGTGAGTTCCTCCTTTAATGTCAGTAATGTCTGGTTCATCCTGAAACCAAGGATAAAAGTTGTCAACTAGAGCAGAGATTCTCTGGAGCTGCAGAAGGGAGAAGCTCCAGCTGATTATCAAACCTATCGCTGGAGCCCCTGCAAATTCCTGCTCTGCCTCAGGCTTTTATACACCTTGTTCAGACTGCACAAACATTTTAAAGTCATGCTGACATCAAGATGGTACTTTGTTGTGACCACATGAGATCATAATTTCTGAAGACATGAAACTCGGTAGCGAACACACTACAGATTTAGGTAGCTCTTCCCTGAACCTTTAGGCAACTTTATATCCATAGTCATATCTATATCACAAGGTACATTGATCAACTAATGCTCCTACACCCTCAAATATGCCTGCTGTTCCAAATAACATTATCATTGGCTCTTATCACCATAGATATAAAAATAATCATAAAAATATAAAATAGACCTTAAACTACCAGAAAATTCATAATTAATACTAACATGATTTCTGTGATGACCTTTTATTCACAACAGTGTGACATAAGGGCCTTTGTCAATATTGTCTTCGAATTTTTTGGTTGATTTGGTTCAGCCAGAGACTTACAGTTATTTAAACACAGTTTTGTGTATTTAATTATGCCATACATGATGCTGTTTTTTGCTGCATATGCCCTTGACATTTAATTTATTTCATCCAGTAATTAGTAAAGAATAATTAAGCTTCCACTACTATAACTGCTTCTCATGATCTTGTGTCAGGTAGAGCAAGATGGAGCAGAAGCAGCAAAGTTTGTGTTTCAGATACTAAGATTTATTTGCTTTCAGGTTATACATCAGTGATTTCACAGTTTCTGTATACAAAGGAGGGACTGGGACAAAACAGCATGTTACACAACCTATGTGTTCCCTTACAGAGATTAGCATAAGTGAATAATAGATCTGTGTTTAAAATCACAACATACACAGGGAAATGATTTTATGTGTATATATAATGTATATAAATACTTGTGACCTATATGTTGCATAGATTTTTTTTGTTATTTTTCATGGAGACGAAAAAGGTTCCTAAATGCGTAAAAGGATTTGATATACAATATATGTAGCATCTTTTCAACTGCTCTCTACTGACCACTGTTTCATGAGTGATACATCACTTCTCAAACGTTTTTAAACACTTTTTTGAATATAGTCTTATTTCCAAATATCACTAGTTTTTTTGTGTATGATGCATGTACATGTTCCTTTGTTCATGTTGAAGGTTGTTTTTTTTTTATTTTTAGCCTAAATTTCAGGCCCTTCAACAGCCACGCTGTGGGAACAATGTTACCTGAAGCACAGTGTGGACTGAATATGTTTGTACACACTGGGCTCCCAGAGCATGTTTTAAGTGTGTGCTTCATCTGAAAGATATTGGGTTCATCTCTTCCAGATCCACTCCACAAATCGAAAAGAAACACAGGAAGTGGAGCCAGCTGGGAGACTGGCTTTGGAAGTTGGTTCCTGGCCCAAACTAAGACACTGATGTAGATACACCAGTGTTCAAGTTTGGACCCTACGGTCATGGTTGCTTCGGATCCTGCATTTAAGTACAGACACCTCACAACAGTGTGTTCCCGGATCTCATCTTCTGATAAACTCTTTGTAGCCCTGATTAAATGAGCCTCTTCCCTACATTCACCGCAGCAGTTTACACTCCTCCTGATCCCCAGCTGACCCCAGCAATTGCAGAGAGGGGTAAAAACAATCTATTTGAGAGCAACTTACTGGCCTGGCTGTCAATGGAAAGTGAACATAGTCTACAGACCAAGCTAATGTAGATATGATGAAGTGTTACAATAAGAAAGAGATGGGGAAAAAAAGAGAAGGGAAATCTTTGAAGATGTCAACAAAAAGGAAGTACTTTTATGTAGTCTTGGTTCAGCAAATCACTTCAGTTTCATACTCAACATCCCAGAGAGGCATCAGCACCTGGAGTCCATGTAGGCAGGAGGTAGAGTGGGAAATGACTCACTGGTGCGGGAACACAAGAGAGGAAGCCACTGGGCATCATCTGTGGGAACCTTTGAAGGGAAAAGAAAATGTCTTAGCTCACAGAAGCAGATGCAATGTGTGCATCTGACCAACAGCATCATTCTAAGAACAGCTAAGGAAGCATGAAGAGAAAAAACTACTCTAAGAAAAATAATCTGAAAGCTGTATTTAATTCTACAAGCAATAAAGCTTTTACCTGTTCTGAGGCAAAACCAGACCTGTCAGAATATGATTTTTGCCTTGCTGCTAGTTCTCAAGTGAAAGCAAACAGGAGTTTCTAGAAGAGTACACTTTGTTTCCAGTGCAGGCTACAGGGCTGCTATGTGGCAAATGAGGACCTTCTTTTGGCCGTCTTCCTTCTTTACTAGGGACAATACACAAGTGTGTCCTTTACTTCTCCATCTCTTAGAATGTATGGCTTTCCCTTTTTCTTGTCACAGAAGTTCTAATGCCAATAAAAATATAAACAGGCGTAACAAATTAGTTGTTCCTTTGTCAGGTCACTCAACAGCTGTACTCCTGAAAGCCAGAGAGCTTTCAGTGGCCCCAAGGGAGCTGAGCAGTCTCCAAGCTGGAATTGCAGAGGGTTGAATTGGGGCAGGAGAGGAAAGACTGAGTGGGCCTGTTGAATTGTTTCAGGTGGCTTGAGGCTGTCCCAGCAGTGTCCCAGCTGGGCGGTGGTGTCTCTGCTGGCCATGCTTCCCTTCTGTGCCACCTGCTTTTCTAGAATCATCTCATATCAGTCACTGTGCTGTGAGGGGTTATGCTGATCCAAGCAGGCAGGGTACAGGGAAAGCAACATCTCTCTAGCCTGTATTTCCTGTTGGGCTAGAGGTCACCCAGAGAGCGAGGCAGGAAAGAGGTGAGGGGCAAGTCTTAAGGAGCCAGCCAGCTAATGCTGCAGTCAAGACAGCATTTGCACCCCTGGAGTGGAAGGCATTTCCCCCATGCCCAGGCACCTTTGTAAAGAGAGCATGCATCCACTTCCTCTCTGCACAGCAACTCAAGAGGTCTCTTCTCTTGTTTATCACAGTGCTGCTCCTCACAGCTCCACAGATGGAAATTACACTTCAAAAGAAAAACATTACTTTTTGTACCACTGACATGCAAAAATGTAATTCCAGCATGAGTCTGGATGCAAATCTTATCTTCCCTGGAGATGTTTGGGTTGGGCCCATTTTTAACTTCAAGAAGTATGTGCTTCTTGCCTCATGTAGACATACTACTCTTTCCTCCCTGAATTTGATGCATCTTCCATTAAAAAGGAAAACAGAAGTTCCGTTATTTGCTGTGGTTATGGCTACTATTTTTGCATTTTGACCCAACCAATATCATGGGTGGTCCAGCTCATACACGAAGGTTGACTTGTACTCCTGAACTACAGCTGAGTGGATCTTCTGTAATGAGACATGAAGCCAGGTGGACACAGATGTACGTCACAGGTCAAGTTTGATTCAAGTTTGCAGAGAGTCACAAGGCTTTTAGCAGACCAATTTCTGCTTCCAGGTGGGAGTCAGACAAAACTCTAGCTTCATCGGTTTTTTTGAAAATCCCAAAACAAAGCACAGCTCAGCAGTTTGAGGGATGTTTGGCTTCATCCTTATGAATTCAATAGGGAACAAATCCATGCAAATGAAAACTGCACAAAATAGCTTCAAGAATCCCTGAAGCCAGGACTGCTGAGATTAATTTACTGTCCCAGTTTACTTCCCTAGTGTAAGTACACAGTGATGTCTGCCGGTCGGCTCCCATAAAGTCAGTAGGAGTTTTGTAACACGTTCCATTGCTACAGTCACTTTCCATTATCCATGGGTGGTTTCTCTGTTGGCAGATAAGCTGCATCCCGGCCCTGAGCCAGCTTGTTGCAGCCTGGCCGGGATGGGGCTCTTAGCTCAGCCTTGGCCCCACACACCTCTGGGTGACCATGAAGCAGACACTGGAGCCGCCTGCTTCAATCTGCTCTGAAGTCAGGAGAAACTTTGAGAGGATTTGGAAGGGGGAAGGGAGGGTGACAGAAAGCAGTAACAGGGTGGGAACAAATAGTTATAAGCCTTTGAAAAACAGTTTATTTGGGATGCGCACATTGAGAATTCATTCTTCACTACTGGCTGCATTTTTTAAACTGAAAAGGAAAGATATGTCAGCGCTTGTAAACCCCAAGGCACAGGGTAGGTACTGCAGGGTTGTACCTCCCTGTGGGTACCAGCCAGCCTCATCCTGCCTGGGGGAGGATGCTGCCTGCTCTCATGCCCATAGGCAGGCATTGCACCCTCTCTCCCCACTTTGCTGGGTGTTGGCAGGTGCAGCCACAGACTCCACTCCCGCATGGTTGCCTAATTTCCACAAATGTAGCAACCCCAGGTCTGAGCTATTACTTAAAGTTCAGCACCTCCAGAGTAAAAAATTGATCCAACAGGGGTAAGCATTGCTCAGATGAAAAATTTCTACTTAGTCTCTTTCTGATGGAGAGGGGAAAGAGAAAATGAAATGAAAAAAGTATCTGTTTCCCAAGTCCATGATGATTCTAAACAGCTTTAATATATACAGTTATGCCTTTACAGAGGATGCCACATACAGTATATATGCACATTTATATACTCAAAGCACATGTTGCATGGCAATTTATCTGTGGGATGGTGCCTTGGAGCTCTATCAAGTCAAAGAGGATTGTGACCACAGATTTGGGGTGGGATTCAGAAAGGAGGTTTTATTGTTAGCTAATCCTAAGGAAAGAGGGTTAACACACATTTGGGATGCTGTATGCAGGGAAAGTTCAAAAATAGTAAGCAGAGAAGAAAAGAGGCACTCAACATGTCAAAAATATATAAAATAGTCCATTTAATAATTTTTTTCTTTCCAATCAATGAAACTGGTTTTCATGGAGCTTCTCACACCTGGTCTCCATTTGCCTTGCTTACAAAGAGCTGTGTGGCAAGTGCAATCTCTGCAGCAGCACAACGTGGGCATATAGTTCATGACCATCCCAAGCAGCCTTATCCCAGTCCCCCAACAACAGAAGCATGGTATTTTCTTCCCTCTGAACTTTTATATCACACAAGATTTCCCAAAGGTGAATAACTGCTAGGTAAGAGTTATTAACCCCCGATAGCCAGTTTTGAAATGAGATCAATGCAAAGTTGCCTGCACTTGGTTGCCTTCCTCATGCTCTATTCACTGAGCATACAGAAGCTCTGAATTGTTCTCCACTAGAATCAGAGCTGAAATTCCAAATCTGCACGGAGGTCCATTTTAGGGCCTGTTCTGGCAGTTTCTGCCTCTCAGTGATTGACAGCTGCTGACACTGGCTCCTGCTCAAACCAAACAATGTGGTAAGAGAAGCACTCCAGTTAGTTCAAAATAGGATACAATGCCCTTATCAATGATCTGCAATTCCTTTGGCTCCTCCAGGTGCCACTGAAAGTGCCTCTCTCCTTCCAGCACTATGCAGTCCCCTCAGAGCTGTTACTCTAGAACTGTGTGGGGGTCAGAGGAAAGGTTGGGGCATACCGTACACTCAGGCAGCCATTGGAAGGCATGATCCTTATGAGGACTTTCTCTGGTCAGCACCCCATGTTTCACTCCACAAAGCTGCAAGAAACTCCAATAGGAATTCTGAAATTACCTCTGAGAAGCACATTTCTGTTCAAAATTACCAAGAAGAATACAGAGAAGGTGGCTTGGGGCTCTGTGACCATTTCCAGCCAGGACCAGTGGGTCCTGGGAGCATGTTCTGCAAAGTGCTGTTGAGCTTCATTGCTCTACTACTTTCTGTGTGGGGATACAAGGACACAAAATTCAAAGAACCAGGATGAGCCAAAAGTGTCCCCAGATCACAAGAGCAATCATCCTAAAAAACTTAGGCCAAATTGAATAGTCACACAACAAATGCTGTAAATCCTGAGTAACCTCACTTGTCTGCAAGTGCATGACTGATGCCAGATTTGTTGAACAGAAAGACTTAAATCACCTCAAGCTGAAAACTGCATTAAGGACCAAAGAACAGACAAAAAAGCCTCTTCTCTCCTCCCAAGCACATCTCTCCTTGATATATGGCTCCCAAAGTATCAAGAGCAAGAGGTCGTACAAGTAAAAATCAGCTCAAGGTGTGTGGGATGAGAGGAAAGAGAGCCTCGGACACAGATACTGCTGGAGATTTGGCAATGCCTCATATCAAGCAGAGTGAAAATTTCAGATATCAGCAGTTTGGTCTAAACCCACTGTTTTGCATGTGGGTTTTACAAACCCAAGCTTGTACAACAGATGTCACAAAACGTCCCCAGACATGTCTAAGAGACAATTCACAGGCAGCTCCCCCCTCCTACACAGTTTATGGATTTAATCCATAATCCAAGAGTTTGATCTCAGGCATGTAAATGTTTGAATTAAATGCTTGATTTGGACCTGGCTCCTCATCCTGTCTTATTTCTGCTTGGGTTTGTTGGGAATACAAACCTTCAGACTGTGGATGTGTCATCTATTTTGTTTCTTCTGACTTTGGCATGTGAACATATCCTGCTTGTAAAGACGACGAGGCCGACCCCTGCTGTGGCCAGCTGGATATATCTCATAAGGGACTACCTCCTGTTGAAGTAAATTGTTTTTACTTCTCAAACAGAAGCCAGGAGACTTCTACAATTAATGGCCCAAAATACTGGAATGCCTGAAATCTCAAAGAAAACAGGTTGTCAGAGCACTACTCATAGGGTCTGAGAAGTGGTGGCCTGTTGAACTGGGCCTCCTCAGTTATGGAGGACCCAGAAAGATGTACTGCAGGTTCATACTAACTGATAGTGATAAGATAAAATAAAATTAAAAAAAAACCAAACAACCTGCTATTTTGTATGCACGACCTTCTGCAAGGTGCTGGACCTGCATGGATGCCTCACAGAATACAGAGCACACTGGTAACTGGAGAGGTGTTGGTTTGGGTATGGTAAATGACAGCTTTATCTGAGCACTTCTGCATAAACCCTGTATGCCCAGAAATAGAAATAGCCATACTGTTTTTATTGCTTTTTCTAATTGCACAGTTACTGTTTCATCTCAACAAAACTCACTGTTGTGCATCACACACATGGGTACTTGATATCTCTGCCCATAAGGACTGTCTCTACATTTCAGGGCAAACACAGCCTGCTCTGAGGCTTTGGGACAGACAGCTTTGTAGTTATTTTACATGATAAGGGGAGACAGGCCACTTCAACCAAGGACGTGTGGATGAAGCTCCAGCGTGGTTAAGTACTGCTTATTCTCAAAGACTCATATTCACAGAGGGAAAGTGCATGATCATCTCAGGGGTGCACATGTGCTGTAACCATGCTGTTGAATACTGCCCAAAACCCGATGGAGGTGCATGGGGCAGGAGCAGCTATCCATCTGTGCATCCCTGACTAAGTGACAGCTCTAGTTAGGCCTGTCCTACGTGAGTTTCTGGGGCACTGAAAGCAGAGAATGGTGTTCTGCCATAGTGTGACTTTCAGGACTCTTAAAAGGGAGCTAGTATATCTACTGTAGCACAGATCTACACTGTAGCTCACTGTGTCTTAACTTCTCCACCTTGAAAGCCACCCATCAGTCAATATTTTGACATGTTCTCCTCTTTTAACTTTTTTTGCTGAATACAAAATGTACTTGTCCCCTTGGGATAACGGCCTGGAGAAGAGGCAGATGTTTAAGCCCATGTACACGTCAACCCTATCATCACTCTGTTGCGTGCTGGCTTCATTACCAGTTAGAGGAGCTCAAGAAAAGTCTGAAAGAGTACAATGGAGCCAGATGAAATTTTATTTACCACATACTTGAATAACTATTTCTACCGCAACATGATTCACTTTTCATTCTTTGTAAATTCCTCCATGATGTATTCCTAAGAGTCCACTATCTGTTCAAAAAGCTGCTGCATCCTCTTTTTAATGAGTATCAGATGCATCTTTGCAATTTGGACCAACTTATTCAAGTCTGGGCTTCTGCAACCTAACTCTTAGAAATACATCCTACATTCATTTGGAAAGAAAAAGACACAGAAATCAAAAAACACAAGAAGAGCTGGGCCCAGTGGTCCAGCACTATGCTTGGAATGTTGTTCAACCTAAAAGCAGCCAAACAGAACACTAAATGATTTTGTTTGATATTTAGTGAGAAGGTACCTGCCAGAGTCACATGTTTCAATGTATGTCCATATGTTTAAATAATGCCACTAACTTTCTAATCTATTAGATTCCACCTCCTCTTTGTCCTCTCATTTCCTCTTCCTGGAAGGGAAGGATCAGTCCTGTGGGTGGGATCCTGGAAGCCCAAGGTCATCTGAAAACAAACAAGCCTTTCTTATCTGTCATTTTGCCTCTAAGTTCCCCTTCTGCAATGAAGACCCACTGTGAATACAGACATATGTTTTTAAAGAGACACAGTTTTGTCTTACTGATCGCAATGTAATTAGGAAGCTATTTGGCACACACAGAAACTTCTGTACTAATTTGGCACTATCCCATCCTGCTACTGGCAGCATTGGTTTTGCTCTCCGTTGGCGTCTCTCCTAGATGTCTTATAGCTCCTGGAAACATCAGCCGTGCCTATTCGGGGAATAAGTTTGGCAGGATGCTGACACCTTGTGCAGTGCATCCAGTAGCAATGTGGCTGTGTGATGTTGGCTCATTATCAGACTCCACCACTGGATCTTCTGATGGGGTATAGCATTGTAGAGACAGGTGCATGGTTTGTATTGTATGAAAGCCAGCATTAAATTTCCCATTAATTCAGATTCAATTACAAGGTTTTATCTGAGTTATGCTTCAAAATGGGGTCCTATGTCAATTCCTCATTAGCTTTTTTTTGTTGAAGAACTTAAAGGAGAAAGCAAATAGTTTCCCCTTGGGCCTCACTTGCTTTACTAGGAAAGGACACATCCAGCTCCTGAGTTACGAGTTTCAGATTTCAGAGGTCTCATATATTGTTGTTGATTATCCATGGGGACATGAGTCTCCCTAATCTGACAAACTGTGTCTAGCATTCTTCTGTCACTTAGACCAGTAAGTGAAAAAACATGTATTGCTGGTTCCTACGTAGCAACTCTGGAAGAGAGGAGCTCATAACCTTTACACAAGACTGTTTTTATCATGATCACTTGGCCAGTGACTACTTTCTTCCTGCTATTTGGATATTCTAGCTGTCCCACTAAATCAGAACTGCATGTTCTCCAAGTGAACACACATGCAAAACATGAAATAATCCAGCGTGATGAAGCCTTCACTTGATGTACTACAGGACTGAGCCCACCTCTTTGGTACTATCAATTCGTTTTTAGCAATCCTTTGAAATTCAGCCTGTCTTGTTGTTCACTGAGTTATTTGAGTGTCTTCCAGGGGCTTTTCACTGCCTTCTTCAGAGAATTTTAGAACAGGGAAATGTAAAGCGACTTTCTCTTTCCTAGTCCTCCCTCCTGTTTTCTCAGTCTCTCCTTGGTGTGAGTGGCTACCTGTGCCTCCTCCTGCCTACTGAAACACTTCTTGCAGCTCACATCAGTTCCAGGAGCTGTTCTCAGTATTGCTGACACCAGCCACTCAAATATCATGACCTACCAAAACCAAACATGTGCAGAAATCATTAGGCTTTTTCTATTTGCTTTTTGGAAACTTTGAGAGTCAGATTTTTGGTTTTGTTTCTACAGGTATGAAAGCTAACAATTCGCTTCCTTCTTTGAATGAAAACTTTGATTTTCACACAGTATTACCACCAGTGGGAAAGGGCCCAACAAACAAAACCGGGATGAGGTTCATAATAAATGAGGAGGGTCACACAGCAGGGAATACCTTCTAGTGTCCTCCTGGCTTACACTAAACCCAACCCACTAAACCAGGCCAGGGAAAACATTTCTGCTCTTAACATTATGTGCAGCCACTATAACTAGTGCAGCTGCAAACTTTACTTTAATAAAAGGCTGGTGCTTTTCTAATCCTGCAGAATCCAGTAAAAACTTTCATCAGTGAATTCTACAGGTTTACTCTATCCTACTTATTCATGGTTCTCTTTATCAGCTTTAAAAGTGTCATCTTGTAAATGCAACTGTCCCCTTTTCCTTGTTTTCTGCGACAGGCAGAACGAGAGCGTCTGCCTGGCAAAGATGTTGATCCTCTATGCTCATGAAAATGTGGGAGGAATTAGGTCCTTCCTGCAGATTTGACTGTGTTCTCCAGAAACTAAGCTTTCATTTAAAAAGCTAATGAAGTGTTTAGCCCTTCTGGTAGCAAAGATAACCATGCTTCAGTTTGCGTTTTGCAGAGGTTATCTTGTGTCAAAACCAGAGAAACTGCTATTAAACGAAGGAGTTATGAGCTTCCTGTATTTATCTTAAATGGGAACAAAGTGTAAAACAATGTGTCAGGGATGTTGGTGTGCCACAGACATGGAGACAGAGAAAAACTTTGCTGAAGAGAGTCTATCTGAGAAATTGATTCAGATTGGATGGGGGTTCCCATGGCATTTTGCCATCTCCTGCCTCCACTTCACTCCTTATAGTTCACTGGCATTGCTCTCCTTCAGTTTCATTCCTCAGTCCTTCCTTGCATGGTTCCTTCATGTGTCCTGAGTGAGACAATTTCTTTTTTCCACATGGGTTTATGGACCTAGACCTAAGTATGACAATGATTCATGAGAGGCAAGATAGGCCATGATCCTGGTGGGAAAATGACAGAGGGAGAAACTTTGGCAGAAGCAATTGGAGATATCCTGAGAAGGAGAAGCGGGGCCAATGCTACTGAGGAGTCTGAGTGCTCAGACACCCCTTATGCAAAACCAAATCTTTCCAGTCTCCCAACTTTTGGTACATTGGCAGAAGGAGTGGCCATCTCCTAGAAGCAAGTGACCAACTTCATCATCCTCAGCCCTTTCACTCACTTGGGAAACATGAATTATTCACATGTTCTTTTATCAGTTCACATTGTACATGTGGTGTCTAAAGTTGCAGGCAGCGATGAGGCTGCTGGGCCACCCCTCTGTGTGCACATGTGGCTACACGTGCAGCCACATCTGCACACCAGGGGAGGTACAGTCCTATTCTCTCCTTAATGCATCCCCCCACTGCAGCATCTCAGGCACATTTTTTTGCTGCTGCTTAGTATCTTCACTGAGCTGTTCACAGTAATGCTCAGTTCTTCTCCCCAGAGATTACAGTTAATTCAGAAACCATCAGTGTGTCAGAGTAGTTTAAATTATTTCTTTCAAATGCATTACCTTTTAGTTCAAGTTCATCTGCCATCATGTTAGGACAACCACTGCTGGTATTAGAGTTGTCTGGTGTTTCAAACAATCCTTTGCAGCTTTTCCTTTCTGATCAAGCTTTTATCAGCTACATATTTTGACATTTCATTGTTCATCAAATTCCTAGTGTTATTAGGAAATGCAGCACTTAGCAAATCCACTGAAACTATGATCATAGTCTTAAGACATAGGAAATAATTCTAAAAATCTCTAAAAACCCTAATGGATACATTTCTTATCTCAAAGTCCATATTTGTCTGCTATCTGTTGTAAACAGATCCTCATAGGAACTGAAGGAAATCAGTGTAATATATGTACAACATAGTCACCTGCACAAGGATAGATAAAAAATAGTCCTTATAGACATCCTTAGGGCACTTCACTCTTAATATTTTTCAGCCTCAGGCTGCAAACATTTATTTCCACTGCCAGCTCGTCTCTTCAGCAGTTGTTAATCCAGGACAAGATTCTACCTCACCTTCTTGTTACCAGACTTCTTTCATAGTCTCACAGGCAGAATCCTATAGAAGGGTTTTCAACACTCTAAATAAATTATATCCATCAACTTGCCTTAATTTACTATTTTTTTTTAACTCACAGAATTCTGTGAGTTTAGAAGAAGCATGATTTACTTCTATATATGTCATGCCAGTATGTCCTTATCAAATTATGAAGATTCTTGTGCTTTTTTACTCTAATGTTTTTCTCAATTTTCTACACACGGAAGTATTTGATAAAACAAATTATTCTTAGCTCCTTTTTTAAATGTGGGCTCCATATTGAGCAGTTCTATTTGTATTGGTACCTCAGCTTCTGCTCTATGTGAGGGAAAATTCTCTAAGCTTTTAATCACAAACTACCTTCAGATATTACAGTCAGCTCATCAGCTCTTGGAATTGACGGCAGCAGAGAAAGCTGCATAGCTTGAAATGAGAGCTTTCAACAATCTTTTTTTTTTTTTAAGATCATTTTCAGATAACTATCTTCAAATGTCCTTCATAATTTTAACAAACCTTGTTATAATAATTCACTGGGTGTTACACACAAGCTGCTGTGATGCAGTCATTTCCATGAATGACTTTATTGGGAATATTATTGCAAACTGAGGAAAACAAAAGCTCTGTGGGAACTTTAACTCTACCAGCTAGACTACTGTACTTAGCTATGAGGACTATTATTAACCCAGTTACAGAAACATTTACTTGAATAATGAATGAGCTATTACTGCATGCTGTAGGCTGTGAGATTTAAAAAGAAAGGCTGAATGTGTTCACTCAAAGAAGTGGAGGAAAAACAATGAAAAAGGAAGTATTTTGTCAAATGTTTAATTTGTCTTTTAGATTAGTTTTGGAAAGGTATCAATCAACATCTGAGGATAGTGATCTTCCTCCCAAAGACTACCATGAAAACCAGTCCACATGTGAAACTGCACCTTTGAGAGACTGGAATATGAATTAGCCCTCAGACACAAAACTCCTTATTTTTTCTTCTCTGTAGAAATGGAACCTCTTCCCTCTCCCTCGCTTAATCCCACACAACTCAAAGCAATTTTTTATCAAACTGCCACGAATGCCACAGTCAGGCAGTACCAAGGCACTTGCTGGGCAGTCCCAATCCCTACCAGCCTCTGAGTTCCCCCTGCCTAGAAAGATGCCCAACAGCACCACAGTGCCCTGGCTGGCTCTGGGCAGAGAACATGGTGCAGAGGACCCAGAGTTATTACAGAGCCAGTGTCAGGAGGGACCACTATACCTCTGGCCACACACCTTCTTGGGGCCTCAGTCCATTGATGTTTCCATGCAAGAAGCTGAGAGCCCCCTTGAGTATTTTATAGCCACCTCCTTGGGCATTTCTGGTCCTTTCAGAAGGAGAAAGGATTTACAACTGGGTCTTCCATGTCACACACAAAGGGCAAAATGAGGCAGAAGATGAAGGAGGATGAAATGACACCTCCCCTTCTGGCTTTTTCCTTCTCCCTACCTTCTTGCCAAAAAAAGAAAGAAATGAAGTGAAACTATTTGAGTGCCTCGAGCTGAACTCACAAATAGTTTTAGGACATTCAAAACCACATTTCCGTGTAAATTTACTCTTCCTCCAAGGATTTCATCAGCTTCTCCCTCGCTCCTGGTTTTATTTTCTGACTGCTTATGGCATGTTTAAAGCCCAGCATTGAGTCCATTGTTAACACTGCTCAGTCTTTGGTTTATTTGAAATTACTTTCTTCCTCTGTAGGGCTGCCTATGAACTGTCTTTTAGATGTTTCAAACTTGCAATCTCATTTGCACTCTGCCAGTCTTTTATTTTTTGCCAATTCTCCAAACACATTACTAACATACTTTTACATACTTTTTCATCACCTCTTTTTCTAGAACAGTATTTTGACTTAGCCCAACAGTTAAGTCTTTGCCTATGTGAAAATTAGCCATTTACTCTCATTTGTTATTTTTCATTAGTCTGAATTTACACACACCAATTTTGCACTGATCAAACTGTCAGGTAGGAAGAAACTTTTCCAAACTAAAAGAGGCACTGTATGTTATTTATCCATTCCCTATCCGCACATTAGTAAAATAGCCTGTTCACTTCGCAATTAATTCACTGAATGCCTTGAAGGCAACCTTTTGGTAGCACACTGGAAAAGAAACTGTTATCTTATTTTTTCTGTGGTTTTTAAAGATTATTAGGACTACTTTTACTGCAAACACACCCTGCAATCATTTCATATTTACTGCATTTTTAATATGAGGCTGTTCATATTTCTTCTGTGGATATAAATCTGTGGATTTAAATTTTCTAAAAGATACCTGGATCACTCAACAACCTGTTCTGTCTTTCTCCTTGACCATCTGGCAGAGGGATCTGCAGGGACCCAGTCCCAGACTGTGTGTCCCTACTATGACAAATAGGTTGTCTGCTCTTCTTACAGTGGGAATCACCCTGCCATGTCCCAGGGACAACTTGAGCTTCATATTTATACTCTCAGCCCATTCATGTGATGAGCCTGAGATAGGCATTCACTAAACATGATGTGCTAGAGAGCAACTCTAGTTAAGATGAAATGTGCCACAGAGAGCAGGGGAGCAGCATTGCACATCACTGGAAGACCTCTTTGCTTTGAAACCTGTGGTTTTAATAGACAATTTTATTGGTTTTGCCTCCCAAGTGTTTTTTCTCCTGTCTCGATTCATCTTGTCACCCAGAAAAAAATTTATAGTTTGTAAGGTGACACAAAAGTCATTTGAGTAAGACTAGATTAATTTCTATATTGCAGTCATTTCAAGAAAAAGCATAGCTAATATTATGTCTGAGGGTAAACCATATTTGAACTGTTTCCTATATTAATGAAAAGTATATTCCACTGAGTATTAATACTAAACAACATTACATAGAGATATGTTAATAATAGTTTTGTAGCTTACAGGAAGATTAAGCTTTGACAATTCCCACAGAAGTGCAGCATTCTATGTAAATTACTCTTAAACCTTGACAACAGTACTACAGAACTGATAATTCATTTATTTTTAAAATGTCAGCAGGATATGACCACTGAGATGAAACATCTCATTTTCAAGAACATCTTCAGGGATGATGGCAAATTACAGGCACTCATAGTGATGCACTTGGCATTAAAGAAGTCAGTGTATGATCAAATATGACAAGTGGAGGATTGTTGTTATTTTTTTTCATAAACAGAACAATAAATTTGCTTAAAAGGTGGATAAATTCTGATAGAATATAATATTCTGTAATTTGATGTTCTCGTTCAATGGCTCTGAATAAATAGAGAATTTTGTTTAGTTTTTATTTCAGAAATTTAAACTCTGTCATCTTCACAGCTCTCAGTCTGTGTTAGTTATCAAACATGGCCTGGTATTGCACTAGACAAAGAAATAATAGCCTAATAAATAGCAAAACAGTTTTATGCAATTGTATTTTTTTCACTTCTCCCTCTCAGGGAAACTGTCACAGAATTTCCTGCCATGACTTTATGTAACACAGTGCTGTGGGGCTTGTATTTTCTTTCTTATGTGAACTTCTTGAAGTTCTTTTTCTTCAACTATTTTATCATTAATTCTTCTTTGGGATTTTTTTTTTTTTTTTTTAAATTTCAGACTTTCCACTGTGTTACAAAAATTATCCTTTCACCAAAACACCAATGGCACACGAGAAGTTTCATATGCTGAAATTAAAAAAAATTAAAATATCCACTTTCTGTCAGAGCAGCAATGGTCTGGGAACTAACCTATCTGTAAATATGCATCCAAAGATCGCAGAAGATATGAAAATATTTTAATGGCTCAGTGTAAGATTTTCCTATTTACGAGCTGCATGCTGTACCTTTTTTACTTCTTCTGGTAATACTGGTTTTGCAGGAGGATGCCTTAAAAAAAAAAAAAAAAGATACAAAGAAAGAAGTGCTTGGTGCTGCACAACACCGAGGTATAGATGCTATCATATGTTTTAAAGGCTTTAGGGTCAGACCCTCACCTGGTACAGGTTAGTAAGGTCCCACTGACTTTAGTGCCAGCTCATATCTGGTGGGACTTCAGCTTTCACCACTTTATTGAAGTCTATGTACTGTAAAGTGAGTTACAAATTAGAAATACTTAGAAAACAAACGTATTCCAAGTGCCTGATCTTGAAACACAGCGTGATCTCTACAGAACAGATATTTGTTCCTGTGTAGTCACTGGGGTCACCACTGAGAGAACGACCACTGCAAGGCTGCATGAGCAAAGCTTTGCTTTCTAAAGACTCACTTGCCTGAGAGCCTCAAAGCCTCATGCTTGAAGTGTAGCCTTTCCGTGGGTGTGGAGGACCAGGGCACACCAGCTGGGACCAACAGCACAGGGCCAGGGCTCACAGACTGGCACCTACAGCAACTCAGTCTGCAGCAGCAGGTCACTCACAAAAAGCTGTGCTTACACCCAGTGACACCACCAGAGGTTCTTTCAGAAGCTTCTGGGTCCTCAGCTGTCAATGCTTAAATGGGAAACTATTTTTCATTTCCAAACTACCCAGAGCTGCACTGAGGGAATGGCAGGTGCTGGAGTGCCTGTGCCCAGTGCAGTGCTGGGTGCCTGCCTCCCGCTTCCCCTGTTTGCTGTGCACTGCTGGACACCCAGACAGACCAAAACGCCAGGATCATAGTCATCCCAGCCCTCAGCTGTGGCATAAATGACTCAAATACTGGAACAAAAATCCAGGAAAGGATCAAATCCATCACTCTGCAGGGATCTTTGTGCTGTTTTGCTGGGGAAAACCCTTCTTCAATGTTCCCCGGGGCTCTCTTCAGCGGGGGAGTTACATTAGTTTTTATACTGCTTCTTTACCATGTCCACTCCCTATCTAAAAACAGGGGCAATGATTACCTGAGAATATATTTAGAATCCATCTACTGTTCTGCCCCTGCCGTGGGTCGTGGGACATTCAGAGCAGCAATCAGACTGTCTCAGGATTACCTTTTACATCATTAGGAATGGCACCAGTCTATTCTTTTCCTCCTCATCATATGTTACACTGGTTTCACCCTGGCCACTGCTGAGCTTTGGCCTGCAGCCTATGGAGTGCTGGTTCAGCAGGACCTCCTGCTGTTTTTCCTGTCAGGAAGCTTGAGATGATCATCTGCAATAATTCTCATAGACAGTGTGGGTTAAAAAACTGGTTCATGACTATTTTGTGTCTCATGCCCACCCCACAGCAAGGTGACCCTTGCATTCTCTGCCCAGTTCCCCTTTCTGTCACATCCACACACAGAGCACCAATGGCTGAGAAAATCTTCTGCCGGGGTTTCTACCTGCATTTCAAAGTAAAGGAAAATGTGATAGTGTGAATGCACCTGGGAGCATGACAGGATCACAGTAAGGGTTGTTTCCTCCAGCAGCCACCTGCAGCAATTGCCTCCTCCAGCTATAGCTCACAAGCCTTCGGCCTGCAGCTTGAAACCTCAGCAGGGAAATTTGGGTACTCAGCAGAGCTGAAACACACACCACTGTCTGCTACAGCTGTATCCCATGTCCTCCAGCAGTCCAGTGCACTGGGGTTTAAGGCTGTCCTGAACATGCAGGCAAGGGAAACACATTCAGGACAAACATCTCAAAAATTGGATCAGAAATCTACGTCCCAAACAGAGTAAAATGCAAAGAGATTCCCACTTCAGACTAGGCTAGACAGAGACAGGTAAGAAAGATAGAAAATTTGTACAAAGATTGGAAAAGGGAGTAATATGTTAAAAGAGAGGAATAGAGCTCATCTTAATACTGCCAAAGTGTGACTGATCCCACAAAGCTTGAAGCAAAGGAACAAGAGTTCTTCAGCAGCATAAAACACAAGGAAATAGAAGTGAGACACTGAATCCAGACTTTGCTTCAGTTTCCCACAAAGGTGATGAGCTCAATCATGAGAGAAAAATGCAGAAGACAGTAAAATGAGATGGAAATCATGGTGGAAACAAAACTCAAGGAGTTCAATGCCCTTGGTTCAGAGAAACTGGATGATCTCATCCCTGTGTTCTGAAAAAGCTGTCCAAAAAAATGGCAAGCTGGATGCTTTGGAAGGAAAACAAAGTGCTTAGATTAAGCCTAGACTCTTTAGTCTGTCTCAGCAGTATTCAAGGTTTAAAACAGATTCTGAACAAAATCGTAATTAAAGAAATGCATGTGAAGGGGAAAAGTGATAAAGCACAACAGCAGTGATTTTAAGGTAGCTTCTGCCAGATTGTCTTTGATAAAACAGGAAATTTATGTACTAAAGAAATCATTCCAGTGAACTCTCTGGACTGCAATAGGATATTTTGCTACAGGTCCTATGGAAATCCTTTCTTTAAACTGGAAAAGCTGGAGTCAGTTGGGAAACTGGAAGGTAAGTAAGGAGCTGGCTTGGAGTTAGGAGTGTGGAAGGAAAAGGAGACAATGAGTAATCCTGCAAGAAATATGGGGCTGGAGGGAGGTTGCTAGGCGAGACTCCAGAGTCTTAATATTTTGATAACGACTTTGTCAAAGCCATTAGAGCTGTGCAGATAAATTAGCTGGTGACCTAATGTTAAGGAACATCATGAATAGCAGAATACCATACAAAAAAAAGAAGTTAATGGCCCTCGAGGCTAGAGTAAAGGGAAGGGATAAAATCCTACAGTACCAAAAATGAGCTCATGCACTTGGGAACAAATTATCTTCATACAAACCCAGTCCTAGCTTCGAACTATGGAATTTGCTCACTCATGCCAGCCTAACACAAGAGTTATCTAATTCTCATTGACTAGAGTATGAAGGAGTCTCCAAAACACCTTTAAATTATGGAGCATAATTGCACAGGCAAAGCAAGAAAAGGTAACATTTGACACTGCTCCAGGGTGCCCCTTCAGCAGCACCTTCATAAAATCCTCCTGTGAATCACAGTCTCACACACAGGTATGAGTGGCATAGCCACTGGAGCTCCCTGTGCTGGCAGGTACCCTGCTGCTGACTCACAGCTGCCCAGGTGGGACAGCCTGTCCCCACTCCCTGACTGGGCACAGGCAGTGTGGAGGGCATGGGAGAACTGAGTGTCCAGACTGCAATGTCTGTCTTACCACAAGTTTCTCGACTGTCATGCTCAGGAACAGGGCGTTTGGAGCAGGTTCAGTAAAAACAGATGGTCAACCTCAGGGGAATGGTTTTGGAGCAGACAACTCCCAAATCTCTCAGTAAGAAACAGCAGGAGCTCTTTTTTCGCCCTAATGTGGAGATGGCAACTTTCATTTCTTGGCACATTTTTTTGGTCAGTTTTCATGTGCCATGGAAGCATAGACTCAGAAGGCTTTTTGCAGAGGAGTTTCTCTTGAGGCACTGAGAAGCCTCAAGGAGAAACATTAGCAAAAAAGGAAGCAGAATCAGACTAAATTTGTTCCCTTGCCATATTGCTCTGACACCACAGAGGCAAGAGATTGGATTCAGGTCTAACCATACGTGTTTGCAAAATCACAGATGCATTTCCCAGAGCTAGAGGTACTTTGCATAAACTGAATGGAAGCAGTTTGGATTAACCTGGCTATAGATCCAGCACAGAGCCAGAATTTGGGTGTTCTCACACAATAGGCTGGAGAAAAAGGAGTCGTCTTTTAGCTTGCTGAATAGCTACTGAATAATATTTTCAATAATCTTTAAAGAGCACTTGCAATGATTAAATCTGACTCTATAAGAAGAGGATAAAGATCTCTGAAGGACTGAAATGGTAAATATTCCAAATATCAAGTTCTAGAAAGGTGTGCAGATAGACAGTTCTGTATATGAAAAAACTATTAAGGTATTTATAAAAAGCTAGAAAATAACCTACCCACAAACCTCTCAAGTCAGAAAAATAAAATTAGTAGCTATTTTTTAGCTTTGAAGGAAAGGACGTCACAGGTGTATCCAATTTCCACACGTTAAGACATCAGAATTACAGTCAAATATGACTTTGCAGGCATTACTGCTGCAATACCAGGGCTTGTCTATAAAAAATGCACAGAAAGAATTTGTCTGAGGAACAGGAATTCTGATGACATGGTATCAGCAAGGAGCTTGGTAAAGATTCCAAACACATCTATAATACATGGGCTGAAATCATGGTTTAAATTTATTGTTCAATTACAGCTTCAGGCTTTTGGAGTTCACTGCTGCCAAGAAATATATATGACATTAAATTATGGAATATTTTGTTAAATATTTTAATATGTTTGAGTACTTGTAACATTTTATTTAAGCATATTATTCAGAGAACAGAAAACATTGCTCTTTCCTAATTAAAGGTGTGAGTCAGCAAGACCAATAAAATGCTTACTCCAGTGTTGGAGGAAACTCTGAAGAGAGAATGAAATCCTATTAGAAAGTCCCCTATTATCCTGGCAATGCCTGCCTGAGTGACATCTCAATGTATTTTTGCTGAGTTCAGCCTTACAAGGCCCATCCACTTATGGCACAAGATTTCATTTCACCATTAATTTATTTGATTTGTCGAGAGATTAATAGGCATGTGAGATGTTAGTTAAAATTTCAGAGCACATTTTGAAGCTCTGTCAGATAGAGGAAAGCTATTATTAGCAGGAGTGTAGATGTTATTTGAAGGAGGGAGGGTCATGGAATCTGAGGTGGGACTGGCCATCTTGTGTGGGAAAAACCATGCAGACAGTGGGCAACGTCTTCTCACTGCTTTGGCCAATGATCCCTGCAGCAAAACTCATCCAAAAAAAGCATGAGATAAGAGACAGTATCTTAAATTTCCAAAGAATATTCTGTCAATGTTTGAGGTGTTTTACTTCTTGTGGCCACACCTGCAAGACACACTCAACCACATAGCTCTGTACAAGTATGAGGATTAGCAGACTAAGAGTTTGATCTCTCACTTACAAGGTTGGACCCACACCTGAAGAGTTCAGCAGCTGGAGGTTTGGCCAGCTACATCTAAACTAGTTAGATGTGCTCCTTGGTGCACTCATGATCTATCACCCAGAGCACTGAGATCCAGTTTTGTTTTACCTTTCCCTTTCTTTGGAAATTACAGCAGACAAACAGTGCATCCAGGCATCACCTCTGTATGGTTTTAGGATTTCAACAGGTTATGTAACTAGAGGTGAAACTCTGTGGAGCAGCAAAGCCGGTGCAGAGGATTACACAAAGTTTTGCACCTTTACTCTGGCTCTTTTAATTGCTGGATGGATCAATCATTAAAGCAGCTTGGATAGGCCTTTTGGATTTTTTTGAATGATTTGTGATCATCCAACTTACTCTATTGCATTCAAGAACCAATAAAGAGGCAGTCTCTGATCTAAACTCTGTTAAGCAGCAATGCAGTATTTAAACTGGGATACCCTCTCAGCTGCAAATTTTTAATAAAATTTCTAAATGGCAACATTACTGTCATTAGTAATGAAGTAGATACAATTATTGCTAAGTGAGCAGTCGATACATATTAATAGCATCTCCTTCAAACATGCAGGAAAATTGCATTAGTTCCAGAGTGCATCCTACAGGGAACAATCCCTCATTGCCACAAGACCAGATAACCATGTTGTTCAAACCCATACAGTTAGATGAATAATTCTGATAACTTCTGATAGGTTTCAGAGAAAAATATTTTCAACAATCTTCCACAAACCAAGGCTCTGATCCCTTGTGACTGAGGGGTAAATCCACAACAGAGTATGGCCACTCTAATATTCTGCACCCCACTTTTACTCCACAGCCTCCCTGATACTCCCTGTCACCCCAAGTTTGTCAGCTGGATACACTGGAGATGAGGGGCAGAACCTCTTCAGGCAATGACTGCCCATGAAACCGGATTTCTTGTTCCTGGGAGGTCCTGGTAAAACCAGCTGTCATGGGGCAACATGGCCACCTGGTTCTTAAAGTGGGTGCTGAGCCTCAGGAGAAGGATTCCACCTCTGAGCCGTGCCTGGGCAGAGACTGGTGATGCGAAGCTCTGGGCCAGCTCTATCTCCTAGAGAGCAGTGGCACCTCTGCTCATTCCTGTTGCCTTTTCTTAGCTATCTCCCTTGGAATCCAAGACCTAACCCTCCCACGCTCTCTCTGGGCTGTAAGCAGGCTAGATCTAACTCTTCCTTCTGCATCCTCTTCCTAGTCTCAACCACCTTCCCCATAACCATCCTTCTAGGAGACTTTCTGAAGTCCAACAGCATTGCCACTGTACAAATCTCCTGGAAACAGCTGTCTGCTTAAGTTTCCTGTATCTTCAAATAATTTATGAAATCCTTAAAGAAACCGTGGCTGAAATTAAAGCTGATAGAAGAGACTGGCAGGATTTGAAAATCCCAGTTCACTGAAAGTCATGAGAGTCACTTGAAGAAAACCTCTTTGAAGTGGTACCGTCATTGCTCTGGATGAACATATGTTTGTCTTGTTCTCCACCAACACACAGTCTCGTTGTTCTAAAGAGGGATTTTCTGAACATCTGCAGGTTGTCCAAATGCTAATCCTGAAATTATTGAAGCAGTTCTCTAAAGACTAATATTTTTCCAATACATGTTAGGGTGTTATTCTCTTCGTTTATCCACAAAACATGCAAGAGATTTTCCCATTTAGGGCATGAGTATACACCTTTGAATTAAGTAGGAATATTATTACTGAAATAATACAATTTTTTTTTACATGATACATAAAATAGAACGTTTAGAATGTTACAACAGCCCTGACTTATGAACATCATGTATTTTCCTTTTTAAGGGGAGTGGCGTAATAATGTTGCCAGAAGAGAAATATTCCCTGTTCTCTTTCCATCTCTCTCTCATACACACATATTTATAGTAAATGTCAAGAAAATTACAGCACCATAACTGAGAGTTTAGAAATTGCCCAGAACTATAAAAATGTTGGACTGAAAACAGGCAGAAAGAACTTCTGACTTGCTGAGCACTGACCATGAGTCCTGCAGCTGAAGATGGACATGTAGTTTCTAGTAAGAAACTGGCAGTCTCTTTAGTGAACTATCACTCTCTGTGGCTGAAAACATCCCACATAAGACATATCCGCAAAGCCATTTGGGCTGAGATGCAGATCTCCTCCTGCTAGTACCAGAGCTGAATTTCTGCACATGGACGGTGTCAATGTTAGCGCTACCAGCCATCATGCTTAACTCTTTCCCTTCCAGACCACTCCATTAGGATAATGCTGTATTTTCTATCTGAAGATCTGTTTTATCTCAGAGTTAAAGCCCCCAGTGTTGGCAGAGGACTGGCAATGCAGGATTTAACATTGGCATGTGTGACCGCAGGGAGAAAAGCCAATAAGTAATGCTGTGGATAAGCAGGAAGATCCAGACATCAAGGTCTTTACTGTAAAGCATGACAGCACTGCAGCCTTCATGCTATGGCTCCCACCACATCCCTCATCTCCTCTTTGCAGCATGGCTGGGAATGTCTGGGGGTACTTGTATGGCTTTTCCCATATATATGGGAAAGGTGTGGATTCAAGACACTGTGACTCTGTAATTCACAAGCAGTTTTCAGAGTTTCAGTTCTGCATGCAAAGCAATGACTCCCTTAATCCTGAATATTTTGCTATAGTCTTCAAAATGCTAATGATTATTTGGAAATTACAGCTGCAGTGGTAATTTTTTATGGGAAAATTTTGTTCAGACAACTGAATTTACTCACTGTTTGAGAAATACACCTGTTAGTGTGGTTTCTTTCCCATATAACTGACAAGGAAGATGCTGCTTTACACCCCTAATGTTAAAAAACTAATAGTTTCTTCTAGAAGTGAATGTGCAGAAAGTAAAATGACCCATAAGGATTCATAATATCTGGGAATAAGCAATCTAAGAGTGGGTAGTCAGAATGGACAAATGCCATAAGCACAGCAGTTTTGTCAGTAGCCACCTGAGGTTAAATAACTTGCTTGAACCTCCTTCATGTCAGGACTGTTAAGTCACTGTGGCAAAATATGGATGATATTGTGTGAGTCCAAGGACATAGCTGAGGTTTATATCCTTTTTTCCTGGAAATGGGTCAAAAATATTTCTGTTCTTTATTGAACTTGTCATTATCCCAACATGAAATTGGGAAATAACCAATACACTGTATTCCTCAGAAGAAAGGAGAAGGGAGACTGAGAAGCTTTCATGCTCTTTCTTAACTGAGAGGTTAAAATGCTTCTGCAGATTTTCCTCTAAATTTACTTATTTTTCCTTTGAGTTTTTTGCAGGTGGACATGTTTCCTGGGAAAAACAAGGGTCCTAAAGAGAAGTAACTACATTGTTGCAGCAGTTGAAACCTTGGAACCTTTCACAGACATTTTCGCAGGCTGAAGAAATAGCCAGGCAATAGGCGTTTTCAAATTGTTGCTATCTACCTTAAATCATCCAGAACAGCCCTATGTACTCCCAGTTTTTGGCCTGAGGTGCAGGTTTCTTGGGCCTCCTGGAATAACTCCAAATCCCAACTGAGATGACGGTGCCAAGGCCTTAAGTGCTGCAGCCCGGCTTCTATCGCTGTGCAGAGCTAGGGAAGAAAAGCAATCTGGGTCCTGCCCAACAGACCACAAACGACTTGCTGAGCCCATTGTTGTTTTGTTTCCCCTAAAACAGAGGTTCTCTTCTTTTTCTGGCCATGTTTTTTACCCATATGTGATGCTGATTTGTTCCCAAATGTGAAAGGAGAGCCCGGGTGGGCTCTGAAACTATAGGGGCTGGAGACTTGTCAAGTGATTGGAAAATCTCATGCTTCCCTTCCCAGACCTGACAGAGCTGGCAGCCATGTCCAGCAGCAGGTAGATCACCACCTTCCTGGAAGCAGACCCCGCATTCACAATGTCTCAGGTTAGGTCTGTTCCAGGATTCTGGTTTATTAGTGACAGCAGCAGAAAAGGCTCCCTTTGGATGCACATCCCTCCTGTTCCTCACCATGCCTTGTACCACTCTGTGCAATGTGACAGTGGCACGGGCTCTGCCAGGCTGGAGATAGCAAAGGGAAGAGAAGCATTAGGGGCAGTAAATAAGTGCATGTGAAAAGTTAACGCCCTCAGTCGAAACCCTCAGATATGGAATGTTATCAATCTTTAAAAGTTATTATGCAGAAGCAAGCTGCTGAGTGCATAAATATTTTATAGACCTTAAACTATTGAACAGTTATTGGAGCTGGGACTTAATCTCCTTCAGCCTGACTTGACAAAATAACAGAAAAGGGGATCATAGTGAGAAAACAGACTGCAAACTGGTGTGATGAAATCCTGGAGTCCAGCCAGAGAGCCCATTCTCCTCCCATACCGGTAATTGTTGTAATTCACTGACTTTAATTAAATTACTTTTTATTCACCCCCAAAATAATCAGGAAAAGAATGGAGTGCAAAACTCTTTACTAATCTTTGAAAGGTTTGCAGTATTTGAACCTCATCACCTGTGATGTAAGGTCATCTCCATGGTAAATATTCCTAGTGACTTTCAGCTGCAAATGTAGCCTTCATTTTGTCATAAAACCAAAGGGACGGACTGGATATATGAGGGTCTCTACACAGGCCCTGAAGCTCTGCCCACAGATATATAGGAAAATTACCAGTGTTTTCCTGAATGAGTGATTTATGCTGTGGCTGTGACTTACATACCCTTCACTTCACTTACCCTAATGGTTTTATTTGTTGTGTAAATTTTAGGAGAAGTTGGGAAGTCCTCCAGAATAGCTTTCCAAATAGTAAGACTGAGCTTCTCCCAGCTGCACAGAAAAACCTGTGCATGATCCCACTAAACTGCGAACTGGGCTTTGCAAACCCTTTTGGTTTGCATTGACTGCTTTCCAGCAAGTGGGCATGGCATGCCCTGTCTGCAGAATGGCCCTGGAAAAGTCTCTCCTTCTTCCTGGGAAGGGAAGAACAAGCCCTTTCAGACTCTCTTCTGCCATCAGGAGCTGTGACTGTTCTCTGCCATGACTGAACCCTGTGCATGCTCACAGCACAGAAAATAGCTTGCCCTTAAGCACAGCCTGACAAATGTCTTCTCTTTCTTTTCCCTTTTTGGTTGTTTTCTGTTTGTTTGTTCTTTTGTTTTGTTTTGGTTCGGGTTTTTGTTTTAGTTTGGGGTTTTTTTGTTTTGGTTTGGGTTTTTTTCCAGATCTCTGTGTGTGTAAGTCAGGAAGGTCTGCTTTCCTGGAGTCACTCTATCAATTAGTTGACCAGGGCTGACCCTGTGGTAGAAAGGCAAACTTCTCTATTAATCTACTAGAAAAGGGTCTCATTCAGGTTAAAGAGAGGCTGATTTCCAACCCCTGTTTCCACTGAATGTTTTCACAGACACTGGAGCAGATTTTTGCAGTAAAGGTTAAATATTCTTTTCTTTAAAGAAAAGTGTCCCTTTCTGTTACTTTTAAGACTTACCAGCCTTGATCATACTGATGAAAGCACTTGCACCAGCACAGATTGGAGAAACACTGGGCATGATTAGACTGCGTCTGCATGATAGCAGAATAGCTTAGACCCCATTAAATTAAATTAGACTCCCCATTAAATTAAATTAGACTCCTCTTTACTTCTTGGGCTCACCTGACAAAAAGAAAATGTATTGCTGTGATTTACACACTGTTTTGGCTTGTACCATCTTTCAGCTTCTTGACATGTAAGACATACACATTTAAAGACATGCAAAATAAAGTAAATGAAGTTGCATTGAAGGAAACACAAGAAAGATGTAACTTTTGGTGACCTGCATGTGAATTTGTCTCAGTCCTGGCAAGGAAGGAAACCTTAGCAGGTATAGCAGGATGAAGGCCCTTCTCCATCCCTGCCCTCCCCTGCAGATGTAGCCCTGTTGCCACTTCTGGGTTTCTCTGGTTTCCCTCAGGGATGTGGAATGGTTTTTTTATATATTCCACCTCCCTTCTTCATCCTGCCTTACTCCTATCCCTATGAAAAGCATGGAATAACATTCCTTTTATTATCAATGAAAGAAAACTTGTAATATTTCATTCACTCATTAGCAATTTTTGGTGCTTGTTTCCCTTCTGTGTGTCAGTGAAGCTGGGTAAAGAAAAAGAGATACTTCATTTTGACTTTCTGCCTACTCAATATCCCTCTCCTCTTCTTATGCAACAGCACGGCATATTATTAAGAAATATTTTGTGCATTTAAGCAAGTGTTTCCAGCAGCAGCTGGTATAGAAACATTCTGTTAAACTTTAGTCTATGTTTTATTTTTAAAGTTACTTCTTCACAATGTAAATTCTGACTCTGGAAATTTCCTTCCAATGTTTAATCAGCCCTTGGGAAACACACTTGTAGCAGCTGTTCTTTTGAAGCTGGCACACAGATCAAGCTGCGTGTTAGACTAAGTGTGTTTCTTATGTCTCCATTCAGAATAGTCACCATTTAAAGGCTGAGTTAGACATCTCCCAGCTTCAGCAGTGCTGGTGAGAGTGCAGTCAGCCTGTGCCTTCAGCTGTATACTTTCAGACTTTTGGGACCTTATAGAGCTTTAGGGGTTCAATACTGCACCATATGGTGTTTGTGAATTTGCCTTCACCCAGGCAAGATAATTGCCTGGTTTTTTGCATTTTCTCTGATTTTTCCTCACATCCTTTCTTCCTTCACTTTAATCTTTGCTCACAGACACCTCCTTGCAAATATCTACATATTGGAGAGGGGCATCCTGTTTCCTCCATGTCCACCTTGTATGTATTCAGGAACTGTTTTACATCATGCTGAATTTCTCAAAAGCCATAACTTTGAGCTGCAAGAAATCCTACATTGCTGAAATGTAACTTTATCTGAGAATCCTGTAGAATTAAGCTCGATGTCAAAAACGCTGGAGAGAGCTAAGTCTTCTTCAAAGTCCCTGCCTGTGTAGAGCATTTCTTGAAGAGGTGCTGCAGTTCCACTCCCGGGATCTGAATGTTCTGGTTACATCACAGAATCTTTTCTATTATAAATCCTCTAAATCACTGATTTTTCATAAGAAAGTATTAATGAAATACAAAAAATACATCCAAATGCCTCCTTGTGTTGTGCTACACTCTTTCATTGTGAAATAAGTCTGATTTTATGCACCACAAGGTTGATTTATTTTTCTGCATGTAATGCAGAAAATTTCTTCACATAAAAGTGGCATTCAGTAATATTAATTTCTTGCTGTTACAAATACTGTCATGTCAGTGTGTCTTTACCAGCTCAGCATGTCTTCATCTGTATGGGCCAACACCTTTTGGTCCTAAATGCAGCAGTATGAATAAAAACAGTCTCCATTTTAGAGGTGCAGTGAGTAAAATGCCTCTCTAGGAGTCACCTGGAGTGGAGATGTCCAGCAGTATAAGACCTCAAGAAGTTTTAAACTCTCCAGACTCCTGGGAGAGGGAGTTTCAAGACATAAGGATGTAAGTAGACTACAGATGCCAGCGAATGTTAACTATTGTTTTAGGCTGAAGTTCTGTTTGGCTGGTGAGCTGCAAGGTGACCTGCTGATAACCACTGTCTTGCTCTCATATGGTCCTGTAGATAACTAACGGCACTGGCCCCTGCACGCACAGAGCAGGAACAAAGCCCCTCTGTGCCTCATCTATAGAGGAAGATAACAGCAGTGGCTGGTGAGGGCATGTCAGAGGCAGCAGAGGATGCCACAGGGATGATAAAAGTGGGGGTCATGACAGCCAAAGACCAAAGCCTTTTGGTGCATGGCAGGAGCTATGAGGAGACTCCTTGCTGTCTTGCATGGTAAGGTGTGATCCTACTCTCTCCCCCTTCTCAGCTCTGGACTCAACTCTGCATGAGTTAAGGCACGCAGCATCTGCTCTTGTTGTGAGATAAGAGAGTTAGTGAAAAAAGTAAAAGAGATACACAGCTCAAAATACATTATAGTCAGGTTAAAATGGCCAGTGAAAGACTTTCTATTTGACCACATGTGTTAGTAGAAGTTTCAGTAACAATATGATTCATGCCAAGAGAGCCAGGAGGGAAGGGGATTGCAGAGCAGAGGGTCTAAAAAATAACCAATCATGTACAGGTGGACAGTGCAAATGAAAATATCTCTTAGAGTGCAATTAGTGAGAGAGAAATGGATGATCTCAGTATTAAAACAAAAATTGGAGCATTGACATTTGGGAAATAAAGACCTCCATGATTATTAGGTGGCAAATATGGAACAGTTTGTCTCATGTCTTAAGAAACAATATGCAAGTCAGATGAGTGGAGTCCTTTGTTTCAGCTTTTGTGTACTTCTGCAATACTTTAGGACTCAGCAATTTAGAAAGAAGAAGACCTAAGAAGTCTTCCTTCAGGTTTTTTTTTCCCTAATGAGTCTTCAAAATATTGTCCAGCGTATTTTTTGATCAGTGCCCTGATATCAGGGTATTATACACAGTTTAAGAAACTGAACCAAAAGAAAAAAAAAACAACCCCAAATTTAGTAATACTTGTTAATCCTATTCTTTTCAGAAGCTTGACAAAAATGTTATGGAATACATGCTTTTCAAGACTGCTAGCTTTGGCAAAGCAAGCCCATGAATGTAGCTCATGAAGACTCTCTAAAAAGCTTCCCTGTCACTACAGTATGTGTTTTAAATGGTCTATAGCCCTCAGTAATCTATTTTCTGGTTTCCTTCCAGGCCTCTTCATTGCTATCTCCACTTGCTGCAGAAATTGAGTACTTGTGTACGTGGGAGGCATGGTGTAGCACGGATTTATCACGGAAAAACAGAGCACTCCTTATTGGAGGCACACTGCTAATACCTCTGAAAGACTACAGGGCCTGCTGGAAGGGACTTAAATCATCCACTGGTATTTATTTCAGCTCAAAGTTATGCATGCAAAATAGCCATAAAAAGGGTAGCTCAATGAATCTTTCCTGCCTTGAACTTGCACTGCACCTCCCAGGTGACCTGCTCTGGTGCAGACACATGGCACAATTGCTCTCCCGTCTCTGTCCTCCTCCCTCCTCCCGTTCTTCTGAGGAAAGAACCACAGTGGGAAGCTCTCAGCTGCAAATCCACTGTCAGTGTCCTTCAAAATGTGAGAGCCTCTGGGGGGGGGGACCCAGTGGCCTAGCAGAGCTCGACTGGCGCCATCCTGCCCCTTGTCTGAGACTTCCCGTTCATGGACACCAACCCCAGTGCTGGGGTCCCTCTGGCAGCTCCCAGCCAGGGCCCTGAGCAGCAGCATTGCTGCTGCCTTGGGACATGTAGCCAGACCTCAGGGGTTTGCTGCTCCCACCTCGTGCTGCTGCCCAGGACAGTTGTTATGTCTCAGCCCATATGCTTCCTTTCAGAGGCGAATGGCGCAATTCCTGTATACATTTGCTTTCTCAGTTTGTCAAGCACTTAAGTGCCTTTCATCTTGAAGTATCCTAGATGATAATATGCACTTATATAGCTTAAGCTCCTCTAATGAATGAGGTCTTCATAAACACTCAGTAATTAGGCCTCACAACAGCCCGAGGAGCTGGGAAAAGCTCTTTGTAGTGGTGCAGAGGGATGAGCTGAGGCTGTAGGGAGACAGGCAAGGTTCGGGCTGCCAGCCTGACTCACAGTAGCCCAGTGGCCATGAGGCACTGGGAACTGTATCTGCGCAGGGGATGGTTGCCCTTGTGTCCTCAAGGAAGGAGCATGGAAACCACAGTCTTTTTCCCAGAAATTACTTTCCATATGAATGAGGAGAGTAAAAATTGAAAGGCTTCTGCTTCCTCAGTGCCTGCCCACTACCTCTGCCCAGAGCTTGTGGTGGACCAGCCCAGCCCCTTGCCCATGCTGGTGCTATGTATATTGGGATGGGGACCCTGGCATGGCTGCCAGGTCCTACGGGGCAGAGACACTGAACTCAGTCATCACAGCCCCCTGGGAAGTTCATGTCCATTTTGGCCAGAGAATGGCAAGGGGTTTCTAGGCAAGACAAGAGGCAAACAATCTGAGACATGCATTCTGGAAGGAAATGAAAAAGAGAAATGGTGATATAGCAAGTGAGCATTTCCCATAAGAAAACATTCCAGCCAAAGGAAAAAAGAAAAGTGCTGAACAGGTCTGCCCACAGACCTCTCTAGCTCTGGCTCTTTTTTTTACCTTTCTCAGCACTGTTGTCATCTGTCACTGGCAGCTCTACTGTGGGAATTTCCTTTCTCTCTGTCTTTTTTGTAGCACTTTCAGCACTGTGACAATCAGGAATTGTAGGTATCACAATTCTAACTTTCAGCTAAAAGAAAGGACCTCTTCTATAAAGCCTTTCATTGTGTCTTTCACAGTGTGTCTTCCAAAGATATAATGAAATCTGCTTGCTTGGGTCAAAGAACTTGGTACCATTCACACACACGTAGCTGCTACTTATCCTGTTGTGGGCTCTTATACAACTTCCAGATACTGAAGTACCCTTTGCTTGTGTTCATCCTATCTCCTTGCTTCTGCCACCTGTTTTTCACTAATCCATAGGATTCAGGCATCCTGCTGAAATACCTGACAGTAATGTTGCTTTCTTCCCGTGAAGAAATGAACTTACCCATTTCTCATTTTTCTGAGCCCTGAAGTCACCCACTCCAGCAGCACAGCAGGACTGTGTTTTGCCTTGCCAAGGCACTGGCACAGCTCAGACAGCAGTGAGGCATTACGGGAACCCTGTTTCTGTCCTTTTCCCAACTCTGTTGTATGTTCAGCTATGCTACCAAGGAATGTTTTTGATGGCCTGCCCTGCTTGCCCTCCTGCTCCATGGAGCTGGTCCTCCCTTGCTATTTTATTGCTCCTTGATGAACCTTTTAGTTCAGTTTGTGCTTCCATTCTCCTCCCAGCTTCCCCATGCATCTCTTTCCCTCTGTGCTGAGGGTTTTTCTGCCCTCTCAGCCCTATGTTCAGCTCAGCAAGCTCTGGGCTTGCCTCAGTCCCCAGCAGTAAGGGACATGAGCCCTGTGCCCTCAGCACAGGCTCACCAGTAAAGTTGAACTAATGCTTTTCTTTGCCTCCTTTTTCTCCCCTCCCTCTCCCTTGAGGTGAGATCTGTCTTTCCTTATACCAGAGTGTGAGCAGAGAGAAACCAGACTCAAGGCAAAATTCCCATTAACTTCAGTGGGGGCAGGATTTCACCTCAAGTGTTTCATGTTCTGGGCGCTGGACAACAACATGAAAGGACTCCACACTTGTAAAACTTGAGACGCCACAGCCATTCAAGCCAAACCAACACAGATGCAGTTCCTGGTGCCCCCCCAAGCCCCTCTCTGCAGCCATGCATGGTCCTCCAAGGCCTGTGAAGGTCATTAATCTCCCTCTTAGCTGTTTATTGTCGCCATGTTGGCAGCTATTGCTGAGTTCGGTGTTACCTCTGCACAGCCTGAGCTGGGCTCTGACTTTTACTGCTACTACCCAGCAGTACTTGGAGCTTTGTTGTCTTTCAAGGCTGCCTCTTCAGTCCAGCCTTTCACATCTTGTTTCTGTTATTGCTAATGATGAGGCTTTACAACACCCTTTGGCTGGTGCCCTGCTCCTCTGGCTTCCTGGGACACACATTTCCCCAGCACTCCTGTGTCAAATCAGTTCCTGAAATCTTGCTGTGTCTTCCTTGTTCTCCCGTGTGCTTTTCAGCTGCCTTCTGCTGGTCTGTCTCAGTTTTCCCTTCACTGCTGTCCTGAGTACCAGCTGTTGTACCCAGCAGTGCCCATGTCTTACTGCAGATCACAGTGCTGCCTTGTGCCTCATGGCTGTTCTGCCACTTGGGCACTGTCCTATAGTGGCTTTACCCTCGGCTCCCTTTTTTGCTGCAAGCCACTGGTCTCTCCCAGCATTCTTATGCCTGTGGCTGCTGACAGCCTGTCTGTCAGCTTACACTGGGGTCTTGATTTTCCTACTCATCAGTCTCTTGCTGAGCTGGTGTTTAGTCCCTGGGAGGATTGCTGCAAGAACACAGCATTTCCAAGCAGACATCTCTTCTTGTCTTTGCAGGTTTTGCTTCTGGCTCTTTACTGTCATTCCTGCCTTTTGCTTGTTTTGTAGGTACCCAGGGGAAGAGGTCTTGTGCTCAGATTCCCATGGTACTGAATCATTTAAATTTTGCTGCTGTGCATTACAACCTACTGTCTGAGAAATGTACCTTGCATTTCATGATCTCAGCTCTTGCCTGAATGCCTTCCACAGAGCCCATTTTTTAGAAAGAGAAGTAACAATTTAATATGACCATGTAGTTCCTGCCTTTAAAATGGAACAAATCTGTTCTGATGCTGTTTTAGGGCTGGTATTTTCCTGGCTTGATCGCTCAATGATCACAGTATTTGATGTACATTCTCTGAGCCTCCCACCTTGGCTGGTAGAGATACTCCCTGGATTGTCTGAGTGTCCATCTCCTGATGACAGTCCGCCGGGATTACTGCTCTGCCTATTGCTGTGACCACAGATGGTTTCTTACCAAGCAGCATGTGTGGTTTCTTTGTCACTACCCCTTTTAGAAGTGACCATGAACTGCCTTACTCTCTATAGCACTTGGAGTTTTTTGGTACTTTGTTAGATGCCTAGACATTTCTAATACAGTTTCATCATATATTAAATACTATTTATTTTCCTCATAGAAATGCAGATTAGGTGTTTTTCTAAGGGCAGTACTTTATTTTCCACTGTAGTACTAAAAAAACCAAAGCAAACTAATCATGTAGTTGCTTGGTGTAATTACAAGTGTCATCAAGATCTCTCTGGGATATTAGTGATGCCTAAAAACTCAAAGTTGAATTAATGGACCTAAAGAAAACAGAGAAGACAAACTCTTCTCTTGGTCTTGTTCTATCCAACAGTATGCTGGGACACTGTTACCAAATTCCCAGGGATGCTGGAATTTGCTCTGCCTTGTTCACAGTTGTCTTTCTGAGGCAGCAGGCTGGAGCTCTGGCTGTCCCATAGAGACTGAGGCTGGTGACTCACTGAGGAGGCCCCCAAGATGCCCCCGTGCCTGTTCCCGGGCTTTCCAGAGTGAGGAAAGGCAGCTGCCTGTCTGTACAAATGGTCAGATTTCTTCTTTCAGTTGAGGCTTGCCAATCAACGTTCTTCAGAAATCAACAGATGTCAGATGTGGAGGATTAGCACTGGCCTAACTTTGCCCTAATGTTCTCCTTCTGACCTTTGTGCTGAGGCTGCAGAGTGCAGACACACATTCCCACCAACTTCCTCTGTTGCACAGCTCTGTCTCCAATAGCCCCAAGATGCTGGAGCTGCTGGTGCAGGTGAGTTTGTGCTGCAGCACCTCTCACCCTGGCCAGATGCCCAGGGGCATTTCTGCCAAGCTTTACCTGCCGGGAGCTGCATCCAGCCTTAGCAAGCGGCCGAATGGCTCATCCATCTCACTGTGCTGCAAGTGGCGCATGCTATTCCATACACTGTTAGGTATAATAATATTATATAATAATTCTATTCCATATTCAGTTTAACTGCCCTCAGCCAGTGGCAGAGGCTTTGGTTACCTGATGATTTTCTTCCAGCCACAGGCAGACCCACTCTGGATTGGAGGATGAATGAAGCCTGTTTTTGCACACCTGCCTGTCCTTTATCACTGTCTTGCAAAAACAACTGGTCTGCAGCTTGGCAATCATGGGTGCATTCTGTGGAGCAGGGCAGGGGAGACTATCTCTAGTTTCAGCCACATCTTGGGCTCTCAAAGGCTGTGATCTGCAGGGCCTACCTCCCAGGAAGGTTGTTCAGATACTGACCATTGATCCACCCACCCTCTCTCCTCCAGCAGAAGCCCAGAGTGATCCTGGTGACAACAGCTGTCTTTACTTATCTCATCTTCTTACTGGCCACAGAACGGGTTTGTGCTATGATCCAATTCTTGGTGGCTTTTCTCCAACTAATCCTGCTCCATTCACCTGGCTGCACCCACAACCTGAGTATTTCTTTTTCCAGACAGTGCAGAAGAAGACAGACAGCTTTCTCCGGTGTCCCATATCTGTTCTGCTTTTGTGTCCATTTTTTAACCAGGACAGTTTAGTGACCCTCACTATTTTGAGGAATTCATCTGTGGTTTAGAACTGTTTCTTTCACTGATCATTCCTGCTGGAAGCACATGTCTCTCAAATGACCTTGTCATTAACTGAGGAGTATTTAATGTTTCCAAATTCATAGTCAATGCCAGATTTGTCATCTCTGTAGCATAATCTCTATTTTCCTCTTGGGCAGTCTCGTCTGCCTGGAACAGGCTATTTGTCTGACACTGTTAACCACTGGTTCTGTGATTTGGACATTACTCCTTGCTGAAGTCTCACTCACTCCTTGTTATTTCCTGTGTGTGTTGAGATCAAGAGCAAGGAAAAGTAAGCAAATAAAAAAGTTTTACCTTCTATTTTGTCTTTTCATGGCTGTGGCCATGGCTCTGTACAAGCCCTCACATTTTGCTTCTGTTTGCCTGCTACTCAGAGTATCTCTGTGGAGTCTCCACCTGCTTTATCTACTCTTGGAGTCTATTTGTTAATCCTACAATCTGCTAACAGAACTTATCCACTGTTGGGGCCAACGCTGGGAAAATAAAGGCAATGTTATACAAAGAAGTTGCACCTGTGACAAACACTGAGCCATGTGCACACAGATTGACCCTTTACTGCCTCCTCCAAAATATTTTGCCTTTCAGACTGTTTTCCTCCCTCAGCTTCCAAGCAGGTTCATATAACCAGAGTCTAGCTCAGGACCTCCTACCAGCATGACCTCCTACCTTGAAATCACTCATCTTATTAAAACATTCTTCCTAGGTAGTCTGGGTCTATTTCACAAACAGGGAACCACAAATTCCAGAAGTTCAACTCTTTACTCCAGGGAAAGAAAAAAAAAAAAAGAAGAACATTTATTCTATTTATTCAAATAAAAGCAAGTGATAAGAAGAAGGTTTTAGAAGAGAAAGCTTTAGATGGTTGGAAAGCTTTCGATGGTTGGAAAAAATGGCAAATTAGAAAGTCAGATATTTCTGATTTCTCGTTCCTGCCAACCGAAGATCAAATGTCATAGTGTAATTGTTTTAATATTAAACAAAGACAACAACATTTCCTTGCAGGAGGAATGGGGCAGGGGGTGGTAGAAAGGGGATGCTGGGACACCACAAAATTTGGACTTTGTAAATATTTCATAGAGCAAAAGCTACTTCTACTAGGCTCCTCTGTTTGCTTCAGCCAGGCGATACAGGTGTCCACATGTCCCACTCCAAATGTATCACGTCTTGTATTAGGGTAGAATCTGGCTGGTATATTGAACTAATGGAGTTCTGTCTGTCTTTGGCAATGACGAGAAACCACAAATTCTTAGAAGCATATTTTGGAAAAGTAAATAAACAAGGAAGGAATTGTGGTCTCTAAGGGAGTTCTAAAGTTTCGGTGACAGAGAAGGCTGAATACCAAGACTCTTTCATTTTTATTATGCATTTTTGTAAGTAGCAAGAAAAAAACTACAAATCTAAAATAAAAACTATCAATAGCATAAGGAAAGAAATGGGACTGAAGTATTTGTGTCAACATCTGGACCTGGGGCTTGAAAACTAGGTGGCTGAGGTCATTCCATTTTATAAACTCAGCTTATGAACAGTATACACAGCATATGAACAAGTGCAAAACCTGGAGTCGCATAAACAGTATATTTCATTCCTGAACACTGAAATAACATAAAAGCCACAGTCAAAGCGCTGGGCTCCTCTCAGCATATACACTTTAAATATATGAGGAGGGCCTATGTGACACAGAAATAGTGACGCTGGGAATACAGAAAATGAGACTGAGCAATATTTACGTTACCTTTTCTTTTTTACAGAGGTGAAGGGTAAGATTTGGTTTAACCATATGCTGATTTGGTCAAGGATATGGGCTCCACCACCTTTTCAAAGCTCTCCGAACAAATAAAATTAATAAAATATTTTCATAGGATCAAATTCTCATTGCAATCTGAGGCCATTTCTCCCACTAAACACATATTTACTTGTTAAAGCAAGTAAGAACACCCTTTCTTTACTGAAGTTAAAAAATTAAATTAAAACTAAAATTAAATGGACTATTCCTTCAAACTTTTGGCACTCTTCTCTCTCACACACCTTCCTCTCCCAGGCAGGAGGTCAGAGTGCACAGGGATTATTTGTGACAGCTGTGTTTCACCTATGACTTTATCAGTAAAGCCTGCTCTGCTCTCAGTATGGCAATGGAGAGCTGTATCTGTAGCCGTATATTGGCCTCATGCTTTTTTGGTTGAAATTAACAATCACAGTAAGTTAAAGGGCAGCTCTACAGCAGAAAGTTCTTCACTGCTTCAAAAAACCAAGCCCATGCCCCTCAAATCGAGTGATACTTCTGAGACAGCCAAGTCTGAACACAGCAGCACAATGCTCCACCACAGCCAAGGGGACAAGCAGCCTGTAAGAGCTGTTAGGGCAGGAACAGCAAGCAGAAAGCAGCATTCCACTGCACCAGCCCTCGGTGCTCCTGCGACTTGAATGCTGCATGCAGGTCCGGTTATCTCATTTCAGAGAGTACATGGCGGAACTGCAAAGAATAAAGGATGTATGATGCGGCTCAGAGGTCTGGAAAAGCGTTTGTAGAGGGAACCTGCTGTGGCTAGGATTTTCAATTTCAGAGAAGAGATGATTTCTCTTTTATATCATTGTAATGGAAATACGTGAAATTACGAATAGTGAAACTATAACTGAGTAAAAAAAAAAAAGTGATTTGTTATTAGGAATTGAAGACTAACATAGTGGATATGTACATCTATGGGTGGTGAGCCCAATGCTCCAGACTAAACTTCTTATTGTAAAATTCCTTAAAATACCAGTTGCTATAAAAAGGGAAGGTACCAAGGAGTCTTATTCTATAGTTGCTCCTTTCTTCATGGGGCTCTAACATGGCCCTAAAACACACTAGGGGCAGGTCTGAGTGGCTGAAGGGGCTGGGCCTGATCCAGGGTACCAGTTTCTGTATTCTTAAGAGAATTATGGATAGGTGGCCATGCAGCGTGCAACCATGTGAACATCTTCGTGATGGAAATGTGAACATACAGACTACAATCATTGTGAGCTTGGAGTTGCAAGGGAAGGGTGTAGAGTAAGATCACACCAGCGGACTTCATTCCTGAGGATGTGGACACAACCCTTCACAGGGGATTTGCCTTCAAAATCAACTTGAATCACTTTAGTCTGAAGAAGAGTGAACGGGGATGATGGTATCTCTTTGGTACACACTTATTACCTTCATCTAACTGATAACCCAAACTTTTTCAAAGAACATGCCAGTGATCTGCATGAATCATAGCACAAAGCATCTGCTCAGGTTTGTTTCTCTGAAAATTCTCGCAAGGCAATCTTTATCTGAGATTGCCTTTAAAATAAAAACCTGACCACTTGGACTTAAAAGGTCTTTGTCAACTTTGAAAATAATAATTGGAAGCCTCTTTCCCTTCTCTGCCCTATGTTTGATTTTTGGTATAAAATAATTTTAAACCAGTGTTGTCTTTCTCTCAGATCAGACCAGAGTTCACATAGCAGTACTGTGACAAATAAACCCCTCAGAAACCATGAACCAAAAAGCAAGTGAGAGATCATAAACAAGGGATGGATGAAAGGGCATTACCAAATTGTAATAACTTTCAGTCCTGGTAGCAGCACCCAATGGTTAGCCAATGGGATTTTCAAGGCGTTGCTCTGGGCCTGCACATGCTACAGAGAGGGCCAACCTCTGCAAAGTTAATTAATGTAATTTATATACACCACTCTAAATAGGGCCAAAGACAAAGTAGAAGAATTGAATGACTCAGAGAACTGTTAAGGAAAGAGAAAACTTTTCACATTTTGAGAAATTGTAGCCATCAAAATCTGTTCTTACATGATGGCTGTGCTTATTTGATGTCACATGCAAATTGCAATCATCACAGCCCAGATGGCTTTCCTTCGGGTGTCTAGATAAAACCAAGGATTTATTACATGACAGAAGTCACAAGATTTATCCTGATGACAGTAGTCCTTTGGGCTGGAGCTTATTCCCTGCTTGTGGGACGGAGAGGAAAAAGCTGGATCCCCACTGCAGTTATTCAGTAGCTGGGCAGAAAAATCTGTCCCTCAACATGATTGTTTCAGCTGGGTTTTACATGATCCCACATTCCAGCAATGGGAAAGCCTTGGGTACAAAAAGAAGTATTGTTCAGTTCATTTTCTTCAAAATGTGAAACTATTTCCTGATCTCATACATTCATAGAAAAATTTCTAAGAAAGCTCATGAAATTCTTTATTATACAATTCATCACTAGAGACCTATATTTTCATTCTTTGAATTTCGCGAGTGATTTCAAGGGTTTTAGTATTGAGGAAAACATCTTGTCTCCATAACATCACAACAAAGGAGATATCTCTTCCAATTTCAGACTCAGCCTAACAATTTATCAGAGCAGACCTTTTATAAGATTTCTGAGTGATTTGTTGTTGCTACCATGAAAATATTTTTTATTTAGATTTAGGGGTTCAGCATTTCTGCTAATGTTGCCTTTCAGACACTATCTACATGGTGGATGTTTCCGCTATCTTTTCCTTCATGAGTGGACATTGATGACAATAGGAACTTTAGCTATTCATGCCTTTTCAGAAAAGGTACTACTACAGAAAAAAATGTCCTGTCCTGCTTTTCCAGTGTAAGACTGAATATACTTGATTAATGTGTGTTCCTACTGTGCTCCCAAAATGCATGTGCCTTCCCCGGCCAGGAAAAAAACCTTAATGGAACAATAACTTCAGGAGAAAGGTGGTACATCACTGTAATTCTATGGAGTTCTGTAAATGTGCAATGTGCAGGTTTTGCTCAATTTTTAAAAATTTGAATCACATTTTTATTTTGCCTATTTTTCTGCCAAAATCTTTGTTATGACACCTTGTATGTTTTAATATTTATTTCCTTCTCATTTTTTAATATTCCCCAGAGCCAGCAAAACATGTAGACTATCAGTTAATATTTTACAATGGAGTCCAAATATTTAATTGAATTGGTTGTTTCAGTGACTTAATCACCTAGTCACTGGGATTCTATTTCTATAATACAGGTTGTCAGTGAGTTTGGAAGATCAGTTACATTGCCAAAGACTGGAAATAATCTCCTTTCAAATGACATAAATAGTTGAACAATTCAGGCAAAATATGCTCTGAATGTACATCCAATGCAAACTTTGGCTTACATAAGTCAGAACATCCTGTCTGTTTTTCTTTAAATTGATTTTATAGAACACTAGGTGTCTGTTTGAGTTATACTTTATGTTGTGGCATTATTAACATTATGCTTTTGTGTGTATATGCTCAAAGCCACATTTATGATTTTTTTCCCCCAACATAGTTTTATATTACTTGGATTAAAGATGTGGGCACAAACAGCTCGTTTTTAAACAGATGCAATCAATATCACAATCTTCCAACATCTGCAGTGCAGAAATGCAGAGAACCTGGAGAGCTGAGGCTTTCCAAAAAGGAAATATCATGAGATGAAAGCAAATTAATATTTGGAAACTACACCTCATATATTTGACTTAAAGATGAATTCTAGATACAATCTCATCAGCCTTTCTATTTCTATTTAAATAAAGCATATTCTTTAATGGTTAATAACAGCATCACTCAAAATCTATATTTTAGTGTACATTATATATTTTAAATGTTTTTTTATAAGTATTGGTTGGTGAGTGTGTATCAAACCTGGTAAAATTGGCCAGTGCTCACTCAGTTTGGCTGGAAAGAGAGCCAAAACACGTTCTTGAAACTGAAGGAGAAAACCTGAGGTGAGGCATGGAGCAAGAGCAGAAAGTAGATGTGCTCCATAAAAGGGTCCTTTACCTGCTTTTCTAGTAGTATTCACCTTTTAACACAGTAACGTCTTTGGAAGTGGTAATTTTATGGCAAATCCAAGGATGTAAACACCCCAGTTATGTTCCAGCACTAGTAGGAGAAAAAAGCCTTGTCATAATGCCAGGAATTCTCTTTGAAACTTTGGGTGGGGACTTTGAGGAGTTAACTGATGCTGAGAAGGAGCATCTGAACATGAAGTCCAGTGACTTCAACAGCTCCATCATTTATGGAACCTTTTCTTATGTGATTGCTAGGAAATCCAAGGCTGGCCAAGAGGAAGGCAGCCCGGCTCTCTGCGCAGCCCTGGGCTTCAGTGAGCGGGATGGGATGAGATGTCCAGGCTCCTGCTGCCATGCAAGAAGCAAAGAGGAGAGAAGAGTCAGGTCCTGAGAACAAAGGTACACGTGTAAATGAGACAGACATCATCACTCAGTATCACAGAAGGTCTGGGGCCTGGTTATGAACCACAAAAGCTGTCTGGGAGCTCAGCTGAGCTCTGCTGACAGAGGGAGCAGTGGCGGTGCTACCTGGAGAAGTGCAATGCACAACACTTCTGAAATTCCACCTTTGGAATTAAGGTCACTGCAGCATGCCAAACTTCATGAAACATTTCAGCCTTTTGAAATGTTGGGCTTTATGGTGACCTTAAAAGGCTGAGGCTGGAGCACTGTGTCAGGAAGGTGGATACTTCTCCAGCTTTGCAGTGCAGCCTGCTCTGTCGCTAAAAATCTAAACAATTGTAACTTAGATACAGCCAAACAGATACTGCATTGTTCTCACTTTTTGTAAAACAAATTCATTGCCAGACTGAGACCTTGCATGCCAAGTTTCAGACTGGAGTGCGTTTTATGGCTGAGTTATAAGCCCCTGGAAGAAGTTTGCAATGTAAATGCTGACACAGCCAGAGCTGTAACAGAATGAACAGTATTGCAATGATAACTCATCTACCTCTAGCAAGGAGCATATAAGGAAAACTAAAGAATGTATTCTTGCTGCTATGGATCATTTAATCAGTAAAACTTATCTCTGATTTTATTTGGTAGGTTAAAATGACAAAGTTTGTGCATTAATTAAACAAGAGTAACAATCTGTATATTCCTCTGCACCTCAAAATTTACATATTTGCATGTGATAAACATATTTATTTAAAATTTATTGAAAACTTTTACAGAGAAGGACAATCGAGAAAGAACAGAAAAGCATAACACAGAGTAGGCAAAATTGCAGCAGCTTATTGCAAATGACTACAACCATCACAAAAGGCACATACAGGTGACTGTTGTATGTGATTGAGTAACCAAATATTAGCTGGTTCTGCTTTTTTCCTAGATATGAATAATTTAACAGAAACCCCAGAAATACTCTGCTGTACTATGACATCTGCTTAACTGAACAGGAAAGCCTTGTATTGAGTTAGCAAGTTAAAAATGGGAGGATGGTCATTCCTAGGTAATCCGAAGAGAGCACTCTGGAAATTTTGACCACTGCCTGCCAGTGTCTGCTACTAACCACATATACAGCACATCTGTTAGGGATCTACATGGTGTATAATGTGCTCAATCAAGTTATCTATAGGTTGGTCCAGTACAAGAACCAGTGCCTACACTTTGGCATTTTGTAGTGACCTCTCTGATGTCCATTACTGGGTCTGGAAACCTGGGCTTGGCAACCTGCACTGCAAAATATACCTTCTAATTCTGAGAAGTGGTTTTTCAGGCACTGCTGTCATTTCTGGATGAAATACATTCAGCCCTCTGGAGCAGACAAACAAGTCTACCCATGCAATGTACAATGTTTCCTCCTGTCCTTTATAAAACTGAAATGACTGAAATAATATTTCAGGAAATTTTGCTCTCCTTGCTCCAGTGTGCCTTGGCAGTCCCACGCAGTGAATAGTTTCTCCAACTTCAGTGGAATGCCTCTTGGATGGAAGATGGGGCTCACAGTGAATTTAGCTGGCCTGCTGCTGCTGCAGGAATTCAGGAACATGCTCTTACACATTACAGAGGAAAAACTACACAAATGTACAATGACAAGTATATATTGTCGACCTTGTATCCAAGAACAACTATTGTATACATTGAAGCCTTTTTGGCACTTGTTGAAATAAGACCCATCAGGAATTTGTGGTCTGAGTTCTTTTTCAGTCTTTATATGATGAGAGTGAGAAACAGTTTCTGAGCATTTTTGCAACACTTCCCTGTATTGGTCCCCTTCCATTATCCCCTCACCAACAGTTCTGCACAGCTTGCTGATTGTCACCTTGAGCTCAGAGATTACTGATAAATCCTACACTTTTCTGCTTAGGCACAGGAATTGAACTGAAAACCTTGAACTGATTTTCTTTTTTGTAATTTGTCTGTTTCTCCACCTACAAAGCAAAAGCAGTCTTTGCTCTGTAATTTAACAGCCGCCTCTTTTTCCACCAGGTTGGTGTGGTATTTCCTTTACAGACCTCAATTGTTGGCATTAAAAACTTGGCCATTTCAACTCCACTGAACTAAAAGTTGGCAAATAGGTTGTCAGCTAACATTTAAATTATTCTACTAAGGTAGGGGTTTTTTTTAATGAGTAATCTATGACCAGTTTTTGTCCCTGCAATCCCCACTGCACTTCTAGGTGTCCTGAAGGTGAATTACTGGGAGCCACTACTTTGAAAATGCTGCTGACTCCCTTCACAAACACATGAACCAGAGACTGCAAAGCCCAAGCTCTGAACCAAAGCGCAGTTACCATTCTGTCTGTTTGTCTGTCTGTCTTCAGGTAGCCTTTTTTTCTACTTCTCCATATCAGGCCAAAGTATCTTGGCAGAAGCTAAAAGGCAGACAGTGCTTACCAAAGTCAGAAGGGCAGAAAAGCAAGAAGGCATGGAGGAAATCTCTCCTGGTGCAAGATCTGGGCTTGGTCACCTCAGTGCACTGGTAGGGTATTTCTTGTTAAAAAAGGAAACATATAATTAAGGATTTTCTAGTTACAGTAATTTACAAGAAACTTACCCAGTAACTATGCTTAAAAATGGTGGGAATGTGGTGGGAAGAAGCACAGAAGAAGCACCAAGAGCCCAAGAGAAAGTTCACCCTAACTCAGAGAAATAACTTGCCAAGAGGAGAGGATAACACAAAGAAGCTATAATGTAGGGCCAGGTGAGCTGTGAAGTGGGAAAAGCCCTTGACCACTGCCTGTAGAGGTAAAAGCATGAAGTGCAAAATGCACCCAAGTTCACTTCGATGCTGATGAGACAGTACTGGCATTTCCTGACCACCAGCTGACATCCCTCTCTGTGGTGTCTCCAAGTATGCATTGACAGTCACTCAGCCCTCTTCCTGAGTACATCATAGTGGCATCCCAGCAGCTCACTTTATGTGGACAAACCCTCTGGCAGCCAGCCCCACTGCCATGGCCAAGTGCAGAGCATTTGCCCAGAGCTAGCTGGTAATTAAAACCTGATCCCAGAAGAAAAAAAATAGCCAGGAAAAATAAAATAAATTCTTGTTTGTCCAAGAACTGTGGGTAGAAAAGGGTGGAGCTGCTCAAAGGAGCATAGCTAAGGATGATAAAATTTAGTTTTCTTTCTCAGAAAGACATGAAAAGGCAAGTGCAAGTCCCATCCTCCCCATTTCTGATCCCATGGCCTTACAAATGCCATGAAACTCATGGGAGCTGGATTCACCTTGGAAGAGCAGGGGTAACAGTGGAAAGACTTTCTGACCATGGTTTGGTCATAAGATTCCTGGGAAATGTGGCAGACACTACCTGTTGTTTCCTGACAAATTGCATCACAGGTAACTGCAGTTTTTAAAGGAATGCACCTTCTAGAATTGCCTATTTTGGAGGGGACAGAGATATTCAGAGCACTGCGGTTTAAATTCTGCCTAGCAACTCTATTTTTGATCTGCTAGCAATGAAAGGCTGGTTGGGTTCATGGTGCACCTCAAGTTGTCCCTGACTGACATGGGAAAAACTGTTCAAAGTCTAGAATACCAGGATGGACAACATTATTTTTCTGAATCCAGTTGCAGGATGTTCTCTTGGGATAGGTGGCATACCATCTGACTCATCTGCTAGTAGGGTGTGCTGCTAAGTGACCACAAGTTAAATAAACTTGAATTCCTCAGTCATGACTGAGGGATAATGAGGAAAGTTCCCTTCTGCTTTGCAAGTAGCTTCTGCAGGTGTTGGACATCTGGAACTCCCTCAGCTCCCAAGACCTATAAACCATTGAGAAGAGAACAGATTTAGTAGATTATTGTGGTTTTCAATGAAACACAAAATCAGAGACCTTTCTGATGGACAAATGCTGCCTGTAAGTGATAGCTACAGTTGTTCCCATGCTAAATGGCTTTTCTCTAGAAGTTACCACAAAGTCTTTGGTTTTCATGAAAACCATCTAAGCTGAATAAGTTACAGTCCACATAAAACACACAAATAAATTTTCAGACATGTAAGACATTTATTTCTTCATATGTCAGGAAAACAGAAT
>JAWWEV010000083.1:14082768-14103879 GCA_035583235.1 Hafferia zeledoni | reverse complement strand
ACAGTCCACATAAAACACACAAATAAATTTTCAGACATGTAAGACATTTATTTCTTCATATGTCAGGAAAACAGAATACATGTATAAAGCCACATAATTCTGTAAAGATAACTTGTGCTGAAATTCAACAAAGCATGTTATTTTTAGTAGTTGCAGATCATAAGTGGACATTTTACAGAGAAACCTACAAAAGTTAGTTGTGCTTTCTGGTAGTAATTACCTCCCACAAATATGACTCACTTCTGCAGTTTAAATGCAATGGTTTAGTGTCCCAAAATCAACAGTTTTATAAATAAATCTCTGAATCACAGACTGAATGCCTGAAGTGTTTAAATATTTCTTAGTGGCCTGGGAAGTAGTTTGCATTTAAGATTTTTACTTCATAACAAATTCCCAGTGAGCAGGACTGATGCTAAAAGGGACTGAACATAAAGTAGGAAGGCTGCAGTGATACAGAGCAGTGATAAGGAGAATAGCATAAACTAAGTTTTCCCAGTCTTTAGTACTTCTGCTAACAAGAAGTGGGATTGCCGAGTTAGATGTGAATAGGACCCAGGATGGAATCAATTTTTTGTTTCACAGTATCCTCTTCCATTGAAAGGGTACCTGGAGCTGGGGTGGCCTTGGGCATGGCTTTCCATGAAGAACTGAGGGGATGGTTTCAGGTCTCCAGGAGAGAGAGTGCAAATCACATCCATAAGACATGAAGAATGATAACAAGAGAGGAGGACTCTCCTTAGATAGGCAACTCACTACAAGGCTAAAGAAGAAAATTCTCCTTTGAGATAATTGTATTTTATGTTGTGAAAACTATAGTATTATTTTTTTTAAATGACATGTGAGGTGCCCCGAGTTGTTTCACCTGTTCGAGTGTAGGTGAATGCACCCAGGTTTGCTCCCTGTCGTTTAGCACAGAAGTGTTTCTGCAGGAGGGCGATCCCTGTTATTGTGGCTCATCCACCGTGCCCTTGGGAATGTGTTACGGGGTCGAGAGAGCGGAGTTGCATCAGGCATCCTCTGTCCCGCCTGCTGCTGCTCAACATCAATTTCCAGCTCTTTCTGGGTTCGCTTCCTGCTCTGCAGCTGTTCTCGCAGCCGGTCTGTCTGCCTGGAGTTGGCAGGACATGGGGAAACACATCGGCCCGGCGGCCGCCCAGGGGCTGCTGCCGGAGGTCGGCGATGCTCCGCGGGCGCGGGCGCTGCGCGGGGCCGGCCCTGCCGCTGCTGCCCCACCGCTCGCACTGAGCGGGGTGCGGGGATGCGGCTCCTTCCCGCAACCCGGAGGGGCGCCCGAAGGTCGCGGGCATAGCCGCGCAGGGCAGCCTTGCTGGCAGTCCCGGGTCCTCCGGGAGCGGGCACAGGCACATTTGGAAAGCAGGAAGGGAAAAAAGGCTAATCTCACCTGTGGAGCTTTACCCAAAGGAAAATTAGCTCTGGCAGAAAAAGCATTCATCTTTGTTTTGTACTTTTGTGGATTCTTCTAGTTTCGCTGCATGTTAAACTCAAATTTTGCCCAGTTAGGAAGAAAAAAGGAAAACACCAAACAAGCAAAACCATCGCTCTCTGAGCTGATACTGCCACACCAGCACGGCTTGCTTGACTAGAGGTGACCTAAATAATACTAATCTGGTAAGAAAAACAGAAATATTTGCATATGTACACAATGGGAAAAAGTCCTGATTTCCACAGTTAACTTTGAAAACAAGAACACACAGAAGACAAGAAATGCAGACACATATTGGAAACCTATAAACCTTCTATCTTTATTTAATTACAAACTGGTAGTTAAAATCACTACCGAATCTGGGATTGGTACTGAGAAGTTATGCATCGTAAGTGACAGCACAGAACATGCAGTCCTTTTTATTTCTATTTAATTAGAATAAAAAATTACAGAGAAAAAAGGAAAAGGCAAGAGAACAGAAAGCTAAAGAAATAGAAGTTGAATAAAAGAAACAGGGAAAAGAGCAGGGACATTTTAGATGTCATCCCCTGGCAATTAATCAAAAATTTCTAAAACTAGAAGCACAGACTCTGAAGCCTTATCTTGGTTTAGAAGTCTCAATGTGATCTAGAAAACAGCCCACTTATGAGTAAATGCATTTACCTCTTGGCTGACTCATCCTCAGACATTTGCCTTTCTCCTTTATTTATATTTCAGCTGCTATAAAATCTCTAACGCTTCTTCAAACCCACCTTCGTGAACACATGGATCACTGCTGTTTCTGCTGCATGACCACTCAGAGATCTGCTGTACCAGCCCCTAAAGCAGCAAATACTCCATTTGTAAGTTTAAAAAATATTTTATTGGTAACAGGATAGTGAATTTATGTTCCCTCTTCTCCTATCTCCAGGAATTGGAAAGTGTGATAACTTTGTCAGGTACAGTTCTATCTCTTTACATTTATTTTGTCTAGAATTAGATGTTTCTCTGATATTATGCAAGCAATCATAATCAAAACCAAAGCAGTCATTACAAATATTGTGCAGCTCCATTTTTTTATGACTGCACACAGTATCACATAACCAGTTGCATTTAACCACTCCCTACAGTGATTCCCTGTGAGCTGCAGACTGCATGTGTTGGCAGCCAGTGCAACACTTGCTGTTCACAAGCTTCCAGCCCTGGTGCAGCGAGCAGGAACATGCTGTCTAAGATTACCTGAACTAATGCAACTCAAAAGAGTGCAGGGCCTCTTGATACTCCTACTTAGAGTTTTACATTATAATTTTACATAAAATACCAGTGCCGTGAAGAAAATCAATATATAGTAATGAGGATAAAGTGGCATCATCAATATACTTCTTTTTTTCTTTCAGAAAAAGTCAAGAAGGGGGAGTAAGGTAATAGAAATTAGCAGAAACTTAAAAGTAGAAAATATGAGATTGAGAATTTCAACTAACAACAAGAACAAAATGCAAATGACAAAGGAGGGAGGTTATCATGAACTTGCTGATTGATCATAGGATTAGCACAGTTGAGACAGTCGTGGTACTGAGAAATTACAAACATAATTATAGGATGAAAAAGATGATCATACTATACAGAAAAACATTGACAGAGCAAAAGAAGAAATCAGGTTCTTGTCCGAGACATTGGCGGCACCCCTTCTGACATCTTTTGAATAATTGGGATACTCACATTCAGAAAAGACAAGGTCAAATTGGGGTGGGTGCATAGTAAGGCTATGACGTTAAGCAGTTTATTTTATGAGGAAACTGCCTTATGAGACTAATAAAAAAACCCTGCTACATAAAGCCAGGGAGGAGATATGGTTGCTGTCTTTAAATCTTTTCTATTAATGTCATTGATGCTAAAGGAAAAAAAAAAATAGACACAGATCTAGAAATACCATAGCAATGAAACACATTTGCAGAACTAAATAGGTTTGAAAACCCAGGGTGGCTTTTCTGAATAACACTGGAGAGCTATGCAGGCACACCAGCCTTCCCAAGGCTGATTCAGAGATCTTAGACTGGCCCAGTTAGCATAGAGATGGACCGTGTGGCAAGAAGAGCTGGCAGAATACTGGCAACTGCTGTGCCCGAACTACCTACCTATCCCCTGCCTATTCCTACCCCTTAGTCAGCTTTACAAAGAGTCTGAAGCCACGGGGCCACTTTAAACGCCTATGACTGCTACCCATTTACTGCTGAGTCCCTCTCCCAGAGGGAAGCAAGTTTCTCTGAAATCGCTCAGGGAAAGACTATTTATCCTGTCTTGCATCATGAGTCTACGAGGTGGAAATAAAGGTTGCCTAAAATACAAACACCCCAAGGCTTAGCACTTCAGGGAACAGGGTTCAGATACATCCTCCCCTGCTGCTCTTGCTGAGTGTAGCTCCTCTGCCATCCCCTCCGAGAAAAAGTGAGTAGCTAAAGGTCACGTTTCTCATCGGGGACAGAGAGTTCCTGCACAGGTTGTGCCCTAGGCATAACCACAGCACAGCCCCCTCTGTCCTCGCCCGCTCTCTCCTCCCTGCAGAGAGGCCAGGCCTAATTGGGTTCCTATTTTTGCCCTTGCTACAGAATGCCTGAAAAGGAAGAAATTTTTTTTCACAGTGAAAAGGGATTTGAAAGAGAAGAAATGCTCCACGAGCCAACTGAGCTCAGTGGCTCTTGTGGTATGCTCTCTATATGTGTGTAGACAATTAATATAGATGCTCCAAGCCTTTCCCCTGGTATAATTGCCTCTCCAGTGCTCTGGTAGATATTGGTCTTCTGCTTGAGATCACAATTGCGAGATGCTTCAAGTGGCGAGTGTGCTGTCCCATCTCTGGCTGCAGTGACAGAAGGGACGGCTACATAACTGATGGAGCCAGGAGGCTGGCACATCACTGAGAATGCAGTCTGAAGCAGTGAAGAAAATGGAGTCTGATCAGTGCATCTGCAGTGCAAAAAACAGGCAGCGATTGTCCTTTGTTTCTCTGTTTGTGACTTTGCAATGTGGATTGATCACAGCGGTCTGAACTCAGCAGATTTTCTCCCCGTGAGCAGTGGAAAACATTGATGCTCTATTTGCAAAGAATTTCTGAAAAGCCTGTTGCACATATGCATCAACAACTACTTGCTTGGATGGTTTTTATTCAATAGGGTTTCAAAAAGAATGTGGAGAAAATTTGTTGTGTGCACCATGCCTGGAGGAACGAGTTCCTAGGAGTTACAATGCTTTGTGTACAGGTAAAGTGGGCTGGCAAAGGGATGTGTATTTGTGTCCTATTGTAAGCTCTGGGGCCTCTGGCTGGGTTGTACCTTGCTGAGTTGTTCACCCTGTATGTAGGCAAGGCTCTGAGTAGAACTTACATTTGCTAAAATGTTTTGCTCAAGGCCTTGAGTTTTATAACATTTTTTATGATGTTTTCTCTTTGGAGCAATACCTACAATACCTTCATTTTCCTTTTACCCCAAGCTCCAGCAATCACCCTAAAATGGAATTACATAACATAGCACATCTGGCCTGGAAAAGGACAGTTCAAATGTTCTATATTTGGGATGTGATCATTATTTTAATGTAGGTCTAGTTGAGGGGATTTGAAGACAGAAAATGTCTCTAAAACGTCTTAAGTGACTTTTCTTTGTTTACAGATCATGGGAGAAGCCCTTCAGAGTTGGCACACAGGAACAGTATGGAGTACAAGTGAGGTGAGTCTGCAGGGACCCAATGTATCCTGCACTCATAGTTAAATGAGTGGGAGTTACACCCCTTGAGCACCACAGCATTTGGCTACACATGAATTTCTGATTATTTACACCATTACACCCTTACTATTAGTTTCTGAATTGTCTAGCATGCTATTCTGAACACACAAAAATCAGGTCACCGTTATTCAGACATCTTTTATTTCAAAATAACCTACTACCTGATGCCATTCATTTTAAATAGTACATCCTCAAATTATTGTTTTAAAAGCTTCCTTAAAATCTGTTAAGGGACTTTTCTGTTTCCCTATTGAAATTTACAGTGGTCTGTTCAGCAAGGAAGAAACTAATCATGGTCCCAAATCTAAAAAATCTTTACACAGACAGTTAACCAAAATAAAGTTAAATATACATGTTAAGTCTTTGCAGGAATTGGATTCAGCTAACCATAAAAGAGAAGTTATAGGATCTGACTGCACCATCTAAAGCATAGAAAAAAACAAAAAAGTGAGACCATTTAGTTACTTATCTCAATTTAATCAAGTTGCAAGCACATGAAATACTCATTTCTCAGCCAGCACTGTGGTTTTCAGATGGGAGGCAAGCCTTCGGGATTATTCCAAACAGGTCTCACAAGTTATTTAAAAGTGCATATCCATTATTTATAGCTGAAGTATTTCTCTTGTTTCACTTCCAATGAAACTCACGTTTGAAATTTTTATAGGATTAAAAAGCATCATTCATCCTGGTTAAAGGCCTCACTTTCACAGTGCAGACTGAAACACGTCAGGTAAATATGAAGGGCAAATGCACACATATTAATGTGAAAGGAACAGATCTCACTCACATTGGGAAACAAGAGGGGGAACTGAAAGAGAAAAGACTGGGAAGTAGGCAGAAGAGGAAAGGAGACAAGAATAAGTACTAAGAACCTGAGTCAACATTAACAAGAAAAGACGCCCTGAAGGGAAGAGGTCCCTTTCTCATGACTTCTCTGTTTGTTGATTCAAATGGAAGAAGATAGATACCACATTGTGGACCTGTTTTCTAATCAGCAAACAAACTAAAAGCTGTAATTAAAACATCTGACTTAAAGAATCCTTGAAAAACAGCCTTATTGTTTTGATTGTGACCTGTTTGGTCTTCTTTGAGCTTTTTAGTAGTTCAGTATCAGAGGTTATGGAACAGATGGGAAAAAGTAATGCCAGCACATTTTTCCCCTTAAGCTAAATAATAGAGCAAGGAGTAGGTAGATACCACATAAGTGATAGACAAAACCTTGATTTAGCTTCTAGAACTAGCAAAAGCCCAACACATAGCAATTTTTAGTTACTGAAAATCAGTATTATATCTTCATTCTGAAAAAAACCTAAACCCAGCCCAAAAAAATTCCTAGATGGTTTCAGGACACAGCAATATGCAAAATTTGCACATCAAAAAAGTCACAGTTCACATTGATTTTTCTTCATCTTATATAGGAAGCATGCTTCAGCATTCCATAAATCAGTTGCATATCCAATGTCATTAACCTTAACATAGTCTTCATCAAGGTTTTGAAGCTCTGCAATGTCCCTGGTCAGGCTCACAGCTTGCAGCAATCACGACTAAGTTTCATACATACTCCCACCAGATTTTCTAGGTCCAACGAAGCCACAAGAACATATGTGTTTGTACTGATCCCATGCTTAAGCTCACCACAGAAAAAGCTGCTCAGGCTTGCTCTAAGCCTGCAGTTAAATAGAAGAAGACAGGTAACTTCTAGGGCCTGGCCCAATATCCACCAGCTTCTCATGGAGCTTTGGCAGTGGTGGCATTAGCCTGTCCTTCAGGTCTCATCTTGTCAAGTACACCCAGCCCTAAGAGCTGTGTCCAAACCAGGAGCAATATGTCTTATTTAAAACCTGCTGGTTTGTGAACTTGTTTCCAAAGACTCCCATGGGAAAACAGTGAATTTTCAAAACTCAGTACCTACAGTTATTGACATACTGAGTAACCTGGGCAGGAAAACACACATCTCTCCAATCATGGAAACAAAAGACTGGCATTGTGTCTGTGGTGATTAATATGGCTTTTTTTTTTTTTTTTTTACCAGTATTAGTTCATGTAGCAGTTAAATGCCACCTTGACACTTGATCCCATCAGATCTCGGAAGCCAAGCAGGGTCAACCCTGGTTAGTACTTGGATGGGAGACTTCCTGGGAATATTGGGGGCTGTAGGTTCTAGTCCTGAGGACTTCACTGTCACCATCCAAGATCGCTCAGCAGTGGCAGATGAACCTGACGAGCTAAAGGGTGGGGCCAGTTCTGCACACGCTGTGCCTCACCTGAAAATTCCACTGTGCAGGCTGGAAGGGCACACCCACGTTGGGAGAGCCCTTCCCAAATCTTCGTTCGCAAAGCCTAGCTATGATGATGAGTAGTTCAAGTTCTACAACTTTTCATTTATTAGATCTTATTGATGCCAGGGGAAAAAAAATATAGGGGGAGTATACACGAACAATGAAAGGGAGAAAAGATTTTCACTTTGGCAGAGCACTGAGGAAGCTCCAGTACCAGAGCCTCTGACTATGGTACATCAATAATACCTCTATTTGTTAGCAATGAGCTGGATATTAAAAACAGACTTAACAGAGAATGGAGCTCAGACATAGTGCTATATGGCGACTAATCTTCACTGACCAAGATCCCAGAATTATGTCATCTTTACACATCATCAACTTTTTTATTATTATGGTTAGAGAAGTCAGTATCCAAGGAGTATCTAATAATGCCTTACAGAGAAGTACCTAGGAAGAGGTCAGTGAGTCAGGTGGTCATGTTTTTGGTTTTACAGTGATGTTAAAGTGATGTTCATTTAAAAGAGGGACAAAAAAGTCTACACTTCAAAGTTTTGTCTGTAGCAGGGAATTTTACTGGTAAAATGGGAAAGAACAATATACATTCCACCAGCTAAGCCCCACTAAAGTTAAAATTGCTGGGAGGTTAAATATGTATATAGCTCTGCTGCCTTTCAGCATTTTTATGGGTGGATCAATCAAATGTTTCTCACTGTCCCTGTTTTGGAGCATGTTTAAGTAGATGGATTTTTTGGTTTGTTTTTGGATATCCATGTGCTAAATTTGAACAAATTTCTACTGCCTATTTATCAGCTGAGACTTTCTACAGAAAATAGAAAAGACATTCCAACAAGATGGTGAGTTCTTTGACAAATTTGAAGCAAACTTAAAATATAGAGCTTCACTATATAGCCAAAAAAATGTATTTTTGCTTATTTGATTTATAGATACTGATGAAAAATTTTGCTGACTTCCCATTCTTTCTCTACTGCATCTCTCTCAAAAATGTCAGACTATAGGATTTAGCCAGCTAAGGAAACTTCTGCCTAATGAGTTAAAATTTAAATCAACCAACAGCTGAAATTATAGTCAACTAAAACCTGCCTCTTATAATGGAAGTGTCAAACACCCTTAATTGTAGGTCACCACAGTTCTGTCTACAACAGAGTAATTTTATTTTTCATCCATAGAAATGAATGGAGTTTAGGGGGGAAAATTATTTCATCTATTTAATCCAAAATCCAGACTTCACTGCCGCTCTGCTTCAGGCCAGCTGAGCAGCCACAGAATTCCCACCTCACTTGTTTGCTGTGGTTACACAGTCTTACGTTATTTCCACTATCTCACACACAGAGCCAGAAGAACTTGGAAGATGAAAATACTTTTGCTTTCAAATATTTTTCTTTTAAAAGCAGAAAGCTGAGTATAATTCTATTAATGCATTATTATTTCGGAGGCACTGCTGAAGTCAGGAAATTCCAAGTCAATGCTATACTATATTCATTGTGCAGATGTACCACTTTCTATTCCTCTTTTCCTTGTTAAATATAACCTGTTGTGGCATATTTTTTATTATGGAATGTGCAGTGGGACAGTTTCTGCAGCAATGCTGAAATCTCCACCCAGGGCAGATTAGTTACATCTGAAAGTGGATGGACAAAAACGAAGCATGAAAAATGGCTGAAAGCAAGGCAGTGTGTGCCAAAAAATGAAGCTTATACTTCAGGAGACTTTCACTTAGAGAGATTCAAGATACTGTTCATTTTCAGAGAACTTTTTGGAGTGTCTCCTTGATGTCCCACTAACAGGTAGAGTTTTGTTATTTTTTTTGTAACACTGTGCATCAAAAATTTGTACTCAGAATTCTGGGAATCCTTACTGAGTCAAATATCTGGCAATTCTCTGGTTCTTTATCTGTGCTTCACTATTTTGGAGCAGTTCATTCTAAACCACTCAGGAATATGAACTAATAAATACCATTATAGAATATATAGATAATTAAAATGAGAAAACAAACCCATAAACAAACAAAAAGCTGCCAAAAAAAATCCCCCTCCAAAACCAAAAAAGCCAAAGTCCAAACAAAACCCAACCCAAGAGTTCTCAAGCTGCTGACACTGACTTATAGCCCCACCTGTTCTCAGACACAGGTCATATTCCTGCCTCAAGGCTCTTCCTAACTGAGAATACTTCACTACGGGATGATGCTGTAGGGTGTCTTCCAAGCTGATCTGGCTGCCCTGTTCTCCCAATGGGGCACTAATGGGGCTTTGCCCAGGCTCCCAGGGCAGGGAGGGGCAGGCAGGGGGTGTTCCAGGGGTCAGGGACTGGGAGCAGCGCTGGGCAGGGACACCCACTCCCATCCCTTCCTGGGCCCTGAGCTGCTCTGGAGGCTGTTGGCTGCCAAATGCACATGAGAAAGGTTTTCAGAAATCTCTGGCTTATGGCTCTGCTCACCAAGCAAGAATTAAATACTAGAAGGGAGTTGCTTTACTTGCTGTTTCAAGCCTCATTTTAGCCAGCACTTTGCCAAAAAAAGTTCTTCTGTTGGACTTTCTCCCAAAGTACGTTTTTACTTCTGTTGTTATTTCTCTCTGCCTTTGCATTAGAAGCTTTGCTGGCTGCATGCCAGTGGTACCCACTTCCACCTACTCTCTGCCCTTCTGTTTCCTTCTATAACTTCATAGGATCCTCATCAGAAATTAGGACTCCCAAGGCAGAATTTGTATTCACTTAATGCTAACTTGACTCAGCAGAATGTGCTGAGGCATTGGCCAAAAACCATCTTTTGTTCGTCTCAAAGATCCCTGATTCCCAGGGAACAGCCTCCTCTGTCTCTTGTTTAAGTGCCTTCTGTAGATTCTCTGGGAACAGTGGGATAAGCAGTGCTGTCAAGTGAGGAGGAAACACATTCCGAGTGACAGATGCACCACCAGCAAGTGGAGTGGTTCACAACTGGTCAGATGGACTTGTTTAGGAAACGCATGGTTGGAGCTTGGCAGAGCAACACCAAAAATTTTACAATGGAAAATGATAACAATGATAACCGTGATTACCTTTAGCCTTGTGGAATGTGACCTAATACTTAATGGGGGAGATAAGGAGACAAATCTGATACTCTCTTCCACGTATATCTTAACCCCTAAGATATCTTAACATATATCATAATAAACTTATCTTAATCTTTGTGTGTTTTATTATTATATTTTACTGTGTCATTAAACCACTGCTCCTTATTATTTTCTGCATAACAATAAGCTTGTAATTTCTTAAACTCTTTGACTCTCTTTAGACAGGGAGATTATACTCACTTAACATCTAAGAGGACTTCAGCTTTCATCTGATACTGATTTGCATCTTGTTTCAATATGTTTCAATTAAATATGGCAAGCTGAAATATTCTTACTAATACTGGGATGATTTTTTCCTTATGAAAGGATCCCGGATGGTCAGATAACAGAAGGCAAGTCTGTTCACTGAAATTAATAGTAACTTTGAAAATTGAAATTACTGCTCCTTAAAAACAAATAGCATCTTGTAAAGGGAAAGACAGAAAAATGACTGCTACATCATCATCCTGAAACTTACATTCTTAGGTTCCAGATCAATGTCCTGATTTTAATTGATCCCTATGTTTTCTTTTTGAGATCATATCTTTAACTAGGAGGTAGGAAGGGCTCTACAAAGTCTGCTGATGGACTGTGGTCCAAGGAGCACTGTGCCTTCCTGGGAATGCATGAGCCTTGCCATGACTTCAGGAAGTGATGGATCTCTGTAATGAAACAGCATGCTCACCTTTCATACACGATCTAGGAGAATACAGGGAAAGCCATATGGCATGTCCTAAAATTAGATATCACTTAACACAGTACCTAATTGCAAGGCCACAGAGCCTACATCTGTTGGAATTGAGTGCAGCATGAAATGTCAAATGCAGATATAGATCCAGAGAGGACAGCAAAAGGGAAATTAAGTGTTTTTGACATTCTTTAATTGAGGAAGAAAGAGCTTTCTCATGAATATGTTGAGATTCTGATGGGGAAGAGCAAAAAGTTTGGAGAAACCCAAATCTTTTCCCATCAGAAAAGTGGAGTAAAAGTATTTGGAACTACTCTGCTACCTACTCCCCCATGCTACTCTCTCCTTGAGATGCAGAAATGTGTACGCTTAGCTGGTAGTTATCATTATAGTAGGAGATGTTGAAACATGAAAGGCCAAATGAATCCTAAAACACTCTTCCTGGTTAAGGAATTTCCCATTTTAACTAGTTTCTCAAAGCATTTGTGAAGTCAACTCTGATGAATGAAATGTGTCTGACACGATGCATGATCTTCTGTATATTGCGTGTCATAGAAGTCAAATTAAGCATCTGCCCAGGATTGTCTTCCATGGAAATTCCAAGATTGCCTTCAGAATGGGGTTTGGATGACTTGTGTGATTAGGTTTGGAAACTATTTTGAACTAGGAAAGATACATTAACACATTGCTGAGCAACACACCTTTTCAAGCTGCAGGGTGAGGTGGGGTAATGTAGCTCAGGTAATACAGGGTAAAATTAAAACTGCGACTGAAAAGAGAACCGTTCATAAGTTCCATTGGTAATGTTGCCATCCAGGGTGGATAGAGCTGGAGCAGCTGAAAAAAACCATTAATCCTGCAACTGGAAACTGTAACCTCTTCAGCCACTTCAAATAAATGGGAGGCAGAATGGGTCTGCAGCTACTTGTCCAGTGTAGCATTTTTAATTTGAACTACTGCTGTTTTCAGTTTGCTAATACATGGGGATTTGAACAGCAGCCTCAGCTGTGGTGGGACTAATCTCTTGCAGAGGGATAGGGAAGCCAGATGTGGGTATAACCAAGGGATCACGAATCTAGGCCAAGCCCACGACTTTGTGACCTTCATAATTTTTAAAAATAGCTTTCTGCATGTGTGTGTGTGTGTGTGTGTGTACAAACTGATACAATGTAGTAACAGATACATACCATAAATGTTACCTGAAATTGTTTTGCATATTTTTTAATATTCTGAAAGGTAAGAAAAGCTAATGTAGAAAAGCACCCTGACCTCTTGTGTAGTAGGACATGAGAGACAGCATTATTGAGCAGCAAGCAAGTAAAAGAACAAATAGATATATTCACACAAAATATTTCCATTTCAGTTTAGCCATAGGCTTTGCTCTGGTACATTTGGTGATTTCTGTCTGGCTGGATACTGTGTCTGTATTTTCCTTTATGTATGAAGAACATCCTGTTTGCTGAGTTTGGCATTTCTGACGAGGTAGTCACAGCAATGGACAGGTCTGTCTGTTTGCTTTTTTTGTCTTCCATCTTGCCCAAGTCAACAGAAAGGGTCATCCATCACTATTCCAAAGGAAAAACTGGGAAGGGAAAAAGGCTGGGAAAACAGCACCAAAACAGTTTGCTTAGGATTCATACCAGTATGCATCAGGAGATGCATTAAGGAGAATGGAAACCCAAGCATTGCATATGTCCTTAAAATGCAGTTACAGAGGCTGTAAAACTAAAGTAGTGCATTACTGTTCAATAGAAAATATGACTGTGATTTGATTCAGTTTAAGCCAAGGCTGCAGTTAAAATGTCTTGAAAAAGAGTCTGAAAATAGTTGTGCATAAGGTACCTTTCGGAGGGGAAATTAACAGTAGTCGCAAACATCATTTTTCATACCTTCTGCAATAAACATTTAAGCAAGCAACAATGTTAAGATAAAAACATTACAGAACCTATAAACACTATTTAGGAGCAGAGCAGTCTTTATGAAGCAACCAGCAACTAAATATAAAGCAGCCTAAGGTGAAGCATTCAAGTTAGGTATAGTCCTAGATTTATGGTGAAGAATGCTACTGAAGTGAGGAGCTTTTCCATTTTGCAAATTAATCTTACTCTGAAGATTAGCAATGAATCCCATGAAGTTCTTGACATTATTTAAAATAAATGGCATGGCACCAAAGTACTGTTATTAATAACAATTAAGCAAATTTCTTCTGCCCTTCTCTGCAAGATTCTGCAATGATGAATCCAAATACATCTGGCTGCAGGAACAAACTTTGAGCTTTAGAATTACACATCTCTGCAGAATAGATATCACAGTTCACAGTTATCCTCTCTAGGTTAAGACTACTCAGATGTTTTATAAACATTTGTCTGGATTTAAAATATTTAAGGGGGGAAAAAACCCTATTTTTTCATGCCATAACAAATGCTTTTGTTGCCTTTGGTGTTGCATAATACATGATATATTATGTTAAAATCCACAGAGTTGGTATGGCCTTGTCATAAAACAGAGTCTAAATATATTTGGCAAAAAAGACATCAGTTGCAGGTGAGGCAACAAATTCTAGGACTTTTCACCCTACAAAACTGGGAGTAAAAATCAGAGCAGAGGATGAAGTCATCTCCATAAACCCCAACCACCTCATGACAGGAAAACATACCTCACTGATTGGACTGATGTCAGGAGTAGGAGATGGGTTGGAATTCATCTCACTTTCCTTATGTGCCTGTGAGGTGTACCAGGCTCCACTAACTAGATCCCCACTAACTGCAAAGGCAGTTCAGAGGGTCTAGCCCAAAAATAAAACCATAAGAGGCAGGTAAGTCCCACGTAGGATCACCTACCACACTTACTAAACATGAATTAGGCATCAACTGCAAGAACTCAGCTGCTTCACTGAGTGCTACTGAAATAGGCAATGAATCCTTTAAATAAAATTATGTAAAATACATCAATTTTTAATTGTATTACTCAAGATAGTTTTTCATATTTACAAGACAGTGGTAAATCAAGGTCCTGCAAACATCCAAATTCAAACAAAGCTCTCAGTTACTGTTTCCACCTTCTGCCTAATTCCATTTACTCAGGATTTTTCAGTTAAATTCTCTGGGCACATGAAAATCTGCTTCTGGTCAGCCCCAATCTTCCTAACTCTTCACTCTACCTAACCCCTTGCAGGTCTTTAGGCTTGGCTTTTCTGTACCTGACTACTCTTCAGCAACTAATTTGGATTGTTCAGAACATGCCCTGCATGCATGAAATGTTGGGTGTAATCCATCTTTCATATAAAACCCCAGTAGTCACCGAGTTCCTCCAGGATATTAAAAACCAAGATTCAATTACATCCCCAAGTAGTAAAAGTCTGAACCATCCTCACTCACTGAGCAATGATCTGAAATCACCTTCCTAAAGACAATTCAGGTGGTTTTTATCTGTACTGATGAATGTTTTTGGTTTCTATAAAGTACACAAAATAATCATGGTACTAAAGAAAGACTATAACCTAAATGGCCAGAATATTTATCTAAGTGGTGTAGAGAGTATTTTAAAGTCCTTCTCTTAAGATGACACAAGAGCTCTTGTCCTTCTTACAATACTTAGTCAGCATCAATAAGAGAAAATAAAGTTCTTCAAAATAGCTAAATCCCAGGGATTTAAGGCCCCATCCACCATAGACATCTCTATTCAAACCTACCCAGTAAGAACAGGAAAACTAATAAAGGGAATTTTCAAATTATTTAGTTCATAGAAACCCCTGGACCACCTGCTCTGCTTTTAACAAATGCTCTAATCCAAGTTTTTAATACTTGGGCAAAAAAGGCATTTTCTAGTTCATCTCACATAAAATCTTTTTAGGCTTCTGTTTCCACAAGGGAAAACAGAGAACTTTATAGTTTGGATGGATCCAAACTAGGCTTTCCTTTTTGATACTGCAACCCAAAAGTCTTGATATGCAGTCTTACATGAGAATAATCCCTTGCCAATTCTGTATCAACACAAGGCCATTCTTGCACTGAACTGCTCTTCCCTGCTCCAATGAACTAAACTCAGGTATAATTGCACTAGAATTTTACACAGCTCTTTAGTTCCAACAAGTTTGCTCTGTGCATCTGAGTTTCAAACATACTATTGTGCATTTTAACACCATATGTTTCTAACTACCAGAGAGACCTTGCCAAATCTGAGAATCAGACCAACTATGTTGAGTGCACCAAAGCTTCCCTTCACATCCCAGAAAATAACCATTGCAATATCTGTGTTTCTCTTTATGGCATTGACCGGTGATGTGTTGAGGTCTCTTAAGCAAAATGTGTCTTTAATTGTGTTTATTTGTTTGTTTTGGTAGACTCTCATATTTGTTTGTTTGTTTGTTTTGTTTATGTTAATTCTGTATATTCAGAAGACACATTGCAAGCTCCAACACAACAGCTTTCCTTTTATGTATTAACAAACATTCCCTGGAGAAGCATTATGCACTTTACAGTGAAAAAAAAAAACAAACCAAAAAACAAGACAAATGAGAGATAACAAATGAATCATACCTAACATTAGAATGTGTTTCAGCAACCAAACCCCCAAATATAGATGAGAAGAATATACAATGAAATAGTTAAGAAATCCATTTTAATTTGGTATTTAAAGAGGTGAGTGAGTCAGCTGAAGGGGTATCATAACAAAGGGAATAACCCCAAATGAGAGCCAAAGGAGCAACTGCACAAAACTGTGGGACAGCAAAGAGCAAGAGGGTTGGTGAGCAGAACCAAATCTGAAACAAAGTTACAGAAGGAAACACACATGAACCCTATGGGAAAGTATTCACAATACATTAGTGTTTCATTAGATAACATAAAGGATAAGAACACTTATGCAGAGTCATCATAAACAAAGATAAATGGAAAACGTGGTACTAATAAAGCTGGGTAATTTAACTGTATTACAAGTGTAGTTTGATCGCTCACAAATTCAGTTGTAATTTAAAATAAAAAATAGTATTTTGATACAGCATTTTGCTACTGCATCTAGTGGAGAAAATAAAGTATTAAAGTAGACATTCTCAGCTGAAGTTACAGGTATTTGGTAAACAAACAAACAAAAAAATCACAACTGTTCACCATCCAGCACTTCTACCCAAATTTGCATTCCAATTCCATTTTGAATAAGCAAGATTTGCCTTTTGGAGGAAGAATGTGAAATGACCTTTTCAAGTTTTTTTCTCACATCATTTTTTGCCTGTGTAAAGTCTCTGAAACAGAGATCACACCAAAAGTTAAAATTAGCATAAGAATGGAATTGTAGGTCTTTGTTATGTTTTAGTACATTTATTTTGTACAGCACACCAACCTGACACAGGTATCAGCACAGGTTAATTGCTTTCAACAGAAAAGCAATATGCAACAAGTAGGGCAAAAAGAGAGCAAGAGAAACAAAATGGTTTTGAAGGCCTTTGTGACCTTCACAAACACTTTTTCTTAACAAGGAAGAGGCTAGAGAAGTCAATTGAATATATGCAAGTCATTATAGCCATCTATAGCTACGCACATATAGATGCCTTGTGGCAGTTTACAGCCTTACACTTACATCTTTCAAGCAGGTACAGTCTCCTCAAGTTGTGCAAGACATGACAACTTATAAGACACCATAGCTTCAGGTTTTAAATGAACCAATAAATTCATGATAAAGTACAGAAACAGAAGACAAAATTTTAAGATGAAGAAAGTGAAAAAAAAGGTGATAAATATTTACAAGCTGCACCCATAGTGAATGTACAAATTTCAAGCAGCTTGACCATTTTTTGAGCTTGTACAACATCCCAAAGTAAACCTTCAAAACTCATTAGATTCATTTGGAAGCACAAATAGGAATTTGAAGACCATCTGAAAGGGCACTGAACCTGTATGTTGATATCTCTCAAATCAACATTTTATTCAAGATTAGTTCCTCTGCTAGCTGCAGTAAAGCTGCGTATTTCTGTGTCATTGTTTATTGTTTTCCTAGTAAATCTTCCAACTACAATTTCTATAGAAGAGTCAAAGCATATCTGAAAAAAAAACCTAAAAGAAAAAATCATTAACTGAAAAATAAATTTTAGGAACTGACATTCTAAGAAATACGTAGAATTGGAAATAAAGTTTCTCTAATGGAACTCAGAAGAAAAAAAAAGAATCTTCACAAACCAGAAATGAAACAAGAAACAATATACTTAGTAATTTTCCACTGTAATTCTAAATTCATTAAACTAAATGAACACCATTAAATCTACAACACTCAAGATAGGATGTGAAACTTCATTTCATAAACATGAATAAGGAGTAGGCATACAGAGGACTGATTGCTTTTATTTAATGATACGTACTTAGGAGATCACAAATCATAACACAACATACTTGAGCATTTTTAAAATGGGAAAAACTCTCTATAGGAATCATTAACTGTTTTTCAAACATCCACACAAACAGCGTGACTCTGGAAGTATTTTAGTTCCTGTCTTCAAACAATGGAAATAAATTTCAAAAAAAGTGAAGTACAGCAGCTACGCAGTCACATTTCAACTACAATATGCCTATTTAGGTTGCCTGAATTCCCATACAAATTATGTTACTAGAGGACATCTAATTGCTATGGATGACCACTGTCTCAGAACTCCTCCTGTAAAGAGACATCTTCCCAAGGCTGCCACATTTAGAAGGATGCAGAAATATACTGCTTTGCTGAGATTTTTCAAAAGAATACAATAATTAATGTCTGCATCCTTCACTGAAAAGTCAGATTGAAAGGTGTGCACCATAAACAGGACTTTCCATTCTTGAGCACAAACCAGTTTAGATGACATATACGATGTGCTCAGATACTGCAGAACATGACAACAGTAGCAGGAATTTTATCTAGTGGGTTTGCATCCAGGATTAGAATAAAGGATTTGGTCAAAATTGTTTGACAGTGGCTGCATCCTTAATCTGGCACAGGAAATAATGAGAACTCCATATACAGAGATGTGAAACTCTCTGTTGCTTGGATTTAATATATCAAAGTATAAAAACCAAAAGCCAAAAAGCCCACCCATCCACACACCTATTTACAAGCTGTGAATGAGACACCTTTCACAATGAAGAGTCATTGGGGTCATCAATAATTTGATGCAAAACACCATCCTTTGGGGTTTGGGGGTTTTAGACCTCCTTGATATCAAATATAACATATACAAAGATTGTTTCATTTTTCTCTTCTCATCTATCAAAACGACAGCAGTGTAGAATTACCAATGCTCCTGCCAGTTTCGGTTTTGCTCTTCAGAAACTGATGGGCAGTAGGAGTTGTTACCAGTTTGTCCCAGCTGCTTGGAAATCTCGAGACTAGAGCTCAAACAGACACCATGGCCATTGGGAAAGGGGCACAACAAACACTGGGAGACTGGTTCTCTCCACATTCTGTTAGGAAACAGAAATTGCTTTAAATAAAGAGGCAAGAATTCTTATCCAGAGGTGAAAAGTGATAAAACTCAGAGAAAATAAGCTCTTCAGAACTGCTCAAAGAGCGCCTAGAATTTTGTGTGGGCATGCAGGGAAACATTGTTACAAATCTGCAAATATCTTTACAGATTACTTTTTATTTGCAACTACCTTCTAAAAACATGACTAAGTTTAAGGAACTAAAAACTTAGCACGAAAACCCATACTTGATATTTTGGTTAAATTCATCCACAGAATGACAAAAAACATTCAAGAATTCCACAGCACCTTAAGCTCTCATTTGCAAACAGCTCCACAGTCACAGGTTATCTTCTGCACAAAAACTTGCCAAGCAAGGATATCGAACTAAAACCAGAACTTTACCTTAAACCTTGTAATCCACTCACAATTTTGCTGACAGGTTTCACTTTTATCTTGGTTTCATGCTGCAGTTCTTAGCTGCCCTTTTATTTGGGGTTTGGTACTGCCGGCAGATGCCAAATCTAACACTTTTAAATGACTCCTATTAGTTCATCAAACACTTGGTACTGTTTGATTTGTTAACCTTTAATGACTCTTGTGTACATCCTTATTAAAATGTTGAGGTCAGTAGCCAAACAACAGTGAGTAAAGATACATATGTAAAGACAATACACCTATATTTACCTTTTTTTTTTTTTAACAGATATCAGACAAATGATTTGTACCTGTAAAACAATTTTCATGTGAGTAACCAAATCCAAGACTCTCAAGGCATTTTTGAGCGTACCTTTAATTTGGAAAATATCCCTTTGGATCTTTACCTATCCATTTTAGCAAAATACTTCTTTCCTAAGTGCTGACTTTTTTGTGCTGACTTTTAGGGGAGCCTCAGATGCAAGGTATGCCCACAAACTGGCAGTGTTCAGTAGTTCCTTTTCTAGAGACATGTTATGCTGCCTCCATGGAATGCAGTGGTATGTTAGACAATGTGAACACATCGCATGTGGAGACAATGTAGAATAGCTAAAGGCCTCAAGTTCAGCTGTGTATCAATTTCTTATTGAAAGTATCCCATTAACAGAAATGGTTTCACTGAAATGTGATCAGTTCAGCTAAAAGAATTCCTCAGAAGCACAAAACTATAAATTCTATAGAATCATCCCAGGATAAGGAGAAAAAGGAGAAAAAAAAAGGAGAAATAAGGAAGTCTAGCAACAAATTTACTAAATTATTTTATTGCCTAAAGTGAAAAGCAAGAGTAAACAAATAATACTAGTGTTTGGTGGTAAAGTTTTAATTTTTAATACATCCAATAAGTTTATTAAACCCAAACGACATCGCTCATTAATCATCCGTGAAAAAATTGCTCCCTTCCCTTTTTGATTTTTTTTAAGGCATAGAATTTTATACCGCTTCTCCTCTTCGCAAAAGTGGGAAGCGTGACTAAGGACGGCCCGAGCGCGGCGGGTTCCACCGCCTCGCAGTTCGTGCCTCCCCCGCACCTGGAAGGCAGGACACCGAGAGCCAGGTGCCGGGGCCATGAGGGACAGGACGGGATGGGATGGCCCGGCCACACCTGGGGGCGCCGCGGGGGTCGCACCTGCCGGCGGGGCGGGGATGAGGACGGGCCGGTGCCTCAGTGCGGCGATGCTGCCCCGCGGGGACCCCCCTTCGAGGGCTGGCACCCACCGACACCTCCGGCGCCCGCTCCGCGGGGATCCCCCCCACCCTCCCCGCTGCCGCCGGGCCGGGGGTCGCCGTGTCCGTGTCCGTGTTCCCGGTGTCCGTGCCCGCGGTGTCCGCCGTGTCCGAGCCCTCCCGGGCGGCGCCGCCGCTCCCGGTACCTGCGGGCGCAACTTTTCCCCCGCCGCCGTTCAAACGCGCTGCCGTAAAGCGCCCGTCTCCCCTGGCAACAAGGTTCCGGGCGAGCACTAGGTGTAGGAAGGTGATGTAAAAGTAAAAACACCCAGTGTCGTAAACCAGGTCCGGGGGGAGGAGAGGGGCGGGAGGGAGGGGGGCGGGCGGGGGAGGAGGTGACTGGAGCATTTAGACACCAGCGAGCGGATCATGGCGGATGGCCCCAGGTGTAAGCGCAGGAAGCAGCCGAACCCGCGCCGCAACAACGGTCAGTCACCCTCGGGGCAGCGCCGGGGCGGCGGCGGGGCCGGGGCGGGGGCCGGGCACGGCCGTCCCGAGCGCGCAGGGGGGAGGTCGGGCGGGTTCCAAAGTAATTCCCCCCGGCGCGGCTCGCCGGGAGCGCGGCTCGCCCCGCACCGTTATATCCGCTACCTGGAGCCGCCGCCGCCGCCTCCCTCCTCCGCCTAGCGGTGCCTGCGCGCTCCGCCGCTGTCCGGGACCGTTACCCGCCGCTCCCCCGCGCCCGACCCGCCGCGGGATCGTGGCCCCCCGGCCGC
>JAWWEV010000083.1:13960495-14082740 GCA_035583235.1 Hafferia zeledoni | reverse complement strand
CGTCAGAACGCGGGGGAGCGCCGGGGCAGCCCCCGCCGCCCGCCCGGCCGCGCAGCCACAACTCCGAAACTTGTTACCTGCGCGCCGCCCCGGCGGAGCGGGGCCTCCCCCGCGCCTCCCCCCGGCCCCGCGGGCGGGGATCGCCCCGCGCCCGCCCGGGAGCGCCGCTGCCGCCCCACGGAGTTCCCCGCGCTCGCTGCCGGCCGTGCCCGCGGGGGCACCCCCGGAGGCTCCGCAGCCAGCAGCGGTTCCCGCGAGGGCAGCCCCGGCCCGGCGCCCCCCGCCCGCTCCCGCCTCCCCTCCCCGCCCCGCCGAGAGTTGGTCCCGCAGCGCCCGCGGCCGCCCCGCCGGGCCCCGGGCGAGCGGGTAGGGAGGGAGGGAGCGCCGCGGCGGGGGCGGGCGGCGAAGTTTCTTCCCTTCCCCTCTGCGTTCGGAGGTACCTGTTTGTATAATAATGGGTGGTAACGGCTCGGCCGGGGGCCCCGCGCCGCGCTCCGTGCGTGTGTGACCAGCTGCTGCAGTCTATATAAGGAATTACATTTACATTTCAGACTTAAGGGCTGCTGTGAGGTGGTGGGGGGTTTTTTTCCCCTTTGGTACGTGTGTTACTTTAAGATGCATTGGGAAGGTACACGGCGAGGGGAATAAACGCTCGTAACACCCACTCTCTACTTATTTTATGGAAAATAGAGAAGTAGTTCGGTCCTCCTAGCGCGACTCTTCGCAGTAGGATGTAAAGCAGGAGATTTTGTAACCTTCCTTGGCAATTTTAGGTTTCATGTGGCATTTCCTGTGCAGGGTCACAGATAGGAAGGCTTTGCCTGCGATCTGAGATGTTTTCATACGCAGTGAATGGTCTCCGAAATAGATCAGAGTCACGATCGGTGCTTCACCTCTCTAATCCTGACCGTTCGGGGCGTAACGGTGATAAATGACGGCCTTTCCAGGGGCTAACGAGTTGGTTTGATTGCGTTGAACTTAAAAGGTTTTGTTTTTATTTTTGCTGTGTGTGTTTTCTAGCAAGTATTTTTGTTTGCAAGCTCACGATATTCATTCCTTGTCCTTGTGTAAATATTGATATTTAGCTCATGATTTGGCTGTGCTAAAGGTAAGTTTTGAAAGTGCTTTTCTCTTTACCTTATTAAAAATGTGGATGATCAGAGAAAGGGGCTTTTCTTGTTGCTGACGACATGTGTGTGACATGTGAGTCTGAACCACCCAGCGTCTGTGCAGGAGCTGTAAACATGTTTACCTGAACAGGAAAGAAAATGGATTTTTCTCTTAAAGATCCAGTGATATGAATATCGTACTCTTAGAGCGTATCAACAGATGACTTGAGAGAGAAATTTGCTGAAAACCTAGCTTTTGAAATCAACGGGTGAAAGAGATTCTTGATCACTGCAGCAAATGGCAACTTGTGCAGGTAGAAAAAAAAGATGGTGTTTAGTTTTCTCCAGCATGCATGTCAGCCCCCTCCTGTCTGCTGCTTTCGTCCTCAAGGGAGGGATTTATTTACCACGCTTGCTGTCAGTGTTTTTCCTTTGTGCTTAATATTAGAAAACCAGATTTAAGGCTGTTTAGCACAAAACGTTTTGTCTGCAGCATGTATCACTCACAGAAAACAAAAGGTGTATAAGATGCAGTATCATTCCAGGTGTTTTTCATCCTCATCACTTTTGGACCTCGTTGCTGCACTTGCTTTATTATGAAAAGCCTCCGAGCCTTTATCAACTAGTTCTGCAATGTAGAACATAGTGTGTCTTGCTTTAGGCTGGTTTTGGTTCCTTTTTTTGAGGAATTAAAACCAACTTAAGTCATTGTGCATTGAAGCATCAGGATCGGTTAGATAATAGCTTCTGGATAATAGAGATTTGTCAGCAGTGGGTTTATTTTTGAATTGCAAATATTTATTAAAGAAAATTGCTAGAAAAATGTTAACCCTTTAACCTTTAAAGTAAATAAAGGTGAGCCTTTTTTTTTTCCTGGGACTCTAAATGCACTTGATTCTTATAGGTATCTCCTGTTAATGAGAAATGAACGTAGTGGGGATGCATCAGCAACTGGCTTGTCCGTAGTATAAAAAATAAAAGCACAAAATTATGCTGTTTCCCCCTACTTCCCCACAGAATATGAGATCGTTAGAGAGAGATCGCACTTGACATCCAGTATGCCAGTTAATAATACTGGGCTGTGGCATCGAGTTGTTGTTCTACTGTAAACTTTTCTTCTGTTTATCTGGCGTTAAACTTCATACGGCTGTTCTTGTACTGTAAACTTTTGTTGTGGAAGGTTGTGTTCCCCCCCTCCCCCCCTCCTTCTCTTCGTGTTTGGGAGCCATCCTGGTGCATTAACTCCAGCTGGAAAGACAGTCTTATCTTCTTACCTCTAGAGCTCGGTCCTTTTCTACCTTGTGTATTGGCCCCTACAGGAGATCAGCAAAAGAGCCGATTGGCCCTGCCATTAAAGCCTCCACTTACCAGGAAATCGGCCACTTCCTACCTGAAGAAAACTACTCTGTGTCATTGTCCTTAGTTCTGGCCAATACACAAAAACATCTGCTACAGCAAAGGGGTTAACCAAGCGTTGAGACCATGTGATAAAGCAGAAACATAGGATAGCTGGGATGCTCTCTTCCTATCTACTTCTTCCCCTTCTCCCCCTCTTTGTATAGAGAAATGGAGAAAAGGAGGATTTGTTTGGTTTTCTTTTTTTGCAGTCATCTGCATAGCCGTGCTATGGGACTCCTGGGCAGGTTTCAAATAGATTCAGTATCAGCAAAAGTTTTCTTATTGTGGGTTGGTTTGCAGAGTCAGGATTAGTTGCTTTCTTAGCTTCTCTCATACATTATAGGATTCTCTTAGCTCTTACTAAATAGCAAAACCAGAAATAACACATCTTGTTCTTCAGCAATGCTGTGAGACAAAACAAGCACAGTATTTAAAACTTTCCTTACCTCGGGGTCAAAAAGCTATCAGCCTTCTATACAGAAGTTCTGAAAATAATGTAAGTATACTTTCATGTTTTCAGGTGCATATTTAATGGCAAAACGAAGAATGTATGAATCCAATAAGTTCTGCATGCTGTCAGGTATGTCAGGTATATGAGAGGAGAGGGTATAGCCAGGTTTTTTAATTATTTATTTAACCTCCTAGTAACAGTGAGTTCATTATTAATAGGTTACATAGATTGACTTGTTAGAGTGCTATTTCAGTTGCTTTACAGTTGGATCTCCTCTCTTTTTGTTAGGTAATTTCTTTAAAAGTTTTGTTACAAAACTAAGGACTATAAGAAGATCATAAGTGTCTTTGAACGAGGCAAAAGCGTGGTGTGATTCTCTTTGCTCCAAGGTGTTAACTACTGGCAGGATGTCAGGTGTTAGTGACGCTTGGGATACATTCCTTTTCGTTCCTGTCTTCTTTTGCCCCCTTGCTTTTCTTTTTCACTAGGTATCATGTTTTCACTCCAACATTAATTTAAATATGCAATTTGGGATTTGTGGAATGTAGCCCAAGTTAAAATTCCAGGCACAGTGAACAGGTCTACAAGGACCACTGAATTAACTGTTTGAGTCCAGGGACATCTCTCATATAAACAAATAACACTTCTGTTTTGATGTTAGCTACTGAAATATAATGGAAATACTTTAAAAGGCCATTATGTCTTCATTTTTCTCTCAGTAATCAGTGCTTGTTATTTTAACAGTTGTGAAGCAGGGTGTTTTAAGGGAATTAACTACGTGAGGCAGGTTTTTTTAAGGTGATTGTTTCTCTGAAACAGTTTCCCTTGCTTGGAGGACTCTGTAATTTTGCTGCCGAACGGGTTGGTGGAAAGTAGCAAAGAAGATGAAACTTTCCTTCTGACGTGGGTTTCCCCATTATACGAGTCACTGAAATTAAATTTTTGACTTCTTTGAACTCAATCCAAATTTTCTGTTGAATATTTTCTGTTGTATCAGATACCCCTCCCCACTGAGTCTTTCTGTGGACTTCGAGCTTTATTACAGGTCCTGTTAATTGATGTTACTGATTTTGGTTGGGCCCTTGCTGGGTGCAAGGCAGCTCCTCTGTTGGTGGTGCAGGGGGAAGGGGTTCTGCAGCTGTCCCCTGCTTCCTTCCCCGCTGGCACTCAGGTTGTGGTGTTAACCTGTAATTTCTTCTTATAGAAGTTTCCTGGTGGTGAGGGGAGAGGCTGGAGTGTTCTAAAGTCAAAATATCACTGTAATGCCTTTCTTCATGTGGAAACGGCTGTTTTAAGTGTTCAAAATGCCTGCAAGGGTTGTCGGACATTTTTAACACGTGTGGCACTCTGTATCACTATGTTATAATAAATAAAACTAACTTCTGTGGCACTTGGACTGTGGGGTTCTTTGCTTGTTTGGGTTTTTAACTCCTTTTTAGCAGCTGCTCTCTGTTGCAGAGAAACTGCTGGAACTACAGTATCTGGCCAAATGGCTTTTAAGAATCCCTACTTCTAAATCCAGTCATTATTATTTACCAAAAATGTAAGGATATTGCTTTCAACTCATTAGCTGTTCATAGTCATTTCCAAAACTCTAATTGATATTGCAAGCTGATTGGAATATGATGTACTTTGTTGACTGCAAAAGCAAAGTTTAACAGTAGACATTGCATCTTTGGTGATTATGAAGATTCTGCTCGTGATAGGTTTTACACAAATGCACAAAACAAAGAGGCTGAAAAATGGAAATAATTCTGATTTTATGTAGACTTTCATATTGTATTTGAAAGTACAGTTCCAGATGCACTTTCGGCTCCTTAATATCAATATTCCTGAAGTTTTGGTGGTTGTTACCTACATTTTTCGGAAGGACTCACACCAGGTAGGATCTCCTTTGTTTTGGGCCAGTAGGCAGGACCCTGGCTTTCATCTGTGGTCTCAGAAACATTGGTACTTTGTTCTGGCAGCTGTAATAGAACTGTTATTTTTGAGAACTAAATTCTCAAGTGACTTAACCCAAGGTCACACAGAAAGTCCATAGCAAGACTAAGTCTCAGTCTGCTTTTAATTCTCAGGACTACCTGGGTATTTGGCTTAATCTAGGGCCTTAAAGGGAAAGAACAGTTTTGTCATTTAGCAGTTACTACTCCTTTCAGTTCAAGTGTTTAAGTTCTTCCATATTTTTTGTGTTGAAATATTTGTACTTTCAGCAAACATGTGGCAAGATGCAAAACTCAATTTTGTCTTTAGTAATTTTTAGTTGGTACTAAGATAGTGTCTTTGTTGGTGATGTTTCCAGTCTTCATAGTCGATGTAATGATGTGCCAGAGAAGTAGAATTTTGTCTTCTGGTGTCTTTCTGTATGCCCAGATCTCAAATGCAATGATGTGAGGATAGGCGAAAGTAAAAAACATCAGGAGGGAATTAACTTAGGACCTACACTGTTAGCATCAACATCTCTGCTGCTGTGTGGGGGATATTAAGGGGACTGTTTTCCTGGAGTTTAACATCTGGGCAGAGATAATTTAATCAGATGTTGGGTTTGTTGTGACAGTAATGAGTAAAGAAGAGGCTCAGCATGTGACTGGTATTTCTAAAACTTGAAAATGCTAGTTAAATAAAAAAACATAAGTCCTCTTGAAAAAAAAAATCCCAGAAATAAGAAAATGTCAGGCCTGGTAGGTCTATTTGACTGGGACAAACACATACAAGTCAAGGTTTTACCACGACTGCTGGTTGTCAGAGGTGGAGCCATGTGGGAAGTGGCTGTGGGTGCAGGTGGGTGATGCTCCTGCCTGCGGGGCCTGGGCAGCATGAGGCAAGGTGGGTGTGAAGAGGATTCTGGTATCTTCACTTAGTGAGGATGTGTGGCTAGCTCCAGTCAGGAGGTGTTGCAGTAGGTCAGTTTTGATACACTTTCTTTCTTGTTGAGGGAAATGCTGTTTAAAGTCTTTAGTAATGAACAAAACCCTAACAAAACAACAACAACAACCCAAAATCAACAAACCCTCAAGCACAGCAGAGACCAGAGGGCTGTGTGTATGAGTGGTGCATGGGTGAGGCAAAGACTTTGGGGGGAAGGAGAGAGAATGGAATAGACAAGAGATTAGTTTGCTTCTCTCTCAAGGTCTGATACCTGATTTCTGATGCACCTTGGTGGCCTTCCAGGGAGTGATGTATTTGGTTGCTGCACAAGATCACAGTGGTAAATAGCTTTGGCCTCAACTGGCTGGGTGATGCCTTGAAGTACTAGATTGTTACTGAATTTTATTGGGGGTTTCATGTGTGTAGCCTCTTGTAATGCTTTCTGCTTCCGTGTTATGTTGGCAAGGTTTTCAAACCTCTTATAAGCCACTGCCTCTAATATTCTGATTGAATTGATTTTTTGAGCTAATTATCACATGCTTGCATGTTTTTCAGTCTTGGTTTGCTTGTCTAGTCCAATTCCTAGCATCTTATTTTGAAGTTGTTGGAAAGAGTAACAAAGTTTGATATCTTAAAAAATTGTTCACAGTTGCAGCATGTTAATCGTTATGTCACCTCCTCCTTTAAAGGAAGACTAGAGTTATTTTCAGTTTCCCTATTGTATTGAGCCAGAGTTTGTTTATTTAATAACCCATTTTTTCCTTTCTTGTGTAGATAAGTGGTATTCCTTTGGGACAGTTGAGAAAAATGGGAAGCCCAGTAAAGATGAGTGACACTTGATGGATAAAATACTGACTACAGTTAAATGCAGCATAACTTCATAATTCTGTTTCAGTACTCCTGAGAAAAATACTACCCCCATCACCACAGTATGTAAGCACCTCTCAGGCAGTAAAAATGTATGTACTGAGTCTTCTCTTCCTGTATCTTGGCCTGTACATCTGATTCCTCGTGTGAGTACATATTAGGAGGATAGGTGATGGTAGAGTGAAAGAAGAAACTTGCTAGGTTTGTATCTTTATGCTTGGAGCAGCCAGGCAGTGATTCAAATGTTTCAGGTGATTAATGCTGAATTAGCCAGGTTTCTTTAGACTTGTAAAGTTTGTTCCCAGAAGGGACAATAGGGAAGAAAGGAGGCTTTTTTACTTTGCCTCACTCTGTGATTGCTTCAGATGCTATTACTGTAATGTAACTATACCTTTTATTTTAACATTCTTTCTCAGAGCAACAGAAGTTAACTAAAAATATGCTTTCTCATTTTTGAGAAGTCAGTACTGTTTCAAAGCAGCCTGTTTCAGTTCTCTCCTTTTCAGCTGTCATTCCCAGCTGTCACAATCTCCTTGATGTGAGGACTTTACCCCTGTTGTTTCAAAGCAGTTTGGTTAACAGCTGCTGTCACCCAAAGGTTAAAGCCCCAAAATGGGCATCATTTATTGCTTCCCTTATGAACATTTGCTTTCTGTTTGGTAGCATCTTCCTCATTGCTCTGTCTTCAATGTGCTCCACTGATCCTATTTTTGAAGAACTGTGTAAAGCGAATGAACTTGTCTGATGATGAGTGTATTCTTCTAGATGTGTTAGGGTGCTCAGTTATGGCTGAGAAGAGAGACTAAAAAATAAAAAAAAAAAAAAAGAAAACTCTGTGCTGTGCTGAGATGACATTCCATACTGTTCACTTACGGTCTGTGAGTATAAGTGGCAGTCCTTGTTCAGTGAAAGGACATGTAAAATCACTTCTTCAAACACCAATAACCCTGTATTATACTGGAGTGTATCAGAAGGAAAAGAAACAACTGTTTCTTAACTGCATAGTATTCTGTACTTCTTTTAAGTGTATTCGTTTTATTTCATGCAGATATCCTCCTTCTTTCTGCAAGCTCCTCTGTTCTTTAGCTTCTCACAGGTCAAGCATTAGATCAGGAACACTGAAGGAGCTGGCAAGAGCACTGGAGATAAATGGATTATCAACCTGGCCTTTCACCATGATCCTGAGAGAACTTTCATGGACAACACTTGAAGTAAAGGGTTTAAGGGAGTCTGATATGGTATTTTTACCTACGAACTTGTGTGCCTCTCCTTGTTAGGATCAAATGCTAGTTGGGCCAGTGATTCTGGGAATACAGAGTACCTTCAGTTACTGTGATATGTAATGTTTTTGTAATTTCAGCAAATATCTCTTTTCAAATTCTCTTTGATAGACAACTGACAGACACTGAGGGCCTTTTTTTGTTCCATTTTGTAGACATCTGTCCACAGTGTGTATATGGGAGAAAGCAAAATGAAATTACAAAACATCACAAATGTGGCATGATTTAAAAAAGGCCTGGGGAAATCTATCCCATCTGAAAAAGGGCGAGCTAAAGAACAGAAAAATCAGACCTTAATTGCAGGGATTAGGTTGCTTTTTAACTAAACTGGTAGGTTTGACCTAAATGAGAAGGTTGGGGTTTTTATTTGTTTGTTTTCCAAACACCTTCTGCCTCCCTGGATCTAACATAATTTTTCTTGATGCCCGGAAACATAAGAGAGATGGATTGTCCCTTTTGCTGAAATACACTTGTGATTAAACAGTCTTTCTCAATGCCTTGAGGAATTTCTGCCCTGTGTAGCTTTCAGGTATGCACCCGATTTTCCTTCTTCACACCTTCTGGTCCACTTTATTATTTCTCCTAACTTTCTGTAAACTATTTACTGTAAATCATGTGAAGTCCTAAACTGGAAAAGAAGGTACTGTTCAGAACCTGTTACCTCTTTAGTCTTCTATCCTGTTTTCTTTATGTCTTTTCATAGCTTTTTCTTCCTAGTATTCCTGCTATCCCAGCTATTTTGCAAAGTGAAGTAAAATAGAAGTAGTCACATACAACTGGATTCATTCTTACGTTATTGTTCACAGGAAGGACCTAGGTACAGTTGGCCCCGCAGAGAGCATGAAGTGGTGAATAAAAGGACTTTGAAGCAGATTTGGAGCCGTAATGACTGGCTTCCTTCCCTGCTGCTGTCCCTTCCCCTTCCTTGCAAAGCATATTCATTGGAAAAACTAAGGTGTGGTCATCAGGCATATCTGTTCTCAACTTCCAGTAATTTTTTGCTCACTGCTGAGCTACACCATAATTACATATGCAAATGTAGTATTTTTTTCCCTCTTACCTTGTACATGTGGGAGAAGAAGATAAGGTTGCAGAGTACTCAGGGGTGGTGCTGTTGTTGAGGTGCTGCAAATGGCCCTAGGAGAGAAGTGTTTGTCCTGCCGGACAAGACTCAGTGGGGGATTTCAGAACTTCCACATCTCAAAGGCAACAAAAAAGCAATAGTCTTGCCAACTTTAAACTTTAGAGAGGAACAGATTGTTGGGCAACTTGTTATAACAACCTATTTTGATACATTCTAGCTACTGAAAGTGAATTTGCAATGGAGATTTGGGTTGTAGACATACATATGTCTATATATGTAGTTTTATCTGATAACCATTAGGCTCGCTCGAGTGCTCCCTGTAGTAACACAAGGTAAACGCCTGTTCTTCGTAACAGTGTAGTAATGATACTAAACCCACAGATACCCATTCTGTGGAACAGACTGTTCTGACAACTTCTGCCCTTCATAGTGAGGCTTGCCTTGTACTTTCTCCGGACCTGAAACTGACAGACCTACTGTGCTCCTGGAACTCTAAATACAGCTTAGAGCAAATAGTGGATTGAGTGGGTTCGATATTGCAATTAAAATGCTGGGAGGCTCTTTCTGGACAAAAGTGGAATAATAACTTAGAAATGAGAAGCAAAATTGAATTGGTAGTTGTGGCATAGGAAAAGGAAAATCGTTTCAGTGACATGTAACACAGTATAACATGCCATAGTTCTCTGTATTTCACCATGTGATTAATCACACCTTCAGGGATCAGCTGCGTAGTTGATGGGTAGTTACAGGATGGAGGCAGACACCCTAAAAAGATAAACCAGGTCTTTACCTCAGCATATGGATGACTAAAACTAGTGGCAGATTTGGTTTCTGTGAGCTAAGCCAGCTCACACAAGGAGAATTTTTTTCTTTCCAACTCTAAAGGACATAAATAGACTTAGTTGAATAAAAATCATGACACACAACAGAGGCTTATGATCCTGACAGAAAATTCTTACAAGATATTTGATGAAAACTGTTGTGTGTAGATCTGATGCTTAAAAAATATTGCCAGTGCTAAGATGCTTGTCTTCAGAAACAAACTAAGTAAGGTAGTTAAGAACTCCAACAAATGTGGGCATTTTCTTTATTTTGGTATGAAGTTGGAAGCCTTCTCCATTTATTTATGTCAAGCACATGAGAAAATTAAAAGCTCCTTGTTGTGCAGTATGGTATACAGATCATTTCACTGTGTTTGCTTTTTGCATATATATGTTGTCACAATAGTTTGACATGTATATGCAGCTTTTCTAAAAGGTCTGAGTTCTTTTCTGAGCAGGTAGGAAAACAGACAGGCTGAAATTGAAAACGTGCCAAATGTCTAGTTCTAATAGTTTACAGTTGCCTATTTCATCTTTTTAACTTTTGACAATATTTTTAAACATTTTGGAGATCTTGTATAGCAAATTCTTGGAACAAAAATATTTCAGCTTTTCAAGTTCCAAGGTGCTTGCTTACTGAATAAAGTCTTACAGGTTTATGCCTCAGTGTACCTTAATAGGCATCCTAATGAAGTTTTTTTCCTTTAAATATTTCCCCAGCCTGTCTACCTTTGAAGAACTTGTGTGTCTTCAAAGACAGAAGTATTAAGTAGGACTGTCAATCAAGTGTGTGTCTCCTTCCTTCTTGGGTCTACTGTTGAAACACTTTGTAGCTCAAGTGTGTGTGCGCATGTGCAACTGCATGTGCTGTTTTCATGCCTTTTGTCTGTCAAGCTTCTGGCTGATAGCAGATTAGCCATCTGAATGTGGGCAGCAAAGAGTAATGGGCTGTACAAAATGCCTGGGGCTTCTTGCATGCAATAAAATTTCTCCATTGTAAAGCAAAAAATGACAAGTCTGCCGTGGAGGATTCTGTATTGGGGAGATGGAGAGAGTAGCCTTTGGTTTATGATCATGTTAGTGGGTGTAAAATAAACTTTCTTTTTTTTTTCCAACTGTCAAAAGTATTCCTAGGTGCTTTATGGAATAGTGCTGAAGATTCTTCCAGCAGGAAAATACTGATGAGCTAAATGGGTGATGTACTATTTGCTATTCCTGGTTGCTGCATATGTGGGGAAGGAAGGGCATGATGGCTTAGTTTCATTTTCATCATGCAGGTGTGTGTGTGGTTTTTTCTTTCTTTTCAATTTTTTATTTCAAGTGTTTTGCTTAGTTACAGGATTACATAACCTCTCCTGCAGGAGTGTGATGTTTATTAAGTCTTTTGGAAGATGTGCTAATACAGATTTGAAGGAAATTGGGCCAGAAGCTGACTGAAACAGAGGGAATCCAGATGTTGGAGGAAGATATAAAATATAAAGCTGTAGAGAGCTGGATCAAACAGACACACGAGTCTGTGTGCAGAAGCTCAGTAACAGGAAAAATAACTATGAATCCTATTAAGTTTTTTTGACAGCTGTATTTACCCACTGGTAAGGAATCTGGTGTTTTAAAACACTTTCAATTGTCTACAGTTTATTGTGTTCATAAGCAGTAGTGGCTGCTTGTGCACTTCTAACTTCCAGTTACAGTTTTCAAGAAGATTTTTTTAATTTGTTTTTGTGGCATTCAAACTCTAAAAGGTGCCCTTCCCACTAAAAAAGAGAGGAACGCTACGTAATTTTATACTAAATGGAAGGTCCTCCTGGATTGCATCTGCTCAGGAAATGAAGGCAGCTTCAGATATATGTGAGCTTCCAAGCTTAACTGGCAAGTAAGCATAAAACCAATTTGTTATATAGACTAGGAAGGAATTGTTAAAACATGCAAAATTGTCCTAAAATGCTTAATTTTAAATAAACCTTTTAACTGACATTTGTCTGTTTTGCGTGTTGAAGTCTGCTCAATATGTCTCTGTGGGCTCTGGAAATACAACCAAAGTGAGTGGACTCTGAAAATCTATCCTTTAGCAGCAAAATGTACAAATTGAAACTTTTAATAAATAAAAGGGGAATGCTGTTTGAACAAGCTTTGTGTTATTTTTTCCATTCTGTTAGCTGCTGCCAGATTTCATTGTGACTGTTTTGGACATGTATGGTATTTGTTGTAAGGATCATGTCTCTTGAAGATCTCCTTTTAGCTGTCCTTTATACACCAATTTTTCCCCACTCTCTTGGATTGATTTACCTTAAGAAAAAACCCTTCCTAAAAATTTGTGCTTCTTTCCTCTCCTCCAATAAAATCTACCAGCTCTATATGCACCCCAAGAAAAAGAAAACAACTGCAAATGATTTTGAGACTGATTATACCACAGAGCTCCACAGATGCTGCTCCCTTACAGCAGTATTAATTCACTTTACATGCATTTTTATTCTGCAGTTCAGAATTGCTTCTATGATCATATGAGCTTTTTATGGTGCTGAAGACTGTAGCTGTGGATAAAACTAAAGCTTAGTTAACTGTCTCAGGCAGTGGGTAGTCTGTAGCTGGTGACAAATAAAATATGTTCCAGACTACTTTATTAAGAGAGATTTGTGTTTTTTATTCTCATCTCCTCCTTCCTTGCCCCATGTGATTGCTGTGGTTTACAGGAGGAAGCCACTCGTTTCTGCAGTCACAGATGGAAAGGGAGGTGTGTTCACTGGTAGGGGATGCAAAGACATCTGAGTAAAAATACGAAAGTGAACTGTGTTGTGGGGGAAAGAGGTATCTACATGTTTGACAAATATTCCAACTTACCTGGTGCTACTGAAACCAGTATGCTGAACTTAAATGCAACTTTCCTAAGCTGCATTAATGAATATGAATAAAAAATCGAAAACTGTTCTCATCTTCTGTGATTTTCATAATTGCACATCAGACAGAGAAAGATATTAACTGGCTTGGACTGACATGGCCTGACATGGCTACAGTGATGTGCCATAGCTGGTTTTCAGGACAGATCTGAGAAATTGCAAAATATACCAAAGACAGAGTGGTAAAACAGTTGAAAGCTCAACTTCACTTAAGCAGAAAGTAATATAGGAAATAATGGTTTTCATTTCCTGATGAGTATTTAGGTAATATAGAAAAATATGCTTTCAGCAGATAGTTTGACTTGCTGTTCTCTGTGTTGGTGAGGCTGCAAGAATGGCATAGCTGGCTCAAACACCCTGCATGAGGAAGTCTGTAGATATGAAAAGATCTGTGCTAAATTATTCCAAACATTCATAAAAGAAGTCTTGTGTGGGATATATGGGGGGTAGGGGGAGAGAGGTGTGGAACTTAGTGTTCATGTTTCCTACAGTTGTGTGATTGTTCTTCATCAGTGGCAAGTGGTGTGATGTGTCAGTCTGTCTGACCAAGCTGTAGACCATTTCCAAATGTCCCTTTTGGGTCAATTCACTGCAACCAGGAATTTTTGAGAACTCTTAACTGGATCCTGCTAGGATGGAAATAAACATTTGCTTAACTACTCTGGTTGAAGTTCTCTATTGAATAATACACTTATAAAATGTAGTCCTAATACTAATAAAAAGGGTTAGATTTCAATTTTAACAGCCTTTGTGTTAATGCTTAAGATCTTTTTATAATTTTTTTGTTGACAAATACTAGTGCAGCAGACTTGGAATCCTGAGTTTAGGACACCATAATTAAGGCCATCAGCTGCAGAGTGGTTGAATGCCTGAGTTGGCATGGGGGAGAAACCCGGAAATACATGTTTTCAGGCTTAAAAAGTAACTAATTCAGAATATTTACTGCTAGATTTAGCTTAAACTACAACATATTTTAAAACTTTCTGTGAACAGATTGTCTTTGTTTGCTGATTGTAGTGAGGAGGAGGTGGCAAGATCTTAGTGTCTCCTCTGTGAAGTATCCAATGTATGAATTTAGAGAAGGCCTTGTATAAACAAAAGTGCAGTGCTTGTCACAAAATGAGATGCTTGGAAGGTGCCTTCTTGTATCCTTTCCCCCAGTTTTCCTTTTGTGAATTCTGGTGGCCAACCCTTGCATTAAACTTTGACAAACACAGTGGTAAGCAGATGTGGAAGCTCACAGGTTTTACAGGGAATTGCTCTTGCTCCCTAGTTCAGCCCAAACCCTCAGTTTTATTTGTGTGCTGTTTTCCACAGGTAGAACAGATCTGTGTTTCTGCAGTAGACAAGTTAGTGTATGCATTTTTATGACTGTGATATTGTTTGTTGCCAACTTTTCTGTCTGTTGTAGGCCCTCTGTGAATCCTGCTCACTCCAGTTTTATGGGACTTCTTTTCTGTAAATAGGAAGAAGAGTCTTTTAGATGCACTTCAGGGACAGATGTTAAAAAGCCTCATGTTTTTTTTCTTATCCTGGAATTGAGTAGCTCTTAAGAGAAGTTAAATGTGTCAGTGCAATGTTGCTCTCGCTCCTGGATGAGGCAGTGAACCCTGTCATGCTATCTCATCAAGCTAAGAACTTCAAAATTTTAAGATGTGCAGAGCTGCAGCATATTTTTGTCTCCATTCTTCTCTGTCCTCCTCTTTCAAGCAAAACTGTTTTAGACAAGGGAAAAAATGCTACCAAAAAAGCCAAAGCAATGTATTTGAGCTTAAATAGGACTTATGATTATTGCTGCTTTAATAATAAGTGGGTTTGGTTTCTTGGAGCATAGTGTGCAAAAGCTGTGTGACTATTGCAAAGTACTTCAGTGGACACTGTATGATGCAGTTGAGAACTCTTTAATTTGGGGAACTTGCAAAGAGTGAAATGTAATCCTCAGCTGATCAGCCTGCAGTGTATGAGAACAAGGAGTGTCAAGTTCTGTTTTGGAGGAAGCCTGTTCCAAATCTTTCAGGTTCATTCACATGTGCTTACCCCTAGATCTTCCTTCGATTTGTAAGGGTGTTCTGGAAAACCACACAGCCAAAAGCATGTTGATATTACTGCCTTGGGTATTGTTGATGATACCTAATCAATACCTGTGATTCTATTTTGTTTGTAATTTTTGTTAATTGAATCTTATTTTTCTGTACCTTGCAGATTCCCAAACTATCTGGTAGCCATCACAGCTGTCTGCAAAACTCAGAATATTCTAAAACTAGTAAGCAACTGTACCAACATGACAAATCTGTTTGCTTACACAGCATGATAGAATAGAAGAGATTTTTCTATCATCCTGGACACAACCTGCCAGGCATTAGGAAAGCAACGTGCTTTGTTCCCAGAGGGGGACAGAAGGGATCTGGAGAGAAGTGAGGCCTGCATTGCCTTGTGATGTTTGTGTTGTCATCCTTACAGTGTCACAGAAGAAGAACAAGGGTTTTTTAGTCATCTCTCCTGTGTCAAACCCTTTAGAAGTATATCCTTATTTTTGTTGTTTTTCTCCATTTCTGCAAGTGGGACACTCATGGAAAGCCTGTTACATGTGGGTTTCCATTTAGATGTGAGGGCTCTGGAAGAAAATACTCAGTCTTTGAGGTTATGTCAATCTTCTGCTTAAATAGGATTCTTAGTTATTAATGGAGAAGGGTGCAAATGAATAAATCATATTGGGCATCCAGAGGCTTGAGAGGGCTTATTTCCTTAGCCAAAAAGAACAAACATATTTTGTGCTTCCTTGAGAGTGGTTTTTTTCCCATTTGTCAAAAGGATAAAGACTGTCTTTTGCCCAAAGGTTATTTAAATTGATGTCCTAGTGTTTGAGGTGAGAGCCTGTAATGCAACTAATTCCTGTCAGTTAATGGTGCACGTCCCACTAAACAGCCGTCTTGCTGCTTCCTTGAGAAGCAGTTGGTGGGGGAGATCCTGTGTCTGCTGTTATGTCTGTATGCCTTTGGTGGAAACCATAAGGAATAGAGGTTGCTTTTTTGGCAGATGCATTCATTATGCTTCAGTATAGGAGCCAGGGGTGGTAATAGTAGGAGATGTTGGTGCCCTACTCTTCAGCTTTGTGGAAGTCTGTGTTGCTGACAAAGTGACAGAAACGTGTCTGACTGCCAGCTATGGCAAACCAGCATCCTTATGTGAAACCACCTCCTGTAATAAAGTGAGGTTTGAGACTTTCTCTAGGAAAGATCTCTGCTGATGTCTACTGATGGCAAAATGCCATATTCTATGTAATACATAAAGGCATATAGTTGTTCCTAGGAAAACAGTGCCTTGGAAATGCCCCTTTTCAGAGAGCAGACCTCTTCATCAGCAGTAAAAACAAATAACAACTTGCTTGCTGAACTGTGACCTGTTTTGGAGTGATAGTCTTGCAGCTTGCTGAATCGACAGCTGGGCTTACCACCGTGCTGCCTGCAGCTGAGAGCGAGCGTCACAAAGGCTTTGGGAGAATACGTTTGTTTTCCTGCACTGTTGTTATTTCTCAGTAGGTTTTCTGTTGCTGTTCTCCCACTTTTTGTAGCCCTGAAGCTGCCCAGCCAGCTACTGTTTCTACTTAGTTTTCAATTCACCTTCTTCAAACATCCTTAATGGCATCTGAAGACTCAAATAATATTTGATAAACTGAGAAAATCAATGACAAGCTATTTGATAAAGCTTTTTGAGCTCTCTGGTTTAGCTAAGTGATTTAAATGTGATATTTTCGTGCTTGAATCAACTGATTAACCTCTAGGCAGGTAGAAAAAAAATGTGGGTTTGGTTTTTATTTAAAGAGGGAAGGCATATAAATGCTTTGTTCAGACCTTCTTTCTAATAATAATTCTGTATTCTGCAGATGAATTATGTGAGTTGACATGAAGAATCTGGCTAAAAAGGAAAATTATCCATCTTTTTCTAGATGAGACAGTTCCAGTTGTGAGGATCAAATGTTTGTGCAGAAATTATCTCCGAGCCAAATTTTACTAAACATGCTGTGGCATATATTTGACTGGCATAAACTCTATGTTGGTGTTTGTAGCAATGGGGTTTTAAACTAGTTCACTTCAAATCCTAGCAAGCAGCAGCTGAAACACTGCTGAATGACCTCTGACATAGGGACCCATGAATGCCCCAAGTATGATTTCACTTTCACCACGTTCTTTGTGAATATGAATGCTTGTCAAATCAGATGTGTGTTTAGACCTTTTCACTGAATGTGCTTGGAGGGAAAGAACAAAGCCTGGGGTCAACTTGGCATAATCCCTGCGTTTATCTTTATTCTATTATAGTGGCTTGTGGGGGATGGAGTAACTATTCTCTGTGAGGTGAAAGTGCAAGTAGAGTGTAGGTAGGCTATCCGTCTTTTCTTCCAGACTTTCCCAACAGCCTAACTGGTCTCCCGTGATTTACTTGCATTAGTGTGCAGCTGACTAGGCAGATTGCTGGTTGATCCATGTGATTTTCTAGTTTTTCTACCCATCACTATTTTGTAGCTGCTGTGCCTATCCACTGGTGTAAACAAACACACAGCTTGTCTTGGGTATCACTCGCAGAAATGGGTCTGTGCTACGCAGTGCTTTGTTCTCCCCAATGAAGATGGGGGTGGTGGTGAGAAAATGACGGGTTTTTACACTACAACTACTTTTGCTTCATTGCAAATCATCTTTTTATGTTAAGAGATGAACAGCTTCATATGGTTGATATGTATTTTTTGCTTTTGCAGGCTATTAGTCACACTCAAGTAAGGAATGACTAAGTCTGTTATTACCCATTCAAATTGGGAAAACCTTTGTCTCTAAGGGAAGAACCATGGAGTTCTACTAAATGATTGCTATAGACTTTTTGCAGTATTTTTAGATTTTACTCCTGTGGTGGATTCACTTCACAATACAGGATTGTTTCTGTGTGGAGCTGGAGTGGTCTGAATCTGTAAACGAGCTATTGTGCGTCAAAGTACGAGTGGGTGGAGGAACTCTGTGACAAAAGGCCTGGTTACCTTTACAGTTTGTTCGCTGTACCTCATACACTTTGTTTCAGAAGAAAAGCACTATTCAAAGACTTGAGGATAAGGAGGCAGTCTTTCACACGAGGCTTGTGGGAAATTTCTCTCCAACTTGAGGGTTTTTACTTTGTGTAGATTTGCCCTGTACCTTCTGAGGCTTTCCCTGAAGTGACTTACTGTGTCCCTGAGCCACCCACAGCTCGTGGGGTGAGCACTTCCCAGTCTGATGCTTTGGCCAGTATTTTCCGCCTTATGTGGGCACTTGTTTGGGGTTCTTTTGTCTACTTTTTTGTTAAATTTTGAAAAAATTTATTTTTAAATAAAGAGGGTTTTTCTTGGTTATTAAGGACTTCCAAACTAGGAAATAACTTGCCCTCATTAACTTCAAAGATTAAAAGCACGTTAAGCAGCAAGAAGAGATGTTTTCTTCCTTTTTTTTTTTTTAATAACTGAACCTAATAAAAGTCATTCTGAAAATGTGAGTGTGCGTTTTTAGTTTTTAAACTAAACGGAGGAATTTGATGTCCTCTGTGTTCAGTTCCCAGTTCCCTTCAGCTTCTTCCATGTGTTTCATTGTTTACTTTCTCTTTTCATAGCTTAGAGGATAAGCACTTAAAAACTTGTTCATGCATATCACTCAGCATTCAATTTCTAGATTTAAAACACTTTCACATGAAGAATTGATGATGAGCTGGATGTTTTTGAGGTTTGGTTTTGGTTTTTTTTTAAACGGGAATGGGGTTATTTCAGTCCACCCTGGCAGAGAAGAGAACAAATGCTCTGGGGAGAGGAGGGCTCTTCTCTTGCCCGACCCAGGCAAGCAGGGGTGGCTGAAGACAAGCAGCCACTCTGTGCTCTTGCTGCACATGAACACCCAGGGCTGGGTCCTGCTTCCACATAAGAAATGGAAGGAGTACTCAGCCCCACAGGTCACAGCCCCTCACATGAGCTGGAACTAACAGGCTCCAGGCCAGCAGAGTAATTGAAAAATAAAGTACTGGAGGCGTGGACCGATGCCTGTGTGAACTGTCTGGGCAGTGGAGGCTGTACCCGCTGGCAGGAGGGCAGAAGAGGTATTTGGTGTTAGGAAGTCAGATAGAGTTTAAGTAATGGCTTTCATTGCTTGTCAGCTACATCCTTTCAAAGTTTGTCTGTGTTAGAGAGGGATGCTTTCAGCCTGCAGTCTGCTTGGTGCTCTGGGAGAGTAATTCTGAGGAACCTACTTCATCATCGTCTCTCACTGTTTACAGGAGTACGTTTAGTGCCTTTGTTTTGACTCTACCAACATAATTTTGCTCAGAATCTCAGGCTGAGGAGCATGGTGTGCTTTTTTTGTGTGGCTCCTGCCCTGATGGTTTACCCTTCCCCTTCCCATTAGAAGCTACCATACCCTGCTTATTTGGGTGTTGCACTTGCACACCTGAGTGTCACTAGCCTGCATACAGGAGCCTGCAAATCTGCCTGTAGCGTGTTTGTTGCATGCTTAGTTCAACTGTATGGCATTAATGACAGCAAGAACTTGCATCTTAAAACTCCCTTACCCTTACAGGCTGTAAACTATTAAATTATGTCTAGAATATCCACCTAAATTATATGCCACAATATTTACTGTTTCATAGTATAGGAAAACTCTGAACAAAAACTCTGAACACCATAGTTGAGTGAAACTGATACACGTTTTTCAGAGCTGTTTATGAGCTCTCATCTACTGATCTTGGGTACTTGTAAATAATACCAGAAAATCCTTTGCTTGTATTAGAAGAATGAAAAGGCAACAGTTGAATGTTTACTTTTGCAATTTCAGGTTTTTTAATTGGCAAATCAAACCTTCCATTCTTAAAATGCTACTTATACTGCTATGTAATGGCAGCTTTTATTTCTGCCTCCCCCCTCTTCTGTCAGGCTATGAAACTACATGCTGTGTAAGAGTTTCTCTTTATGTTCTCTGTTTCAAACTTGAAATGTTAAAGCAGGTTTTCTCATAACTAATGCTCCCATGGCTTCTGTATTGGCTGTCAAACCTGCTGTGTTCTCTTGGGATTTTTTGAGTTCTAGTGGGGTGAGGGTTGGATTTGGAGGAGCATCTCTACCCAGAGTGAAGTGAAAAGGCTGAACTGGAGAAGCAATGGCAGAGGAAACAAACCTGCTGGTTTGTACCTAGCTGTGAAATAGTAGTTGGTCTTAGGGTCTCCCAAGAAGGTCAAAATAATTGTTCTTCTGCCAGCTTGAGGTGGGAAAACATGCAATAGAGAGATGAAGTGAGGGAATAAGTTAGTGGCAGGGCAAGGAACATCCAGTCAAACTTGCTATTAAGCAGCATTTCTTTAAAGTTATATGAATATTAAGGAGGTAACAGCACTCTTTCTTTAAGACTGGTACAGTGCTGAAAATTCATCATGGAAACAGCAAAACAATCTAGGTATGTGCTGCTGGTCTAATTTCACAGCTGATCTCAAATGCAGGTTAGTTCAAAGAGGCAGCTGTATAGTTCAGTAATACCAACAGGTGACAATTCAGGAATGTAAACTTGCCATATTTTAGGTTTTTCTTATTGTCCCAAGGGCAAGTGCCTGGGGAAATAAATGAACTCTAATATGCCTTAAAGTCTGTCTAATTCAGAGTAATTTAGGCTGTAAAGGCACAGGCAGAAGCACATTCAAAGCCACAGTTCCTGGCGGAGTAGCTGACCAGAAGCCTGCCATGTGGGGGTCCTTCAGCTCATCTGCCCCTGCAACTTGCCACGCTGCAGAGTCTTCTTGCTAATTTGGAAAGTCTGCCTTCCAAGGCCTGGAGCCCACTGCCATCAAGCATTCCTTCAAACTGGACTGAAATCTCTGTTTTCTGTAAGCTACCTACCTACCTGCTCTAGTTTTGAGCAACATAAAATGTATTGAGTATGTTTGTGAACGGCCTTATCTCAAAACTGAAATGAGTGGGTTTGTCCCCAGTTTTCTGTCTGTCTGGGGACATTGGAATTGAGCCCCCTAGCATGTCTAGCCCCAAGGCTTTTGTTCTTACTTCAAGCTTTAGTTAACTATCATTTTGTTATGTTGTAGAATACTTAATTCTAAAAGTTACCTCACCTGTTCATTTAAAACTGACTTTCATCCTATTTTAAGTAGCATCTACTAAAGACTGAAACAAGCTGACAGCTCTGTCCTGCTACTATTGCAGAATTATTTTCCAGGGTTTTTATTTGTTGATTGGTTTGGTTTATTTCTTGAAGCCAATCCTGTCCTAGTAGCTAAGAGGGAATACAGGGCAATCAAAATAATTATGAATTTAGGTCCTTGGGCACAATAACAGAGAGATTGCTACTTGGGATTACTTGACAAAGTATTACATGAAGGAAATAAAATTTGGCTAAACAAGGGTTTAGGGAAAATATTAGCTATGGTGGTCATGTTGAAGAAGCAAGAGTGGGGAATGAACAGATTTTGTGAGACTTCAGGACAACAACATAATGCAGAATCACTGTCATGTTATTTACAACAATATTTCATTCAACTCTCCCTGTAACTGCTGCTTGAGTCTATGCTTTTACATTCTGATTCTTGGCTGGTCAAGGTGGCAGGCAACTCAAAGGAAAAAAGAACTGATGATATTTAGATAAAGGTGTCAGTCTCACTACCCTGGAGAATCCTGGTCACCAAGAACACGGTGTAGATGAGCACCTCGGTAGGCCAACTGTTGGCATTTCAAGGGTTAAGAATGTAGCCTGTGCTTTCCTTCTTCTCTCCTTTCCTATGGTTGTGTGATTGGAGCGACTGAGTGAGAGAAGGATGTTAGCCTGCATAATTGTCAAACAAGTGGTCCCAGTGTTATTCTGTGGGCGACCAATTGATGCAATCTGGGGCTCTGTCAACAAGTGGATCTGTTATCTCACAATTGGGACAGATTAAGAACAAGTGGTCAATTTACAGCAATTCAGGGAAGTGGTGTTTTGTTGTCTTATTGTAGTGTTTAAGCATGCCCTAACTCAAATTCTGGCTTCTGTGGTGTAGGTTTTTCGTTTAGAATACCTGATTTTCTTTTCTGCGACCTTTCTTTCTTTCTTCAATTTTCCGGATTGAAAGTCCAGTGCTACATACATACATATGGCAGCTGGGGAAAATGTGGCACAACTCCAATGCTTACTTATTAAAAAGATAAATCCGTGTCAGCCCTTCCCTGCTCACACAGTTCATGAATGAGGGATGTTTTCCCTGAGCAGTTGTGTGCTGGAAGTCGTTCCGATGTGTTGCTATTTTTGAAGATAACTTTTGTAGGGCAGACTCTCTTCCTCCTTATGTATATCTAGAAACTATTTGCTTTTCATGCAGGCTGAAACTTGTTTGGAATGTAGTTCAAGAATTCAACACTTTCTTATTGACTTGCAATTTTTCATCAGTCCTTCTTCAGAAAAGGATTTTTAAAGGACTGTTCTCCCAGCACTTGCTTTACAGCATGTGTATGTTTGGCCTGTCAGCATGCCTATGTACTTTGGCTGTATAACTTGTAGGGTTGGCTCACAGACTTGAGCACCTAAATTTAGATGCCGGGCTGTGAGCTCATTGCCTGTGCTCCCATTATAGTCTGCAGAGACTGGTCAGTGGACCTGAAGAGCTGTTCAGCTGACTGAGCACAGGCATCTGCTTTTAGGGGGAGCAGAATAGTTCTTTAGATATCATTGATTATAGGGAGAACTTAAGCAGCTATTTGGTGTATAAATGCCTAAATCTAGGTTTTACTATCTGTGAGGTGTGTCTCACCCTAATGATGTTTTTAATCTCTAACAGTTGAAAAACTGGTTTACTGCATTTTTCTTTTAAAACTTCCTTAGTGAATTCTCTCCTATGTTACTTTCTTTTGAAAATAATAATAGTGGTTGCAGTTCCTGGGTGCTAAAAGCTACACCTTGAAGATGATACCTGTCTCAGAGCTCTCTCTGATGATCTGATCTTAAGTTTATCTTTTAGTACTCTGGGACTCCTACATTGGTATCTTATTTCAGCTGGGAAATAGACTTCCTGCCTTTCTCCTGCTCCGTGAACCTCCCTTCAGAACATACCGGTGTTGAGTTGTAGCAGGAGCCATCTGACTCAAGCAAGGCTTCCTCTGTCTCATAATGGGAAACTAATGAGCAATCACTGTGCTAACTTGAAGTGTTAGGAGGAAACGGCAATGAAATGGTGCAGTTGTCTCTGACTCAGTTGCTGTGCTATCAGTTGGTCACAACTAGCTTTTAACTTGAAATGTTAATTTCCATTGATTACCTAACTAGTGCTTTTGTACTGAAATGATCATCAGTGAAACTGTGAGGCATTGGAACAGGGAGGTTTGATAACGGTAAAAGCTGCTTCGAAGCTTTGAATTGTGAGATCTCTATGAAGAAATTCTTTTTTTCGATAGCAGTGAAATTTTCAGTGCAATGGCTTTGAGTTCAGTGTGGTTGGAGTAATTGCTAGTTGTTTCAGATCAAGGAGGAGTCAATTGTGTAGCTGTGTAACTTAGACACAAAAATGTCTTTTTTTACTCCATTCTTCTTCCTGTTATATTAATAGTTGCTTTCTAAAGGTTTCTTCATAGCCAGAGTGCATCTCTCTGGCCATGCAGACAGCTTGGATTTTGCCATGTCCTTAATAACCACAAGATACTTTCTGTACTTAATGAGTGAAGTGACTGGGGGGCAACAGAGACAAGAAGCTGAAGAATAGTGCTTAAACAAATAGATGGTTTTAGTTAAATTTCTCACATTGTGCAAAGCTGTAGCTGAAATTGCTTCATATTTTAATATTCATGTTCAGTGTTGTTTTACAGCCTTGACTTCATTTATGGAAATGAAGATATTTATGTTAGAGTATGTTTGCACTGTGGCAATGAACTAGTGGATTGGTGGAACAGAGATTCGGTGTCTTGTAGGAATTCAGCCTGTAGTCATCTTTTTTAAAAATCTCAGATTCTGAGGTTAAGTGGTGGGATTGTTTGTACCATCCCTTCAGGTATAGATTTTTCCAGAGGAGACTGTAGCGCCCGTGTCTCAAACTTCATGCAGATTTTTTTCTTCAGTGTGTTGTTCTACAGATGCAAACTCATGCAGCCTGACAAGTATCTTTGCTTCCTTTCTTTCTCTCCCAGAAGTGTATCAGAGTAGTATCTGTCCTCTTTGAAACAGCTGTATCTGGAGTTTTTTTGTGTCATGGCTTTTATTTGAAAATTGTCTGGTGATTAAAAATTACAGAGGAGATAAGTCTATATGCACAGCTGTATTAGAAGTTTTACATTACTTTTTCCAAATTTCCATTGAAAAGAACTAATTTAATTTCAAGAACTAAGCTGTGTATTAATCCATTTCTGTAGAAATCAGAATCTCTTGAAGTTATACAAGAAAATCTAGTAAGTCACCACATGCCTTCAACAGTCTGAAAATATGATATTTGAGTGAAAATGGTCTATGCAGTGTTCTCTTCTGGTCCTTTTATGTTATTCTAAACTTCTGGGGATTTTGGTCTTGAACAGCTTCAGCTAGAGTGTAATTACAGAGAACACCTAGAAAGTTCTTCAGACTGTACTTGCTCACTGCTGATAATGTGTGCATGCCTTAGAAAGAGTAGTCCTGAAGGAAATTGAGGTCCCTGGTGGCCAGCTGATTTTGGACTTCCAGGACTCTGAAATGACTCCTTGTTTGCAGGAAAATGCTAAGGAGGTGGTGCTGCAGTTGTATATGTCACTAGTAAAGACCGGAGCTGGAATATCATGCCTTCTTCTTGTGCCAGCTCTTCGAAGTGGTGGCCAGCACAGCGTGGCATACAGGGAAGGGTGTGTTAAAAACAAACCAAACTGACAAACAAATACAAAAAAAACCCAAACAAAAGTAACACCACCATCATCAAAAAACCAAACCAGAACAAAGCCACCCTAGCAGAACAAAACATCACACTTAGATAAAAATTGTAGCAAAACTATTGGTGCTGAGAATAAAGAAGTGTAGCTTGAGTTTACCTGCAGGAAGGTAGAAAATGTCATAGCTCAAAGGAAGATGTGATAGCTGAAGTTGGGTGGTTCTAGCAGGCAAAGGGAGATGTGTATTTCTTCTCAGTAGTTACTTTTAGCATAGCTTCTGCTTCCACATGCCAGATCTTAAAGGCAGTTAAAACTGGGGAATTTACCAAAAGTTGGCTTGTGACATCCGTAACTGAATTTCTTAAATAGGTTTAATAAGCCTTTTAAAATAGTATGTTCCAGATTAACCAGAAATCATGGACTTCTTGAGTTGGTGAGTGAGCCTTCCTTGTTCTGTGCTACTGAAGGTGTCAGACTAGATCATCATCCTGGTATCTGTTTTAGAACCAGGGCTGGGGGGAACACAATTCTTTGCACATTCGTAAATTAATTACAGTTTAAATACAGGATTTCAGTATTTGTGTTCCTAGAAACATTTTCAAATACTGGTTGCTTAAGAAAAGTTAAGAAAAACTTACTCAGATGCAGTTTAGTTAAGCTGACATGCATGCAATGCATCTCTGAAGTTTGGAGGATATATGCAGCCTTTTTCATAAATATTCTTTTATGTGATAATTCGACTGTATGTCTTTGACACTTCCTTTAAAATGAGAATGCCTGCAGCCCTATTCCATGGCACGAGTACATTGCAGTGAAAGAGTTGGTGAGTAGTACTGGTATTTGTGATGGCTTTCCACAGATAGCTGAGATGTTACGGGTTATTATTTGCCCCAACAGGTAAATTAGGAAGTTAATTAATAGCTGTTTCTTAGACCACCTCCACTACTGAGTTCTGTGAGTTTTGTGTAGGAGAGAATGGCTGGATTCTTGGGGTTATATCAGGAGAACAGCAAGTAAAACTTATACTCAGGTAGACCTGTAGATCATTTGCATTACATATCTGTTCAAATATCAGACCTCTGAGTTTTTGAATAATGCACCTAGTCATACTCTCTCTGGGGGCTGGATGCCACCAGGTTCTATCTTGGTCACATGTACAGCAGACTGCCCACAGTAAGCTGGAGATGCTCCTGGTCTACCCCTGGTATCCCAGATTTCTTTCAATTGATTTGTTGCTTTGGAAAGAAACATAGATAGTTCCACTGTAGAATGTATTAGTTGCTGTTGGCTTCTAAAAACTCAGCAAGGAGTGAGTGTACTGTTAACATCCTTCTGTTACAAGATTTATTGTTTTCCCCTCAAGACCTTTGAGCACTTTTTTTAAAGCCAGCTATGAAGAAGACATGCTATTGACTGAGGTGGAAGGGGAAAAGATGCATTGCTAATACTGTCAGTGATCTTTTCTCCTGTTTATTGAGTGGAATAACTGATGAAGGTGACTGTTTTGATCCTTGTTCATGCGCTTTAAACTTCTGCCATTACCAAGAAAGGCTGCAATTGTACTTCTTGCAGCACTGCTCATATCTAATGCTTTTGATTTGTCTTCCAGAAGGGAAGAAAAGTAGTGGTGTTTCAAGTGGATCAGTAAGGAGAGCGGAACTATGCTGGTCGTCACCATCGCTCCAACTTCAATTGCCGGCTGCTTTGCAAAGTGATGTTGATGATGGGAATTAGTCATCTCTTTCCCATCCCTCTCTTGAATGCACTCTTCTGCAGGCTCTTGCTAGTGCAGTTGGATGCCAGTGCATAATGGCTGTAACCTGCAGTGCTGCCTATCCGAAGTGTTTGCTTTCTCTCTGAGCTGGTTTTCCGCTGAACACGTGTCCTCTTTGGTTACGTGCCCTGTGCTTCGGCGTATCTAAAGTGCCTTCTGGAAGCACAGCCCAGTGTGACCCTGAACTGCACAGCTGGCAAATGGCACTGGTGTTGGCCAGGATCAGCTTTGAAATGCTGCCTGCCTCAGGAGACTGTCTGCTTTCTTTACTCTGCAGGAGTTTTGTGGGGGACTATATGAGATTGCAACCCATGGGTCAACCAGCATTGCTTTACTGGATATGAACAAGTAATATTTCGTAGCTGTCATTGATAGCATCCTCCTGTAAACGAAGTAACAGTTTTTTGGGGGAGGAAGGGTTACCCAAAGAGAAATATCCATAAGCAGTGCAATTCTATTCAGTGTAGAATGTAGCTCTGTTTGCAGAAGATGAAGAGTTACAATCTCAATCATTGGTTGCACCTCTACAAATTACTTGTTGCAAGCAATAGTGTTATAGTTCTTGTGATTCAGGAAATCTGATTCTTTCCTAAACTCTTGAGCAGATTTACTTAAGGTCTAATCTAGTGCACACAACATGAATCACAGGCTTTTCACAACTGTGTCTAGTTTAAGTTGGAATTTCTCTAGGAAGTGTATGCTACTTAATTTTATTTTTTATTTAGTTTTGGGAGAGTGGTGTTCTCTGGTGAAAAAAATATGCTTTTAACAGTATAAGCCAAAAATATCTTAACTTTTTTGACGTTGTGGGGATTTTAATGTATTTGTTCTGTTTCAAGTGTGGGGACATATGTGACAGGAAAACATTTTTGTTTTTGTAAATTGGTTAGACTTATTTCTTCTTTTGAAGGATATGATTATTCTGGTGTATTCTTTTTGCAATAGTGTGTAACAGTAGGTGAACTGAGTCAATGCCAACAGTCTCTGTAGTCTCTACAGCACTGAGATGCTGATCATGTGCAGGGGAAAAAATCCATGATATTTGCTAGAAGAACTCAACTCAAGTTTAGATCAGGATGTATCCATTTCATCCCAAACATTCTCTGGAGTCAACTTACTGGTTCTTTGTGTCCTTTTAATTTTCTCCCAGTTTTTGCATTCTTGCTATGCTCTTTCACAGATTTCTGTTTATATTGCAAAGATAATGAAAGATGGATACTTTTTGGGTTTGGGACTGCTTCTGGACTTCTGGTTTTTTTCACTTTCTTTCCTCTTCTCCCTGCCCCCTACCCCAACCTAACTGTAGTGTTTAGGTTTAGCTCCAGCAATGCTCTGAACCTAATTTCTGGTGGAGTAGGAAGAAAGCTTCTGATAGCCATGCAAGTGTAAAAGATCTGTATAAGTTGCTAAATGTGATGAATGTAACAATTACACAAACATGAAACTCAGCCTTGGTTTTGTTTTGGGATGGTGCACTGAGGTTAAACTTGTAACATTTTCAGGAAGGTCAGTAATGACTTTGGAACAGTCCTGTAACAGTCATGTAGAATTGTAGAGTATTTGTGTGTGAAGGACTAGGGACAGGGACATCTGTATTAAATAACTATTTTTTTTTGTAATGGGAGTTTCTTTGAACTGGTTGAGTACCTTGTTACTTTGACCAGGTCAGGAAAATGCATATTTCTTTTAACGTTAAAGGCAAACCTGTTACTTGCAGCTTCAGCATTTTAGTAGTTTCCTTGCTGCCAAGTAATACAGCAAGTTCCTGCTGCCCTGTCATCAAGATAAAAAATTTAATAACAGTGGTCTTGGTAACTTATAGGCATCTCTTGTCCTGTGAGTGAATTAATTGCTAACAACATTTTTGTATCTGTCAGTGATTTCCTTTGAGGTATATCAACCAATTTTTGTAAAAAAAGACCCCTGCCATGATGTCTGCTGGAATCTGGACAGCTGGCCACTGTTTTCCAGTGGTTATTTTGGAGCAACCAAAGCAGCAGTTACGTGATAAGGGACCATTTCAAGCCTCTGTGGCCTGCACTTACTTTAGTAGAGCTGTTTGGTCAAGTGAAGCAGCTACAAATGAGTCGCCACAGTTTTTTAAGAAGATTCGTAGGAATTTCTTTTAAATGCTTAGAAATGATTTTGATACCTTGAGCTGTACCAGATTTTCTGTGTAGACAGCAGGCAACTGTCAGTCAGGCATGGTTTGGAAAATTACAGATTATTAAGGGACAAGAAAAAGCAGACAAAAGCTTTATTTGGATGAGGCTTTCTCATCCTGAAACTGTTAGCAGTACCACAGAGCCAGGCCCCTGTCTAACCAGCATGAGAAGCATGAACCAAATGCAGTTTTTGCCTCAAGCTTTCAATATGTTGGAGTTTGGGAAACATCCCATAAAGAGTATTTCTATAGCTTTGAGCTCCTAAATGAAACAAACAAACCCCAAATGATCAAAAAAAGCCCTAAATTTTAATGTGAAGCAAACTAATGCAAAGATGTCTGACAGTCTGTTTTGCAGCTGGTTTCAGGGCAAGATGTGTGGCATTTGGCTGGTGGTAAGAAGCTGTTCAGACTCCAGTTAATCAGAGTTTCAGAATCTAGGTATTCACATTTAGAAATAAACATTACTGGTATTAGCTTTGGTGTTTCCGATTCCAGGCTCCCCCTGATATTTTTATATTACTAAATAACAAACCAAATGAAATATATTAGGTACAGCAAAGGCACTGCTTACAGCTTACATTGTTACCCATGGAGGTGAGATGTAAATGAACAGCTCAATTTGGATTTTGAGCATGAGGATACATCTTTGCTGGTGTAGTTCCACTGATCCAAACATGAAAGTTGTTACGTTTTTGAGTTAGCAGCTTTTTGGGGATTGTAAAGCAGCTTGATAATAAATTCTGTTTTAAATTATCAGACTTCTTGAACTGTTGCAATGCTGCTATGTTATTTAACTATATAGATATGTGCTGCTTTCATCCCTTCATCCCTTTCTTCCAGTTCTTTCCAGAGTGAGACAGGCAAAATCAGTAATTATCTTCTATGATGCTGTGCCATCAGTAGTCTGAGTAGAGAGGTCTGCTGCAGTTCTAACTGCAAGTTGATCTGGTTATGTTTTGGCACTTCTGTAATGTTTGTATGGATGCCTCTTTGCCACACACAAGAGGCAACAAAGGACTGTTTTTCAGGCCATACAAATCTGGACATGAGTGGCCTCCTGGATGTTTTCTGCTCTTCCCTCAGCTTGCTCCACTTTAGTGAATGTTAGTGGACAGAGGAGAGAGAGAACCACAGTAAGGGAAGGTAATGTGTGCTTCAGCTGGTGAACTCTGGACTTTTTGAGGTGTAGGAATGATACTTCGGCCTATCTTGAGTGGGCATTCCTGTGGTTGTTCCTTCTATCAGGCTCTAAATGCTTTTAAGAGTGTGCTTAACAATTCAGACAAACTTTCTGCACAGAAATATCTTCAGAAGCCAAGTTTTGTAATTTGCCACTTGTATTTAAGCTCGTCCCTTTCCATTAGAAAAAGGGTAAGCAATTCCTTGAATAACATGTCCCAGGGTAAGAGTATTTTCTACAGATAACTGCTTGATGTAGTGTCATGGAAAGGAAATTCTTTTGGGGCATTTCAGAACTAACTTTCAGTAAGATCAGGAAAGTAGACACTGTGATATATTTTTGGAATAAGGAATCAGGACAGAGCTGGTAGAATAGGATGAAAATCCTAAATCTGTTGCTGCATGTTGATATGTCTAGCTGTTCAGCATGTGTGTTGCTGTATGCTCTGTAGACTCAAATAGGGGTGTTCTGAAGGTTTGCAAACCAAGGCTTTTTGCTGATGCTTGAGAAACAAAAGCTTTGAAACAAAACCACCTGTTCGTGAGTTGCTTTATGAAACCAGTTATTTCATATTTCCCCATGTAGATATCAAAGTAGATTTATACAGCATATCCTTGCACTATGTAGTACTTAATCATCATGACTTCACTCAGTGTTCCTGTAGGTCATCTAGGAATGATCAAATTTAGAGGCATTAAGTGAACAAGATGGATTTCCTCATTCTTCATTCTCGTGGTGTTGCAATTCCTGTACATTTCAAGTTCTGAAATTTAATGGCCTTTCCCCCAGTATGGAAGCATCCACAGAGTTTTCTCAACCATAAGTAAATGTAATAAGAGGTAATTTTTTATTTTCCTCCAAAGGTGTCTGGCCAGGATGTGGTAAAAGTTCTTATCCTGATACTGAAGCATTTCTTGTAAATTACCTATTCCTTGACCTCTGTGAAATGGAACAATTCTCTAGGAAAAGCTTTTGGTGTGATCTCTTGTGATTGTCATACATGCTGTCTTAACATGAAGATTTATTGTGTTTATTTGGAATAAGAAGTGTCTGCTGTTATCTGCGGTTGTCTCACTTTAAATGCACTATTTAGAAGGGGAAAAGTGTGGCTCAGGAAAAGGATTTAATTGTGAAGTACAGAAAACTTGCCTTGAAGCTGTGGATGGGGGAAATAAAGTTGATATTCCAGCCATCCATTGATACCTCATTGCAAAGCACTACTGTTCTTCTGAGCAAGTAGGACACCAAAGGCAAGACAGTGATGTGCTGGAAACTCATCCTGATTGCCTTGGTTTCAAAGGTGTTGGCAAGAGATGTGGCAGCGTGACTTGTGCCTGATACAGCTATGGCAGTAAAAGTTCCCCAAATCACTTTTGGAGTTTTATATTGACAAAACTCTGATTTTCCAGTAGCACATTTGGAGATACTAAGATAAGCTAGTAAATGTTATTAGATCTGTCTTTGTCTGCTTAAGAGCAGATGGTGAGGCCATCACTTGGCTGGTTGTACTGTAATGGCAAAGCCCTTTGGGTACAAGTCTTGTGCTGCAGAGTGGAATGGGATCCTTGGGCACATGGAGTGTGGTGCTCCTTACTGTGAATCTGTAGCATGACCTCACTTTTGTGCTAGTGAGTGGTGGTTCCACCAGTTCTCTAATGCAAGAACTGAAGGCTGAACCCCTTGAGAGTTTGAAGAACCAGGCTTTTCTCCTCAAGCCTGATTAACTGTTAATTCCTTATCAATTTAACTTCTGCTGTGTCATGCCCTTGATTTTAACAGCCGTGACTCAGTATGTGCTCACCAGCGCATTATGCTCAGCTCAAGGGATCGCCTTCCCTCGGTCATGGCCGTGCTTCGGCGTCTGGGTCGGGCTGTGCGCGGTGTTGGGTTACCCACGAGAGGAAGGGTGTGGAGGAAATGTGATACAGCTTGACAAATGGCCTGTAACCCTTTTAGCCTGAACCTGCCAGAACATACACACATAGTCAAGGCCATATGCTGCTTAAAGATTCTTTTAATATATGAAAAGAGAAGAGCAGCTGGCAGACATAGCTATAGGGGGGTTTATGTAGTTGATATGTCCCAGGCCTGAAACTTCAGGGAACCAGCCTAGTTGCAGGAGAGATGCCGTAACTTATGGCTGTGCTTTAGCTCAAGGGAAAAAAATAATTTCTAAGTTGTATTTTATAAAAAGAGCATAAAAAAGCAGGAAGAATTATCAGAAATTTTACTTTAAGTACAGGTGGTTGGTGTGGTGCTTTTTCTGAGGGAACAGTAGCTGGCAAAAACAGAATGAAAAGACTCCCATACAAATGTAGGGACTCTTAATGCATTTGAACATACACTAAAGCCTGAGGGTAAAGAGCAACCCTGAGCAAAAATTAAAAGCGTTGGAATAAAATGTTTTCTTCATTTGGCCAAACTTGGATTGTGTTTTTCCCTAGTAAACTTCACAGTTTAATATTTTAATACTGTCATTCGTTTTCAGCTCATAGCCAATCTCAAGCCAAGCAGATTCATGTTCTTAGTCTCTTGTAAAGACCTCCTGTCTCTGTGATGCATTGAAGAAATGATGCCAGACATTATGGCTCCATCAAAACTCTAAAGGCAAGTGTTCATGTAACTGTCAATAAACAGCCTTGAGAGGCTGGAGGCTTTATTGGAGTCTCAGTGTTCCTCTGACACCCTTGTTTGACATCATGCTAGTCAAAGAGTAACAAAGGAAGTGACTTAATTAGGGGGTCACCGGAAAAGCAATCAAAGGAGGAGCCATGTTCTCAGCACTTTTTGTGTGCATTATATTACCATTTCCCTTGCACTTACCTGGGCTGAAGATGTTTCTGCGTAACTATTGGTTTGTTGTAAGTTCATCTTCTTCTGTCTCATAACTGCGGGTGAAGAAGAAAAGTAGGAAAATTCTCCTGGAGGTTTTTCTTTTTGCAGTAGCAATGGCCTAGGGTTGCCTTTTAGAGCATTCACTGAGTGAAAGGAGTGCACAGGGAAGCAGCATGAAAGGAGACATGGCAGACTGTCCTGTGGGATGAGGTACACTGGTTTCATCTTAATTTAATGTGAAATGTGGGGGAAGGTTGAGTATGGGGATTGTAAGCTCTGTCTTACATAAAGGTATAAGATTCTGGAACTTATCTTTGTGTGAAGGAAGCATTATGTAACAGAATAAAATATTAATGTGAGATTTTTAGCAAGTAGACAAATTTAAGATTTAACACTTGTCATAGTCAGCTGCATTAAAGCAACTGGATTTATATGATTCAGAAATCTAAGAACTGTTTATTTTGTTCAAGGAAGTCTCTCCCTGTGTGTCTTCTGTACTCCCATCCTTTCATCTTTCATTCATTTGCTTCCCTTCTTTTGGGGGAGAGAGATGTTAATTGACTTTTATGGATTTGAGACTGGCTTAATGGATAGATTGGCAGTAATTTTTTGTAGTTGTTAACTGTTAATGATGGTTTCCTCCTCCTCCTGAAAATACATTTTATGGTCAGACAAGTTGTGGAAAAGTTCACTTAAGTTTTTCTAACAGTGATTTTTAATGCTCCATTTGCTGGGGCGGTGCAGCCAAAGTGGGGAAATCAGTTTGGCTGCGAGTTCCATGTTGGACTCGTTTTGCTAACAAAGGTCAATGTGTACATTTTCACTTCAGAAGTGTTTGGAGCTTGTCTTTGCTAGACCTCTGGAAGAAGCAGTTTGTTAGGCTTCATTGCCTGTTGAATGGGATTTTAGTGAATGGTTAAATTACTTTGTATGTGAACTATGACTCTTTTATGACCTGCTTAAAACTAATTAACACACCATGCCTACTTGAAGCAACTTGTGAGTTTTGACTTTGAACAAAAACTTGAGCAAGTGCTAAACTCCTTCAACTAGACTTTAGTCCACTTCAGAAATATTTCCTCTGCATTAGAAATATGAAACAGACATGCTCTACTTTTCTTTCTTATTATATTCATCTCTTTTTTTTTCACCTGCAGCCAGTCACAATAAAATACTTAATTATGTTCTACCATGGGAGGAGTGGCAACAGCAGCACATGCAGAGGTTTGACCTTTAAAGGCCCCTTCAAGCCCAATCTGTTCCATGATTCGATGTTTCAGGGCAGAAGCATATCCAGGGCCTAACATCCACCCCCAAAAAAAAACCCCACCAAAAAAACCCCAAACCCCAGACAACCCTGCCATTAAGCAGAGAATGCAGGGAAGTGAAAAAGGAAAAAGCACAAAGTGCTGCTGTTTTAGGTAGGCTGTTCTTTAATTGAGAGATTTTCGTTGCATTTGGTGGTATAAAGGAACGTAATTTGTAGCAAAAAGTAAACAAAGTATTACTACCAAACTTGAAATCACGCTTGATAGCATTCAGTTTTGTTGGCTTTGGTGGTTTGTTGTGTGTTTTTAACTTGTATGCTGTCTTTTAATTTCTTACACAGTTTTGCAAGTCATGGATAATATTTCAGGAACAGTATCAAAATACACACCTTCAGTTTCTTTATCTAAAAAATGTCATTCTTTCCTTTTGGGCAGTTCTTTGCCTAAAGAATGCCTGAAAATTACTTTTAGCCTCAATGGCAGGGATATCTTACATCTTCCTTCCCATCTCACTGTCTGTTTAGAATATATAATTTAAAATAGAGCTGCTTCAGAGGCTTTCCCAAGCTGTTTGTCTGTATTAAATATTGGAGAGTCAGTTCTAATCACTAGTTGAGTGTGCAAGCCTGTGCTGCCTCGTGTGTTAGAACATTCAATTGTGGTGCATACTGCCAAGAAGAAATCTGATTTCCAGTAACTGGGTGGCAAAGAGTCTGAAGCCACTACAGCTGAAAAATAAGTAACCTGAGGGAATGAAGGAGAGAGACTGGGTTATATCTTGGTGTTCCCTTTTAGATATTTTTCTACGTGAACTGAGTGTAAGTTTGATAAAAATAGATGCTGGGTTTTTATCTTGCAAGTCCTGAGATATAATTCCAGCTTCATTAAGGTCAGGCTGCTGGGATCACTCTTCTACTGCTGTATTACAAAAGAAGCCCCACCTATCATGATACCAGGACATATAACTATGTGAATTTTGGGAGGGATCAGGGCATTTAAAAGTGAAGTGTGTATATAGGTTCGAGATCAAAGTGTAGTAGCAGTGTTAAATAAATGCTGAAGGGTCACAATTTGTGCTTCTCAGTTCTGAAAGGTAGGTAAAAAATACTTGAAGTAGAGCACTAATATGTACATCTTCAGATTTAAGAGCTCTCCAGTGGCTAAGTATATCTTTCACTTAGGCAGATGAAAACAGCATGGACTAATATGGTTTTATAGGGGTGGTACTAAATACATTTGTAAGATTTCCTTTTAATTTATATCTGTTTAATCTTTATCCTATTTAAGGCACTGCTGTATTGCAGAAGAAAAAGGTGGCAGTAGCGTTTCTGTTGTGGGCATCTCCCCCCTCCCCAGACCCTGTGTATTTGTTTTTGTTTGGTTTAGGGTTTGCTGATAAAGTGGCAGTTTTACCAAAAGCCCATGAGGTAATTGCTCCTTAAACAGTGATTTACATGTGGCCTTTTCTTAATGTCATGATAGTCATGCGGAATCTCGTTGATGGTGAGAGTACTGCCACTGCTAGTCAGACACCCACTTACTGCTGAGACTCTCACTTGCCACTGTAGCAGAATATAAGGCTCCCTCTCATCCCTGCTAAACAACAACAGCAAAAAATTGCTTGGAGCTTCTTACAATCTTCCTATTGGTTTCTCTGTCTTCCACTCGCTTCTGGAGGATGGCATTGCATTTTCTTTGCTGTGGTTTTGCATGTGGGTATGAGTTTGGGGACTTCTGTGAGTCTTTCAGGAACTTCTGTGTATTAGAGATCAACAGCAGAGACAGCTGGCTGATTGCTCCTGTGGTTTTTAGCAGGCAGATGGAGCAAAAAGCATGTCAGTCTTTTTGGCACTATTTCAGCTACACTTGCCCTCTGCACAAAGGACTTTTATATTTTCTGTTACACTGAGGATCCTTGTAGAGCAAAACAAATCATGATGGGAAAATTAAGTATATGGGTTATTTGTACCCCTTGTGACTCTTCACTATTGTAATCCTTCTGTTCAGCTTGGGATAGACTTCGTGTTGAAGCCTTTGTTCTCTTCTAGGGAATACTGCAAGACTTTACCTTGCATCTAAAAGTAAAGCACACGAGATCTAGAAGCTGAGAGATCCAGACCGTGTCTTCTTAATGTATGCTGGGAAGTATATATAGTTTTATATCTCTGTGAACAAAACCATGTAAAACATAAAAATTTGGGAGCAGGAGGTTCTGGAGGAAACTGTTTTAATATCATTACAGGGAGGTAACTTCTGTTAAACACCAGCATGTTATTTTGGGTTACCCCTGAAGAATAGTAGGAAACTTTTTTGAAGTGTGGGGTTTTTCCTTGCTTTCATTGTGGTTTAAAATCTGAAGATTAATATCCACACACTAAAAAGCTAAAATTAGGATAGCACCATACCTTGAGGAAGTTGAAACTTTTTCCTTTAATTTGTGCTCATTAGTATATGTTTTTATCACTTACAATCCAGAAAATATGACACAGATTTCAAAGAACTGAGTGTTTTCTGACTAGAGAAAAAAGTCTCAGAGTATTTCTGACTTTATATAAAAATGAGATTTGGAAGGGTATTTGAAAGGCTTTTTTGGCTGTCACTGCTGTATCCATTTTCTGTTAGAAACCTTTGCTGGGATCAGTGACTACTCACCCCTTGCTGAAAGGTTTTTACTTTAGAATAGCGATGCCTCTGAAGAACGTGGGATGTGCCCAGAACCACTTTCACACCTGTTGAGTTGTTCCACCGATTCCTGAAGAAGTGCCCGTCTTTAAAATTTCACGGGTGGTCTTGAATAATGAATCCAGAAACAATTAAACTTTTGTCTTTTTCATGTTAACTACATCTTCATCTCAGAGAATTTATCTGAAAGAACACATTGAAGGAAGAAATTCAGCTTGGGAACTTTTTTCTGGTGGACAGAGACCAGCATCTTCAGACAATTGCAGTTGGGGTTTTTTGTTGGTTTTTTTGGTTTGGTTTGGTTTGCTTATCCTTATTTTTTGTGTCTCTCAGCAGAATTTAACCTGATAGTAATTTTTCTCTTCATGTAAATATTGAATTTGGCATTCTGGATGTGTGCATTCTAGGACTGAACTTAGAAAACTAGAACAGAGTTTTTTCCTTCATCTATTTTCTGTACAACATGAGGTAATGTGCACATAAATTGAAAGGATACACTAATTTGTATTAAGAATGTGAATTCTCTGTACGATGCATGTGTATGTGTTAAATGGGTTTTGCTGGGGAGTTAAAGGAGAGCAGGTGCATTGCTGCTGTCTCTCCAGAACTTCTGCGTGGCTGTGGAAAGTGTAAAATATTTTAAGGTATCAGGCAAACTGCTTGTGCAGTTAGGAGAGGGATGGGGTTGATTTAATGTGTCTGCTTCTCTGAGCTACCTGTGCCCATTCAACCTGGCGACGTTGTTGCTGCACCTCAGCACCTCCTGAGGATGAAGGATGACGCTGTTTGTTCCCTGCTGGCTTCTCTGTGGTGGAAGCCTATCTCAGTTCAGCTAGACAGCCATTTACACCTGAGTTTACATTTATGGTGGCTTAAACCTGAGTTTAGGTTTGCAATGGCTCTTTTCAGTGCATTTCATCTAACAAGCCTTTGCATCTTGAGTGAGGAGGTATGGAAGTTGTGGCCATGTCTCAGAAAATCCTCAATTTTCTTTGTTCTCATGTTGAATAAAGTAGAAGTTATGTTTTTGATGTTGGAAAAGTAATTCATGGTGTATCTGATGTTGAACAATTGAAACTGGTAAGCTGAAGAATGAAGCACACCACAGCCAGTTTTGTGAGAGCGTGGTCAAATCATGAGGAGGACTTAGAACAGGGCTTTTCCTTCCCTTGTATAATCCTGTCTCAGAGGATGTGTGGCACAGAAGAACAAGCACTCTTTTTAAGTAAGCATAGCCAACATATTTTTAATCACCTTGATCTGCTTGGCTGAAGAAATGAAAGCCTGTCTTATATTACAGTCTTCAAGAAGCTTCACAGAGTACAGAAATTGAACTCAACTCAGCTAGCTGTGAGGAAGTCTGTCTATTTCTACCCAACCACCTCAGTATTTCCACGCTGAATCTCGCTACTGGTTTTGTTAGTCATTTTTCCACCTTTTTTTTCCTTTCCCCACTAATTTGCAAATGTGGGTAAAGAACTTGCTGACAAAGTCACAGAGGTGACTGTTTTTAACCTTGCTGTAACTTTGAGGAGTTTGGAGGTTTGGTGCATGTCCTCCTTGTAACAAACACTCATTGTTTCCTCCCACATTACATGTTTGCTCTTCCTTGCTACCCTGAAACGACTATAGTGAGTAAAAATCTGTCCACCTTATGGAGGAAAAATAAATCTCATCTTCATTTTTTCTTAGTGTCTTTGACTCCCATACGGACAGGAGGTTCAAATGGAGGGTTATGTTCAGGTTTTGGTGATATCTGACTCTGGTAATCAGTCTCCCTCTTCTGAATCAATAATGGACACTGACTTTAAGGTTGCCTGATGGTGAATGAAGAGCACGTGTTTGGGTTTGGCTTGTTTAGTGTTTCATTTTTGTGGAGTTTTGTTTGTTTGTGGTTTTTTTATTTCACCCATACTTTATGTAGAGCATCTCCCACTTACTGTGCCTTTGAATATAACTCTGTAACTTAGAGTTAATCAGGTAATTGGCAGCCCCTGAATATTGTCAGCAACCTCCAAGCCCCTACAGCAGATGGGTGTTAGGCATTAGGTTACTATGAAACAGTCTGTACAATAATGATAATTTGCTTTCTATACTTACCAAGAACATACCCATCTAATGTTTAGGATTTTACTTGCTGCTTTTCATTGCCATTTTTATATAATCTTTAAAAGTAGGCCAATGTGGAATTACTTATTTATTTTGTTGGTAGATACTCACCAGCTTCTTGCAGTTAAGTAGATAATTAAGGGAGTTCCATGTGTCTATTTAAGGCCAAATTTAAAGACCTTCCCTGGAATTAGATGGAGACCTCTTCAAAGGCCTGATCCAAAGGGCTTTCACCTAAATTTAGTTTCACATTGACTTGCATTTTGTTTATTATCCTCGCAGATAACTCACGGTTTTGGCTATACTGCTTATTCCACGGCTTAACAAAAGTTATGATGTCCATTTTAAGCAGTGAGGATCAAATGATGTAGTTTCAAGAGTCTTTGAAATTGTTAGAAACTTCTTACCAATATTTAGCTCCTGGTGCCTTTTTTAGTTTCTGACTTCAGGTTCCTTTTAGGTAAATAACATGAGCAGAAGTTAAAACTTGGGTTTGGTTAACTGCATTTCATAGGCTGGCCTGATTCCTCCTTGGTGTACGGATATCCTTGCTGAAAGTTGAGGTAAGTTGTAGGATGTGTTAGAACTTAGGTCTACTTGAGGAAGCAAATGCAAGAGATGTTAAGTCCTCACAGAATGTAGAGAAAATGCTAATTCCATACTTAATTGTACTGTTAAGTTCAACTCAAGATGCCACAAAGTGATGGGAAATTAAACTTTGCTGGTTTTTTAAGAGTTATGTTGACTGTAGCTGTTCAGAGCAATCCCTCAAGCAGAGCCATTTTGAAAATTGATTATAATTATTTTAGGCTTTTGCCAAGGCTGTTCTTTATTTTGTTTACTTAGAATTGAAGTACTTGAACCAGGTTATTTACCAAAATAAACAGAAAATTAGAATTTGAATGATATTTTTACTATTAGTAAATCCAACTGTGATACTAGAGATGCCTCATACAACAAGAATACAAATTATCAGAGCACATCAACTAACTCCATGACTGCAGTTTCAGAAGAGAAGTCAAAACTACTCATAGTTTGAGTAAATTGTGAGTTGCTCTGAGTGTTTTGCAGATGTTTTATGAAGTACTGTGTAACTCAGAGTAATGCTCTTGATGGAGGGCAACTGAACACTGGGGGCATAACTAGAAGTGGGGTTATTAATAAATGAGGATGTTTCTAAATTAAATTCAGCTTATATTAGAAAAATAATAATTTACAGAGGTACAGTTACAGTACTTCCTGAACAAAGTAAATTTGAAAAGCAGCTTTTGTCAGTGTAATTAAGGCTGTTATTGTATTGATATATCTAAATCATACCTGTCATGATTTTGAAACCAGACCTTCATAGCAACATGACGTCCGGAAATGGTCTGGCTTGAGTTATATGGAAATGGGCGCGTGCAGAAATATGTGAATCTTTTTTTGTGTCTGTTTGAATTAATAACCTTTCTTCACACTCTTCAGGATGACAAATAGTGACAGCATACCCAAATAGACAAATTATTGGAATAATAATGATGAATACCCCCCGATACTTATGCTCTGAAGTCTGTCAGCTGTAAAGCTTTTAGTACGTGTAAAGGTCACGGAAAGCTGGGCAGTGTAGTTGTTCAGAAAGTGAAAAGAAATACTCAGATTATCCAAGTTCTTCAAGCTGTAATAGTTTGTGTTTGTCAAGCTTTCAAGTACCATCTTAAGGCACTTCAGTATATGGAAGAAAAATGCTTCTGCAGGAGACTGTAGTCTCACAGCACAACTGTGCTCCCCTGATGTACTGCTACCAATTGTGCCTGCAGACATTCCCCGGGCCATTGCATCCACCAGTCCCTGCTTGTCCTTGAGGCTTCAGCTCATGAATGAAGTTAATGCTAGCAGTCTTCAAGGGTGGTTTGAAACTGTAATTCGTATTTTTTTTCCTACCAGCTGGTCGTCTGTTTGCTGAACTCACAGTTGTGCTTGGGAGTCTGCACTCCGGCGTGAAAAGCAGCCAAAGCAGTAGTTTCTACAATGTAAGGAAGGGATTGTCTTATTGACTCAAGAAGCAGAAAAAGTATGTAAGTGTTTATCCAGCTAGGATGGGAGCGCAGCTGGGAAGCAGGACACATTAGACGTGTCCCCTATTCTGAGAGGGTAAGGAGGTTGCTGAACTAATTACAGTAGTCTGTTAATTACATTAGTCTGTGTCCTAATGTATTAGAGGATCTGTGTGTTCTGGGAAGATAGGTCCCCTACCGAAGTTAAAATACATTCCCGTTGTGGGGGGTCCCCTGCAGGGTCACAAGGCCTGCCAGCAAAGCTGCTCCAGCATGGGCTCCTTCTGAAAGGGTCCACAGGTCCTGTCAGGAGCCTGATCCAGCACAGGCTTCTTACTGGGTCACAGCCTCCTTTGGGCACCCACCTGCTCCAGCATGGGGTTCTCCACGGGCTGCAGGTGAATATTTTCTCCACTGTGAAGCTGCAGGGGCACAGTTGCCTCACTATGGTCTTCAGCACAGGCTGCAGTGGAATCTCTGCTCCCATGCCTGGAACATTTCCTCCCCCTGCTTCACTGCCCTTGGTGTCTGCAGACGTGTTTCTTGCATATCCTCACTCCTCTCTGCTGCTGTTATTCCAAGCAGTGTCCCCCCTTCTTAAATACTTTGTTCCAGAAGTGCTACTGCCATTGCTCATGGGCTCAGCCTTGGCCAGTTTCAGGTCTGTCTTGGAGCTGCTTGGCATTGGCTCTGTCAGATACAGGGGAAGCTTCTGGCACCTTCTCATGGAAGCCACCCCTGTAGCCCCACCACTACCAACAACTTGCAATGCAAATGTGATACACCCCTCTATCCTGTGATGTTCTGTGAGGAAAGTTTGAAGAGAGGAGGAACCTGACTTTAAGCAACATTGGCAAGACTGTCATTCTGTTGCAGGGATTCTGCTGAGGAAAAAGCCTCCCAGCAAAAATAATGCTGCCTCCTATTAGCTTGGCTCATCCTTCCAGTGGTCCAAGAGCATTACTAACAGCCCCTTTTCCTGAAATTGTTTTGTTTGTAGTGACCCAACACTTGTTGACAGGGTGGTATGTATTTACATGCACTGAAAGTGAGAGAAGTTTCAAATGTCAAGTGTAGAAGTGCAATGGTGTTGGGCCATTGTTAGGATTACATGGGGAGATGGCCTTGATCTGTAATTGCATTGACCTGGGTTCTCAACTGAGAGGTGTGGTAACTAAGAGGGTTGTGTGTAAATGCCAATAAAAGAGCCCTTACAGTATTTAATTAGCACAGAAGATCTTGTGTTTTGCAGTCTGAAGTAATTAACTGGTTTTGGACCTGGTAGCTCCATTTTAAATAGTGATGATCTGTGTCTCCTAATTTAAATGAGATGCAGAAATGAGGGGGCAGAATGAAGGCTAATACTTAAATTTAAATATTGAAATTCAGACTGATATTTGACCTTTCCTTTTTTGCCCCCCTTTTTTAAACTGCAGCATTCTGTTTATTGAAAATAGAAAAAAAATGAGATAAATATATTTCATTGTTTTGTGGTGGTATTTTAGGGTTTTTGGAGATTGATAGACTTTAAGTTGGAAAGGGAGAGCATTTCCATAAAACTGATGCTGAAGTCTCTGTAAAAATCTCTTCATATCAGTTAAGATTTTTCAAAGACTGTCTGTGATAGTTCCATTAGTGTGCATGGGCATTAGTGTTTAACCTGCTGTGCACGTCTCTGTATTTTGGTAAGCTGCATTTTTCGTAGGGAAGTTGGAGATTAACAGGATAAAATATGATTCTTCCAACATCTAATGAATTCAGGATAGGATTTTGATCTTCAAGAGATGGTATTTATTGGCAGTTGGTGACTAAATTTCTAAATCTTTTGCGTTGCTAAGTATACATTTTATAGGAATTGTTTTCAGTGATCTTTGTTGGTCCCTTTCCACTCAGGTTACTCTGTGATTATTTGGGAGGCTGTTCATATTAGGGGGGTGGGGGAAGTGTTTTATTACGGGCTTATATATGTGATGCTTGTTGTCTTTCATAATCTACCTGAACATCTTCTTAGTTTAGGTAACCTACACTTGTATCTCTAACCATTTAGATTTTTCTGTTTAACCTCTTGTAAAGGTCTACTCTTAAGTGTCTTCTTGCATTCATTTAACGTTAAGAGCATCCTGATGTGAACAGTGAGTCTCCTGTAGCCTGCTGTAGGAATTTTATCCCTTACTAAGGCCGTTGTTTTTGCAGAGAGAAGTGTAGAACTACATTTTAATCTCAGATAACAGTTGCAAATCAAGTTTCTGAAGAAAGTGTCATGAGCTACAAGTGTTTATATTTCAAGGGAAAAGTTAAAAAGCCACGCAGAAGAGACATTTCAGTGTCCTTCCTGAGAACTTGCACTTGTACACAAGTAAGTGCTGTTTCACTTCTCTTTCTTGAATGGAGAACAAATTGCAATTACTCAAAACTATTCATAAAGAAGTATGACTAGTTCCCACCATAACAGGAAAACATAAACAACTGCAGTTTGACTAAGTCTTAAATTGTACATTTTATTTTCAGTGGAGAAGACGGATGATAAAGCACAGCATGAAGTAGATATTTAAGCTTTGCAAACATTTCATATTAGTGTAATAGTTTGCAGTCCCATACATTGTGAAGGTACTCCTGTGGTAAGATTTAGGTGGTTTGGTTTTAGTGGGAGTTTTTGTTCTTGCAAATTTTAAGTACTTCTCTCTCCTTGCTCTTCAGCTGTCTCTGTCCTAATCTTTCCTTTTCCATATGTTTTTTCTTCTTTCAGCTAAGTTTTTGCTCACTTGTAACATTTCCAGATACTTTCTAGTTACAAATTAGCAGCTGCATGAAACAAAACAATTAGAAGAACATTTAAAAGGTTAAGTTTAAAGACGAAAAAGTGCTTATAATTAAATAGCTTTGAAGAAATGGAGAGAAAACTAGAGAAATGGTACTTGTTTTGCTTATGCATAACTTCCCGTGCTGCATTTTAAGGGCACAAGCAGTCTAGCATCTAACGTAGGTTTAAAGGCTTTTTCCTCTTCAGTCTACTGCTAGTACCCATAGTGTGGAAAATGTAAAGCTACTGGGCCAGATTAAAGCATTGTATTCTGACTGCCATAAACATCCTCCCTCCTTATGAAATGCAGCTGAAGACTGCAGATGAATTAGTGATGTCTGCACTATGTATATTCACTGTCAGTTTGGTACTATGAGGGTTTATAAAAAATCCTTTCAGAATATGTACTGTATTTCTCAGTGTAAACTGCCATTCCTTATAGTAGCTTCCATTTTTTTGCTCACAGCTCCCAGATCAGCAGCCGGAAGAAGAAAAAATTGAGATGGACGTGTCTCAGTTGCTGAACAAGTTACAAAATGTCCTTGTAAACTACTGAGAGAGGCTTGCTAGTTGTGTGCAAGCAATGGTGCTCATGGAAATTGTTATACTTTCTACCTGCACAACCTGCCATAGCAGCTTGTGGGTTTTGCTTTGTCATCTGCCTGTTGCTGCGGCACTTCTGCGGGAGAAGGTTGTTGCATTCCTGGTATTGAATTTTATTTGTTTGTAATTGGTTGTCACTGTCTGGGAATGGGTCGAAATGTACAGGTTGAACACCTGTTGCTTTAGATGGTGCCACCAACACAGGGAGTTTTTAAAACTTATGTATTTTCAGTTGAACTTGGGAACACTTGTGCAAGCCATTCATTCTTCTGTGGAACAGGCCTGGATGCAGTTATTGCATTTGTGTTTGGCATGTAGAAATATTTAACATGCGTAATCTCGCAGAAAGTGAGCTGTGGTCACTGTTACTAGAGAGGCAAAAGTTTATACTGTGTGTCAGTGGCATTAATGATTCATAGTTGAAAATAAATGGTGGCAATAAATGAGAATATTTGGTAAAAGTTTTGTATGCTAAGTAGAGAGTCTGAAATGCTGGTGTTATAATGATGTTAAAAAGTGTGAAAAAAGTTGAAATAAAGTTGTTTCAAATCCTGGGCAATAATGGCATTAATTCCCATTGCTCTGCTGTGCAGAGCAACAATAACCCCTGCCAATCTCCTCCATTTGGGCGGGACGAAAGGGTGGGGAAGAATGTCAGACTGATAGCGTAGTTTTCCAGTCCTGTTTCAAATATTTATTGAGCCTGCTAACAAATACAAAATGAGCCAGAGTACTTGACAAAGAGAGGGCTTGACTCTTTTTGTTGCCCTTGTGCCGTTATGCAGTGTTACCCAGAAGTGGGTCAGAAAGATAACTTTCGTGTTCCCTGATCCCAATGGCTCTTCATATCACATATTGAACACTTAAAGGTGAAAAGCCAAACAGGCTATGTTTAAAACCAGAAGTCCAGGAGTTTTTTTTCCTGTTAGCATTGCTGTTGAGGACCTTATTTTGCTGCACACTCCCAGCATCTTCAACCAGTAAATTTATTGATTTATAAAAGGCTTGAAACCAAGATAATTTCAGCTGGAAATTTTAGATGATTTGGCTAGAAAAAATAATCAGGAAAACCACCAGAATTGTTGTTAGATGATACAGAACCTGACCTTTCTTCCTCCTCTTTCCTTCTGTTCCTGATGTTCAACCTACATCGTCCAACTCCAAATAAATGTTCCTGGGCTAGGGGCAGTGTGTCAGTGGCAGCAGGGCACTCGCCCATGAAGTCCAGGGGCCTTCTCTTATGTTACTTTAAGCCATGGAGATTTCCTTGAGAGTGTTAAACATTTGGTGGATTCTGACCATGTAGACAGAAATAGTTATTTCATAAGTATCTGAAGAGGAGTGATATACCTGTTTCACCACAGAGACAAGAGAATGTGCTTACCTTCTGAATGATGGGCTCACACCTTATCTTCTGTCTCCTGGTTTTCTTCTGCTGCACTGAAGAGGTGGAAAAGCCCAGGTGGTTCCACTAAGTTTTGAATCATAGTGTGAAATGTGTGTAATAAGGTATTCGACCCTTCCTCACAGAATGGTTTGCAACATAAACAACAGCTCCATACGCTTTCTGGTTTAATGTACATATAGGTGTGTTTGTGGATTGATGTGCTCTTACAAAGACACATATAAGTAAACTTCAGATGAAACCGTTGCTTAAATTTTGCATGTCTTTCATGGATTTAGGGTTTAGGAGATGGGCTTACCCCTCTAGGAGAGAAGACAGTAGATGAACACATGGAGAGAGTGATATTACTGAACGCAAGAAGCTTTGAAATTTGTAAAGCTCAGGTCCAAATGTAATAAACTGAATTGCCCAAAGGCTGCTTGTGTCAATTAGCTAGAAGATGTGGGGGGACAGGGTGGATGGGACTGGGAGCAACCAATGTAAATCCTTTTCTTCCTGGATTTTCTAATTGAGTGTGCTCTGATTTTGCTTGGATTGGCTTCTTGGAGATCATAAACTTGTCAGAGAATCAGAGGAGATCTTGTTGCTCCAAACTGTCAATGTAAATTTTTTTTAATTACTTCTTGTCTTTCCCTTTTGGTCACTTCATCTATAATGTCTTTTAAGGGAATACCAATTTTCACTAAATACTACTTCATAATACACAGGCTGAAAGGGACCAGTACAACATTAGTCTTCTGCCCTCTCCTTCTGGAAACAACTTTCTTGTGATGAAATTTTGTTTGTACTGGTGTGGGGTTTTACTGTAGGCATTACCAGCTCTCTGAATCTCATGGGCATCTCATTGGCATAAGTTGAAAACAAGAGTACAGTTTTCCCTGCAGGTGTTGTCTGTCTCTGTGCCTGTAAGAAGCAAAGTAAACTTTGAAGCAAAGAAAAGTCTGTGATTAAAACCCAACAAATGAACAGGTACAGGGAGAATTTGTTTTTTTGAAGTCCCTTCCCTGCCATCAGTCTTTCAGGAAGACTCCTGAAAGCGTGTAGGGTGTGTTGGGAGATACAGAACTTGTTATTTGTCATTTGTACATGTGCAAGTTGCACTACATAATTTTTAGTTAGTTAGTTAATCACACATACACACAAACACTTAACCATAAAAAGTCTTTTTGATGCCTTTTTTTTTTTAAATAAAAGACATCTCTCAGCTCAAGTAAATAAAATAAAACTCAGGAAACTTGTCATTTTGGGATGGCCTGCATATCTACTGACAGTGTGTCAGCAGTTGTTCTAAGAAGCTGATGGCATTGGCATTCAATGCAAAGCTAAGCTGTTGGTAAATGCAGACCAGAGTTTTCCCTGGAGTTGTATAGAGAGCAGATTTCTTGATGTTGTTGGTACTCCTCGAGATATGAAAATTACTGAGGGATGGACTTCTGTGAAAGCGTAACATTTTGGGGTGTAGTTTAATTGGAACTGTGGTACTTTGTCAGTCTTTGTCATGAGCGTCTTTAAAGAACAGAAAGATTCTACTACAAGCATCCACCCTTTACGTAGAAGTTCATTACTGTTTGTCCCCCATTGACCCACTCCCTCCCCTTACTTGTGGTGGTATCTAGTATTTAAAATCTTTTAATCTGTGAGAAAATCCTAGTTTGGTTTTATTGTACTCTATAGAGAAAAGTCTTTGCAACTTCATAATCCATTTTCTTGTAAGTGTTAATTGATGGCAAATACTTGATCCAGGCAATAGCCCCTTATGCAGGGCTTGGGAGGGATAACTGAAACTGGAGTAAACACCAAGTGATGTCCCTTGAAGCCCAAGAACTTTGGAAGTGCAACATTGCTTCTCTTCTTCATCTATTTTAAGGGAAGACTGTTGTTGTTCTTTTTACTGTGATTTAGCTCTTATTATCTGATTCAAGTTTGCAATAATATTCTCCAAACTGATGTTAAAATAACATCCCTTGTGCTCCCTTCCTTCCCAGTCTCCATCCCTGTCTGTCCATCCCACACCCACAGTCACAGTCAAACCTTGTACTTTATTGTTGCATGTTGACTTATGTGCATGGATTATGCTTTTGGAGGGGGCTGGAGGAATGTTAGAGAACAGATTTTTTAAAAACAAATTTAAAATTTCTACTGTCAGATGCCTAAGTCATCTCTGCAATGATGGAAATGCTTGTAAACATTGCAGAAATATCTCCTACATCATTCTCAGGTGGAGGGTTTGTTTTATTTGTACAACTGGAATTTTTAACCTTCAAATGCTGTAGTATTTCCATTTAACTTCATAGTCAGACATTAGTAAAGCTCAGGCTGTAGGGCCAGTGGAGAGAGAACTTCCTTTGCTTGGTCCCATTCAGAGCTGTAGTGTAAGGGCTGATCTTAACTCGAAGGAGAAGTTATGGTGCTTATGTACCTTCTGGGAATTTGTTAATCAACAGCTTCTTGTGTGTAACTATCTTGAACATTTTGTAACTTACTTTCAGTTTTCATTTTTTAAATTTGATTTGGATGCAAGTTGTGTTCATTGTTTTAAGGTGCTTAAAATTTCAGTTCTGATTCTTCAGCAAGTATCAAGCTATTTCAGAGAGAAGTTGTATGTAACTGTACTGTCTTGACCTAAAGAATTGTCTGGAAATATTTTTGTGTGTCTTTCCTCAGCCTATGCTGAGAGAGAGAGACAGCAAACTTTGCATTGCCATGTGCTTGGATGTGTATCAGGGTGCTGCATTCTGGATACTCCAGTGTCACCCTTGAGAACATCTCTTCCTCATATTGACCCTTTTAATTGCATGCTGAGTAAATTATTTTGTTTAAGATTCATTTGGTTTCTTTTTGTGACTAGTATGGGGTTTAAAAGTAAAAGCTTGCCTCCTCTTGTTAATTTAATCTAGTAGTCAGGATCTTTTATGCTGGTTATTACTGTGAGAACTTCAGTGATGGCACTGTTGTGCAGTTTGGGGTTTGTGAGCAGTGTGAAATGCTTAAGAACTGGGAATTATAGACTTAAGTAGCAGTGGTATTTATTAAGTGTAAGTAAGGCAATTCTTTAAGCAGATGTTTATCCTAGGTAATTAAACAAGCTGTAATAATCACACTGGAGAAGCATTCTAGCTGATCAGGCCCTGGCTGAGATTTAATATTAAAAAATTAAAACACCTCCATGTTTCTTGCAAGAGTTCAGCCTCCTGGAAATGCACAAGACATTGGCTAATAAAGCCAATACCCAAGGTGTATGTGCCTTAGGAGGTGGTATGCAGACGTTCTGCTGCAATTGCCATGGTATAACTAATGCCCTGCTTTCAGCAGCAAGTGGCTGCTTGTAAATACTGCGTGTTTGGATTTCTCATGTCGAACTCTGTAGACACCATTTGCTTTAAAACACACTGTTTATCCCATTTTTCATGTGAATTCTTGCTTGGTTTATGTTACAGATGCCAAATAAATAGTCCATTAGGAGAAGATCTTGGCATAGTACTCATATTTTAATTGTCAATAGTTTTGTGTAGTATGAACACAGAGATTTTTTCCTAATGAAATACTGTCCTACATTTTTATTATTAAAGGCAAGTGAAAAAAATTAGTACTTCAGGTTCTTCAGTGTCTGAGTGTACTGAAGCTCCACATCAGTGTGTTCTTCCCCCACACTTGTGCAGGGGTTACAGTAAGTCAAATAAGGCATTTCAATGGAAATCAGAAAAGTCTAGTAGAAGAAGGGGCTTAACATACGTCATAGGCAGAGACTGCCAGCCTTTCAAAAATCATGTTGCACACCTATGAAGATGCAGATGCCACTGTAGTCTCCAGATTTTGTTTTTTGGTCTCCTCAACCAAATGCATTTTTTAAAAGCATTTCTTATTTTATTTCCTACTCTTTCCCCTCCCTCCTGTGCCCTTTATGAAACCATTCCTGACCTCTGGTTGCAAAATACTGTTCTATTATTAACTTGTTTTTAAATCTTCATAAAACAGTTTTATACAATGTCCAGTTACCACTTTTGATACTATAAGAGATCTCCGCATTCCTCCCATGCAAGTTTAAAGGGAAAGTTCCCAACCACTGAAAAGGGATCATTCTTTCTCCTCTCCTTTGAATTAGTTTAGAGCAAATCCTGAGAACTAACAATTTTGATTTTAACCCCAGTGATTTTATTTCCTTCGTGCCTTCAGATTAAAGATGAAAACTAATTTTGCACAGCTATGTCATATTGAGGACTTCCAGCTGTTTAGTTAGGAACCAAAAGCATTCAAGAAACCATTATCAAAGAGAATAGATGTCTGTGGCAATAGAAGTGTTATTAAATTTGTCTCTATGTATTTAAATAGTCAGATAGAGGTATCAAAATATGCACTATAATGAATAATACAGAGCAGTGCAATACAGCTGAGGCATATATTGCATTAATTTTCTGATTATATGACTGTATATGATTATTGTGACTGGTAAATTAAAAATAAATGAGGGGAAGAATAGACAGCAAAATCAAATTTGAATTTTTAAAAAATTACATTTAAGAAAACTGACCTGTTATCTGAACTTGGAGACTTTTTGTCAACAGGAAATGTTAACTTTTGTCCTACATCTTCACTGTCTCCTGGTTAGTTGACCCCCAAAACAGAGTGAAGGTGGCAGAAGCTGCCTGTAGTGTTCACTCCTGTATGTCAAATTTCAGTTCATATTCTTGTCTATTTTATAATCGTGCTAAATTCTAGACTTAAGCCCATCATGAATTAACAATGTGCTTTCGGTCTTCTGTCCTGAACTACAAACCTGAACCAACCCTCTCTTGTTCATGAATGGGTACAATCTTGTAGTTTTTTTGGGTCTGGGTTTTTTGTGGTTTGGGTTTTGAGGGTGTGTGTAATGAATAGTTTCACCTATTCTTAGAACCATATCAAATGTTCCATGGCCTACATTCAAAACCTCAGAGCTGGGATATGACTATTACTTGCACAGAAAGACCACAGGATGATTTGGTGTGGGACTTGTGTCAAGACCTTGGATGTGGCCAGAGCTCTCTGCTGTCTTCTTGGTCTGCTGCTGCTGTTGAGTGTCAGAGCTGCACACCCACCGTCTGAGCTCTGCAACAGCTTTGCTCCTACCAACACCTGGGAATTTCCAGTGAACCAGCCTTTCTGTTTCCTGTAGGAGTTGGTGAACTTTTGTGTGTCATGTCTGAAAAATGCGTGGTAAACTTAGGTTAAAACATTAGTCTAAAATGAAAAGAAAAAACTCTTTATCCCAATAGGATAAGAAAAAGGTCTTATGGCAAGATTCTTCAAAAGCAACTAAAGACATACAACACAATAGGAGAACTTTGATCAACTTTCGAACTTTTTTAGAACTTTTTTTTTTTTTGTCTTGGAAGTTACTCTCTAATTTTCATGACTGGAGAGCTTCTATAATTTCTGTTGAAGCTGATATAATTGCCAGTGTTTATCATCAAGCAAATCAGCTTGCTTGTTCAGTGACTTAGCTTTAAATCAAACAGAACTGTATTTTAATCAATATGGAATTTAGGAATGCTCTAAATGAAAATATGCACTTTAGGAGTGGGAGGGGAAAGAGCAGGGCAACTTGGTAGCACCAAGGCAGCTTGAAAAATCTAATAGAATAATGTTTTCCTAAGTTATTTATTAGTCAATTGAGAAGATATTTTTCTTAATCTGGAAAGTATGTTGAAGTTTTCTGTATGGCAAACACTCCCTGCTGCTATTACGGGTTGATGAATAGTAGTTCTGTTGAGGATTATGGAGTTTAATGAATATATTATAGTTCTTTATATATTTAAACAACTACTGAAAATTTTTACCTATCTGAGAGTTCAGTACAGTATTCAAGCCTTGATGATTCAGATATTTGAAAATATGAAATTCAGAGTTTTTTCAGCTGCAAGATATCCTGTCAAACTTTGTATATTTATTGCCTTTGATGTGTAATAAATGTCAAGATTTGGCTGTGAATATCTTTAATTTTAGTGTAAATTTGACTTAAAATTGCTTTGATTTGAGTAGAGTTTGTTTGGTTTTGGTTTTAGGATGCAGGTAATCCCTTTAAATTTTACCTCATGGCTTGAAGAAAATGAGGGAAATTATTAAATGCATATGAATAACAAAGTCTGAAAATGAAATTCTGTAAAAATTACAGTAGATTATAAATTTTTTCACTTACTCTTTAAACTTTTAAGAAGAGCTGGCAGACTATTTTAGTTACAGTTTAATCTCAGCGAGCACTATTGAAATGCTTAAAAGTAGTTCTTCTTTTATGGCTTATGGCTATTGGTAAGATTTTTTGTTCTATAAAGTTGTCCCTGATGAATTTTTTATGTGTATGTAGAGACTTGTGTATCATCTCTGCTGAGTGACATGACCTTCTACTTCTTTTGAGAGTGTGGCCTGACACTTGTGGGATTCGGTTAAACATGTTTGCAATGTATTGATCTTGAAATCACTTAGTTGTGTATGTGAGAACACAAGTGATAAGGAACTTGTTACTTCCAAACATTCTATTTCAATCATTGTGATTTCCCTTCAGCCAATACTGTCCTGGATAACACTGAATGGAGCTGGACATCCCCATAGGTATTTCTAATATGAAAACTCATTCTAGTTGAATATGTCAATAGGAGACATTATTTTAAAAGAAAATAAAGCAAATGCAATGTTAATACATCTGAGTCATCTTACTGGTCTTCTGTGCTTTTATTAAATAAAAGAATAAATTAATTTTATTAATGCCCAAACTTAACCCAAATGAATTTGTCTCTAGAAAGAATGTTTAATTTGGTTGTAAACATTGTTGAGTTCTCACAAACTGAAGAATCTTTTAGCACAGTATACAGTGGGGGAAAATTATTATGTATTTAATTATGTACTTGCGGTGGAGCACACAGCACATAAGCAAGCTGCAGAAGTGCAAAAATAAAAGCTGTGATTGCTGAAGGGGGTGACAGAGCTTTCACTTAAGGCTGGTGTTGTGCTCTGGCATTAATATGTAAATATATGCACTTAGAATCACTTCGTCCCCAGCTGAACTTTGTTGTTCCCTCAAGGTCACAATAAAATCATTGCCCACAGTGATTTTCTTCATCAATAATATGATTTGAAGGATCTGGAGGTACCTTTTAAATTATACTGTAAGACAGATTCCACAAAGACCAAAGAAATGCTTGGCCTTCCTTTTAGAGAAGGTGATCAGTTTGTGCAAAAAGTTGTCAGTATCCCAGTACACAATATGACACTTTCATCACAGCAAAAATGTCATGGACCAGATTGTTGGGGAGATTGCAAGGAAAAGTGGTTTTGACTTGTCCTAAATTAGGTACTGAACCCAAATTAGGATACAGGAAATGCAGCCATTGAGGAATTACTCTAACAGCAATCAGACTGTATTTCATTCCTACAGGGATGTTTCATCTGTCCAAAACAAGTCCTTTGCAGTGGTGTGGAAGCCACACACCCCCAACTGGGAAGTCTGAAAGACTATTCCTTGACTCTAAAAGGAAATGGAAAGGGGCAGCTGAGAGTGGTGTGATTTTTCTTGAAGCCTTAAAATCGCCATGGAAGCTACAACTTGTTGACTTCCATGAAAGATCAAGAGACTTTGTGTGATTGGATGGTGCAATAACTGGAAGTATGGGAAGAGAAAGAGAACCTTCTCTCATAAAGTTCAGATGGTGCCCAGCGTAGGGAATAGAAAGTTTGGTGGGCTCAGGTGGGCTTAATCCAGAAACACTAAAGAGAAGGCCAAACCTGAGAATGAAATCTCTGCCCTACCTGTGGCATATAACATCATGCCCAGGACTGCTTCCTTATGGGGCAGCTGGGGAGGAGGGAGTGGACCTGAGATGGATCTGAAGACCTCCAGAACCTGCAGGCTTCATGGCACACTCCTGATTGCTCCAAAAGAGCCACAGGGCACGTGGACAAGAGGGCTGTGCAGTTGACATAGTTAGACAAAACCCATATTAAGGGTTCTTAAATTGTAATGTAGAGTAAGATAATGAAGATCTTTGGACAGATAAATTCCTTTGAAATTGAGGGTACCAGAAAAAGGGAGTGGTGATAAAATAGGTTTCTATATTTGTATGAGTATCCCTTCTGGAATCTGTGCTGTTCGATACACTGCCAATGTGTTATAAATTGTCTGGAAAAGAGAGTGGATAGCAAAAAGTAACTTCTGCTAATCATGGGAAGTTATTCAGGGTCATAGAACCAAGAGTGACATGGAATTGCAGAGAAATTTCATACCAGAGTAGCAAAAACAACATATGAAATTCAGTGTATTTAAAAACTCTAATACTAAAGCAGAGTATTTGTTCTGTGATAAAGGACAAGTGGCTGATCTGTGATTCCTGATATATGCATCAAAAGAACAGGTAGTTGTCTCATCTTTCAGAGAAACTAAAATCTAACATGATAAATAACATTTTTCAACAGACATTCAGGCAATAAAAGGAGTGAGAACAAGAAAATAAATATTAAATGTAGTACTATTAAAACTGTTGCATTTTTCTTCATACAAATTAGGTAGTGTTTTAAACAAGAAGTGTGTGAGAAGTAGAATCACAGTTCAAAAGAGGTGGAATAACAATATGACCATTCAAAATGTTAAGGAGAGTATACATAGAGACAGAAGAAGAAAGGAGAATTGGAAAAGAGTTGGACTTAGACCCAAATGAAATTACAACAGCATAAAAGCTGGTTTTTGCTCTAAGTTTTGAAACTATGTATCACTGCATTCTAACTGCTGATTGTGAGATCAAGTATGTAAAATCCATTTTTTACAAGTACAAATCAGCTGATGTAAACTGTATAGCTGTTCCAATGGTGAGGAAAACTGCAAAAGCATAAGAAATGAGAATTGGAGAGAGGGAACATGGTAGATATTTTGGTAGGAAAACTCCTGACTTCTCCTTAGAGTCTTGATTTATATTTAAAGCATTTATTTGAGGCAAATGGTCCCGATTACTGCAGTTACTTTCTGTCTCCAAGGAAATGGATACCATAACATGCCGTGAAACTAAACCAATACTGGCACTCTGAGAAGGTTTTTATAGTTGATTATATATCAGATTATCATATTTACCAAATTACATAAAATGAAAATATCAGCAACATTTCATCTGGCCTGTAACCAGCATAATCTAATTTAAAATGAGTATGATACAAAAGCCAGTGCAGAATGGGAAAGAACAATAAAAGGAAAAATTACAATCTAAGAGGCAAGTGTAATACAAGGAGGAAGAAAAATCTGGCAATATAGTTGCTTTACACACTTGTTGCTTCTCTTGTAAGAAGAACCAAAAGAACAGATTAATTCACTGTCAAATCAAATGTTCCCCTTGAGACTCTATATAACATTAAAAATGGGAACAGTGGATTTTTAGCAACTCTGCATCTGAACCAGAGTACAGCAGACTACAGAGAGTCCATCTAGTTTCTGTAAATTCTTTCTTTTTCAAGACAAGTACAAGCCATACCATTCTTCAACATTTTCTTTTCCATTACCTTTTCATGAGAAGACTTCTCTTAAAATATATTCTCTGTTCAGTCTTCAACTTCAGGAATGGAATTTTTTCTTTCAAATGAAGCACACCCACTCTAAATATGCAATACATGTTGGATTCCAGTGTTTCTCCGGGTTTCTTTTTTATCCTGTTTCAAACTTTGCAACCAAGCTTTTCCAGCAGAGCTCAAGAGGATGCATTCAGCCAAGGAGAAAATATGTCAGCAGTTCTGTTTGTTTATATTTATTCTCTAGGAGTGATTGACAGGTGTTGAAGTTTATTTTGGACAAAGAGGTACTATATTTTTCAGGGAAATTCATCCTTAGTCATGCTATTGATATGCATATGAAGTGAGTCACCATCACCTGTTCTTTATTCACAGTGCAGAGGTAGAGGACATGACCTGTTCCCTGTGCAACAATAGTTTCTTCTCAGCTTTTGGCAGATCTGTAGATATTCTGACCAAGAAACAAACTCTCACATGTGACCAGAAAAGGATTGGTTTTAAAAATTGTTGGTTTTTTCCTGGTAATTTTACTTGTTAAACTTTACAACAAAAGAAGCTTTTAATGTTTTAAGTGGGCTATGAACATAATTTACCACTTTGAGTTTAATTAATTGTTGATATCCGAATCTTGTCAAATGTAATTTGCTTTGAAAGAAGCACGACAATAAATGGAGTACCTGGAGATTGCAGTCTAGGACTTGAGAGCCTTGTTCTATTAAAAGGAAAGAAAGAACTCTTGAAGTGAGACCCCTCTGCATTCCTGTCCTTGATCTATGTGCTCTTATGTCTTAAATAGTTTTAGGGTTTTTTCACTCTAAGTGAACATTCAGAGGTTGAAAAATGGCAAGCTACATAGTTAATTTGTATCTTGCTACTTTTCCTCTCTTTTCTGTCTTTTCATTCCAAACGCATATTCCTTTGGGAATGTATGTGTATAATTGCAGGTAGTTTCCTGATCACTTGCATTTGTTCCACGGAACTCAGGTTTCATTGCAGATGTGGGTCTGTGTTTAAGGGAAAGCTTTAAGTCGCAATGGGTTTCCACCTGATGGTATTGCTTTGTGTCTCACAGTGTAGTGTTCAATGCAACTCTGAAATAAAAAAATATTTCTGAATAGTTCCTAAAACTTCACAACTGTCTCTTTTCACAGTGCTGCTTTGAGGTGTGATTGTAAAGGGAAGGTTTTCCATCAATTTTGAGTGATGTTTTTACATTCTTAAATACTTCAGTGCTTAAACCTGCTTTATATGTGACTTAATAACAGAAATACTGTGCGATACCAAGAACAGCTCCCAGTGGCTGTAGCTGCAGCTGATTATTTAGTGCCTGTTTGCTTTAGAAGCAAATTCAGGTGGATATCTGAAAAAAAAAAAAAAATGGAGAAAGTAGCATGATTAATGAGGTTTTAAAAATTTGGTCTGAGTAGCCTGTTTCGTTTTAACCAAGACTCTGTATCAAAGTCAGGGACAGCAGGTGATTGTATCAGCAAGAGACTGTCCTGCTGCAATCCTGGTGTCATTCACAGCTTTGCAACTTCTGCAATAAATGAGCTGTAGTTTCTACTGTCATGGACAGTTCTCATTCTTTCCCAGTGGAGGTGCATCCTCAAATACTGAATGATAACACAGATTTGGCAGAAAGGGCCACATAAATAATGCTTTCGTATCACTTTATTTTCACGTGGGGTGAGAGAGGTGGAGTTCAACAGCCTCAGCTTTCAGTTTCATTCTGTCAGCCTCTGTGCAGTTCACCAGCAGGTTGTGAACCCTTAAATTCCACAGGAAATTGTGTTGCTTGGGCTGTTGATGGTAGTTACACTGACTGCTGTGGGACAGAAGGCATCTTTTGCTAGCAAAGTGCATAGTCTTTGCCAAGAGAGAAGGTAGGTAACACTTAGGAGTTATGCATTCCAGTAGAAGCTTTGGAAAAGTCTTTCTGGAAAAAATAGATGCTTCTCCTTCTTTTTCTGCAGCTCTGGTTTCTGTTCCAACTTGTTTTCATACCCCATACCCCTGCTCCATCTTTGATGTTTGTCTTAGGCTTGTTTGTGATACCAAACTGCATTATTCAGAGTTCCTCTGTCAATCACACTCTCTTTGTTCAGGCTGTGCCAGTATCTTCATGAAAGCTTAGCTGATTCCCTTCTCCCTTTTTTCTGACTACCATTCTTTATTTCCTTCCTTGAACCTATTTTTTTTCTTTTTTGAAATTTTTGCCCCTTTTAATATGTTCTGTCTTGTGCCCCACTCACCTGTGTCTATGAGGAGAAAAGCGAAGAGCTACATGAACCTTCTTCTCCCTGCCTTTCAGCACCCGCAATGGTATCTCCGAGTGCTTTCTGTTGCAGTTCCAGAGTTTCCCAACTATGTGATAGTCCTGCTTGTGCCTTTCCATCTGTTTCCAGAATTTTTTCACCTTCTCAGCATGCTCATTCTCCCTCTTCATCCAACTGCTTGTTAGTCCTTTATCTGCCATTTTTCTTACTGACTCTTAGTCAATCACTTCTTCTGTCTTCCACCCTCTTTGCCCAAATGATTTGGCTTTCCATTGACCCACCCTCCAGTTCCCACTGTCCTTGCCAAGGAGGCTCAAGGCTGTCCTTTGCCAGCTTCCTGCAGCTTCCCACTCACCAGATCTGCTACAATCTACTTTTTTCCTTTCCCTCACTTCATTCATGCCCTTTGCATTCTGGTCACATTTTCCTTTGAATGTTGCCTAGGTGTCGGCACAGAGTAGTTAAAAGCATAGGAGAAACGTTCTGGCTTCTGGATTGTATTTTTGGTGCTTACCTAACCAAAGAGCTAAAATTGTGGGGAAAATCCATTTTTTAAAAGACCAACTTTATCCTTGAAGTCATGGTTGTTAAAGGAAGATTGTAAAACTTTCTTGGTAGAGTTCCAAAACTTTTTCTAGTGCTGCTGTGGCAGTGCTCCTCCAGATAATGTCAGTGCACAAAAGAGACTCAGTTGTTGGGGCTGTGACTGTGCACTCTATAAAACTGTCTGGGTACTGTAACTTGGAAACTTTTACTCTGTGGAAAATGGAACATAGAGACCCCTGAAAATATTAGGGGTGTCCACAATTGTTAGAAAGCTTAGCTGATAAATTTGAAAAAAACCCTACTGAGACTTGCTATGGGGTGTTGTGGATCTCAGCTTTATTGTCACTAGTATGTACAAATTTATTATTCCCACAGTGCCTTGAAGATGTGTTTTAGGCCAACTCTAGGGGACAAAAACAGTAAAAGGCAAATTCCTGCCCCATAATTTGCACATTGTTAAACATATCCAGTTCCTTCTACTAAATGTAGAGGTGCCACCCTGCTCAAAGACGAGGTTTCTTTTGTATGGACAAGGTCTTAAAATATTTTCTGTATCCAGGTTTTTTGAAATTATTGGAGCTGTTTTGTGACAGATGAGGACCATGTTGAGTATTTGCCTCAAATTAGATTATATGTCAAAACTCTAACAAAGTTGGCTGATGTTACTTTTTATAAGCAAGTGAAAACAAAATGTTCTAATAGCAACTTGAGTGTTGAGCAATCTTTAAATTTCATTCTAGCCTGCATAATTTTAAGCAGCTCTTGTGGAATAACAATAAATGCCTCGGTTGGGAGCTATCCCTCAACCATAATCACAAGGTAATTAAAGACTCTCTTCTGCCTCTTGACCACAGCTGTCCCACCCTTAATGTTGAGAGTGTGCAATTCAACCAGAGCCAAACCAGTAAAGTCTGGTCTAGGGCTTGGATTTTTATTGTCTTCTAAAATAGAAATTATTCATCCAAACTGTGCCTGATTTTCTGCAACTGAGTCCTCAAATCCGATTATAAGGACCATGTGCCCTGAATCAGACTAACAATCTGGGTAGTGAGTATCCTTCACTGGTTCTCTGGTTTTTGAGGTCCCTGGGATGGAGGGTGGGTTTATACCTTCTGCTTCCAGTCTCCACAGAGATTCCTGTGTAGGGGAGGCTTTCCTGCTTGGAGCATTCTGGCATGGCCTTTTCTCTTTCATGGTCACTTGAAATGTGACCAAAAGCTCTTTACTCTCATATCAAAAGATTTTTTCCAAGACTATTCTTTCACCAAAATTGCTTTAGAACCTGAAAGCTTCTCAGAATGACTAGATCCTCCTTGGTGATTGAGAAAGTGGGGAGAAACCTTGCTGAGATGCTGGTGCCCAATCCCCATCCCTGCCTGAAGGTCCCCTTCCTGTGCCATGTGCTGGTTCTGGCAGGTGGTGCCAAGACTAGAGAGCCCATGGATTGTATTTAACCAGCCTTGGTGGATCCTGTGCTGCTTGTCTGCCCCACCTGCTTCAGAAGTCAAGTCCTGCCTTACATCTTACAATCTTCTGTTTGAGGCAAGTCTTCCTCAACCCACGTTTCTGGGCAGAGCAGCACTGGTGTCATCTACCACCTCCTTGGACACCTTCAAGGATCAGTGGGTGTTGGCAGTGCTGCACTGCTTGGCTTCTCCTCAAAATCCATCTTTCAGCCTCCAAACCCTGTCAGTTATTTGATTTACTGTCCCTCTCTGACAGATGAGCTGTTTGATTTTGCAACATAAATGGAGAAAAATGTGAAAGATGGTTACTGACTGCAGGTGCTGAGGGAACAGCATGAAAAAAGAACAGCAAACCATCCACACTGAGCAGAGTGTGGTTCCTGTAACTTCCTGAATCAAAATCTGCATACTGTAAAAGTCAAACTAGAAGATTTTATATTTATCTGCTCTATATAATGTCTTCTGTATGATCTAATATGCTACATTATGTTACTCTACAAAGTTTTCTCATCATTCCTGTGTACATGTCTTGCCTTTCTATTTAAATCTATGGATTCTTTTTCCTCTTTTTTTCGCTCTGCTTTTTCTAAATTGTTGGGGTTTGCTTAGGGAGAGATTTTTCAGTGACAAACCTACAGTAATAATAGCTATTTTGTATAGTAGTAAATTGCCTGAAATGTCACTTACTTTGTTTTTAATGAATAACAACTGATATTTCTACCTGAGCTGTCACACACTTCATAATTGTTTTGTGTAGTGTGTTAAAATAGGCAGTGAGTTTGAGCTGTGTAAACATGAAACAGCTATTATGAAATGCACTGAAAGCATTCTCAATGAGTTAAGCACTGAATATGTGGATGCTTGCAAAGACTTTCATTTTCTGTATTAATGTGGCTGTATGAAAGTTGATTTCTGTGTTTAACTTTTTATTTTAGAAACTTCATTAGCATAGTTTTGCTTTTTACCAACAGCCCATAGCAGTAGTCGAAAGGCATTTGATGTGGTTGTTTCTATATGCCTTTATTGGGATTACACTTGCTTTTACCCAAGTTTCACTATGCGTAAAACTAGTTTAGAATTTCACTTCATTGATTTTTAGTTTTATCCCTTTAAATGCAGGGTATGTGTATGTGTGTATGTATTTTTTTATGATTATGGCTTTTTAAATATCTAATTTCCAAAAGTAAAACCATCCTCTGACACAGAGGGTAAGAAACCCAACCAGTAACATGCAATTACATAAATACTTTAGCAAAACTTTGTACTTTCTGCTTTTGATATGTAAAAATCGTTCCTTTTCTGGATTTCTCTGCCTCTTTATTAAGCCTGTTCCAAAAAAAAGAAAAAAAAAACATATATATACACATACATATTTCTATACACACACACGCACACACACACACACATATATATATATATATTCTGTCTTTCTGGTTTGAATGATTCTGGTAGAAAAAACCCCAACTTGTTTTGATGGTAGTAAAAAAAGATTTCCTAGCATGATACATGAACTGGAATTGGATGTGACAAGTGGAGCAGCAAACAGTCTTGAGGAAATAGATTATTTGATTTTTCCTATTTATAAGTTTCATGCTGTTTTAAATTAGGTACACCTGTGAAAATGAAAAGGAATATATTTTAGTGCACTTCGTTAGAGAAAATATAGAGCATTTTTAATTAAATTGTGTGGTGACTAGACAGCCTAATCTGTTCTCCTTGGAAATTTTGTGAACTTTTGATTTTCTTGACACCACTTATTTCTTCCTTTCTGTTTGAGCCTCTTTAACATGTAAGAATTGATAGTCTCTTCCCCCTGTTTTTCCCTGTTTACTTTTTCCCTACAGCACTGAAAATGTGACCCTTTGAGGTCCTTCCTGGCTGGCACAAGCTCATACAGCACACATTGCTTAGGGAAGAGGAGTCAGAAGGGTCCCTTTTGGGTTTGATTTTTGAGGGCTTTTTGTTTTATTCTTTTCTTGGAATAGTTTCAGCTGGTGAAAGTTGTCACAGTTGCAGTTTTATTTTGCAAGTGGCACTTTGATTTAAACATTGTAAGTCTGGAAAACAGCAGGAAACTGTGCCTAAATATAGCTGTAAATATTTCCTTATCTTCTTAAGTACTAATTGACAAAAATCTATACTGCCCTCATCTGTTCTTTTCCTTTCAATTCCTAAACATCTGCTTCACCAGATTTTCCTCATAACAGCCAGTTCCAAACTCTCAGATTTAATCTTAGAACCAACATCTGACTAATTATTTTAAATATATATTCAATGTATTCAGCACCCAAGTAACACTTTACCCTGAAAAAGCAGGATTTACCTTGTAAAAGCAAGAGGTGTTTCTTTTTTTTTGTTTGTTTGTTTGTTTTGTTTTCAGTTTTTGTTTGGGTTTAGGTTGGGGGGAGGTGTTTGGTTTTTTGTGAAAATTTCAATCATCCTGCTGTAGTTTGTCCTCTGTTTCTTTCTTAGTGTGCTTGTCTCTTTTAAAATTTCTTTTTTGCTGTGAAATGCCTTCAAAAAGTTCATGAAATAAAATTTTAGCAAATCATTTGTCTTAAGTTCTGAATGCAGAGTTCTGCAAGGTTTCATTTAGATGTTTAATTTGCTTTTTAGCCAAAGAAAGGTATCTACATGTTACCAAAGGATGGCATACTGAAGGTCAGGAAAGACTGTTCTAACATGGCTAGTAATGTACCCTGAATGACACTTTTTTTGGAATTTAGGTTCCTCAAGTGCAGCTTATAAATGTGTACTGTTAAGATTAGTTCCTGTCAGAGATTTGTTAAGTAAGGTATGTTACATTTTAAATAGTTAAACGTTACAAATTTTTTACTATTGATCATAGTAGCTCTTATAATTTCAGGAGTCCTCAAAATGAACATTTTTAGGTGTCCTTAATATCTCTCAAACTGGATCCAGAGCTGGAAAACCACTCAGCCTCAGAGATGAGTGTGATTCTCTTCAAAATGATTTCCTTAACTGCTTAAAATCTTGGAATATCATCTAAAAGAACAAATAATAAAACAACAAAGGTTTTAAAAATGTGGAGAAACTGCCTGCAAAATCTGAATTAGCCCAGTCGTGCACGCTCTTGAGAAAAGCCTCAGTGTAATGTTTTTTAATTGAATATTAAATTCTGTGTGCCTGTCACATTACTTTGATATTTTGTTAACCTCTCTGAATTCTGTGGGTTAAAGTAAAAAGGCTCTGCAAAGTGGTGACCTGCAAATAACTGATGGGGAAGAGAAGGCTCTAAGGAACCGATCAAGGAGCAGCTGTGGCCAGGGCTGCCATTGGCTGAGCTTGCAGGGACATCAGGAGTGTAAATGTTTGCAGAGGCTTTTAAGGTACCAGAGAATATTGTACAGGTAAAGCTTTGTCTTTCAGACTTTTGCTTTCATTCACATCTCTCTTCAGAATTTAATGAAAAGTATCTTTTGAAGATGTCAATGCAAGGTTATTCTAGATCTCTGCCTGGAAACTCTCAAGAGCCAAAGTAAATTCACCAACATTATTGACAAGAAAGGAAACAGTGTAGAGAAGAAAGGAAAGGTGCAAATCTGAGATCCAGTCTAAGCACTGAGTTATCACAGTTGTTATGCAGAGCAGCCAAGACCCAAGAGATCAGCCTGGACACCAGCTGGAGGAGAAGAGTATATGTAACATGTGAAGTATGACCCCTCCATACTTGGAACAGTAGTGATTACAATGGTTTGTAATTATCCTATGTACTGTCCATCACTTCTGTTCCTCATTCAGTGGTCAGTGCTCAGAGCTTGCTCTGGCTGTGTAGATGCTGCTCAGGTCACTCCTGTAGAGGCATTTGGTGTTCACAGGAGCAGCTGCACTCTGTTGAAATTCTGATCTGCACATGTACATGGCTGTCAAAATGATAAATACTTTTAAAAACTTGGACTTAAGTACTTTGCATTGAACTTCCAAATTATTGAGCACTTTGTTTTTTGGTGGTGTGGTTTTTATGTATTTTTTAAAGCTGGTCTGAGTTTGTCAAATGGGGCCTAATCTTCCTACTGTCAGAGCAGTGATGTGAAGATGTTTAAGTACATGAATACAAAAAATCATAGAACATGCTGAGTTGGAAGGGACCCATCAAGGATCACTGAGTCCAACTCCTGGCCCTGTGCAGGACACTCAAAGAATCACACCTTGTGCCTGAGAACATAGTCCAGATGCTTCTTGAACTCAGATAGGCTTGGTGCTGTGACCACTTCCCTGGGGAGCCTGTTCCAGTGCCCAGCCACCCTCTGGGTGAATAGACTTTTCCTGATATCCAAACTAAACCTCCCCTGAGTCAGCTTCATGCCATTTCCACGAGTCCTGGTCACTGGTCATGAGAGGGAAGAGATCAGTATCTGCCCCTCCACTTCCCCTTGTGAGGATGTTGAAGACCCCAGTGAGGTCTCCCCTCAGTTTCCGCTTCTCCTCGCTGAGCAGGCCAACTACCCTCAGCCACTCCTCATGTGGCTTCCCCTCAAGGGCCCTTCATGGTCTTCATCACCATCCTTGGGATGCTCTCTAATGGCTTAATGTGTTAGTTATATTGTGGTGCCCAAAACTCACAGGAGGCCGCCCCAGTGCAGAGCAGAGCGGGACAATCCCTTCCCTTGCCTGGCTGGTGATGCTGTGCCAGATGCCCCCCAGAACGTGGTTGGCCCTCCTGCCTGTCAGGGCACTGCTGACTCATATTGAACTTGCCATCCACCAGAACCCCCAGGGCCCTTTCCACAGCACTGCTCTTCAGCCTCTCATTCCCCACCCTGTGCAAACAGCCAGGGTTGCCTCGTCCCAGTTCCACAGTTCAGCACTTTCCCTTGTTAAACATCGTATGAGTGGCCATTCTCCATCTCTCTGATTTGTCAAGGTCTGTCTGCAGGGCCTCTCTGCCCTTGAAGGAGTTGACAACTCCTCCCAATTTAGTGTAACTTGCAAACTTAGTATTCCTTCCAGTCCTACATCCAAGTCATTGGATGTGGAAGAGAACTGGGCAGAGGATGGAGCCATCTGGAACCCCACTAGTGACTGGATGCCCTCCTGATGTTGCCTCATTCACTGTTACTCTTTGTGCCTGACCTGTGAGCCAGTTGCTCATCCATCATGTAACACAGATATCCAGCTGTGTGCTGGACATTTTGTCCAGAAGGATTCTATGAGAGACAGTATCAAAATTTTTCCTGAAGTCCTAAAAGATTACATCTATTGGGTTTCCTTGATCAGTCAGTTGGTTACTTGTCATAAAAGGAAATCAGTTTGAATAAGCAGGACTTTCCTCTCATGAAGCTGTGCTGGCTGTGACCAATGACTGCATTGTCCTCCAGGTGTTTTTCCATGCTCCCAGAATAATCTTTTCCATGATTTTACTGGGCACTGAAGTGAGACTGGCAGGCTGTAGTTTCCAGATTCCTCCTTCTTGCCCTTTTTGAAAATTGGGACAACATTCTGCCAACTTTCAATCATCTGGGACCTCTCCAGATTCCTAAGACCACTTCAAAATCATCAAGAAAGCCTTTGCAATGACATCAGTCAGCTCTTTGAGAATTCTTGCATGAATCCCATCAGGCTCCAGAGATTTGTAGGGATCCATCTGGGGCAGCAGATCCTGCACAAGTTCATGGTCAACTGGGAGTTGATTATTCTTGTAATGGTCCTCCAGCAAATTTTGTATTGAGTGATCCTTCAGTGATACCTATGCAAATTAAATCTGACCACCTGCCTAGTGCGAAAGCATTGCCTGTCTTGTACATGGAATGAGACAGAAATCACGTGGAAAAATAGCAGGTGGTTATGTGAGTGAAAACTGTAGTAAAATGTCAGAGGGCCTCAACCTGAATTTGCAGAGGGAGCCATTATTTTCCCCTCAGCTGTGCATTTGTCTTCCTTGCTTAACTCCTGATTATGTCTTTTATGTAATCTATGCTGAGTTATTTTTATATGCTGAGTCTGCTCTTATCTCTTCTACAATGCTCAGTGCTTTTCAAATTAATCCCTACAACTGTGTATTAGTCAGAATGTTGATGTATCACATGCCTTGCAGAGGGTATCTGCCAGTGGCTTTCAACAGCTGATTTGTACATCCTAAAACTTTCCCAAGGACGATGCAGATGACTCTATGATGAGTGCAGCTGAATTCAAGTTTTTAATACATTTTCTTGGTTACTGTAAGCGTAAGTCTTAAAAATAAGATTTTTAAGATCTGATCTGTAAAATAAAAACTTGTGGATTTGCTCCTTATTGTGCTGTTTCTGTCCTACATACCCCTGAAAGTGTACTCTTGTAGGAATTTAGTTTTATTGAAAATAGTACTTTAATCTGTCCTGCAGAAAAATTTAAAAAATCAACTTACAAAGATGAACTAATTAAGGCAGGGAAGTTAAGCACTGACCTAAAAAAATTATTCAAGGTAGAATCAGAGTTAAAAAAACCAAACTGACTAAAAACCAAACAAACACAAAACTTAGATCTGCTTTTAACTTTATTTTCCTTTAATGTGCATGATTTTCTGCTTTTCATCTCAGTGTTAGCGGTTATACCTGGTTATGTCTTTTAAAATTGGGAATTTAGTACAGTGTCAAAATTAGAATACATGTTGCCAGATTTGATGGTTTTTTTCTTCACACTCTAAATCTTTAAGACTGTTAATTTTAGATTTGCTTTAAGCTGCCAACTATTTTTAGCTTCTAAAATTTCAGACCTGTTCATGTCCTGAGGTACAGCTTGCTCACCTAATAGCTACAGCATAGCAACTGGTTATAGGATTTTGCTCTGAGTATCTAAGACATTAATACATTGCTATAATAAACCTGAAAGTGTTAAAGTAGCTTTGTACATGAAAAGGAAAACATAAGACTTATGTTTTGCAGTTTTGAAAAGAGAATATTAATAATGTTGAGAACTCCAGGAGCACTTCTGTCCAGGCTCCTTGGAGCTGGCTTGAAGTTTCCTCTCTGTGCTGATGTGGAGCTCTCTCTTCATTCCAAAAATGATGACCCATGTATTTATTGCAATTTTATTGACTCAGCAAAGGCTGTCAAACATATTTTTTGAGTGTAATAGAGTCTGAAAGTAATTTTTAGTGTAGCTAAAACCTTAGAAATTGGACAGAATATCAATGAGCAGGACAGCATGGATTTCTTTGAGCGAATAGTGTAACACTGGAAAAGCTGCTTGCAGGTTGAGACCCATCTTGCCACCACTTAATGTCTGGGAGAGGATACACAGCCAGAGGCCTGAAAAAAGCAGAAGTAAAGAATGTTTTGCTTTCTTCATCCTCGCATACTGCCTACCCCTGTTTGTTATCAGGGAAGTTTGTCCAAATAAACAAATAAAACCTGGAAACTGAGAGAAAAGGCATTCTTTGCTGTCAGGGATGGGAGGCTGGCACACCTGTGGATGAGGGTGAGGGAACTGGCAAATCAGTGGCACAGGAAACCCCTTCTGCTCTTGCCCTTCAGTGAATATTCACCCATCACTGCAATGAACCCTGATAACTTGGTGCTTTGCAGTGTGATCAGTTGGGTGATCAAAGAGTTTCCCTCTCAATTATCTAATGCAACTTTATTTTTCAGGTGTGTTTTGTGATGTTTTATAGTTTAGCTATACTAAACATAAGCAGTAGCAGAAACTATTGTTTTGAGAGGATTTGTCAGGTCTGTTAGTGTTTTCTGTCATAGTGGTGATGTGCAGAGGGAGGGTAGGACTTACAGTCAGCCAGCTTTTTACTGTTTAACTTCATTAGAGCTAATTTGATTCTCTTATTAGTGAAATCCCTAATTGGTGACAATTCTAGCTATTACATCTGGCACTTGAATCTTTTTTGCTGGAATCAAATACTACAGTCAAAACATAAAGTTTTCCCAGATATGCTGAAGTGAGGTTGTACTGTCACATCAAGATCCACAGACTATGTCAGTGCACTCTTCCCAAACATTTCAGAGGAGGCCAGTCAATGAGCTTAGTCTCAGGGTTTCAATATTGAAGTGTTTCTTTTTTTTTCCTTCCTCCCACCTAATGCCAGATTATCATTGTAAGGATACTGCTTTCAAATGTGGTGGGACAACTGATATTAGTCTATACAGTGAACTCTCACAATTAACATTGGAACAGAAGGTGTAAGATCTCGGTAACATTTGGAGGAATTTCTTCATAGAAAGGGTTTTCAAGCATTGGAAGAGGCTGCCCAGAGAGATGGGGAGTCACTGTCCCTGCAGGTGTTTAAGTTGAAACTGGACATGACAATTAGTGCTCAGGTCTAGTTTACGTGGTGTTTGGTCAAAGGCTGGACTCAATGATTTCAGAGTTCTTTTCCAAGCCCATTGATTCTGTGATTAATTTCTTTGATGCTCATGAATGTGTTTTCTAATATAATTACAACTGATGAGAATTACAAGATATTTATATGAATGTTGCATTTTTGAAGTTATGTACAACTCAAAATATCTGGTCACTCTTCTGTTCTGCTTAAAGCATAAAGATGCCTCTGAAAAAATGTTGAATTTTCTTATTTTAGTCATGCATGTGCTAATACTTATCACTTCTATTTCTCCTTCATTAGTTGCAGAAAATTTTTTCAGTGTTGAATGAATTCTCAGTTAGTGAATGCACAGCTGCTCCTGACAAGTGCTATAAAGGCTGTATCTTTATCTGTTTAAGTGACAGACACAATTCATTTATGAGTTTGAAACTCCTATCGCACCAAAACACCGGTATTGTGGAGAGGTTTGTTTTCCTTGCTGTTGAAAATTTAAATATTTCTTGTGGTCTCTTACCCTGTGTTTTCAAAATTGTAAGTGCTATCATGGTTTGTTTTCTAAATTTATGGGCACGTGTGTTGGGCATTCAGTAGGTGAGCTGCACAGCAAGGGCAGGGGGTGCAGGACTCAGCCACTCCTGCAGAGATGCTCTGCTTCATGGGGTTGATGCTGATTTGTGATGATAATGTGTTATTGAGATACTACACAAAGTCAGATTAAATAAGAGGGCTGTAATGAGCTTGAGGGAAGTGATTCTGCCCCTCTACTCCATTCTCATCAGACCCCACCTGGAGTGCTGCATCCATCTCTGGAATCCCCAGCACAGGAAGGACACTGACCTGTTGGAGCAAGTCCAGAGGAGGGGCCACCAAGATGATTAGAGGGATGGAGCTCCTCTCCTGTTACGAAAGGCTGAGGGAATTGGTTGTTCAGCCTGGAAAAGAGAAGGCTTTGTAGGGACTTAATGGCGACCTCTCAGTACCTGAAGGGAGCCTGCAAGAAAGATGGAGAGAGACTTTTTACAGAAAGAGCATGTAGTGATAGGACAAGGGGGAATGGCTTCAAACTGAAAGAGAGTAGGTTTAGATGAGATATTAGGAAAAAAGTATTTACTGTGAGGTGAAATAAGTTGCCCAGAGAGTTTGTGGATGCCCTGTCCCTGGAAGTGTTCAAGGCCAGGTTGGATGGGATTCTGAGAAACCTGATCAAGTGAAAGGAGTCCCTGTGCACAGTGGGGAGGTTGGAAATAGATGATCTGTGATTGGGATATAGAGGATATTACGTTACTGGAAATAAAGCTAATTGGCACAGCTTGCAGATGGCTGTTGATCTGCTAACTGCCTGCGGCTGATTCTGGAGGTAGAATTTCTTATCAGTCAGTTTTTAGAATCTTTCCAAAGTTAATTTAGAAAATAATTGCTTTGAGAGCTAAAGTTAATGTGTAAGCATTTTTTAAATAAACCTTTCATTTCAGATGGTACCGTGCAAAAATAAGTTTCCACTTGCTCTTTTGTAATCTCTAAGATCAATTCATAGTTTCGAGTTTAATGTTGACTTTATGTTATATTTTTTCTCACCTTCAAACCTGTCTATTTTTCATTTTCTTAAGTATGACTATTTCAAATTTGCTTTTACAGAACAATATAAATAATGTTTGTCTGTAAACAGACTTTTCTTAATCTAAGGGAGGAGGAGTTGCCATGTAAGTACTTCCTGAAAAGATTTCACTAGAGGAAATAAAATTACAATCTTCAGAACAATTTTTAGTCTAAGAAGACAAGGCTCCATATATGAACAAAACAAAATCTAAGCTGCTAATTAATATTAATAAAGTAAACATGTGCGCCTGCAGATGTGGATTCCAGACTTCTTTCATCTCAGCCTGTCTTGATGCTGCTATCTCCACCCGTCCTGGGATTTCTTGAGCCATTCACTTAACTGGGAGAATTCCGTCCTTTCCACTCTCACTTCTCATTCTCATGCGGTCAGCAGAAACCCAGGAGCTTTAGAAGGCTGGAGCCCCAGGCTCTGACCTTTCATAAAGCTGGCAGAGATCTGGGGAACTTTGTGTTCTGTCTCAGCACCCCTCGCCTCGCTTCTGCTGTGTGAGGTTCTCCCTTACCAGCTGGGAAGAGACGTTTGAGACTCTTTACCATTTATCTTACAAATGTATGATTTTCTTTGTCATTAGTCACAGAAGACCATCTTTGTATATCAGAATACTTATTAAAAAGCAAAGATGGACAAAGTTACTTTCTCTGAAACATGCTTTTCTGTGTTCTGAAAATAAAAGCAGTTGATCATTTTGCCTTGCAAGCCTAACATGGAGAGAAACCTGTGAAATTCTATTCGTTTGAAGTGATTTCAAATGTAGTTGCTATTTAAAAGTTATAATCAAGTTTACTGTCTGAAATATTTCACTAGGTTTAATAAATAGATATAGTTTTTGACAGATTAGTTGAAGCTCTGGCTTTGGTGCTAAGGTGAGAATTCATCTAATGAACAACTTTAAGTATTGTAGTGCTTTTTTATTCACAACAATGGAATGTTTAATGTTGCTCATGCAATCAGGTTATTTGGATCCTAAAACACTTGATGAGGAAAACGTCGTTCAGTTTTTCTCCAGGAAGCAGTACATTAAATTCAAGAGTATCATATTAATTCTGTGACATTTCCTACTAAGAATAAGCTTTTTGTAGTCTGTAGTCAGTGTATGAGGTTAATAATGAGTTTTAAAAGTTGAAATGGGTATAGAAATCACCCTTTGATGTATTTTCATCTTAAACTAATTTCTTCTTTGGAATCATTTAAATATGGACCTGGAAAAGGGAAACCATAAGCTCCCATTTTTAAAAAGGGAAAAAAAGGAAGAACTAGGGAACTATAGGCCAGTCAGTCTCACCTCAGTGCCCAGCAAGACCATGGAGCAGATCCTTCTGGAGACTATACTAAGGCATGTGGAAAATAGGGAAGTGTTTAATGACAGCCAATACGGCCTCACTAAGGAGAAATCATGTCTGACAAATTTGGTGGCCTTCTATGACAGGGTTATGTCAATGGTGGATGAGGGAAAAGCAGCTGATGTCAACTACCTGGACTTGTGGAAAGCATTTAACACTGTCCCACGTGACATTCTTGTCTCTAAACTGGAGAGCCATGGATTTAATGGATGGACCACTCAGTGGATAGGAAATTGGCCGACTGGTCCCACTCAGAGAGTTGTGCTCAATGGCTCGGTGTCCCATTGGAGTTCAGGACGAGTGGCATTCCTCAGGGATTACTGTTGGGACTGGCTGTTTAACACCTCTGTCAGCAACACAGACAGTGAGATCAAGTGTACCCTCAGCAGGTTTGCTGAGGGCACCAAGCTGTGTGGTGTGGTGTTCCTTCCACTGGAGGGAGGGGCTGCCATCCAGGGAGACCTTGATGGGCTTGAGAGGTGAGCCCATGCAAATCTCATGAAGTTCAGTAAGGACAAGGGCAAGGTCCTGTGCCTGGATCAGGGCTCTCTGCTCTGCTCTCATGAGACCCCACCTGGAGCTCTGCATTCTGCTCCATGGCTCCCAATGTAAGAAGGACACAGACCAGTTAGAGTGAGTCCAGGAGGCCATGAAGGTGATCAGAGGGTGGCAGCACCTCTGCTATGAAGACAGGCTGAGAGAGCTGGGATTGTTCACCCTGGGAGAATAGAAGGCTCTGTGGAGACTTGATAGCACCTTCCAGTACCTAAAGGGTGCCCACAAGAACACGGAAAAGGGACTTTTTACAAGCACATGTACATTTAGGACAAGTTGTAATGGCTTTAAAATGAAAGACAGTAGATTTAATTAGATATTAGGAAAAAATTCTTTACTGTGAGGGTGGTGAGACGCTGGAACAAGTTGTGGATGTTGCATCCCTGAAAGGCTAGGTTGGATGGGACTTTGAGCAATGTGGTGTGGTGGAAGGTGTCCCTGCCCATGACAGAGAAGCTGGAACAAGATGATCTTTAATGTCCCTTCCAAACCAGACCATTCTGTGATTCTGAACACATAACTTCTAACATATAGAGTAGGAAAAAACTCTCCTGTCAAATACCTTCTCAGAAGGCCTGTCAGCTGCACCAATGTGTAGCTAATTCAGAATGACTTCAGAAAGCAAAATTAATCTTCCTATAGATACTTTCTGACAACTGGCTCATCTTTTCATATTATTGGCAAGAACCACATTAAGCCATTCTGTCACTGATCCTTTTTTCATTGTTCTAATTCCTTTGCTCAGCAGGGTAAACTACACATTCTCTTGGAAATTCCCTGATGGTAAGCTGAGAGAAGATGTATTCCATGTGACAGGACAGCTGAACGTGGGCTGAAGTGTCCACAATGAGGCCAGTTGTGTAGGATGGCTTCTGAGTCGCCCAGGTTAGCCCACGGATAGAAGAGCAGAATTCAGAACTGAGGATTAGGTGATACCTTTTTGGTTTGTTGTACCTAGCAGCAAGTTATAGTCATCATAAATTAATATATCATTTAGTTATCCTGATCCATTTCTCTGAGGATTTGATAAAACGTCCATTTTACCTGGTATATCATCTGACAGCAGCAGTGTAGACATAGATGCAAAAACAAAGGAAGCAACACATTCTAAGTCCAGAAGGAATTTGAGCACTTCTTAGTTACATGCAGTAGGGAACACTGAAAGCAAGTAAATTAAACTTTAGAAAACTAAAATTATGATTAAGGTATTTTGAGCTTGGGAAGGATCCCTTTCCTTTGGTACTGTGCTAGTTAGTTCTTCAGCTGTAAGACTGAAGAATATTTCTCTTTGGGAACATTGGCAGCTGTTGCTGTACGTGTGTGCTCCTGCCATCCCTGGCACAAATGCAGTCAGAAAGCACTGCAGCTTCCTGAAGAGAAACATTGCACAGCAGTGGCCTGTGATCAAGGAAACATTTTAAATTGGTCACAGGTCCATGCAAGTCTGTTTGAGGTCTTGCAGATCATACTTGGACCAAAGACTCACCTAGATTAAAACTTCCAGACGTCTATTTTCTGCTTTTACTGTAGCCTGTGTTTTTGAGGAAAACTTTTACAGTTTGAGTAGGTGTGTGTAATAAGTTTGTAACTCACATTTGTGCCATCTCATAAAATTGGGGGAAATGGCTTTGTAAACTTATTTCTAATCAGTGTCATAATTTCTAAATAAAAATTTTAAAGAAGCATAAGAAAAGTGGTGCTCTGTGTTACATTAATGTTAGGATGCTCAAACCTTCTTTAATTGTTCAATGTTTTAGACTTTCTGTTGCTTCTCCCACTTTTACTTTCTAGCAGTTTATGACTGGATTAGGAACCCAAGCATTAATATATGGGATAGAAACATGGGACAAAATTAAGCTCTCTACAGACAATCATTTTTTTCAAAAAAATAAGACTGAATACTCCCTTGACATTTGTTTCGTATCTTTCAGGCTATAAATTGGTCTGAAGAGGGTTTGGAGTGGCAGAGCTTGACCTACAAAGAAAGTTCTCTGCTCAGAGTACGACACCCACAGCAGAAGGGTTAAGCTGTTTGCAAACTTTAGGAGTTCCTAGCTGAAATTACTGCTTTTTTTTCCACCCCCTACTTAAGCTTATTTGTAGTTACATATTCTTTTTTTAATCCCAATTTATCTGCACTACTGCTCTGAATGAGTCTGAAATAGGTGATCAGTTTCTCTGTGGCAGAAGCCCTGCACTACTAAGTCAGGCTGAATAGCAGGATGGGTTTGCTTGGGCCTGGCACAATGTTGTGACACCCATGAGGGTTTTGCTGTGATGTTGTCTTCTGTCAAGCCAAGCTGGAACATGATGGAGCTCACTTGTGCCTGCAGAAGAGACTGTATGCATAGGTAGGCCCTTCTGTGCATATACAGCATGCCTTACTTTTCTGCAAGTCTAATTCAGTGATGGTAGTACCATCAGCCTTTTGTAGTAGCTCCTAATGAGCTGGCCAGGATCACTCTCCCATGATGCTGTCCCCCCTCATACTTTTTGCAGGTGTCACTCACAATTTCTGCACATTTTAGGAAGTTCAGGCATCTGTTCCCAAGTATGTTTAAATAAGAATGTTAGAGAACACTAGGGGTAAAACTGAAAGCTGAATGGATTTTGTACAAGGGAAGTTATCTCAGTTTGCTGATGCACATTGTCTACCTGCTGGGCGAAGGTTCGAGCACACCTTAACTCAAAGGTGTCTGTTTCCTTTCAGGCTACTGCCAGGTATCTTCTCCCAGGTATGTTCTTCCTTAGGTACCTTGTCGTAGTCACCTGTGCTAATGAGTTGTCAGCATTTTAGATGCCAAAATCTGGGCTGTTCTGCTACATTCATTCCATTTGGTCTCAGAGAAAACTAAGCACTCCTACAGGGCAGCCCAGCTCTCCTGAGGCAGGTGCCTGCCAGGGTGCACTAAGCATCTATTTGAAGCACCAAATATATTCTATTTAAAAAAAAACAACACTGAAATTCTTCATTTGCATAGTCATCAAAGAGGAATATAAAACAACAAAACATAATTTGAGATGTTGTTTACTGCTTAGTCCCCTGATGCATATCCAATGGAGCAGGAGTATAATTAAGGTGTAATTGATAACATACTGTGTCTCAGTCCAGATATTGCATCATGACTGGGACACATATACCTGTCCTTAAACTGTTTAATTCAATGTAATTTGCATTAGTGTATCTATTAAACCTTGTACCAAATGATTTATAATAATGTGGATAAACATTTAGAAAGGCAGTGGTATGTTATTGATAATAACAGCTTGGCTTGAACTATGCTTTCAGCAGGTGGGATGACTGAGAAGTGTTTGAAGCAAGTGGAGTCAGAAGTGAAATGTAGTAGGGCTTTTCATAAGCAGGTCAGCAGATAAGACTACTATGTTTTTTATGTCTGTCTTGAGTGGATTAGGGTAATTAGTATAATTGATTTATAAAATTAAAAATAATTTTCTTGTAGTATGATAAAAGGAGGGCTGTGCTTTTGCTCGTTGTTCCTGTTGCAATGAACTCATGTTCTTGTGCAGATTCCTGTTTGTGTGTGCCCAAAGACCTTCTTTGGAATGTTATCTCTAAACTTGAATTTAGTTAGCTGATATTTCATCCCCTGTGGGCTGCCCACCTGCTAGTTTTTAAAGTTTTTACTGCATAAGTATTGGTTTTCATTCTCATTTACAGCTCATATTGGCATAGCTGTTGTGCTGCTTTCATCTGTGCGTGTATCGTGTTCTCCTCCATTTGCGGTGTTGTGGTCGTAACACACTGAGTAATATTCTTCAATCACATGAGAACTGGGTTTATTTTTAACTCTTTTGGTTCATAGCTGAATTGCATCCTTTCTGGGGATACACCCTTTTTCATTCCTGCTTCTGTTCTCAGCTCAGATGGTTAGAGTACGAACACAGCAATCCCTCTTGCTGGATTACAATAAAATTGTTTCCCTTGTAGGATTAGTTGACTGTTAAATAGATTGCAATGATTTTCAAGGATATTAGGCACTCATAAATTATTGTAGTTATTTATATGTGTGTAAATGTATTTGTATATCTGCTTATATATATGTATTTTATAAAACTCAAACCATGTTTTTTCTTTTTTACTTTTCATAGAGGTCACATCTGATACTAATGAATACAAAGAACAGGTATAAGTTTTTTGTGTTCTATGTCTTTACTGCTTTTCATTGGGTTTGGGGCTCATCTTGCTCTGGATTCTTTGGTACTTTGGGGTGAACTTGCTTTTTTTGGTGTTGGGAATATGTAGCATCACTCTTGGTACCCAAAGGTCACGGGATTTGACTGGTTTCATTTGCATGATCCTTTCATACTTGCTTGTGGAGTGCCACTGTGGGATTGCAACTCTCTTGATCTCTAAACAGTAGTGCTGAGTAGCTTTGTCCTAAAACATCTTCACAGTTCGGACCTGTCACCGCTCCAGTTTTTTGTGCTTTGTGGATCAAAACTCTGCTCTTCTCACTGTGGCAGGAAACGTATCACAATTCTTTCTTTTGTTTATCAGAGCTTAATATTCCTCCAAATGAAAGCAAACTATCGTGAGACTCACAGCAACCACTGAAACTACTGTGCCACTCAACCTCTCCCAATTACCAGGTTGTAAACCCTGCTGTATATTGAATGAGAAGACATTTCTATTTTGTTGAAGATAGTTCAATGAAAGTATCCTCTCTAATATTAAGAAAAGCTTGAAATCCTCCCTCCCAAAATGCTCCTACAAGTAAGAAAACATGTATAGTTGATTCTGTGTTTCTTCCAGAAAACTCTGGTTGTGAACATACTATAAACAGAATGTAAGAGGCTTTGTCTTTACCAAAGGTTGTTAGGATAAACAGTCTTCTACAGAAAAAAAATTAAAAAATCAGAGGTGGCTTATCAATAAATGTAGAATAACAGAATATGATTCACTAAAAGCATATAAGATAGTGCATACTTTTTCAGGAAAATAGTTAATTTCTATTCAGACATACATCCATTTCCCTGACATAAGTTTAAAAAAAAAAAAAAAGGAAAAGGCAATTAATAATAGTTATAGCTATCTGGGAAATACTGTCCAAGCTCATAGGAACTTAAGGTAGATGGAGGGTGTACACCTCAGAAAACTAAGTTTTAAAGCTTTGGAGCATGAACCAAACTTTGTTGGTTTTCAGGTTGAGCAGGCCTGTTTCTTTGTGTAAGCTCTTTCATTTTCTAAGTATTCAGTAGGGCTGTTGTCAGGGACCTGACACTGAACCAGATGAAAAAGTAACATTCGCAATGTGGAAATGAACATGTTCTGAGGTGCCCATTGACAGCTGAACCTTTTCTACTTTATTGTCAGGGAACTGAATTAGCAAAGCTTGCTCCTTGCTTTTATGTAGAACTTGCTGCACTCAGCTGCAGTTTTATCCCTTCGCTGTGTAAGCTGCTGTAATGTGCTTTATTTAAGACATGGGACTCCAGTGAGAAGGTGTAGCTGCATAGAATGCCAGTACTGCCTCACTGTGGGAAAATTCTGAGAACTGTCACTGATTTCTAGGGTGTTTATGAGTGTAGGTAAAAGTTTTGATAGTTATGAAGTTCTTAATTGGCCTGTATACCCTTTGCCTGGGAGCTCACTCTTGCTTTGTGAGACCATGAGAAGGCGAGAGGATGAAGCAGGACGGGCAGGTCCAGCATGGTGCCATGGGGATGCAGCTCTGGGCATGGCCCTCTCTGAGTACAGGCAGAATTAACTGTGCCTCCTGTGTCTGCCCAGCTGTACGAATACTTAAATATGACATTTTAATATTAAGGTATGTTTCTAGCTAGGAGGAAGATTTAGGTGTTTTTGCTGCTCATGGCAAATACTGATTTTTTTAGAATCAGATAAGCAGCAGCCTGTGAACTAAATAAACTTCAGCTCATGTTCAAAATACCTTTGAGCTGAATATAAGAAATAAGTGAGGCTTAAATTGTACCTGGGTTAAATACCTTAGGAAAGTTTGGGGAGGGGGGAGTACTGGGGTGCCCCACTCATGGAACCCTTCTGGAATGAGCAGTCCACAATGGAGCGGGTAAGGACTATCGATATTTGAGTGCAAACAGCACAATGTGTATCAGTAGGCCTTGAAACCCACAGATAAGTGTCTCTGTATTAGGAGGGCCATGAAAATGATGAGCAGTCCAGAGGGGAAGCTGTATGAGGAGTGGCTGAGGTCGCTCTGCTTGTTCAGCCTGGAGGAGACTGAAGGGAGACCTCATGGCAGTCACAGCTTCCTCACCAGGGGAGGTGGAGGGGCAGGTACAGATCCCCTCTGTGTGGTGACCAGGGACAGGACCCGAGGAAACGACATGGAGCATTGTCAAGTGAGACTTTTAGGCTGGGTGTGAGGGAACGATTCTTAACCCAAAAGGCAGCTGGACTGTGGTGTAGTGGTGAGCACTCCGGTCTCTGAGTCCCAAAGTCGCGAGTTCGAGTCTCAGTTGAGGACAGCCTCGGCAGTTGAATGCCTCCCAGGTGATCAACAGTTAACTACCCCTTTGTTAACTACTGGCATGGACAGTTAATGGCAGGGGAGAGAATTTACGTAATAATTCCAAACTACAACAACACTGGAACAGGCTCCCCAGGCTTGGTGCTCTGACCACGTGACTACCGGAGTTCAAGAAGCATTTTAACAGTGCTCTCAGGTTCATGGTGTGATTCTTGGCACTGTCCTGTGCAGGGTCAGGAGCTGGACTTGGATGATCCTTGTGGGTCCCTTCCTGTAAGAGTCTTACACCTTCCAGCTCAGGATATTCTATGATTCTATGAGTATCAAGTTAGAAAAATAAAGCTTGTGATAGGAAGGAGTAGAACTTCTCACAGTCACAACTCAGCAAGGGGTTAGTAAAATGAGAGCTACATGTTTTTTTTTCTTCTAATTCTTTCTTGTCCTGGTAGTGCTAAATTAACTTCTTTAAATTGCTGTCAATTTAATTATTGTAATGTTTCTGAGAAAAAAATATGCCTAAGTATAAATATTTCCAATTTTTATCTTTTTTTTTCTCATTTGTAAAGATTTTATTTTAGTGTTATTTATCATGTACTTTTATCAAGTAGATTTGAATCTGAGACAATATGGGGAAGGGGGGGGGGAATTAGAACTCACTATTTGTGCAGTTCTTCTTTTGTTTATGTGTTAATTTCTAATTATTTGCAGTCTCAAGAAAAAAAGAAAACAGGGTCTTATATGCATCAGGATTCTGTGTAAATTGTTTCTTTGTGTTGTTCTTCTGGGAAAGCACAAGGAAGCTGTTTCATATATGTATGAAATGTTTGGATAGTACATTTACTCATGCAGTGCTTGTATTGTATTAACTTAATTTGTGTTACTGTATATTTGTAAATAACGTTGTTGGAGCTGGATTTTGTGAGTAAGTCTTAATAGTTTAATTTCTTTCAGATCTGTTTGCAAACTACCACATAATTGGGCTGGTTTATTGATCTCACAGAGATTACGTGTCTGACACTGCACCAGTTAATAAATGGTTTTGTTGCCTTTCTTTAAACTGAGTCTTTGAGAACACACAGTTCTGTTATGCTGTAGAATTTAAATTGCTTATGTACTGGAATATTTACTACCCTCTTTGTTGTTTCATTTCAGAATGACCTTATTTAAAAATGTATGAGGCTATTTATAATCGACTCTGTGGCAGTGATTAAAGAGGTGTGAATAATAGCTTATTGGAAGTTGACAGCTCCTTGTTTGCTAAACTGCTGTTAGAACGTTTATGCTGCTCAGTTGTACCTCATTTTTCTGAGGGGAAGCTGCATTTTGACAAGTGCATAGAACAGGTATATGTGGCTGACATTTTTATTATTTAAAGAAAACCGTTTTGCTTTATTTCTTTAACTGCATAAAGTTAATTAATTGCTTATTCTGTGTCTAATGATCTGTCTGTAGTGTGCTAATAAAACAAGAATGAACAAATTCATTTTTACTTGGAAAAATCAGATGTTGTTCTTTCCAAATAGAAATGGTAGCTCCAAGCACATTTGATCAAGCAATCAGGCATCTGTCTTTCTGAGGAGAGTAAGGCTGGTCTCTGATGTTTCTGATCAAGATTAGGATTCTGGATATCTCTTACTCCAGGGAGGTAACCAGGTACTTTTTTCTTTGCTATTCAAAAATAAGAATCAAGGAACAAAGAACTGTGACTTATTTGTATTACATGTTGAAGTAATTCAGTTTTTTCTAACAGCGTACATGGATACCAATAAGTTTGTAGGCAAGACTGACAATCAGATAATACTCAGTGTTTATCCATACAGCCAATAAGCACAAATAACTTGCTGGCTTCTGCCATCAATAATATCTCACTTGACCCAGTGGACCCATTTTAAAGGTGAAGAGTAACTAAAGCTCCTGTTCACTCTTGTGTCTTGGCTCATGGGAATAAGTAGTTCCTTACATGTCTGTACACCCCATGGTATTAGAATAAAAGATAAAACTTTTTAACTTATTTTGGAGAGAGTATGTCAGAATATTGCAAAGAATTCCATCTGCATCGTGAGTTTCTTGCAACTAAAACTTGATAGTCAGTTTTCTTCATTACAGCATTGTCTTTTAGCAGTGACCTGACCATCCTTTAAATCTTAATATGCACATCAGAACTGTTTATTCAAATTGTTTAAGAAGTGCTGCAGAAATTAATAATTTCATATTGGCTTATTACTAAGAACGTTTCTGATATTACTGCACTGTCATGTCTAATGGTACAAGTCACAGGAGAATTATAGAAAGAATTTATAATTTTTCTAGATCCATGAAGAATTCTTAATAAAATAAGTGGCTACTTAGAGATGCTGTGATACAGGTCATCTCTGTATGTGTTAGCCCATAATTTCATGGATTTTACCCCTTAAGGCACTCAAATGAGATATTGCAGAATTAATATTCAGAGTGCACCAAGTTAATGGACTACTGTAAGACCTAGGTATTGTTTAAATAAATACATTGTAATAGTAATCTTCATTGCTTCTCAAGAACTAGATTGTGTTTTTTACAGAGAAGGAATGCTGTTTCCTAGGTGTGTTCAGATTATGATAATGTATTTTTTTCAGTTCTTCTGGTTGATAATAACATTTTTCATTCAGCTTCCTCAAAATGCTGCCCTGCTTTAGGTGGCCAAAGATGAATGTGATGTCTCAGTCAGGAGCTGGCTTGTTTGTAGCACTGAGTGTTTCCATTGAAGGTAGTCAGTCAAAATACTTGGAAATTCTCCTACGGAAAGGAATCTGAATATCATATGGCTTGAACTTTCTTCGGGCATGTATGTAGAGGTGTGTCAAAATTATGTAGCTTTTCCAAACAGACAGAATTTAATTTTTTAAAAAACGTTATTGGAATATCAAAATTCTAGAACTATGTATGTTTTTTTAAGTGCTTACAATGCTTTCTCATGAATGTATGTTGTTTATTTATGGCTTGTTCTCATAAAAATGCCCTACATTCTACTTTTCCATCTAAAAACATATTGCCTGAACTTGCTGTTGAGGATTGGGTTCAGTATCTGCTGTCATGTCTTATTTTTTTATTTCTTCAAGGTTCCTAACTATTCTGCTCTCCTCTTGTATGTTTAACCTCACTTCTGGGTTACTTGGAAATGCAGTGCTGCTGTCCTTCCAGTACAGTAGGCATAGTACAAGTTGATTATTTATCTTAAATTCTTACATTTATCTGAATTTTTTGTCTTAAATTGTTCATCATCTTGGTCACCCTGAAAATCTTGTGTCTCAAAAGTCACTGTCATTGCTCAAAACTTATAGTCACAGAGTTTAAATCAATTTTGTGTTGAGAAAGTTTGGTTAATTTTACGGGTTTTAATGGCTTTAAGTTGACGTGAGTGGTAAAACGACCTTGTAGTAGGTCAGAGAAAGAACCTGGACTGAAGCCAGTGTGGGAAACACATGTGTTTCTGTGCACTGTGTAGTAAACGAAAAGTTTAATTACCCACTCCACTCCTTCTTTATTTTTTTCTCTTTCCTTGTGTGGCCCTGAGTTTGTTAATCAGCAGACCTCCTAAGCGAGCCAGATGATGTATCGTTACAGCACCTTTACAGCCGCTGGTTTCCAGAGCACGGCGATTCCCTGCAGTGGCCTGAACTAGTGGCTTCCTATTAGAGTACAGTGTTTACTAATTGATCTAAATTTAGCTGGTGAAACAAAGTCAATTTTTGCTTTTACACTGAAGATTTTTTTAAGTCACATCATATTTAAACTGTAATGCGGAGCCTTGTGGGTCTCTTCTAAATTCTTTTCTCTTTATCTCTCTAGTTTTCTTGTCCTCCAAAAAGAACCAATGTGTCATTTATGGCAGCTTGCAGAAAGATGGATGATCTGTAGACAAAGGTGTATTTATCAACTCCTATTTTCAGGGAGGAATTTTTATTTCACCTCACGTGTCTCATGGTGGAGTTAAAAAAATAAAATTGCAGGAAGATATTTCATAGGTATCTCTGTTTTTACCAGTCCGAAACAAATGTCTCAAGCTTCTACACAATGTCTCTGACCACAAAGGTTCATCCTAATAATTCTCTTTCTTAACAGCCTGGGAGTTCAGAAAAGTTGTACATCTGACTTTGGATCCCAAGAGCAGTATTGATTTCTTTAGACATTTTACCAGGTAACACTTCATACTGGCCATAACACCTTTGAGTGTTCTACTCTCTGTGGTGAAGGAAAGTTACGGCACAGAATCTTTCCATACAATCCTTAGCCCAGTGGAAATGCATCTTTTTCCCTCTTGCCTTTCCCAGAAGTGCTATTTCTGTCAGGCAGCCTTGCACAGTTGTGGGGTTTTTCTTTTTAAACGTCTGTCTCATCCTTCCACCTTCATTTTGGCGGTTTATCTCTCATGGGCATATTGATTTCTTATTCAGTGACAACTTCTCAGTAGCCATGCTCACTGTCTCTGCTTGTGCTCTAATCCTCTAATCCCTGCACCTTTCTCTGATGGCATCACAGCTCCAAAAAAGTCTAAATTCCCCTACAGAAGTAGTCCAGAGTTGATGTAGACCCTTCTGTGATCCTGATTGCTTTAGGAAATCATGTTTATTTTAGTTACACTTGTAACCATAAAGGTGTCTCAACAGCTCCTGGGAAAAACACAACATTAGATAGACCTTACAAATGGGTGTGGGTATGTTCCTGGAAAAATCATCAGAGATTGGAAAACGTATTTCAATTTTCAGAAGAGATTCAAAAATCAGGTCTGGTCACATTTGAATGCTTCATTCTTCTTCAAATTCGGTATTCCCTTATTCTTTTTCCCTCAGGAAATTAGAGGTTTTTAAGACTAGAGGTGTTTAATATCTGAGATATTAACAGCCAACTCTCCGTTATTAAGACTCACAAATGGAGTAACTAGGTTAACATGTTTTATATTTTTTAGCATTGTTATTATGGTTGTTACTCCTTTTTGTAGCATGTCAGTGAATTGCAGTTGCACTGTTCTGATAGAGCAAATAAGATTCTTAAAAATTAAAATCTGTGTATAAAATTAAAGTATTATATACTCTAAAGTAGCTACAGGTTACACTATGCCTTGGCTGTCCTCAGTAGCTCTTTGGCTTGTAATTTTAATCAGATAGCTCTTGAGAAATGGCTGTGAAGCAATAAAAAAACAATTCAGAAGGTATTTGAAAGTTTTTCTTCCTTTCTAGAAGTTCTGTCTATTCATAAGAGACCAGATACAGTAAGTTTGGAAATCATTTGCCTTCTAAACAAAACAGCTTTACTTGTAAAGCACATACTCCCACTGAGGCTTATTAGTGATCAGCTGGTTTTGTAGTAGCCTTTACAAAGAAAAGTTTTGAAGTGACTGCCAGATGTTTCTTATTGTCCTCCTCAGTCTGACTGTCTTTTCCATTCATTTATAAAATGCTGGCAAAATTAAATTTAAGAATGCCTCTAATGCATGCCAAGTCATTTACATGAATAAATATGGGGTCAGATATTTTCTCTTTTTTTTTTTCCTTTGTAAACTGGTCTCTTTGTTTAAGCTACCCTGTAATTGATCCTTTGTTAGATTGTTCTTTATTGCTGTTCATTCACCTTACATATGAATTTCAATGTCAAATGAAACAGATAAGCTCTTTTAAATTAAACTCTTGTAATGTTTAACTTCATCCTTGTGTAGCCAGTGGGAATTTGAAGGTGTTGGACTAAACTGAATAGAGTTATTCATCAGCATTAACAAGTCTTGAACATACCTGCTGCACAGTAAATTTCCAATATCACAGTTAAAATCTCAGTTCTCTTTTATGGACTGACATATTAAATCATCTTCATTTGCTGGACTGTTTTTTAAAGTATTTTAAAATGTTGGTTAGGAACCTTTTACAAGCTTTACTGTGCCATGTGTTGATCCTGTGCAAACGTCGGTCTGTGCTTTCTTGGAAATTCAGTGTATCATGTAGTTGCATACTACTCAAAGTAATTATGAATATTTAAGAAAGGTTTTAGCATTAGCTTATTAGCTACTGTTCATTCAGCTCATATTACTCATGTTAACACTAACAGAAGAATGTCAAAAAGCTCCTATTTCTTCCTTCCTGTGTTTTGTGCCAACACTTAATTTGCCCCTCCAAATAATAATTATAGATAATCTGCAGTCTCTCTTTTATATTCAAAAGAAAGTTAGCAACAAGTGAATGGAAGATTAGAAATATTTTTGCCTGTGGGGATTCGTTTGGGGACTGGAAAATCCTTGTGCCTATGCCAGTTAGAGCCCTTTTGTCTTGTCCTCTGTGTTTTTGTGAATTTCCCCTCAGTCTCCTCCAGGCTGAACAGACCAAGTGCCCTCAGCTGCTCCTCATAGGGCTTCCCCTCCAGACCCCTCACCATCTTCATTGCCCTCCTTTGGACACTCTAATAGTTTAATATCTTTCTTATATTGTGGTGCCCACAACTCCACACAACATTCAAGGTGAGGCCACTCCAGTGCAGAGCAGAGCAGGACAGTCCCTTCCCTCGCCTGGCTGGCAATGCTGTGCCTGATGCCCCCCAGGACAGGGCTGGCCCTCCTGGCTGCCAGGGCACTGCTGACTCATATTCAGCTTGCCATCCACCAGGACTCCCACGGCCCTTTCCACAGCAATGCTCTCCAGCCTCTCATTCCGTAGCTTTTTCTGCTGTGTGAGTTCATACAGAGATAATATCATGTCATCATGTTATGTCTGCTCTGAAGTTCCTGGCTTTGCAAGATATTTCCTTATTCATTAAGACTCTTTTGATATATAGACTTATCATTCTTCAAGGCTAGCCATGCTGGTTTCTCAGGATGTTATTTCACATTTTAAGGAAAATGGTCTGAAATAGTTTGCTAGAACATCTAATAGCTTGCTAGTTCATCTAAGTAGCTTACGTTGAGAAGTGAATGAGGTTTTTTTTAATTTAGGCTAGTGCCTATATTATTTCTTTGTGCTAGAGTGCATATGTGAGTGGATTTCAGCAAGAGGCTCTTGTATGTGTTCCTCTTCCTTCTTGCAGCACTTTGTGCTGGTTTGAATCTTCCTCTCTGTGATGGGGAGCAGCTGTAGTGTCAGTGTCAGTGTGGCTGTGCAAATCCTGAAAGCTTATGGCGTTCTATCCGTACCTTCTTTGGGAACCTGACTTCTTTGGAAGCATGTGCTAGAAAAGACTGCGAAATCTTGAAATGGATAACTAAGGGTTCTTCTTCAACATGGGGGCCAAAGAGCTGGTTTGTCATTTTTTGGTCCAAAAATCTAGGTATAATTCCCTTCGCAGGGAGATGTAGTAGCTGTATGTGAAAAATCCAGATTACAGTTTTTAAAGACATTAACCCTGCCCTTGCAAGCATCTATCATAATTTACTTACCCTCAGAGAGAGATAAGCTCTTACTAACGGGTGCTGTGGACTACATTGACAGTCTTTTGAAATTAAGATGTTAGTATAGCAAAACATATTTATTTCTTCTATATAGTATCAGAAATATGCATTAGGTTTCATTCCAATTTGTATAATATACAAAGTTTTATTTAAATGTATAAAAGTTCACTAAAATAGAACTTCCCATTATTATTTTAGCAATGTATGTAATCCTCATGGAATGCATCTTTTGAAAATTAAACTGTTCCTTAAGCTTTATACTTCCATTTAAACAGGATAAATGAGACCTTTCGTAATCTCATGTAGCCACCTGTTTAAATAGAACACTGGGGATTGTCTACCCTTGAAATCTGGTAAAACAGTGTAAATCCACTGCGTATTTTTTTACTGGCTCTTAATTCATGTTCCTACACTGCAGTAGGTTTCTGGGAATGATAGCTGTTCATTATCTTGCAAAGCAAACAAGCCACACTTAGAAGTTAGGTGGTGCTTTATTTCTCACTTCATGCAAATAAATTATATAAATGGTCAGTGATTTTGTATTTCAAAGGAATTGAAAATCAGTAACGTGAAAAATCTGTATTCTAAAAAGGAGTATTGCAAAAATATAGTAGATAGTTCAAAATTGGAGAGACTTGGAACTTGTCATACCACTCCCAGACAGTAATTTTCTGCTGCCAGTGTTTTGGTTGATTAGCTGTGAATATAAATGCAAACAATTATGAGCATGTCATATATGAATATGTGTAATAAACTCATGTTGTCCAAGGTGCAAAGCGGCATGTAGCGAACCAGATCATTCGAATTACATACTAAAACTGTGTTCATCCACACTGATATTCTAGCATCCATTTGTAATCCTTATTTTCAGAAGAAGTGAATTGGGAATGTTTGCTATAACAGTTTTTCATGATAATAACATACAATCTCTACAAATAAATTACCCTGATTCCTAAAGTCGGGACTTATTTTGAAAACTGAAACCTAGAACACCATTACTGTCTGAAGGTAGAGGGAAGCCAAAATGTAGCTTGTCAACTTAAAAGGTAAATAAAAAATAAAGTCCCTTCACTGTGTCATAATTAGGGAACAGCCAAGGGAGCTACTTGAATACTGTAGTGTTTAGACCTGTAGTCAGAATAAGTAGGTGACCATCATGCATTTGACAAACTAGCTCTCTTTCAAGAGGTATGTTTAAGAAGTTACTTGGAGATTAGGAGAAAATGTTGTGAAATATGAAATGAAAACAAATTTATACTTTCTAAAGAAATTTAATTTTATAATTTATAAATTTAGGTTATATTCATGTGAAATCTGTTTGAAATTGTGTAATTTACTGTGGTACTTTAGGAATGAATGATAAAGAAAAATGTCATTACAGTGATATCTCTACCATGTATATAATTTTCTTAATGCTGAATACTCTTCTGGTGCCCCCTTATGATAGTCATAAAACATTGGGGACAAAAAAGAATTGCTGTCATAGGCTGTTCTTGTATATAAAATGTGCCTTTAGAGTGTTGATCTTCAGCTTATATCTAAGAGGATATCAAAATTTTATAAGCCAAACTGGTGCTCCTGTATTTCAGTCTTTTTATTATCCTTTAAATATATATTTACTGAATATAAACCTAGGTAATTATGTAATAAAATAACCAGTATTATGAAATATATCATACACACTTATATAAACATATGAACTGTATCTTCCTGAAAAATTAACTTGGCAAATGGTATTTGAATTGATTGAGTTAACACCACAGAAAAGTTTGGTTAAAAGGTGATAATTTCTACTAACCTGACTTTTTCCGTGCAGTGCCAAAATATGTGAGTCAAGTTTTTCAGTACGGATTAAAGTAATTATCAAACTGTAACGCAGATTAAGTCTTCAATGAGGATAAATCCAAAGCACCTGTGTTAGAATTGTGTTCAATTTAGCTACAGTTATGAACAGGTACAGGATATTGCACTTCTTTGACGAGTTGGTTGGTATGACAGAAATTGTATGTAATTTTGATGTATGTGGTTTATGCCTGTATATATCTTAAAATTAGTACGTCCATCTTGCTGCAGTCAAATAAGTTCCTCTTCCCAAGCACATTCTCCCAAATGATTGAAAGCCATTGAGACATAGTGCCAGTTAATGATGTAATTTTCTATGGCTAATCTTTAATTGATGACATTTTTCTGTGTGTAAGAGTTAATTTTTGCTCTAGTAAGAAATCATGTATTTTAGAAATGTGTCTTTGGGAAAGTAAGTAATGCTCTTACCTCTGAAATACTTCTCTTGGCTAACTTTTTTTAATATGAGAGAAATTGTATAACGGAAAAAATGTCAACTATCTAGAGTGGTAGCATTTTGAACACAGAGCAGAATGGTCCAGTCACCAGTGGAAAGGTAGTTTTTGAAGAGTAAAACAGACTGTTTGACACATGGAAATACTTCTTCCTTCTCAGCCTTTCCTCAGTTTAGTTCACTGTTTCCATTTGTTCAGTAATTGGAGGTACTAAAAGATGAAGACTTCTCAGATATTTATATGTTTTATGCTTAATTTTTATGGTCACGATGCTCAGTTGTCTTGGAGTCAGTAAAGCACTGCCGCCCTCAGACTGTTCTCAGCTGTGAGGACACCCTTTGGATGTGTAGATTCATTTTTCCAGTCTTCCAAATAAACTGATTAACTATATAATTAATACTAGTAACAGAAATGCAAACTTACCAGCTATGAAATAGGACATGAGGGAAAGGTTTCTACTTTCTTCCTCTTTAATTTGGAGAAGAGAGTGACTATATAATTTCTGCCTACCCAGAATTGGTCCCTGCAGTATATTGTTGAAAATTCAGATTTTTAAAAAAAATCATAAAGATTTTTCTGTTTGTGCCCATTCAGATTTATGGGAGAATTATGTGTTCTTTATAAAGTGAAAAATGGGCAGAGAGCAGATTTAGTCAAAAGTTCCTGCCTTGGCATTACATGGCTGTCCCACCTTCTGTTTGATATTTATTCCGTCCACATGGATTCACAAATATAAGTACTTGTAAAAACTTCACGTTGCAGAGGAGGAGTTTTGTCACCTGTAATGAGTGAACACTATTCTGCATTTTATGAGGTTACCTGAGGGACAGCATGTAAAATAAGTTTTTTAAAGCTTCCTGACAGCAGCAGTTGACATGGAATTACACAGACAGAGTTAAGTTCTCATTTCTAGAAAGCTCTTGGCTTGTACAATGGTGATAACAGGCAAAGGGTACAGTTAATTTTCTCATACACCTTTGGCTGTCTTGTTCCTGAATGTTGATTTCTTTCTTATGGGACCATTTTTAATATTTTCAAGCCAATAAGCACCTTGTAATAATACCATTTTTCAAATTATGCTGCCGCTGAGAATTTTTGTATTTGCATGTAGAATTTGCATCAGTCCAGAGACCATAAGGAGAGAATATTTGGACACAGTTAGCTTTTTCATTAGAAAAAGGACCATCATTTGCAAATCCAATGGAAAATTTACTATTGCAAGTCCCTCTGTGTCACTGAGAGACTGGAAGGCTTCATTTTGCAAAGCTATGAAGTTTCCATTTTTAGCACAGAAGAGCTGCAAAGTAGTGAAAACTCTTACAGCACCTTGCTGAAAATTGCATTTCTTAAGTTACATTTTGAAGTAGCCCTAACAAGAGAAATACTTCAAAATCAGGTTGTTTTTATATTATTATGTAGGTATACATTTCCAAATCCAATTGTAAGCTCTCAAACCTGAAAATATATATGTAAGTATGTTTATGTATGTATATGTGCATAAACATGTTTTCCTGTATTTTAAGATGATTATCAGCCCCAGACTAAATACCTGAAATGTTTGTGTGTGTACCCTTTCCTGCGCATCTCTGGACTTGTGTCAGTTCTACACGCAGCTAAATTTTCATTTGAGCACTGGAGTTGACTTTTTAAGTCGTTTCCCACCCTTGTAAGGTCTATAAATTTGTAACAAGTAGCATTAAGGCACCACTGATGGCAGGAACTCCCCCGTGTCTGCCCCACTGGGAAGCCTTGAACTCCTTCTGGGTTTCTAAGTAGCATTACCAAATATTCCTGTTTCAGTGCAATTTCACATATAGGACTAAGTTACCCTAAAGTGACCTATGATAAGAACAAAGGCAGCCAACAGCAAATTTAATCACTGAGGCTGGAATATTTGCCAGATTTGCTCTAAGTATCACTTATGTCATCTCAGAGTGAAGTGCCAGAGCTGTAGCCGTTACCCTCATTCTGGGGAGCTGGTCGTGACTTAAATCATCAGGCTTTGCTCCAGACTTTGCCATCAACATTAAGGATCAGTTTGTTTTTAGTGTCGAATGCTGATTGATTTTAAAACCACGATTCAAAATTGACAAGCAGAAAAATTCTATTTACACCATTGATTTTAACGTGTGTTGGGTAAGCCAAGCCAAACATCCAGTCTCTGTTTTGGTAAAGTATTTAGAGTACATTTTAGTCTTCAGTCTCCTTGCAAAGCATTTATTTTTAACTCAAAGTTTCTTTGAGTTGACCTGAGGACCAAATAATCCAGTACATGTGTATTGAGGTGATTTTTATACCTTAGTGCTTAGTAAGTTTCTTGAATTTTATGGGTTTTAATGTGTCAGAATATTCAATTAAAGTGTGTGTCAAGCTGCATTTGCCTTGACATTAGTGTTCACTTAAGAGGTGTAAAAACATTTTGAAAGAGGCTTTTATTAGTTAAACAAAATTATCAGAAATGTGCTCGGTACATGTAAATATTTAGACTTATATTTTTTCAACTTCGTGTATTTATACAAACACAAGTGGGAGATGTAATTCTGATGACTTCAGGCAGAGGAAGGACTGAATCCAGTTTCCCTTTTCCTGTGTGAGCACACTCACATGTGTATATGTCTAAATAAACATGAGACAACCTTTTATTTATATAGTTCTGTTTTCCACAGTTATAGCACTGTTCTTAAAAGCAGAATTACTTTTTTGAAAATTGCAAGTATGTTCTTAAATTAAATTTTGAATGGATTGCTTCAGAAACTAATCTCTGGCAGGCCTTTTGTTCCTGAATGATTTAATTGAGAGCATAATACAGTTTCCTCACACTTTGCACAAGATCTCGCTGTGTACTTTTAGTGAATTCATCAAGCTGCCCAATGGAATGTTTTTTGCTGCCTCCTCTCTCCTCTGTAGTGCTGCTGACCATCCCAGGGCTACAGGAAGTCACCCTGCTCCCTGAGAGAGGCAATGACAGGGTTGTGAAGCAGCAAGTATTTTCACTAAGGGTTGCTTGTACCTGTTTGAGGAATAAAGTGTTGCAAATAGTCAAGCCAGTAGTATGGCAGATAAAATTCTAGGTGGATAAAAGTGAATTAATGTATGTGGAGGGAAGGTTCTGTGATGGATTCTGAGCTCAGTGTTACCGTTCCAGAACAGCACTGGGTTTATTATCTGGGTTTACAGAGAATAAACCTTTAGTAATGCCAGTTTAATTACTTGTGTAAGTCAAGAAAAGCCCTAGAATATGTTTGCATTATTAGAAAGGGATAGAGAAGCAAGCAGTGCACTGTGATGCCGCCATTCTAATCCAAGATGAGTGCTGGGGGCAGTTCTGGGTTGTCACCTCTCCCCCTGTAAACACAGTGATGCAGCAGAACAGAAGAAGGTCCAAAGAGGGGCAGCAAAAATGGTCAGTGAAACAGCTTCTGAATGAGTAACAAGTGGGCAAAGGCTCCTCTCGTATGAAGTGCATAAAATCATGAACAGCATAGAGGACACAGGCCGGGTGGATTTGGGGGACGCCCACTGAATTCAGGGCAGAGCAGGTTCAAAATCAACGGAAGAAACTTACTCTTCCTGCAACACAGAGCTGTGAAACTGCTTGTTTCTGAATAATATGGGTGCCAAAATTTTCATGAGTTCAAGAAGTAAGCAGGCAAATTCATGGAAAATGAAGCTCTTAGTAGGTATGAAGGCAACATGTCTCATTTTCTCATTTCCAGAAGCCAAAAAACTCCAGGCAGAGAATTTTAGTAGAAGCATCAACATATGCCTTCTCTTTTCTTAATCTCTTTCTTGTGTTTTTCCTTCAGATGGTAACATGGTCCTGTAATATTGTTGCATGTCAAGTGCATGTATTAAACTGAGAGGAAAATTAGGAAAAGAACATACAGGTCTAATTTTACTGAAGCTACTGGGCAGCTTGTCAGTGGAGAGGCAGAAGTATGACATTTCATTCAGGAGTAGTAACAAAATTAATAGTATATCCTAAAATCTAAATATGAAGTATTGAATGTTAAATTATTAGGTTTCAAACTTTGCAATATGTTTTGCTTAAAATATTTTTCAGACTGGAACTTAATATTATATAGGTGCAGATTTTCAGTTGGGCTGACAGAGAATTTAAATGGTTTCCAAGAGATGACTGTAGACTCTCAGCAGAAATCCATGAACCAAGAATTCACTTCAGGGAGTACAGGAGTCGTTCCAGTTTGTAGAATCAGGATTTTTTTTCTGAGAGTATACCTGCATAAGCTTTCAAAACTTTTTATAGGAAAAACCTTTAGAAGTAGGATTTCTAAAAGATCAGCTTCAGAATGTAAATCTCCAGCCTGTTCAGTGCTGAGATACTGAGCCCACACAACTCAAATGTGTTGGTTACGTGGTGTTCAACATCTTAAAAAACTCAAGGCTGTTTGTGTTAACTCACAAATCCTAAGAGTTTGTGGGTTTTTTCAAGTGGAAGTAGATGGAATTTTTTGATTAAATACGGAAAGGTGTAAAAGAGATAGGTAGTAAGAGTGCTGGACCAGAGTCTCCATAAAAGACAGTGACCATTGTCAGGTATTGAAGAAAAGGTTGTAATAAGTTCAAAGTGTCCTTCTGTCCTGTGTGATTCCAGATCCTGGTGTTCCATGTTAGACATTTGGGCTTAATTCCATGAAATCCTGTTCTCTTTTTAGTGTAGTTCTGTCCTGTTGCCACTGATCTCAAATTATTATCATGCATATGCCATCACGTGTTTTTATCTTGTTGAAATGAGTACATTTCTATCAGGATTTGAGTGGTATGAACTTGATGGGGTCATTCTTCGTGTTGGGAATGTCATCTTTCGTGTCTTGTAGTGATTCTGAGGGCAGGTGTGGAAGGGGAAGCAGCAAGTGGGTACCTGCTGACACTTTTTTCGGGAGCTTTCCTTCTGTTGCCTCCCAGGTCACTTGTCTTTTTGGGGATTCCCCAGTTACAGTATGTGTTATGGAAACAGTGAGTCCTGTAGTCTTTCATCACCACAATATGAGTGTTTGCCTTGAATTTTCTGGGTTTGCTGGTTTTAAATCAAAGAACTAACAAGTATTTTCCTTTTGAATACCATCTCAGAATTTGACTAGGCATATGTATCATAGTTTCCTAGCTGTATTCAAACAGCAAAGTAAAATATATATCTTTTTAGCTCTTTAATCACTACTCCATTTGAACACGTTTCTTTTTTGATTGGATTGTGCAATATCATAAATCTGCTCTGCATTTAGGACTGTAAAAATTCAGAAAGCAGAGCTAATTTTCTGCATTTCATTTTGCAGTCATTTGCTCTTAGAGAAGGAAAGCTCCAGCTACAGATAGTAATTTATTCTTTAAGAATCAGGTTAGTGTATCAAGAAAGGGATCAACAGGAGAATAAGTAATAATGCATTTTCCATGTATTTTTAATTGCTATTTCATAATTATTTCAGATGTTATATAGTAATGATATAAAAATTAGTTTTATAGAATAAATAGTCTTCAGTATCATTTGTAATACATTTGTTGAGGCTTTCTGTTAATCTGTGAAAGTAAAGCTGAAATTAATAACTAAACTTTAATAATTTAAACTTTTTTGCTAAGGTTGCATAGCATACATTGAATGGAATAGGCTGGTATGTGTGTGATAAATCACACGTGCCTGCCTGGAGACCTGTTCTCAGTGGTTTGCAGCCATGGTTCATGGTCTGAGGCTGACTTGGCTTTTACAGTGAAGATAAAAGACCCTTCCGTGTTCTGCTGCCTCTCCCTGCGGCTGAGGCGTCCCTGGAGCACCGGCGGCTGAGGGTGACGTGACCTTTACATTGTCCTGATGTTTCACAGAGCGGTGTCTCCTCATGGAGGCACTGACTGCTCTTGGTGCCAGTTTGCTGGGATCCAGGCCAGATTATTTTATTTAGCTGGTGACTACTTTTAAATGACATGAACTAAAAGTAACTGGTACTGAAGTCTGAAATATTTGTAGTTACTTCAGCAGGAAGCTGTAACTGTTCCAAGCAAGGGTTTACGTGTGGGGTTTTTTCCTGCTTGGAATATTTTGCCAAATTAGAAGCTCCTTGAAGTCATCATTTATGTATATTCAATTGAATTTCTTTGAGAGGTTGTAAGCAGTGGTCTGTACATATTGTGTTTGTATTGAGTATGTTTCTTTCTCCATCCAAAAAGGTTTAATTAAATGTATCCCGCCTAACTTCAGCATTACTGTGGCGCCAGGTATTGAGCAAGGCTTATGAGCATGTTGTCCTCTTCATTCAGTGGTGACTATTCTGAGGAAACATCAAGATGAGAGGAGAAAACACCCAAAAAGATGTGCAGATAGCAAGGTCTAAACTTGGCTCTGGGACTGAACTGGAGAAGGGAGAGGGGGAGGATGGTTACCCCTGGAACTGGATCTCACGTGCCATAGTTCCAGTGCGCAAAGAGCTGTGAAACCTGCAGCCAAAACCTGCCTGACCAAATGAAGGGAGCAACTTGCTGCTGCCATCCCTTAGTCTGGTAGGGCACTGGGGCAAATTTGCATTGCTATTTGCAGCCATGAAGGCATCAGTGTGGTACCATGTAATAGGATTTTAATTATCTAAAAACACAGTAAATTACAGTGGGTTTTTGGTTTTTTTAACCATCATTTCAATTAAAGACTATTAATGCATTCTTTGAAATCAAACACTTGACTTTGAAAGCTGAGCATTCAAAAGAAGTTGGAAAATGTCAAAATGAAGATTGTTCAAACTATTAATTTGTCCCTTGCATGTATGCATAATGGTAAGATCTTTAATTATGTGATCACTTAATTTTTTCACAGGAGGAATTGTACCCAGAGAATGAATCAGGGGTGTTTATTAAAGGAAGCTGTTGCCTCCAGAACCCTTGCCTTAATTGCTGGAAAGCATAGTAATTTAAGTAGATCGATGCAGGAATCAAAAACACTCTCTCTAAGCATTTGAAAGCTCCCCTGAAAGACTCTTTTTCATTCTCTGTCTCTCAAAGAGTTTTTATGTGATTCTGGAAGGTCACTTATATGGAGGTGATCTCTCTATGTTTCTGGTTGCTGTGGCACTTGTGCCAAGGTACCTGGGCTCTGGACACAGCTGCACTTGGAATGAACACAAGTGTGCTTTGAATATATAAAATGCTGTATAAATGCAAAGTCCTCGGAAAAGTAAGGCCTGAAGTGCCTTACACTGACGTGGCAATGCCAGGATTGCCAAAAGACCCCGCTGGTTTTTAAGTGGCCAGTTTCTTCTCTGTAAAGTGGAGATGTCTTCATCTTCCTGCTACAGCTCAGTTAATGATATGTTTTGAAGCACTCCTGCTGAATGCCATGTAAAGAAATTATATATAATGTAGAATATATACTCATATAATTATACAGCATATATAGTTATATTGCATATGAGCACAGGCAATATATTATAATATATAATATGGAATCCCATTCTGGATAACATCCTATCAGTGAAGCTTTGGGAACACTGCTGGATGAAGGGGATAAAAAGAATGAGGAATCACTTTGTAGTCTGAAAAATGAAACAAGATGCTACAAGCGCTCAGTTCACTCCATAAAACTGAGCATTCCCTTCGTATCACAGCACTAGATGAGGCAAGGATCCCGTGGAAGGAAAACAGCATGTAATCATTTAGTTAGAGTTACATGTAGGTAAATTGAGGTTTTCCATCATTTAAAGTGCTTGACTTTCTGCTGCATTTGGTAGTGGTTTTCTTGGGCATCCCAAATGTGCTGATGCATTTTAAATGCAGGCTTGGCAGTTTTATTTTCCCCAAAGCTTTTTGTAAGGGGAAAACAGAAATGTTAAGGCCAGATTTCTTCCTGGTTTTATTGTGTTGCCTTGTTGACAACTGTTGAAATCCTGGAGACCATTTGTTCCTTGCTTTTTTTGGAGAAGGAGGAGTTTTTAAGTTTTGCAGAATTGGCATATAAATATAGTGAGAATGTATGAAAATGCTTCAAGGTGAAGAGAGCCATAAAGAATAGATTATATCTGAAATCACAAAATGTATAGTGAGGAAAAGATGTTTTTTCTCCATAAATGTAATTCTTCAAGACAAACTTTTCCATTATATTTTTGTTTTCCATAAAACCACTCTAACTATAATGTAAGGGGTTCCACTTGGTTTCCCAAACTAAACAGGAAATTTATTTTTAAAAAATGAAGTACTCATTATCAACATCACTGAAATCTGAACTTACGCCTTTGAATTTTGATCCTTGTTCCTACTGATCTCCCCTACATGTGGCAAATGTAAATACATTGGTATTTTATATTAATAATCCTCTACATTTAATCATCACAGTAAAACCCAGTCAAGACAAAAGGCTAAAATGAGTTTTCCGCTTCCTCCTGTTTTATGTCTGATGTTACACTTTTTTTTTGAAGTTGCATTTACCATTTCTCAGGAGAATAATTTAATAAATCTCTTTTACTTGGTGAAGATGTACATCTATGCTTTCTATTTCACACAACGTTACAGCATCACTTATAGTAGCTATTTTACTTCACAAAATCCGTTACTGAATATTAATCAAATAATAATTTATTGATTGAAATGGACCAGATACTATTTTTAGGCAATTTGCCCGAATTTGTTGTTTTAGAAGATGTCAATACCACAAATAGTGGGGATTTGCTACATTTTTCAAGTAACACTATGTAAAATATAGAAACATTGAATGATTGTTTGAAATTCAAAAGGCTCTTTTGTCATGCTCATGCATGTTCTATGTGAGACATTTTTTCTCCTGAATTGGAAGGAAATGAGATAGTAGCCTGTCAGTTCATAATGTTACTCACTTCCTGCTTACATGCATTTTTAAGTGACTAAAATATCTACTTAAAAAAAAAAAAAGAAAAACTAGCTTCAGAAGAGCAGGAGACTAGTTTGCTGTTTATCTCCCTTAATAGGCAGCATTTCACATGAAAGAGTCAGGCTGGCTTGTCGTGGGCGAACAGTGACAGGTGCAGGTATCACAGAGTACTGTGATTCTGTGCCTCCCAAGTGTAATTCTGATACCCACTGAAGGAAGGAGTGCTGCAGCCAAGACAAGTGTGCACCTGCAGTCCTGGGCTTGCTCTGTGGGACCCAACCACAGTGCCTGAGCTCCCCTCTCCAGAGGGGGCTCAGTCTGGAGTCGCTCGGTCTTCAGTGCCAGTTCTTTCCCTGCAGTTTGATTCCTTCTACACCCCACTGGTTGCTACATACATACAGCCTATCCTCATCATACATATCTGTCTGTAACAACATGTTGTTTGTCAATACTGTTTCACAAACTGTTGTCCAGAACATAATAATCTCAAAGGAGACATACAGTAATGGTGGCGTTCACATTGGAGTGATCCTGTTGGGATTCTGTTGCTCCACTGTGGCTCCAGCTCTGGAGTTGTCCCCTGCCTGTCCTGGTGCAGCCTTGTGCTGGATGTGCACGAGTGAGAGGCACCGTGGCTCCCAGCGGTGGTGGAAGCCCAGCAGCTGTCAAGGCACTGCCATTCCCATGTGGAAAGAAGGAGTAATAATGTGACTCCATGGAGATGCCCCAGATACACCATCTGGCCAGACTACTGAAAGGTTTGAACCTCTGTGCTTCAATTAAAAGTATATTGATCAGTATTTTGTTTTTGTCTGTCCACAGTCACCAATTATAATAACGTGGTAGAAGCAAACTCAGATTCAGATGATGAAGACAAACTGCATATAGTGGAAGAAGAAAGTGTAACGGATGCAGCAGACTGTGATGGAAGTGTGCCAGAAGATGACTTGCCAACAGACTTGTTACCAGAAAACAGTGAAAGAGAAGGAAGTACAAACAGTTGCTGGGAAGGTGAAGGTATGTTTCTTTTCATTGATAGTGCTATGTAGGGAAAGTTTTCTAAAACAAAGATTCAATAGAATGGTTTTTGTCACTCTGTTACTAAAATAACTTGTAATATTCACAATCAAAAAAGAGGTTTTCTAACATATTTATTGTAACTTACTTCATGTTCTTTATTTATTATTTGAAACAGATTCAGAGGTGCATTAATTCCATTGCCATTGTTAAACAGGACTTTCCAATCTGTAGATGCACCATTCTTAAGAGTGATCTGAGAGTAGTTAATTGCTTTTAGTTTTTCCAAGTCTTTTTGCCTGGCAGGTCTCTGCCATAGCTCCCTGTAAGGTTCAGGATTTACTCTGCTTTAGGAGTGAGCAGTAAGCCAAAAACATGAAAAAAAATAATCTTCAGATGTACATTTCTCCTTGTGAGCTGCTTCTGCCTTTTCCCTTGTGAAATATAGACAGAAAAAAAACCTTTTTAGATTATTAGTTTTAGAATTGGCTATGTAAGTCATAATGAATATCTGTTTTAAAAACACTGGAAGGAGGTAGATGTTGTACATATTATGCAGCAGCTTTAGAAGCTGAAAATTTTAAGCAATCAGGAGATGGGCCTTTTTTTACTGTGGAATCAGATACTGAGTTTCATAATATCACACAGCATGCTTACTTTTGAGCCAAATTGGGATGCATAAATTAATGGAATTTATTGTGGAGTTTGGTCTTAATGCCCTGAAAGACACAGAACGTTTTCCAGCATATCCCTGTTTGTGTCTGAACTCCAGCCACAATTCTTAGCATTTTAAAACTGATGGTTTAATACACAGTGCATGACCTCACATCTAAATAAACAGAAAGCAGTCATATGGTCCCTAACTGCAGTCCAGCTGAGAGAGAGCAGCTGAGAGTTCAAAGAATAGCATCAACTCAGCCTGGTTTTACATAGCTGTTATTGCCAAGGTATGCTGTGCCAGGAAATGAGTATTTTGGAGCTAAATTATTAGGTAGGTAATTTTCTTAGTTCTCCGGCAATATTTTTGCTCTCCCGCAGGCTGTATCTATCAGAAATTGCAGTTACATTAAAATGGGTTGTGTGTAGACTTGAATCCTTCAAGCATAGGTGTAGGAGTCCTGAAACAGGGAGGGAAAAGAGGACTGGCTCCCAGAGGTTCTGGGTCCAGACCTTTTGGACTGGATGTTTCCATCACACAGCATCTTGCCTCAGACAAACTTCTAGGGGTTTTCAGGGCTCTAGATATATGATGGCATCTTTTTTGACTCCTTATTTCAAATGTACCATGTTAAATCCAAATTCTTAATTCTGTTTAGTTTCAAATTCTACTGTGATTGTAGATTCACAGTGTAGGCAATGTCTCTGCTTTGGTCTTTGCTGACGAAGACAGTATTTCATCTGTGCTTAGACAGACAAAAGATTAATCAGTTGCCATACAGGCTTGCTCAACTGCCATAAGTTTCTTCTGTAAAAATTAAGCACTCTGAAGCCTCTTTTTTAGCAGTCTGGCAGAGTTTTTATTTGATAATAAGTTTTTTTAAAATAAATTGTTCAAATTTCTGGCAATGACTACATGAGAAAAATGAAAGCTACATTAGATATTATGAAGCTTTGATTTGATCTGGTAAAGTACTGTTTACTCTTTTTATAGCTTTCCTAGAAGGAAAGGTGTGAGCTGAAAATCATATCATCAGTCTTGGTTGCCTGTTAGAAATCTGGAGGGAGAGGTACTGAGTACATGATCTCTCTCATACAGGGAAAGGTACTGGGGTAGGTGTTGTGCAACACTAAATCATCTTCAGGACTGGTGATTATCTTTAGAAAACATACACTACATCAGTTTTACTAAATTGTGTTTCATTGGTAAAATAGTGCTGAGTAGTTCTGAGTTTAGCTGAACTTGACAGAATGAATTTTTTATATATTTATTCTGTTCACTGATGCCCATGAATAGAAACAACACACATAACGTTTTTTTATCAGATTAGCTTCCTTCTGTTTCCAGTCATTCTAACTGAATTTCTAAAAGACCTTTGGAACAGGTGTTTTAAATATAAGGTGTGTTTCTCAAGAGGTTTAACTGAAACAGTGCTGCAGGTTTAAAACAGTGAACCACGTGTATCCTGCACAAGTTGTTGACAGTGTGCCAGCATTCACGTGTGCAGTGATTCTGTAGTCTGATTTTTCTTTGCTACAATTAAAAGGAAAAAATCCCCAAGGGTTAAACTTACTGTTTTAATACATTTTTAAAAGCATTATTGAATACTATAAGTATTTAGCTAATCTGAAGGTCTCAGAGCTAGAACTAAGATATCTTTGAAAAATTGAAAATAAAAAAAAAAAACATTCCAGACTTTGAAATTAACTTTAAAAATGAATGAAGTTATGTTTTATGTTTAAGCTCTTCCTGGAACTCAAAAATTCCTTTAACTCATAAAAATTTAGGTTGAGCCCATGTGCTCAAAACTGCGTTCTTACATTTGGTGGGTTGTTGAGGGGAAAAAATCATTTGGGAGAAAGGCTAAAATAGTCTGTCATCTTTTTGATCAAGAAGCAAACAACCAGTCAATACTATAAGCTGTAAATAGTGCTTGCTACATCCATATCAGAAAATTAGCTCTAAAGAATTTTAATTAGAAACTCTTGATGGGCTTTGGAATTTATTCCATTCTCTGCAGATAAACACTGCAGTGGAAATTTCAGTGAAGTTTGTCTTTCTGCCTACAACCAAAATTTCCATTTTGCCAGTGGTTTATATTTGATCAGTTGTCTTAGCCATGCAGAGATCTTTGCAGTCAGCCCCTGACAGCAGTTGTGGTGCATGTTCACTGCTAGTTAGCACTGTTCCCTCTGATCTGAAAATCATTAGTGTTTAACCCTGGGAAGCCCCACTGTGTCTCTAAGCAGCAGCTCAGGAGCAGTTATGAGATACAGAAATTCAAGAACCTGTTTTACAACTCTTTGGTATGTCCAGATGTAAAGCCAAGATGAATATTCATACCCTGGATGCTATTCATGGAGACCTGTATTTAAGCTGTCATTCAGCAGGTAGCTTGAGTTTCCTCTGGAACTCAGAGCTTTGGTTTCTGCTGGGTGGAACAGTGTCCCCCATCACCACATCCCATTCCATGACTTCCCAGCAGCTCTGTTTGCTGGGAATTCTGAGAGCACACTTGCAAAGTTACCTTTCTCTGTGGGCCATACATAACTATAAAGAAGGAGCTCTACTTAACATTTTTCAAATTATTAATTTTTCCTACAGCATTTAGGAAAATCATCCACTGTGGGAAAGAGCTCCTCCCCTGTCTTATTCCTACTTTTAGCTATTGAGAAGAGACAGTACCAAACAGAGGTTATGATGATTAGAATTGAGAGGGGGTTTAACTTCACTGACATTAATCTATAATGCCATAAATTCCTTCACATTCCCTTGGGAAGCATAGCTTTCTTTTGTACTGAAGCCAGTGGAATTTACTAGAGACACTATAATTTAAATTTCTATGAGAAATAACGTACCGATATTCCCCCTCTTCCATAGACCCTATTTTATAATGGAGAATAATCACAAACCCTTTTTAGAGGAAAATTGTGAGTGTACATCATGATTGATTTTAAGAAATTAAATTTTAGATTTAAATTTGCATTGCATCGAGGCTTCCATCTTAAAAATTCTGAACCAAGTCTGATATTGTGAGCCAAAAATATAATTTGTTTACAATCAAGTAGCAAACAATAAAATAGAGGCTGTTTGGGTTGGGTTTTGTTGGGGTTTTTGAAGCTGGCAATTGCAATTAAGGTAAGTTTAAAGAGCTACAGTTTCCTTTTAAATGCATTTCTTGTTTATTACTAGTTGCAGATACTTTGTGGGATTTGGTCAAAGTAGACAGAATTAACAAGCTTTTCTTTTGAGGAAGCTGGTACTATCTGAGAACTTCAAGTTGTTCTAGAATTTATCATCATCCACATAAAGGAGAAGCTGGCTTCTCCTCATTGAAAATTTGGAACATTCTGGGCTTTTGACTTGCCAAACCAAAGGATTTTTTCCTGCACTGAGGTAGAGTGAAACAAGGTAAATAAAAGTATAACAGTTGCCATTTCAGATCACAGCGACTGTGTGGTCTAACCTCCTGTTTCACCTGGGAGTCTTTTTCGGCAATGTAGGTCTGAAGCATCCAAGGTTTCCATAATAAAACTATGAAACAATATTTTAATTTCACATCTATTAGCATAGTATACTACAGATAAAGAGCAAACCAACCAACGTAGCTTTCCTATGTACTCCTGCCGTAAATCAGGTACTGACAGAAATGCCAGCAGGGGCTTTTCCTGCACTGAGATACAGTGAAACAAAGGTAAATATGGGAACTTCACAGTCCAGGCTACCCAGCACACCAAAATTAAGAGCAACATAGGCCATCTATTGATTTGAACCAACAACCTGTAGTGAGTTAAAGCTTCCATGCTGCATCCTGGAATGCTGCAGCTCAGCAGAGCTGGCAGAGCCTGGGTGGCAGGTTGGCTCTGCAGTGCTAGTTCTGCGGGTGTCTGGGACCTGCAAACTCATACTGAGTATTGGAATCGATACATGAAACAGTTCTGCAGTGCACAGTTGTTCTGAAGTGGGGAGCACATGTTTAAAAACCTCTTTCTGTTTAAGCAATCACAGCCATAAGTGGTTTCTAGATGATTTACAGAAAGAGAACACATTAGGTTGCTGTTTGCAGACATTACCAGCAAATAATCATTTCTGAAAACTGCTAATTGGAGAAAATAATGTAAATGTATTTGTTTTATGATAGTCTGGTTGTCTGATTTCTGGAAATAATATTCCAGTGTTTCAGATAGCTGCATTTGTAGATTGGGTCATTTAAGTAGCTGACTCTGCTGGAGAAACATACTGTCCATGTCTCTACCTCTCTTCAAATAATGGTTAATGTTTAGTATTGCTTCCTTTTAAGAATTGGATTCCTTAACCATCAAATATCTTTGTGGTTCAGCTGATCACACACTGCTGAGATAATGTGCCACCCACATTTTTGGAACAACATTATGTTTAAATGTAAACAATACAGAAATTGAAAACATCACTCAAGAAAGAAATATATTAAGTTGTTGTGGGAGTGGGGACTTTTTTTTTTTTTTTTTGGTGGGCTTTTTTCAATATTTGTTCTTCTTTTTGTGAAATGTGCTATTTCAGCTGGAAAAGAAACAAAGGAAATCCTGGGGCCTGAAGCTCAGACAGATGTAATTGGATGTACAGGTATTTCTTTGTTAATCTGAGTCTCTTATTCATAAAGCGCTGTTAAATTTTGACTAGGTATTTGGAGTGGCCTTCTGAAATCTTTGGAATTCTCCCACTTCTCTTTATAAAACTGCTAGAGTTCTTAAATTGTAAACAGCATTTTAGCTGAGGAAAAATAATCTGGGCCCCCTTTGTGTGTCCCAAGCCCAGAGGTGTCGGTGCCCAGGGACACGGAGCAGCCTCTCACCCACGTCTGCCCCCAGAGCGGCTGCAGCACCGCGGCTCTGAGGGGCAAAACAAGGAATAGCAAAGATCTTGCACCTGGCCATGCAAGTCAATAGCTGGGGTTTTAAACTATTAAGGAGTATACAAAAATAAACTTAATACTATATTTTATTATCAAATAAAATCAAGCTTCTGTTTGTACTGATTGCACATAAGGCAAAATAAAATGGTACTTCAGTTTCAGACTCAAACAAAAACAGGTGCTTGGTTGTTTTTTCTATTTGTCTGCTGGACAAAAAATTATCATATAGGCCATCCAGCTTATTTTAAGTTGTTTTGGTTTAGAGTTTTTCTTAATGCCTTTGATAGATAGATAGATAGATAGATAGATAGATAGATAGATAGATAGATAGATAGATAGATAGATAGATCGATCGATCTTGTCAGAATAAGCCTCATTTAGAAACAAACAAAAAACCGAACAAAAAGACAAACCCCACATCTAAATATTGATACGTTTGAAGCTGTAGATGCACACACTTCAGCTCCTGTGAAGTCAGATCTCTCCACACATGTATGGAGAGCTACATTGTGCATTGCATTACAGTCTGTGTGTCAGAACACCTTATATCATAAAAAGATTGTGTCACATTGTCAATTGGGTATGTGACTTCACACTGAGAGCTGAATGGTAAAACTCTCTCCTATTAAAAAGATACCTTACATTAATAGTGGAGAACATTTGTCATGATTTAGTGTGCTACAGGCAGAGTTCTCACAGAATGTTCCACCATGGTAAAAATAAATTATATGAACAATGTATTTAGGCAAATACTTGGTAGCAAATATTTATCGTAGAAGCATTAAGTAAAATATTTATTATTTGCTAACATTGGTATACAGTTATTCATTGGGTTTTTTTCTTTAGTTTTTTAACTGGAAAATGTTAAAGGTTGTTAACTAGATCCAAAACCTTTTTGGTAGTCATTTCCAACACCAGAGAACAAGCCACTCAGAGTTCAAGTTTGCTGCATTTCATCTGGCCAACTTGTTACTCAGAGTTTAAATATCTTCTGGGCTTGTGCTAATGAACAGTTATAAATAACATTAAAAATTATGTCTTGAAGGCAACACATTTCCTTTTGCAAACATAGGAGCCAAGATGGTAAACTGGCCTTCAAACTACAAGGGCTAATTAATGTTGTGTTTAAGATTTGCAGGGAAGTTGAGAGGAACAGCTAAATCTAAAATGATAAAAATGCACTGAGTTGAAGAGGCGAACTGTGTTTAGTCATGTTTTTAAATATCATTATGCTACTGGTTTTCTGTTTTAAAACTTGGCATAATCTGGCATCTTAAAGGGCTTGACCTACATTAGTATTTGTAAAGAGTTTTAAAATCTTTGGGTAGAGGGAGATTTGGCACTGTCAGTTACTGAATCTCATTTGTGTTCTTTTTAAACTCTTAATTTCATATCTTGTGTCTTGTTTTTATCTCTTAGTAAAAGAAGATGAATGTGATTCTGATGCAGAAAATGAGCAAAACCATGACCCTAATGTTGAAGAATTCCTTCAACAAGAAGATACAGCTGTTATTTACCCTGAAGCACCTGAGGAGGACCAGAGACAAGGCACGCCAGAAGCCAGTGGTCAGGATGAAAACGGTAAATAGGTCACCAGTTCAGTTCTCATGAAATAATTGTATTAACTACTTCAGCCAAAAGTTCTATTGCATTTTAGGAAAAAACAGTGCATACACCTGTAACTTCAGGTGAAAAAACCCTTTATTAAATAATTATAAGAGGATGGGATCATCATGCAAAAAACATTGCTACTCGATTTTGTGAATCAAGGCGTGCACTGGGGTTCAGTTGTATGAGTACAATTATGGCCTCAGGTCACTGGAAAGAAAGATTTAAGCTTTCATAAATCCATTCAACATCATTATAACAGAATAAACATTTATTAAATGTAATGGGAGTAAAGCAAGCTAGTGTGGTTTTATATAAGGTTAACTTAAGGGGAGTTATAATATGTTTCTTCTTATTTTTATATTTCTAAACAAAGCTGCCAAAAGAACCTATTAGATAGGATTTCTTCTATTAGGAAGCCAGTCTATGACAGGCTTTTGGGATTTTTTGTCTGGAAATACAACAGTGGAGACAAAAGAAGCATTGCTTATACAAAAATGTTTATGTGAAAAAATAGTGACCTGTCATTATTGAGAAGTAGATTGTAGGGGTTTTTTCTCTGGGGAAGTTTCATGTTTAAGTTGTTCTTCTGAGTGAGGTGAAAAGTCATACTTTGTTCATTTCTTCATCATGAAATACTTGAAAGCAAATCCTGTTCAGATTAGTTTTGCATTCTGTGCTGCTTTCTGAAGTGTTCAACTTGCGTAACCTGTGACAGCTGTAGTTTCAACCAGATTGTGTTCCTTGATTGGAGTATTTACAATTTTTCAAAAGAAAGTAGCATCCTAAATAAATAGTTAGGAGTTGTTGTATTCTAGTAGTTTTAAAAAACATATGTAACTAAACGGATAAATGTCGCTGTAGCTGTGGTACTGTACTGGATTCTGAGGGAGAGCAGTGAAAGAGGTAATGCTAACCTTTCTGTTCTGTTCCTCCAGAGATTTTATTAGAGATTTTTCTTTTAAAGTACATTAATTAATTTAAGATTTTAATATGTGGTGGCAGTGGCACGGGTGGTCAGATCAGTTTGATTTCCATGTATTCATTAAAAATACACATTTGTATTAAAAATTGAAATTGGACCTATCCCAGTAACTTCGCAGAGAAGTATTCTGAAGATCACAATGCTGAACAAAAATGTTCATTGTTCTAATCATTTGGAACAGAAAATGCCAAAAATATAGTGACATTTGCTAAAGATACATGCTTCAAACTGCAGGACTGGACAAGGGAAGTCACAGAGGATCACAGTTTTTAGTGACTTTGGTAACACATTGCTGTTTCACCATTTACTCTGAAGGAAACAGAATTTAAGTGACATTTCCTCCGAGTTTTATTTGTGCTGAAATGGAATATTCTTTATGTCAGGTGAATTGAATTGTAGGTGGAAAAAAGAATTGAAGGGAAGGATACTGTATCTTTACATGTGGGGATGGATTCATTTTTGGACAACACGGCTAAAGCAGGAAAAGCCGAAAGGGGTAGACCATCACAAAAACCAGTGTAGTAGGGGTGTTACCTTGATTGTTACTGTAACAAGTGTAAAAACCTATATGATAGAAAAGGTGATGCTTTTTTAGTACTTATGAAAACTAGTTTGACTCTTCCTTTTCACTGTTGCAAGAGCAGTGAGACATTCAGTAAAAATAAAGTCAGTGAGTTCCACACAAACAGCAGATAAATCTCTACTTTGCAGAACATATAATCAGTCTATGATGATAACTGCTGGAAGAGGTCAGGAAGGTAAATAATTCAGAAGTACTTTCTAGACTAGTGGTTAATTTTATGAGTATTAATAATTCTTATAGTTCTGAAACTTCAAATGACAGTGCATAAAAATGTGCCCCTCGTGCGTCAGAGCATAAAAAGTTAATCAGTAAAGACCTTATGCCTTTCTTTCCTGCTCATGCTCAGCATAGTACATAGGTGAATCCTTGCTGTATTTGCTTCCCCTTTGTCTTGGAGCATGGAAGAGTAGCACGGTCATGGAAGGATAACATGCCTATAAACTGATGGTTTGATCAAATACAGCAAACCCTACATTTATTTAAGCATATTTTTGTCAATTTATAAAGAAATATTTTTTTTTTCAAACCTTGAAAAAGTTTATTTTTCAAGGATAGAATAAGTTACGATGTATGGTGGGTAAATGTGTGCTAATAAGAAGGGATGGAGTTAAAACTTCATAAATGGTGGCATGGCAGAAATAGACGTGCAAAATCATTATTGAGCTTCAATCTGATTTCACTTTTCCCTGTACAAATACAGAATTAACTTTATTAAAACCAGCAAAATGCATTCCATAGATCACATTAGAGTCATATTTATGGCCTCATGTTTGATGTCTCTCCTTTCTGTCCTGCAGAAAGTGTGTTCTACTAACACATATACGTCTGTGTATCACAGAATCATAGAATGGTTGGGTTGGACAGAACCTTTAAAAGTCACGTAATCCTGCAATGAGGAGGGACGTCTTCAGCTAAATCAGGTTGCTCAGAGCCCTGTCCAACCTGACCTTGAATGTTTCTAGGGATGGAGTATCTACCATTCGCCTGGGCAACCTGTTCAGATGTTTTACCACTGTCATCACAAAAAATTTCTTCCTTATATCTAGTCTCAATCAACCTTTTTGTGGTATAAAACCATTCTTCCTTGTCCTATCAGCATATTGTGCTGACTCCCTCCAGTGTACACTGGGACAACCATACCACAGTGAGTTTAGTAGCATGATACCTGTGGAAAAAATCTAAATTATCATTAGTCCTTTCCTAAAACAAATGGAGCTTCTAGCAGCTGCATATTTTCTTAAAATAATATATGTAAATGTAAAGGCTGTTTTTTGAGGATAATAAGTTTGGAACTTACATTTATTTCAATATGTTTTATTGTCTCTCCTGTGTAGGAACACCAGATGCATTTTCCCAACTGCTCACGTGCCCATATTGTGATCGAGGGTACAAGCGCTTTACCTCTCTGAAGGAACACATCAAATACCGCCATGAGAAGAATGAAGATAACTTTAGTTGCTCCTTGTGCAGTTACACGTTTGCATACAGAACACAGCTCGACCGCCACATGACATCACACAAATCAGGAAGAGATCCAGTAAGTGGTGTTCGAATTAAGGATTTATTGTCCTCTGTAACAACCTGTGATTTGTTATGTGGGCAAAAATGTACAGAGCAAGGAAGCTGTTCACACAAGGTTGTCTGTGTGCTGAAGTTCCAGTCCCAGACCACACACTTAAGTTCTCTGCTCAAGTCAGGATTGTTTTGTAGCAGACAAAGTTTGAGATCTGAATTCCTATGCTTTCATTCATTGGGGCAGTATGGTTGGGCTTAAGTTTCAGTTTTCAAAAGTTCTTCATTACATTTATTGGTAATTAGTTGGGTTTTTTCCTGTTCATTGGCTAAAATGGTATAAAATCTTCAGTGAAACACTTTCTTTCATAAATCCTGTTTGGATAATTCACAACTTACTGTAGCATTTTTGTCCTTAAGAACAAACCATTGTGTTTCTTGAACTTTGAGGTATGGTTTTTTAAATGCAATTCATCCTATAAGACAAAATACAAATAATTAGTGCATAAACTAGTGTTTCACTACTAAATGAAGCAATAAAAATGGCTAAAGATGTTGTTTTCTCTGGTTCATGGTCTGACTTGAAGGCATGGTTTCCTGAAATGCCTTCAATAAGTTAGCCATCTGATCACTACGGAAGGTCCTGAGATGCTCAGCTTCTGTCCCTCTTTTATTTTCTTCTTTTATCCTCCAATTTCCCATTATCCATCCCAGGCACATACTTCCATAGTTTATCAGGGCATTCAGAGGCTCAAGAACCAACTGAAAGAGTTAGGAATTATCCAGATTAAAAACTATACAGATTTTCCACCACCTGGTTAAACAGGCTTGGAGATATTCCCTTCTAAGGACAGACTAGAAAGATTGATGCTCTCCAGAGATAAAACAGGAGACAAACATAACAGAAAGATACTAAACATAATGTAAAGGTAAAGGTACTTCAACATGTCTGGTAGCTCCAAATCAACATACACTTTGTTAAACTGGAAAGGTTGTAGCCCAGAGTAAAGGAGATGCTTTTTTGCACATTGTTTATTAACCTCAATTCTGTGAAGTATCACTAAGTCAAAGAATTTACCAGGCTTAAAAATTTATTATACATTTTTATACCTGAGTGTTCACATTTGTGGGTAAATTAAATATGTAAAAGAAATATTGACCATCCTGCTGCAAGGGTTTTACTGTCTCACAGGATTTGGAATAACCTCACCAGCATATTCTGGTGTGATAGTTCTTTTTTATTCAAATATCTTTCCTATGAATTTATTTCCTATTTCTGTCTCACTTTGGTTTTGGCTTGGTTTCCACTTTAGAAGTTACTGTTGTCTTATATGCATCTTGTATTTCTAACTATGAAATCTATGAATGCTACTTGTGTAATATTTTTTTCTGAGCTACCACATTTATTTTCAATTTTTTCCAGTTACAAGCCTAAAAGCAGAATAATAAAGTAGTTGGGGGGGATGTGTGTAGTTTGAATGAAAAAATAAAGAATACCAAGTGAGTAAACACTCTCAGAAGAATTGCTGCAAAGGGAAGCTTAAATCACATTCCTGCAGATACATTTTAATGAGTTTGTACTTTTGAAGGCACAATTGTATTTAATTCATGTTGTTTCTATGGATTATCTGGAACTCAATATAACACCTGTTTAAACGTGCTCTTTTCTCTAGAGCCATAGCCAGAATTAAAACCACAGTAGTTTAGATACTTGCCAAACTTGAAATCTACATTTGTTTATGTTATTGTCACAAAGTTGTCATGTCTTCAGGATTGGCTTCATGTGCATGTACATGGTTACATCCTTTGTGTAATGGACAATGAACTTCTGTCCTTCGTAAAGTATAGACCTATAGTTGTGAATCTTAAACAGCTGCATATTTAAAACATAATGTCTTACTCTTGAGGAACTTCACCTGAAAGTGGACTGTTTGGATAACTTTGTTAGCTTGTTCATGTCCAGCATGTGACCATTTTGTAATTGTTCCTGTACAAGGAAGAAAGAGCAAAGATTAAATCAAGTGTAATGAAGGCAGTGAAAGGGCCATGTGCACATTGGGCCTCCTTCTGAGTAGGGGGCAGATATGACAAACTGCAGCTATTTCTGCTTCAGCAGAGAGCCTGCACCTTCTCCTTCATCCCTCCCTCCTCCCCCATGTCCCTCACAGCTCTCCTGGCTGCTCCTACACTACTGACAGTTCATAGGAGGTGATACTGCTTATGTATCATCTGTCTTCACATGTGAAGCACCAAAAAAGATGTTGAAGTATGAAAAGGTGCTTCTTGTATTTGTTCTAATTTTTTTCTCATCAGTTTACAAAGCACTTTTAGGTAGTCTTTCAAAATTTCATAGTGCTGTGCACACTGCTGAGAAATGGCAGTTCTTGAAGACCATGGTCAAAACCATTTGTGGAAACAACCCAATATACCTGTAGTTCCTGTGTTTCAAAAACCTTTTGGGTATTCTCATTAATTATTTTTGGTTCTCTGGTATGAAAAGAGTGAGCTTCAGTCCTAAGCACAGTAAATATTTGGTTCAGGAGTATATTAGGTGCAAGTTACAGACCTTAATTCTGGTGTTTGTTCTTTCAGTCCCTGAAGGAGTGCAGAGGAATATTCTTTGAATGCTGCAGTTAAATCTTTAATGGGCAGAAAATGGCAGTTATATACAGTGTATTAAAAATACATCACACATCACTGGCTTTAACAGTGCTGAAACAGGGAAAACCATTTGAATCTGAGAAAATAAAGGTGAACAAGTATCACAGGTGGTACTTCAGAGAAGTGTTACGATTTCTCAGTTAGTTTTAAAGAAGAACCTTCAAGGTAATTCTGAGGAAGTCCCAGATTTATAAAACACTATAGGATGGACAGCAAGAAAGAATTATAGATGTAAGAAGATAAAGGCAGAATAGGTTTGGAAACACTACCTAGCAGAAAGCTCAAAGCATCTTATAGCTATGACCAGGAAAACAGGAAAACTCATTAAAAATTTGATAAGAGAAATGTGGACTTCCCTGCCTTAGAAACAGAACATTAAATTTTAAAGACTGGAGCAGAAACGTTTCTGACAGATTGAATACACGCACTGGTATTTAGTATGAATATTTATGTGTCCGGCATCTGCAGTAACTGTATATATCCTGCGAGCCGTTAACTTGTATAATCTCAAGTCAAATGGTAGTAACTGGTTCTCTGCAGGCTTAAGTAAATCCTGACATGGTCCTCTGGACTCAGTGCAGTTGGATCATTAAAGTGAAATGCAGTGAGTCAGCCACAATCATCTAGAACATCATCTTCAAGGGACTTAGTTAAACAGAGCTGAAAAGCCATGTGGACTAGCAAAAGACAGCTGACAAACCTAGGAATAAGGGTCAAGTGCTAATCAGAATAAGTCAGAGTGGAGGCTTCACTGCAGAGCCTGGGAGGAGGCAGGAAGGAGCCACCCTGCAGAGGGTGGGATCAGTATCTACTGAGGCGCAAAATCTGCAGCTTAACCAAGTGCTTATCCCAAGGGAACCATCAGAGTATTTGGAAGTAACTTAGATTATCTTGTTTCATTTTGTCTCCTGTTAGCATTTGTAGCATATAAAGGAGGACATGAAGTTGAATGGGAAGGGTTGATTATTTGGACATCATATCTCATAGCAGAGAGCTCAGACTTTCACCCAGCAACCTGCGCAGCTCCAGGTTCTTCAGATCTGTAGATGCCAATCAGAACAGGGTCATCATCCTGCACTTTTCTCCATCCCCACTTCTCTAGCACAGTTGTCAGCCCCCAGTTATGGTGTCTGTGCTCAGGGAAGAGCCTCAGCACTCTAAGCATCTGCTCCCAGCACTGCCAACCACAGCAGAACCAGAGTGAGGGGTTGGAGCTCCCCACCATGGTGTCATACCAGAGGAAGCCAATCCACACCAGCCTGCTCCTCGGGCTGCCCATGGGAAGGCTGTTTCCCCCGAGTACATGAATAGCTCCATTAATGAGTTTATGAAAATACATGCTCTGGTTACCAAAAATCTGCAGCTGCGTTCAAATAGTGGTAGACTATCTTTTTGCCAAGTGAGCTCTACTTAGAAAGGAGCTGCTGCGGTTTTTTTCAATAAATTATTTGTTTGAACAGAAAAATTTCTAATTCCTTCATTTCATGTTGGTGATTAAGCTGCTTCAACTTCTAAAGTGCATGTAATTTTTATCCTTAAAAAATACATGTTCATGTATTTATACAGTTTGTGACAAAATTACAGATCTTGCATATACATGTCACATACATACTACACATATTTACATATCTGTCTGAAATTCTGCTTTTTTTAAACTGGCAAACAGTGAAGAGGTTTGATGTTTTGTATTTGGGAAATCCCTCCATATTTTTATTTCATTTTTTGCATTTAATTTGTAAATTACTTGTGACTGAGGGTACCCTGATTGTCACTGAGCTAACTTCTCTTTAGCAGTCCTGTGGCATCACTATGTAGAGGAATCCAAGGCTAACAGTAAGCGCTGCAAGCATGTAAATCGAAAAATCAAGTCAACTGATTAAAGTTTAAAAAAGCTTTTAGAGGCTTTCATGTTTCTCTGTCCTGCATGAAATATTCTGTGGGTGGTGGGCTCAAGGTTTTTCCTGATGTTTTTGCTGTCACAGGTAGAATTAGCCTGCCCCTGAAACTTCTTACTCACATAACATGTCAGTGTAAGCTTCATCTGAGCTTAGGAGAAGGGGCAACTATATTTTGGGTTTGTTTTGTTTTTAATTTTGACTGTGCCAGATTTATTGAGAATACACACGTCTCAGTTTTTACCTGATTTGTAATTTGTTCCTTTTTCATGCATTGTCCATTCCACCTTCAGTCTCTTACAATTATGGTTGATTCTTCTCAGTTTTGTATCGCATTTTCTCTCATACAATGAAAATACAAGATGTTTCTCCAACACACTGTCCTGTGCAATAATTAAGAATTCTTTCTTACAGAGACATGTGACGCAGTCCAGTGGTAATCGAAAATTCAAGTGCACTGAATGTGGAAAAGCTTTTAAATATAAACATCACCTAAAGGAGCATCTACGAATCCACAGTGGTAAATATATCAAGCATTGAACTGAGTACAAATGTTGCCATTTCTACATTTTATAACTTTAGTGTGATAGCAGTTTTGTATGTCCAAGTTTAAAATACTAGTGTTTTCCTTGTTTTTTCCCTTTTGGGACACTGAAAGCACTGACTGCAGCCTTCAGCTGTGTGCAAGGATTATGTAAAAAAAGAGTATTTACAGTTTAAGCTTAAGCTCTTACAGTTAAGGAAAACTTGACTTGTGGCAAAAGTGGGGACATCCTTCTAGTCCTTTTTCACTTGTCTGTTTTTTTCCGCAATGTTTGCAGATCATTCAGTGTTTTATAAGCCTTGCTAGAGAATTTTAATTGATAATTATCAGGGCATAAGATCTGTGTGTTCCTACTGTGGTTGTGATTGTCACCATTCAATACTAGGCATATTAAAGTAGACTCAGGACACAGTAATAAACAATTTATTTAAAAAGTTGCAATTTATAGGAAATGTTATATATAATAATATATTTTAATATATAATATAACAATAGATTAAATGTGGTCACTCAGAAGAGATTCTCAATTTTGGTCTTTAACTGAATTGATAACTATTATAGGAAGATATGCCTAGATTATATTGGAATTTGCCACAATAAAATGTGCATAGTTTCTTATACAGTTATGATTTGCATTTATGGTAGTTTTTCTTTAGTTAATCATTTTTTTCCCCATTCTGAAGTAGTTTATGCAGCTTCTGATGTTAATAGTGGTATTATTGAATGGAATTTAATTAAATCTGTGATTGTCATATAGACAGAACTGGAACAACTGAGCATGTGTGCTCCATCCTGTATCTACTAGTGGTTCATATACTTATTAAAGGAGCCTTGGATCAGAGCTATAGATGATGTAATTACTCTTACTGTTCACTGTATAAGATTTTTTTTCCCCTAGGTCTCTTTGAGAAGTCATTTTGATATATTCTTTCTGGTTACTATTGTTTGATTTTTTTAGCCTAGCAAACTGTTGCATATGCCTTTTTTTCTTTTATTTTTTTTCTTTTCTTTTTTTTTTTTCTTGTCTTTAGGAGAGAAGCCATATGAGTGCCCAAACTGCAAGAAACGTTTTTCCCATTCTGGTTCATACAGTTCACACATAAGCAGTAAGAAGTGTATTGGTTTGATGCCAGTGAACGGTCGAGCCCGGTCTGGGCTCAAGATGTCTCAGTGCTCCTCCCCTTCCCTTTCTGCATCACCAGGTAGCCCAGCAAGACCACAGATACGACAAAAGATAGAAAACAAACCTTTGCAAGAGCAGCTTCCTCTTAACCAAATTAAAACTGAACCTGTGGATTATGAATTCAAGCCCATAGTGGTCGCTTCAGGAATTAATTGTTCAACCCCTTTGCAAAATGGGGTTTTTAGTGGTGGTAGCCCATTGCAGGCAACCAGTTCTCCTCAGGGTGTGGTGCAAGCTGTTGTTCTACCAACAGTAGGCCTGGTGTCTCCCATAAGCATCAATTTAAGTGACATTCAAAATGTACTTAAAGTGGCAGTGGATGGTAATGTAATAAGGCAAGTACTGGAAAACAATCATGTTAATCTTGCATCCAAAGAACAAGAAACAATCAGCAATGCATCTATACAGCAACCTGGCCATTCCCTCATTTCAGCTATCAGTCTTCCTTTGGTTGACCAAGATGGGACAACCAAAATTATCATCAACTACAGCTTGGAGCAGCCAAGTCAACTTCAGGTTGTTCCACAGAATCTAAAAAAAGAAAACTCTGTTCCTGCAAATACTTGCAAAAATGAAAAATTGCCAGAAGATCTTACAGTGAAGACTGAGAAAGATAAGAACTTTGAAGGAGAGACCAATGATAGCACTTGTCTTCTTTGTGATGACTGTCCAGGGGATCTTAATGCACTTCAAGAATTAAAGCACTATGAAACAAAAAGTCCTCCTCAGCTTCCCCAGCCCACTGGAACAGAAGCTGAGAAACCCGACTCCCCTGTCCCATCAGAAGCTGGGGAGAACAACTTATCTCCTGGTCAGCCACCTTTAAAGAACCTTCTATCGCTCCTAAAAGCGTATTATGCATTAAATGCACAACCAAGCGCAGAAGAGCTTTCAAAAATAGCAGATTCAGTAAACCTACCACTGGATGTGGTAAAAAAGTGGTTTGAAAAAATGCAAGCTGGACAAATTTCTGTACCGTCTTCTGGACCATCTTCTCCTGAGCAAGTTAAATCAAGTAGTCCTGCAGACAATGATGATCAAGCAGCAACTACAAACGTGAGTGAACCGCAGAACAGCACAAACAGCTCACAAAATTCTGTCAGTGCAACGAAATCTCAGACTTTACCAGGGGAATCAACTCAGAATGGTTCACACAGTAGCACGCCATCTGCATCGCCACTCAACCTCTCTTCAGCAAGAAACTCACAGGGTTACACGTACACAACAGAGGGTGTACAAGAAGAGCCACAAATCGAACCTCTTGACCTTTCGCTACCAAAGCAACATGGAGAACTGTTGGAAAGATCTACCATAACTAGTGTTTACCAGAACAGTGTTTATTCTGTCCAAGAAGAACCTTTGAACTTAACTTGTGCAAAAAAAGAACCACAAAAGGACAACAATGTTACAGACTCTGATCCTATTGTAAATGTAATCCCACCAAGTGCCAATCCCATAAATATTGCTATACCTACAGTCACTGCCCAGTTACCTACAATTGTTGCCATTGCTGACCAGAACAGTGTTCCATGCTTGAGAGCTCTTGCTGCCAATAAGCAAACCATTTTGATTCCACAGGTGGCTTATACATACTCTACTACAGTTAGTCCTGCAGTTCACGAGACCCCACCAAAACATATCCAAGCCAATGGAAATCAGGTACTTTCATCTCCATATTCCTCTGTGATGTATGTGTGATGTATTCAATCCATATCCGTGCTGAACTAACAGAAAACTATCGGGATAAGTTAAATAAAAATACAGATACAAGCTATCAGGCTTATTCAACTTGATTGTAAATGGGTAATAGATGTTACTGTTCAGCCTCCTGCAAAGCTAGTTAGCTCAGGCAGCTTGAATCCAGACTAACATAAACTGATGTGCATGAAAAACTCAGTTCTTCACCATAATTAATCTTCTAGAACATTTAGAGCTCACTATTTTAAAGACAGTCTAATTCTTCTAATTCTCCTGATCAAAAAGCAAAATAAAACCATGGGCTTCTGTCTTTTGCTGGCTCCATATCTACTCTTTTACCATATTGAGAAAATAAACTCTCTGAACTTTTTGTTACTCCTATCATGCTGCTCTGCTTCCTTGACTTGCAGAGTAGCTGAATTCACCCTGCACTGTAATGGCACTTTAAACATAATGCAGATGTATTTTCAATTGAAATTCAGGCAGGTATTTATCTTCTTCATCTGCCATTGCTGTATCCGGTCCTGCTCCACCCTGGGTACAGCCAGGTGTGCTCTAGTATGAGTCAGTCCTCCTGAGAGGCACCTGTACACAGTGAGGTGGGGACAGGGCACATAAAGACTGAGCACTTCTACTTAAATCTTAGAAATTGGCTGTTCAGCATTTCATGCAGGCTTCTGTATTGCCAGAGACTGAGGAGCCTTGAAGAGTTACAAGGTTGCTTATACATTAAAGTTTATGAGACAAACATTTGGGGTAGCTAAACATGTACACTTCTGTATTCAGATTGAATAACATATAATAAAATCTGCTTGTAGTGATACTGCTGATATCAGTAGAAAATCCTGTGCTTCAGCACTTGAAATGCTTAGAAATAGACAACAATTAGGGTATTTTTTAAAATATTTACTAATGAAACATTTGAAGTCCCCAAATTTTGGGGTAAAGTAGTACTTGTGGTAGTTTCATGAGGAAGAAGGTAGTCAAATATGCAAATCTGAATGGTAACTTAAATAGCTTTCTGTGCAAACTTCAACAAAAAAGTACAATCTTAACTTCATAAAATCTGCAAGGTAGCAAAAGGTGGTTGACCAACATTAGTTAAAAAATGCAGTTAGATGGTGAATTTGGTCTTCAACTTACTGAGGTACTTTATAGGTCTGTAATTTTCTTTTCCATCCTAACATTGCATTTATTTTATGGGCCCTAAAATATGATGTGCCAGTGTAGTTTTGACCTGACCAAGAGTGATTAAAGCCCATCCCAGTGAGAATTCTGCATCTGTACAATGGCAGGGACTGCAGAACAGAACAATGCAGTGAAAGATTTTTTTTTTTTTACTGTGGAAGTCCAAACAATTTTGTTTGCTTACTTATGGAATTGAATAACAATGCAGCTTCAGTTTATATGAGTGATTTTTTTTTATTGAACTCCACTTTTTTTGAAATTTTTTCTGAAGGATGAAAGGCAGGACACTAGCTCAGAAGGAGTATCCAATGTAGAAGATCAAAATGATTCTGATTCAACACCCCCAAAGAAAAAAATGAGAAAGACAGAAAATGGGATGTATGCATGCGATTTATGTGACAAAATATTCCAGAAGAGCAGCTCATTATTGAGACATAAGTATGAACACACAGGTATGTACTAGGAAAAGATGTTTATTATTGCTATTTCTTTGATATTGTGTCACTGATAATTCCAACTGAAATCCAGATCTTGGACAGTGTAGAAAAGTGTAATACTCCTTCCTATTGCCTATGCTCAGATTTCTTTAGAAACCCATGTTTTTTATATTTGTTTGACAGAACAGCCATTCTGTCTGTCTTTGAAAGAGCTAAATCCTAAATATAAAAAGGGGAGGGTTTCCATCTGGCTTATGAATAATCATCTGCAAGCCAAGCCTGTTACTGAGGATGTATTGCTTATAATTTACCTTACCTGGTTATAAATTAAGAAAAATTAAACATTAAAATATAAATTAGGAAAAAAGGATCGTGTATGTGCTCTGTTCTTTACATGAAAGGCTGTGTATCTAGCTGGCATGAAGGATTTTCAAACTGAGCCACATTTGTAATGATCTGAAGTTAACAGCTATTCATTAGACATAGAATCTAACCCCTAAACAACACCCTTTTGGCTTTGATTTTTATTTCTAATTGCTCATAGTTGTTCTTCTTGGCTCCAATTGTGGCATATCTTTAGGATTTTATTAGTAACTCTCACTCTCTTATTTCTTCTGTGATATCTTAAAATGAAAATTCCTGGTTTTTAAATTGCTTAGGTGCCAAGTATATACTGGATTTTGTATTATATATTTCTTTCCCCAGAAAGTAAACTCTTTGGAACTTCTGGCTACGTCATTGATGCTGCTCTGCTTTCTTGGCTTGCAGAGTAGCTGAATTTTTATATTAGATTAATGATATTTCTACATAATATTCTTTTAATGTTATCTTACATGTAGAATTGAAAAGATAACAAATTCCCTTTTGTCTTTACTACTTGATTAAGTTTCTCAAGTTGTATTCAGTAAGAGTATCTAACTTCATGCCTTTCTTTTCCTGAGACTCTTTTAACTCCTCCTTTTCCTAACACAATTGTTCTTTCCATTCCAGTTTTAAGTTAAATGAAGTGTTCAAATCACAGAATCATTTAGGTTGGAATAGACCTTTAACACCATTGATGCCAACCATTAACCCAGCACTGCCCAGTCTGCCACTAAACCCTGCCCCAAAAGTGCCACATCTACATGTCTGCAGGGATGGTGACTAAACCCCTTCCCTGGGCAGCCTGTTCAGTGCCTGATAACCCTGGCAGTGAATGAATTTTTCCAAATATCCAACATAAACCTCCCCAAGCACAACTTGAGGCCATTGCCTCTTGTTCTATCATTTGTTGCTTTGGCAGAGAGACCAACACCCACCTTGCTGCTTGTTTGACATAAGGGGACATGGATGTGCTGATCATCTGTGTAGTGTGACCAAAATAATGCTGTCTTGTCTTTATCTTTTCGTCTGAGCTAAGACTGCAAAGTTGTTTTGTGTAACAACTTAGAAAGTTGAATTCAAAATAACATTACTAGGCTCCTGATAGATTTCTGAGAGTCTCTCAAGACAAAGTAGAAAGCTGGAAAACAGAGCAGAAAACGAACTGACTGAAACAACAAGGATTTTTCTTGCCAATACATGTGTGGTCAGCAAGTTTTGTACATTAAATATTCACCTGTGTCAACCTAGATTTTAGAATGATTTTTCTCTTTACCTGTAACATGGAAGAAGAACCCAAAAACCAACATAAAAGTTTCGTTGATTTCAAATTACCATCAATATAGAAAAGTTAAAATGGTTTCGAGTTGAAGTAGTTTACTGCAAGAAAAATGTCTCCTTTTCTGATTTATATTTGCACTTTTTTGTGCTAAAAGTTACATCTGAGAATCTGTTTGTCCTTCTATGATCAGTTTTGCTAAAAAAAATTATAAATTATCCTTGTAATTGTGGAAATGTGCCCTTGCACCCTTTGAGTCCTTTGGGCTCAGGTGAGAAACTCAGACTGAGAATGTGTGGAGTAGAACATCTTGTTAAATAAAATTTAATCATTGCTGGTAATATGTTCGCCAACAGCCTTTTACAATGAAAACAACAGTGTACATGTTTAGAACTTCAGCTACACGGTGTCCAATTTGTTGTGCTTTGTTTTGTAGGTAAAAGACCTCACGAGTGTGGAATCTGTACAAAAGCATTTAAACACAAACACCATTTGATCGAACACATGCGACTGCACTCTGGGGAAAAACCCTACCAATGTGACAAATGTGGAAAGCGCTTTTCACACTCGGGGTCTTACTCTCAGCACATGAATCATCGCTACTCCTACTGCAAAAGAGAGACAGAGGAGCGTGACAGCACGGAACAGGAGGAGCCAGGCCCGGAGGTGCTGAGCGCGGAGCACGTGGCAGTCAGGGCGTCTCCATCGCAGATCGACTCGGATGAGAGGGAGAGTCTAACCAGGGAAGAAGAAGAATTCAGTGAAAAAGAGGAAGAGGAGGAAGAAGAAAAAGATACAGAAGGACTTCAGGAAGAAAAAGAATGTAGGGAACTACAAGAAGTAGAGGATGAAGAAGAAGTAGAAGAGGAAGAAGGGAAAATTGAAGGTAACAAGAACGATGAAGCTGTAAATCAAGCAAGCAATGCAGAACCAGAAGTTATACAAAATAATGGGCAGGTGTCCGAAGAAAATAACAAATAAAGCTTAAATGCTAGGTTTTTTCTATAAGGAAAAAAAAATTGGTAATGAAGTTCGTTCTATATTATACGTGCTTTTCATGGAAACGCAGTAGCCTGCATACTGTGATTTCTGTTCACTACTGTGTAAAAAAATATATATATAAAAAAAGTGAAAAGAAAAAAAAAAGAAATCCAGGTGTGCCTGAACCTCAAACTTAGTAATTTTTCACACAGTTTTCAAAGTTAGGAACAAGTTTATAACATGAAGCAGATTAGAAAAATACAGTGACTCTGGAAGCAAAGATTTAACAGGTTGTAGGAAGCCTGATTTATTAGACAAGCATCTGGCATTGTTTGTTTTATCAGTATTAATTTTCATTCTTAAGTTGATTAATTTTTAAACTGTACAATTGGGAGAGATTTATATGATTTTTTTTTATGGTAAAACATTTCCTAAATCCGCTTCAGTATTTTCTTATGTTTTAAAATGTGAGAACTTCTGCACTACAAAATTCCCTTTTGCAGAGACCTGTAATGCAGTTGCAAACAGTGCTTGGCTACCTTTGTAAATTCAACCTAGAAGGTAGCAGTTTATGACATTAGATGTTGTAGTAGAGCATATTATCATTTAAAGTGTATTGTTAGCCTTAAGAAAGCAGATGATAGAAGAACTGAAGTTTCTTACTCATGTGGTTAAAAATGTAGTTGAGAAGATTGTCGTTGAGTTCTGATTGCAGGGACTAACAGTGTTAATACTGGTAAGGACAGGAAAGTCGTCAAAAACAGTGTTTGTAATTGTGTTTTGAGTATGTAGTAACAATATGAAGGATATGATATGAAGCTTTGTATCTCCTTTGGCCTTATGCAAGACCTGTGTGCTGTAAGTGCCATTTATCAGTATTACAAAGGCTCTAAGCAGCCTTTATCCAATGTGTGGCCTACAATAACTAGCATTTGTTGATTTGTATCAAACTTCTAAATTATACATGGGGAAAAAACACTCAGCCATCAGAAAAGTAAGAACACTGGTATATTTCATTATTTAATTATTTGGTGGTATTTTGGGTTAATACCTGACTTGCAGAATTTCTCTACAATAATTACAAGGGAAATTTTCTAATCTGCTTTATTGCTTTATTGGTTTACTTTAATTTCAGACACATACATGACATGTTATCTGGCTCATAAGTATTTTCAAATGTTAGTTATTATGGACCCCATTTATTAACAATGTTAGCTGATTTTTACCTATCAGTATTATTTTATTTCTTTTAGTTTATAGCTCTGTGCAACATTTTGTACTGTATGTCTTCAAACCTGGCAGTATTAATACCCTTCTTACTGACATATGTACCTTTTTAGTTTTAGAAAACTTTTATATTTATGTGTCTTATTTTTATATTTCTTTATTTATTACACAGTGTAGTGTATAATACTGTAGTTTGTATTAATACAATAATATATTTTAGTATGAAAATTTGGAAAGTTGATAAGATTTAAAGTAGAGATGCAATCGGTTCTCTTGCATTGAGATTTGATTTAACAGTGTTATGTTAACATTTATACTTGCCTTGGACTGTAGAACAGAAGAATTAAAATGGGAATGTATTAATTTTACAATTGCAATCAATTCATTTTACCTTTACCCAGTTTTTAATATAAAGCTCTTAAATTTTGAAATTCACTGTGTGACTAATAGCATGATGCTCTGCAGTTTTCTTAAGAGATTAGTCTAACCATAAAACTCTCATTTCCTTAGTAAGCCAAATTAGAATAATCTTATAAACAGTGTTGGGAACAATGTTTAACATTTTTGTGCCAATTTGTTCCTGTATTCATGTATGTATGTTACAAATCTGAAACTTCATTTTTAAGTTCCTTGTTACATCACGGTCATTTTCTAGTTTTTTACCAGACTCCCCATCTCACAATAAAATGCGTCAACAAGTCTGACTTACTGTCGTTATTCTGGTAATTTAGAAAGTGGCTTTAAATTCTTTCTGTGAGGTTTTACTCAGACTCAGTTCCTGCTTCAGTGCCAATACTCAATTTCAGTTGTACGTAAGGAGCACAGGAGTGAAGGAAAGATGGGACTGTGCAGGCACAGGGACTGCTAAAGGTGGGTGCAGGCACAGGGACTGCTAAAGGTGGGAGTGTGTACAGGCACAGGGACTGCTGAAGGTGGGTGCAGGCACAGGGACTGCTAAAGGTGGGACTGTGTGCAGGTACAGGGACTGCTGAAGGTGGGACTGTGCAGGAATAGGGACTGCTGAATGTGGGACTGTGTGCAGGCACAGGGACTGCTGAAGGTGGGACTGTGTACAGGCACAGGGACTGCTGAAGGTGGGACTGTGCAGGCACGGGGACTGCTAAAGGTGGGGCTGTGCAGGCACAGGGACTGCTGAAGGTGGGACCGTGCAGGCACAGGGACTGCTGAATGTGGGACTGTGTGCAGGCACAGGCACTGCTAAAGATGGGACTGTGCAGGAATAGGGACTGCTGAAGGTGGGACTGTGTGCAGGCACAGGGACTGCTGAAGGCGGGACTGTGTGCAGGAATAGGGACTGCTGAAGGTGGGACTGTGCAGGCACAGGGACTGCTGAAGGTGGGACTGTGTGCAGGAATAGGGACTGCTGAAGGCGGGACTGTGTGCAGGCACAGGGACTGCTGAAGGTGGGGCTGTGTGCAGGCACAGGGACTGCTGAAGGTGGGAC
>JAWWEV010000083.1:13819337-13960395 GCA_035583235.1 Hafferia zeledoni | reverse complement strand
AGGCGGGACTGTGTGCAGGCACAGGGACTGCTGAAGGTGGGGCTGTGTGCAGGCACAGGGACTGCTGAAGGTGGGACTGTGCAGGCACAGGGACTGCTGAAGGTGGGACCGTGCAGGCACAGGGACTGCTGAAGGTGGGACTGTGTGCAGGCACAGGGACTGCTGCATTAGTGTGTTGATTTGCCAGTGTTAGGAGAATATCTGAGTTTTCAAAACAAACCGTGTGGGTTTGTCTTTTTTTTTTTCCCATATCTATCTTATATACAGTTTAATGCTCTCTTTTGATAAGACTGGTTTTAAATGAAGTCAGGCTGTAACTGTTTTCTTGACTCAGCAATAAGGTAGTTGTCTGTGAAAAGATTGATGCATATATTGCTGTTGAACTTTCCAAAGATACAGTGCCTCCATTACAGATAAATCATTTCAGCAATGTAAGTACAAAGTCTTCAAAGTTGTATTACATATGCATGTTTACAATGCTTTGCTGTTTAAGCAAAGTTTACATACTGCTCTTTAAGCAAAGTTCTGTTCTTTAATGATCTCTAAAATGGGATTTCAGTTGTTAATTTGTGAGATTTTTTTACATAACCATCATGTACTTTTTTTGTATTTACATACTCAAGTTTTGGATAATTTTCAATCTTATCATCTCAGCATACAAAAGATTTATTCCATATATTAAGTGTTTTACTTTATCTGCATTTTGCTTTACAGCATACCAATATTGCACTTCTAAGTGGAGTAAGCTCATAACTCAGTAGTGTCACTGAGGTAAATAGGAGACAAGTGTTTTGAAAAATATAGCCATTTATATTGCATCAATAATATTGCCTTGTAATTATTATCATAACTAATCAGAATTTCTCACAGGTAAAACTGTCTCTGCTGTGTTCTAGGTAATGAAATGCACTTTTTTGAAACTATGTTAAGATTTTTTCATATTTTTTATATTCCAAGATGTCTGTGGTAATAAACCCAGTGAGACATTTGTTGAAACGGAAACATTTTGCTGTCTTTAGTACTAGAAGAAAGAATTTTAATAAACCCGAAGTTACTCACAGAAGTGACTGCTGAGTGTGAAAGGCCAGTAACTGGAACAGAGAGCTAAGTCTGAGCAATTTTGATTCAGGAAATGTCATTGGTTTGGAAAAGAAAATTTATATTAATTACTTAGACTATGAAACTGTTATTAACGTTTTTATCTTCAAAATGGATCTGTGTATTGAATTTTACATCTATTAAGCTCAGAGATGTCTCTGATGTTTGTGACCTTATAACATCAGTTATTATCTCTTTGAAAAATGCAAAAGCCATACTGTATCTTCATTTAGCTGAGTAAACTCGTCTGGAACCCAGAGGTGCTTGGGAGATGCAGCCCCTTCAGTGAGATGCCTGCAGTGCAGGGGCCTGCGTGGTGTGGAGATGCCCAGGCAGCCCTGGAGGAGTCCAAACCCACGGTACCTGCAGCAGTCCAGCTGTGCCCATGTGGATCTCTCTACATGAATGGCAAAACAGTTTAAAGGGCAGCAAGTCACATATGGAAAAAGTGAAAGCAAAAGTGTAAAAACTCTTTGCGTTCTCTCCTTCAGAGATAAATAAAATGTGCCAAAGAGCAGCAAACATGGAATGTGTAGTTTTGATGAAACTCCTCTGTCCTATGATCTGCTCTTCAGTCAGAAGATGGCAAGTCCATCAGTTGCCCTGTGAGCCCAGGCTGGTGTCTGTGCCTGCCTCTTCCTCAGGCTCACCATGCGTGGCTCATGTTAGCACAGCAGTCAGGGACAGGCATCAGTCCAGCCTGGCAGAAAGGAAAGCATCCTTGGAATGCAGCATGGGAAGAGCACTGCTGTGCCTGATGTGCTGGTTTAGTTTCTACTACTGACCCATCTCATGAATATATCACATTGCTGTTTCAAAATTAGTTGCAGTTGCAAAATTGTGGCAGTGGTACATCCTCTTTAATAAATACGAAAATAGGAAAAATACTACGGAATAACTATAGGAAGAATGTTACAGACGAAAATAATAAGTTTAATGCCCTGGGATGAGGAATAGCCTTCCAAGATCCTGAGCTATTAGGAGTTTCCAAGATCCTGAGCTAATAGGAATAGAAAGACAGGCTTAAGGCTACAGAGAAAAGCAGGATACCTTGAGGAGCAGTAACTACTCCTTTCAGTAATATTTGTGTGGCATCCCAGTCATGATTCTAGTGGCATTCTCAGATTCTCCATAGCAGCATTGCTGTTACTTGCTGGTTTTCTGGAGCAGCCTCTCCATATGTGTAATTGGTAACAGCAATAATCAGCAATGCTGTATGCATGTGCTTAAAAGAATTGTTTTGACTTACAAATGATCAAATAAATTAATGGACACTAAAGAAAGAAATGAGGAAGTTCTGTTACTTTGGCTAATCTCAGGCTGACAGTGTGTTTCAATAAATATCCTAAATTTTAGTAGAAGAATAATGCACCATGGCCTATCATCCCAGAATATAACAGTTACCATGAAAGGCACTATTTTTCAGACTGATAAGTGCTTAAACAGGCAACAAGTTTTGTGCTCACACTCTTAAGTAAAAATATTCTAATGCAATTATTGCCAGTAAATCCAAGGTCACTGTCTATACAAGCAGCACTTTACTGATGTTTGTGCTGGCAAAGTGTACCTGGGATGGTGGTGGCCACCAGACTGAGTGGCAATTTGAAAGCAAAGCCATTTACAAGAGAGGAAATACGACACTGCTAAAAACACAGTTTTTGCCACAGCAAAATGCTGCACTGGGGCTTTTGTCATCAAAGCAATGAAAGATCAAGAGTTCACACTCCAAACCAACAGAGAAGTCTGTAACAGAGAAATGAGAATACTTTGAGGGTACTGAAGACCATTAGCGGTGAAGGTAATGGTTTGAGGATGAGAAAAGTCCATTTGGAGGATGTAGTGAAGATAGGGGATGGCTTTTGAGTAGAGAAATAGAGAGGAAAGAGATTAATCCGCACTGGCCTGAGCACTTCTTCAGAGTGTGTTCTTTTTAGTGTGTTTACTACCAGTGTGTAAGTCTGCACACAATTCTCCACTTGGACAGAGGTTTTGTTGCGTGTTTTGTAGTTTGTATTCTGATACTTCAGCAAAAGAGTACTTTTTTCCTCTTTGCTTGGGAGAATAGCTTGTTTAATTATCACTACAATAATCTCTAAATTTCCTAGTGGAAATTCAATATTAGAGTAACTTTCAAGTCTGTACTTTGTCATTTATTGTTCATGTTTTTCTTAGACAGTTGTTCTAATGATATTTGCATAGTCTGATTATTATGGAAGAAAAAAGCATAAAAAGGTGTGATGATCAAATTAACTCTTAAAAGTGATCAAATATTTACAACTTTTGTTTTATCCCTCTGCACTTTGAAGGTCACTAATCTCTCACACAGTCATCTTAATGTATTATGCCTATCATACACACTCAATATATGTTGTCTCTAGGGGAAACAATATATTTCATTGCTTCACGAGAAAAATCTGCTTTTTTTAAAAACTGTAATTAGAATATAAACTGATAGTTAAGATTGAACATGAAATTTGCTGATGTCAGGAGCACTTTTGTGGCAGTTTTTCCTAGTAGCCAAGTGTGAAAGTCGTGTGGTATTAATCTACAACTAAGTAAAGTTCTCCAAGGGCTTGCTGCTACATTAGCAGATCCCAAAAAAAGATCTTTAAAAATTATGAAGACAATCAGAAGTGAACTTTAGAATAAATATATTGAGAATGTTATTTTGATCTTTCTTTTGGTTTTCTGGTGAGTCTCAAGTTCTCTGATTCTGCCTTTAGGTTTCAACACTTCTGTATTGGGGACTGTCCTTGGGGTTTGCTCACCTTTGTGTAAACTAGGGTTTGTGTAATAATCAGAAGATTTGCATTGTGTGTTCATTCAGGAATTAAGGGGATATGTTACTAAATGCAAAAAGCCCTGAAACATGCCCGCACTAACTTGGTGTCATTCCTGCTGAGCTTCTGCTCCTGTTCTCCTTGGAAAGCCTTCCTGCTTTTAGCACACTGTGGGCCCACAGAAAGGCCACAAGTCTGACAGCACTTGGTATGACTGAGTCCTGTTTCCATCTCTTACTCTTCAGCAGTTCTCCCTTTAGGCCAAATCCTGCCATGACTGGTGATGAGCATCACCAGAACCCTTGATGAGTCTGCAACACTTTCTACAGTGTTAATGACAGGTAAGCTATTGCAAAGGTATAGAGGGAGCATTTTCCCCTTTCGGTGTCCAAAATCTGTTGGACCAAGTTGTTCAGGAAATGAATTAATTGGAAAATCGTGCAAAATCCTGAAATTAACAAAGGCTTCCAACAGCTTTGAAAGGCCATGTCACTGTACTCAAAAGGGTTCTTGGAATTCTGCTTCCTCCTCAATCAAATCAATCCAATAATAGGAAAACATCTCTGTGGACAGTAGTCCTCAGCTTCTTCTGGCTGAGTGTAGTGCTGTCACTGGTCATCTGCAAAACAGGAGCTGAACAGCTGTTTGACCAGTACAGACTCTGAGTCCTTGTGAGCAGTAAGTGTCGGAGTGAGGGGGAGGAAAATGCAACTCTCTGAGGATCACAGCTGATTGTCCTGCCAGCAGCACTTTCCCATGAGCTGCTGGGGCTGCTGCTGGTCAGGCAGTGTCTGAAGTGGTCACAATCACAGCCTGACCTGGGTAAATGATTTCAGCTGTGGTTGTAGAGATAACGAGGGCTTCCATCAAGGCAAGCTGACTAAGTTGACCTCTAATCAGCCTTTTTCCCCCCTATTTAAACAGCTTCAAGGAATGCCTCTAGCCAGAGTGAGCAACCATACTTTGGAGTATCTGCTGGCCTGCATTACCCAAGCCCAGAGAAAAGCCACCCCTCAGTCTGTAAATTACAAATGCTTGAGTAGTGATTCATGTGTCCCCAAAAGATGGCATTGTCTTTAAAATCCTCTTTCCATCTTTTTAATCAGGCTTCTTCCTACTGACGTTCTGGTCTCCCAGACAATCTGTTGTGTCTTAAAAGATCCTGAAGCTTAGTGAGAGGCACTCAATAAACCAAGGAACAAGGAATTCTAGTACTTGCACTTGTGGTGAGTGTTATCACCATTTTTTTATCTTTTCCAACCCTGATTATGAGTTTTCCTGTCTTAGGAGCAAAAAAAAAAAAAAGCAAACTGATAGAAATGAATGCTGAATGATAGCATATTTTCCACAGGGTTATTCAGGCAGAGTTGGGAACAGAACTGAGGACTCTAACATGGGAAAGCCTTCTGTCTTTTACTTTAGTATGCAGCTTGTTCTGACAAGTATGACAAATGGAGCCTTTCTGTGATTTTCAGCAGCACAGGGAAGCTCAGCCTTTAGCAGCTACCCTGCTTGACTAAATTATCCTCTTACACTGCAGTCAGAGGCCAGTTCTTCAGCTCAAACAACTGTCTCAGACTTTATATACAGTAAAAGTATCCTGTTCAGGGCCAGCAGATGCCAAAAAAGCGCTGTTGGGACATTTGGCTCGGTCGTCAGTTGCCACTAGCAATTTCCTTCCAGAAACCAGTAGTATTTGTGTCTTATTGCTCCCTACATAAAGTGATGCTGGGACACTGCTGTAAGTGAAGCAGTGAGGATGTTGTCAGTCTGGGAGGAGCTCAGGTTCTGCTGGTGCCTCTTATGGAGGCGAAAGCTTTGCTGTTTCTCTAGAGCTCCTGCTGGCCCAATACATTATCTGGTTCCTTGTAGGGTTTTTTGTGAAGGCCTCCTGTCAGGGACATGGTGTTTGGGTCTCAGTGTCTCCCCAGTGGAGAGTCCTCCTGCAATTCTCAGGGGAGAGGAATGGAGAGGAAAAATCATGTCAGTACAGTAAATTGCATGTATGTTTAAAAATACAAATTGTTCCGTCTTTCTTTACAGAAATTGCTCAGCTCATGATTACTTATGTCAGTGAAACCATTGTAGGATCTGCTTTTTCTGCTTTGCTATTAAAATATTCTGATTTTTTAAAATATTAAACAGAAACTTAAATTCCTGCTTTACTGTAGTTTATTATTTAATGCAATTCTTAACTGTTGCTTGACTATCTGTGTTTAAGGACAGTGCTGCATTACTTACTCTCTGATAATAGAAATATATTTGGTTCAAGGAACTCTGAACCTTTTCAGCTCACTGCATCTAAAACTAATCAAAAATAGCTGGAGAATCTGATGTAAAGAATTGCAAATATTTCATGACCAGAACCATCTATAGGTCAGAGACTATGTATGTTCCTGGTTTTTTTAGTTGTATTTTCAAAACCATTGTTCAGGTCCATCTCCTGCTCCTCCTGCTAGCCAGTTGCTCTCAGTTTTGCCAAATGCACCCAAACACTTGTGCACCCCCTGCCATTGCTGTAGGTAAATACAGTTCTAATTCTGTGGCCATGCTCCAGTGACTGCCTCTACTGCTGGAAAAGCAAAGACTTGAAAACACCGGAACAGGAGGCAGCCTGGCTTCAATGTTGCAGGAGAACTGCGTTGTGCAGTCAGCCAGACCATTGCACCAGTCTGGTCACAGACTTCCTTCTAAGCACAAATTTTAAATTTCTGTGGGATTTGTCACGGTTAATACCTTTGTATTTCACAAATTAGTTTTTCCTGTAATTACACTAAATGAGCTGTCTCCTGTAGCTTCTGAAATGCATTTTGCCCACCTTCCTACTTCGTTGTTTAAGGCAAGTTTTGTTACCTGATGTAGAGTTTGTTGAGTGAGTGCTGATACCCAGTTCTTGTGGAAAGCAGAGTCTTTGCTCGCCCACAAGCTGCGTGTTACTGTCAGTGTCCTGCAGCATGTGGAGATGCTCTGCTGAATGATCAGTGGTGACAAGGAGTGGGAAAATGCTGCTGTATCGTCTCTGAGGTGCTTTAAAGTAAGGATAATTATAATTCTCAGCCCCAAAATGGCAGCAATAAATTAAAGATCTTTGTAAAATATTATTCCCTTGCTATAAATCTCAGGTAACCACCTACCTTGGTTTTGGCCTTTATCTCCTAAGCAGTGGTGTTTGTGAGTGTGCTGTGTGTTCCCTTCTCTCATCTTACATTTTGACCTGATGAGTATGTCTGCCCCATTGTGACAGAAAAGGTGATGTGTCAAAGATGTGAAATCCTTGCATGACTTGTGAATCTTGGCTGCCTAGGGCAGAGGACCAAACTAATGTCCTTGCTAGGCAAACGCAGATGTTGCCTCATCCTTTACTATCCTAAGTGCAGTTCTGAACCATCCCCAGCATGTGCTACTGCATGTCCAGCAAAGAGAGGTAGGGAAGGTGATAATGGCTTTCATTAGTTCAGTTGCCCTCTTGTTAATGCTATTACTTGAGAGATAAAAGAAAAAAAAAACAAAACACAAACGAGTAAGCATGAATGTCTAATTAGTAATTTACTCTTGCATTGCCTTTAAATAGGAGACTTGAATCATGGTCCCAACTAGTGTCTGGCCATTATCCACATGGGACACTGCCAACAGGACTGACACCCTCATCTCCATCACAGGCTAAGAATCATGTTCATTTGTTCACTCTTCAGCCAAACAAATAGGAAATTCTGCCATGCAAAGTAGAATAGCCCAGCAATACAGTCTTTGTCTTTAAGGGGGGCCAGGACAGAGCAAGCTGCCTTGGAACCTCCTTGTTTCCATGGAAAAACTGAGCCCAAGTTTCATATGTCCCTCATGAGTGCTGTAACATGGATGTGATCATGGATTATCCTGTTATTCCCACACCAGTGTGCAGCTCAGTCCAAATGGTTTATCTGGGTTTAAGCCTGTTTCACCAGCTCCCCAAGCGGCACAGGTGAGGGAAGAGCCAGTCTGTGGGCTCTGATGGATTAGTCACAGTCAGCACACTGATGCTGGTGCACTGCTGGGAATGCCAGAACCAGATGTTTTAAACCTCCTGAGAACTGTATTTCCAAACTCTGAGCCTGCAATTTAGCAACCATGACAGTCAGAGACTGTTGCTGCTGCTGGAAGGAAGAATCCATCCTTTTCTCATCCTCTGCCCTCTCCCAGGCTGGTACAGCCCCATCAGGACTGATCCGTAACAAGTAACCAACCATTTTTCCTGGGTTATTTTTCAGCTGAATCAGTTCACCAAGTAACACCAAATCTTTTACCAGACCAAGGGAAAGGAATGATGGGGTGTGGATTTTTTTCCTTTTACACTGATGCAAAGCAGGCACCAAACATGTTCTGAAATGTTCTCCACCTAATTTAAAGCTGGTTTGCCAAATAGCAACAACCTGTGCAGTTTATTTGGCTAAGACACATGTCCCAGTATCAGTGTTGGGAAACAATTTAGGAAAGATCCTCTCATTGCTGTCAGTAGGAGTAACAGCTCACAGTTAAACACAGACTGCTGTGTTTGCTCTGCTTTTAATATTGCACTGACACTGGTTACTCTGAAATTCTGTATAAGTAAGCAGAGTCATGTAAATTAACTTCTTGGTTCCTTGTTACTGCACAGACTTCTAGCCATTGCTAAAAACTTCATTTATTTTGTGATGCATGCAGATAATTTTTGTTTTGAGCTAAGAACCACTTCCTGTGCTAGTTGACTTAAAATAGTACTTCCCCACTCTCCCACTCCTATGTCTGCGCTTTGCATGCTGCTGCTTTTGATAAAAATATACAGTCTGGATTACAGGTATTCTACTCCTCTGGGTTTGCTCTACCCATCACAGGGTTTCTGTTTGTTCTGGTAGGTACCAGAGTGAAGCAAAAATCAATGTAGCTTAAGATTGTACTGAAGGCCAAAAACTGCAGTAAATGACAAAGGTGAGCATAACCCCAGCAAGATTGGGCTGCCGTCAGTGTGACATGTTCTCTGCAAAGTCACAGGGCTGCTTTAGTCTGGGCTGCTGAGTTATTGTCAGAGCTAGGAAATGGCCTTTGCCCTATTGCATCAACCTCTCTTTTTCACTTTCAAGCTGTTACATGAGCAGAGGACACAATTAGCTCTATTAGTCACTTAGCCGATTCAAAATCTGAATGAGCTGGATTTTCCCTCACTTATAAATGAGGCACTGGCAGCAGGATGTCATCACGCTGAGACTGCAGGCTACACATAGGAAAGAACTTGAGGGCTGACCCTGGAATAAAGTCCAGAGATCTCTGCTGGGAAGCTATACAGTGCAAAGGGAAAATTGAGTGCACCAAAATGTGATGCAAATCTGCAAACCCTGCTAAAAATGTGGAAGAAGGGCCAGGCCAACCAGGCAGAGAGATGGGACAAATGGGCCTCTGAAGACTGGAGCTCCTGAGGACTTGGAACAGGGTGTCTAGTTACTTTGATTAATTCTATGGTCCCTGCCCTTGGTCATCCTCCAGCTCATGCTGGAAACTGAGGCTGGCACATGCAGGGTAGGAAGAGTATGTTTTGCCTTTTATTCACCAAAATATACCATTTGTTTTATATTTTTATGTTATTGTTCAATATTTATTTGTAAAAGTAAAGAGCTTGCTTCAATTTCAAATATTATGAGAAAAACACTCTGAAGAATTACTTCAGTATGTACTTCACCTGCTTGTTACTGCAGTCAGGCAAGAACGATTCATGTGCAAGTAGGCTGCAGACCTGAAAGCCTTTTTTTCTTCATAAGTAACCTTCTCTGAGATGCAATGAGCTAAGGAGAAACATTCCAGCCAGAAAAAACTGGAGGCAGTCATACTTGGCCATTATTTAAGCCTGTTGTGCAATACCTCACAGTAAACCACCAGTCATAAAGCAGCAGAATTATTTACCTTCATTTCACAGAAGAAAATCTTCCCTGGAATCAACGTGATGTTTCTCTTTTTTTCTTCTGGTGTTTCCCAGCAATCTACTGCTGGGCAACTTTCTCTAGAGACAGGAAACTGCATCTGAACATGATGGGGAATGCTTGCAACTGTCTCAGAGAAAGGGCATCAGGCTTTGTGCAGCTGTTTCCTCATCTGACTTAGGAAGAAATATTCTCACTCCTTACAGCTTTTTACTTTTTGGCGGTGGTAGTCATGATTCCAAGCTGTGCAGACCTTTTCCACTTGTAGTAACAGGCTCTCTGGAAGACCTGCCACTAAATATTCTGAATGTTGGGCAGGAAAGTCCCAGATGATCTTGGTGGCCCATGGTACTGCCACCACTCCTCACCTCCGGTGGTGTTGTTCCTTTCATCCAGCAGTGTTCCTGTGAGCCTGCTTTCAAGGGGGAGCCAAAGTACAGCAACAATGAGGATATTTTAGTGGGATAACTACAAAGACCCAAATGAGAATAAATTGTCCAAAATCTTTCACAAGAAATGGAGACAAGGGGTAGCTGGAAATCTGGAAGTTGCCCACATTGCCTTAGAGATCACTGCCAGCAGCCGACATCTGTGCACCATATGAGCAAGTGAGAAAGTGTCTTTGAGAGGGGTGTAATGCTGGTCCTGTGTCAATAATGGATCTAGTCCAAGGCACTGAAGCATCTGCTCTATATTTCAGTATTTTATTTCTTACACTTGTAAGGATATTTGAGAAGGTGAGCATCCAACTAAAAAGACTACATGTGAAAGAAACACTAAGATGTGGTCACCACCAGCCAAAACACTCACTATGCTAGGAGGTAATTTGGACTCTCCTTCAGGTTACATGTCAGCGTTGGAATCAAATGATCACCATATGTAGGTCTGTAAAGCTCTGAAATTAGCTGTACTGAGACCAGCTCTGTGATGGTTACTGCTGGATGCTTAACTGCCAGTGCAGGAGAATTAAATTATTATTGGCTCCCAGCATGACTCCTATATACTGTTAATTCATTACCTGTGGCTGAATTGCCAGCACAGTGAGGAAAGCCCCTTCCTTGTCTCAGAGAGTATCACCAAAAGAAAAGTGGTTAGTCAGTGGAGCCCTAGCAGAGAGGCCCACAGCCCATTCTAGCTGTGAGATAAGTGTGTGTGAGAAGTGGGGTTTGGAAAGCAACAGTTTAATCCATGTTCTATGCACTCACACTATTGAGAGCAGACAATATAGACTCCTACTCTATGTGACATGGAAGGGAATGAATCTCAGCTACAGTTTTTCCATCCTTTTCTCTTGTACAGCCTCTCACTGACCTGACACGGGGAATTTTCTTCTACTATTACTACGTATTTCTTAAACCTTGGGAGGGGTGAGATACTCTTTTGTATTGGGGCATTCTCCCCAGCAGCACCAGCAGAAGGCAATTAGGATGCTGGTGATGTTCTCTCCAACCCTGAACAGTTAATGAATTCCATCCTCCCATTGTTGCGGAGTTTCCCTAGGACCTGCAGCAGGGCAGGATCCTACACACACTGCAAAGGGTTTGCTTCCTGGTAACAGAGCAATCCATTAGCTCTTGTAGCTGTTGTTCTTGAACTGAAAGCTCTGTGTTCTAAAGCCCAGCAGGAAGAGGTAATTAGCACTAAATTGTGTATTCTGGGCAAAATCCATCCACTTCTGCCAAGATTACAAGGCCCCAAATACTGTGGAAATACGTGTGGGGTGGATGCTTTTTGCATAAATGTGGAAGGAAGTGTGCATGATTGCACTGTTGGTCAGCGCAGCCCAGAAACAGGATCTGGGGTTGGTGTTGGTCTGTGCCAGTCCCACACCCTGGGTAAGCTGCAGGTTCAGTGGTGGTGGCTCCAGCAAGGGACGAGGAGGCAGTGCCTGGAGGGACATGTGTCTGCAGTAACATGCCAGGGAAGTAGCCCCTATCCCAGCTGTTCCTCTTGTCCTGTTGCCTTCCTTGGCTTTCACATGTGCACCCTGCTGCCAGCCCTGCTGGGCACTGCATTGTTCCTAGTCCTTCAACTAGGTGTGCTTGAGGATGCCCCAGGCTTCAGCTGGGAGTCTGTTGTAGGAGAGACAGAAACCCTGTCTCCTGCACAGTAGTGCAGCACAATCTTTATCCATGTACTGGGTTCTCCTGCTATATGTGCTTTAATAAACACACTGCTGTTCCAGTGTTTCTTCCTCTGCTTGGGCAGCCAGCACTGTTCAGATGCTTGTTGCCACTTCTCCCTAGGAAGTGCTGCCTGAGTCCAGCTGCTGGTCCAGGAATATGTGTGTTGCTCTGTGCAGGTCCTGTGTCTACCTGCCAGCCCTGGCAGATGCACCATTGGAATTGCCTGTACTGGAAATTACTCCAGCCCTGTGTGTCCAGGTCATGTCTCCGAGACCAGGTGAACTGGTGCTGTGCAGTGAGATCCATCAAGCCTCAGAGCTTGTCTCAGCTTCATTGAATGATTTCAGGACTAAACCATTTGATGTCCCATACAACTGGATATGTTCAAAAGCAGTTGGTCATGATGGGTGCTGGCTGCAAAACTAGATCCTGAGGATAATCTTGAGGGACTTTGTTCTGAGGAAGGTCTGCTTCCTTTAAGATTAAAGATCTGGAAGTGCTCTAAAAGGTGGTCTAAATTTGCACTGCAAAAGCAGTCCTGCTGTACCAAACCCCACTGAACAAAAGCAGAGATTGGCAAACATCACACTTCACCCGTTTATAATGGGTAAAATGACGTCAGGTTTCTGCCTGACAGCTAAAAGTGTTAAGTGTTCCTTATCTTCTCATTCCTACACAAAAAATCCCTAGTCCATCAGCCTTTTGTCTTGGGCTGAATCTTCTAAACTTTCTGGCTTTCATATGAGCTTCTTTGGACCTTGTCCAACTTCAATTTTCCTTAATGCATGATGCTGAAAACTGGACACAAAACTACAGCAGAGAATGCACCGGTGCCAATTAGAGCACAATAATTTCTTCTGTGTCTTACATGAAAGATGCTTGCAGGTGTGTCCCAGGATGACATTTGCTGTTTCTTTTGTTGTAAGCCAACAAGGCTGTGGGTGCCTCTCTGCACAGTGCTGCCTGGCAGGTCACTCTTCATGAGGGCCACAGCTTGGGCTTGTTTCCTGGGGACTTTTGCATGTGATATTTCCCTCTTAAGTGCTTTTTGCTGACATCTATTTGATTTCTGACAATTCCTTGGGGGTTTTCAGGATCAATTTGAATTCAAACTTCGTCTTCCTGTGGGAAATAGTATAGATGACTTGTGGACAAGATGATAATTTATCTTAGTTTGAGTACTAAAAGAGTAGCTATTGTGCACTGGCTGCATGGACTTGTGCTTGAGAGGCAGGAGAATTATTTTACTCAAAGGCTGTAACACTTCAGACAAATTACTATTGGTTTCCCTTCTACATTAGATGTCATAATGATCGGGATAGTTAGCAGACCATTCTCAGATTGAAAAAATGTATGGGTTGGTCACTTACCTCATGAGCTGTTCTCCCTGGTCCCTGGCTACAACTAGTTATTTCAGAACTGGTTTTTATTCCACCCCTGCTGAGAACTAGAGGTGATGTGTCCTGGAAGCCCAGCTCTGTACTGGGTTTGGCAGTCAGGTTACTGGGGCAGTATGGGAGGCACAGACAGATCTGACTGAGTGTCCAGTGCTGATCAGTTCCCTTCTCATGATGCCCAAAATGCTGAAAAGGGTAAGATCAGCCTTGGGTGTGCAGTCTCATAGGTTTGCACATCCTCCTCCTGCACAGAGCTGTGAGTTAACACTGAACCTTTGGCTCACTGCACAGACTCAAGGCTGAGGTCACCAGGCCAGCCCTGGGCAGGGTGTCACTGCTGCTTTGATACTCCATTGTCCCATTAAGTAAGTGGCCAAGAACTTTCTGGCATCCAGCTGTCAAACATATCATGATTAGATCAGAGTGTTCTGCGAAAGTTCATGTTTTCTTAGCTGATGCATAATGTTAAATGCCAGCTTTGGCTTTTAAAATAGCTTTGGGCCACTGCCTTTGCCTGGTCTATGCCAGACTTGTGACAAACCTTGCTGGAAAATATTTAATCCTCCCAATATGACAATGAAATGTTGATTTTTTTAAAAAGCAACCTACAGTGTGTTTTACAACTAGTTTTATACCTTTCCTGATATTAAATCTAGACCTTTTTCCTGCTAGTTTCGATGCAAAAGTGTTTTCAGGATGATACTGAGGAAAATTAATTAAAGTAAGAGTATGTAAAAACACAAAAATCCAGCAAATGCTTACTGCTTCAATCCCAGCAGGGCTGTTTTTATAACATTCCTGCAAAGTTAGGTATTGAGTTATTATAGAACTAGACTTTTTTTTTTCTTTTAGAAACAATAAAAAAATTAAGTTATGGGAGAATTTGCTCGGGAAAAGCACCAAGAAAGAAACAAAGAAGCTTGATGGCAGACATGGCAGGTGCTGAAAGCCTGGGAAGTGGTGTTAGTTCAAAGAACCTGAGTGGTAGGAAATAAGATGGTCTTTCAGCAACATAAGAGCCAACACAGCTCTTTAGAGCTATTACTGTGGCAACATTGTCATTGACTTGAAAGGTGCTGGCTGGACTTGCAAAGGGTTATCAGGGCTTTCTGTGGAGTGTCAGCTAGGGGACTACTGTTAAATTTGTATGGGCTAGAATCCTCACCCCCCTTTGAAAGTATGATCCCAAGTGCATCTCTCATTATTACTAAATAGATCTCTTTCCAGTTAGTGGTTGTTTACAGTGCTGGGTGGCTCTGGATGCCTGAGAAATAGAATTGTGCTAAAGTTTTATGAAGATTTTTTTTGTTTATTCCTATACCTATATGCAACTTCCCTTCCCCCTCCATTTCCTAAAATAATTCCTGTGGGATTAACAGCACCCACGTGTTGGATTTGCAGCAGCTGCTCTCAGATGGACTGTGTGTTCCATGACATTAGCAATTCTACAGCAAAAAGAAAAGATGGGAAAAGTGGCTTAACTGGGTCCTTCGTGGCTTCTAGAAACACTTTGGTCTTTGGACAATAATCCACAAATGAAGCAGAAGCTATTGGTATGACAAGCAAGCAAGACCTTCCTTCAGTGACAAGATTTGTCGTCATTCATACGACAAATCCTCATGAATTAACATGTGAATAAGGAAGGTGGCAGGTCACTTTAACACTCCCTCTGTGTCCTGATTTCTCAGTGAGAAACAAAGATACTGCTGTTTACCTGGATCCCTGGGACATGTCACTGCATTAAGTGAGCTCTCCCCATGAGGGAGCCCTCATGGACAGGGCAAATGATGGTGTTGGCAGCAGTAGCTTCTTGTGCAGTCAGCCTGTAACCAAGTCTTCCCTCAAAACCTGGAACAATCTGCAGAGCGCCACCATCACATACACCACTGTGATGTTAAAAGAAGGAAAACTGGCAGCTTGGGTGCAGCAGCCTTCCCCCAGCACTCAGCTGCCCCAGCACTCAGCTGCCAGCTCCCCAGGCCAGCACAGAGAACAGTGATGAGGTTTACAGCCTAACTTCATGGTATAAATTCAAGGTTATTGAATTGCAGACTTGGTTGTGGATCTCCTGCTCACAGCCCTCCAGAAGCAGAAGGCAAAAGCTGTGCACTGAACCCCAGGTGACAGGTTTGCCACACTCAAACCCTGAGCAGCCCCTGATGCTGCACACCATGACTGGTCCCACCATGGACCTCTCGGTGGTGCCTCGGAACTCTCTGTCCATCCTGCATGGTGAGAGCATCTTGTGGGGCTGCAGCTTTGTACCCACACTTTTAACAGCCTAGGTATGGGGTGACCAGAGTTTGGTTTGTGTTTTTCCTAGTACATCATGTTCTTTTCCTTTTTATTGCTCTGAGGCTACTTGTGCAGTAGAGAGGTGTCCCTCTTTCCTTCCTACTCCTGAGCTAAGAGGCACAGCTCTGGCTCCTGGGCTCTGGCTGGGAAACCCCCACCTCTGTCCCTCTCACCTTCCTCCCTCTCATCATCTTCTTCCAGCCATGCTGGGATTTGGAGCTCTGGGAAAGAGTGATGCTTTGTTTAATCCTCATCACCTTTTTTGCCTGGAAATTGAAAATGAAGGAAAAATTTCATGTTTTGAGTAAACTCATGAAACTGTTTTGGAGCCTCAGAATTAAGCTGTTTCACAATTAATTATATTTCTCTGCAAAGTAATATAAGAGGTCAAAGGACATGGTGAAGTAATACATTAGGGGAAGCTGACAGGAGAACAGTAAGTTTGGGCTTCAGTGAAAAATTCTTTGCTTTGCTGGCTCTTGGTATGGAGCCAATAACAACAGAGCAGGAGCTGTCTTGAAATGACCATGGAGAGCAGGTGTGCTGCAGACAGTATGGGAACTACTGAAAATAATACTCTGAGTTAGTGCACTTCTGTTCAATGTCTTTAAATAAAAATAATTATTGTATTAAGGCAGTCCTGTGGTGAAGATTTGCTCTTTGTGGGATGTATGAGCACTGAAATGCTGTTTTATTGGCAACCACTTTGCATCCCTGGGAAGACTCATATGGGACCACCTCCACACCATGCAGAAACAAAGAAGTGTCTTTTGCTTTAGTGTAAGTTTTGGTTTCTACAATCTGCATTCTGTTGAAGAGTCAGGGGTGCAAAGCCACCTGAATTAAGAAATTTTCCTCCCTTCAGAGAGCCACACAGGCATCTGCTGCCTACCAGCCCCTCTGACAGCGGCTCTTGTTGTTCCCCATTTTACGCACTGTTTCTCCATAGCAGGTTGAGAAGCAGTACTGCATTCCCAGAACCAGGAGTCATGTCCACCACTGCCAGGGGAACAAGTACTGCTGTTACTATCCCCAATCTATGCTGCCTGCTCCATTTCATTGTGCTCAAAACATTCACTGTTCATCCAGCCCTTTTCAGTAAGTAAAAGTTTTGTGTACAGATCCTGAGGGCAGATGAGCTCCTTGAAGTCCTCTTGGAGTGAACAGTAGTTGGTTGTGAGGGCTAAAGACCTCTCAGGACTTGGCTGTATGGGCTTATCCACCCCCCCCACTGATGTGACTTTTATTTGCCCCTACTGTCTATTATTTTAGAGCCTGTACTTGCTACAGCATGTGTTTCTTCTCCACATTCATGGCATATAAAACCGCTTGGATTCCTGCTACAACTTCAGCTGGCTTCTCACCACCACACTGGTGAAAGATGAATTAGAAATGGTTCCTCTGTGCTTCAGGCACAGCAGAGCACACCCAGCTTGCCCCCAGCTTGCTCTGTACAGACAAGAGAAGTAAGATGAAAGACAGACAGCACCAGAAACCACAGGGACAAGGAAGAGCTTTCCACTCAGATTAGGTTTCAATGGCTTTTTTCAATTGTCAAATCAAAAACATAAAGTTCATGTACTGGTAAAAATGAGATTTGTACTGTACTTATGCCAAGGACTGTAACACTACACAAGAGATAAGCTTCTCCCTAAGTATATAACCTCATTGCCAGGCAGAGGCAGGAAAAAAACTGCCTTACTTCGTTCAAGTGAAGCTTAGACATCCCTCTGAAACTTCCAACACCAAATATTCCTGGAGAAGAGCTCCTGGGCTAGGTTGTTCTGCATTAATGGTGTGGCAAACCATTATTTCTGAAAAAGAAAACGGCTCAAACAAGGTTATATAGCACCAAGTGACGGTTAGTACTATGGGGGGTTGATAAATTTTCTTGATGTGGCAATTTTTACCTAAGACCAGATTATTAAATAAGTATGGTGCTAATTGCTTGACAGCATTGTATTAGTCATAATAAGATCCTCTGAAACTTTTTCTAAATTCTCTTCTGGATAAGATTACAAATATGCAGATGAAAACACTCAGAATAATTCGATTTCACATCACCTTCGTTTTCTTTTGACTGGAAAGAGGAACATGATGATATAGACTTATGAAGACATAATTTTTGCTGAGAAATGAGCAGGTATTATCTACTATTTTGGTGGTAAGGGAGATGACATAGCAGGAGAGATGCGGTCAGTGTCAGAAATAAAAAGGTAAAAGGGAATCTTACATGTGATAAATAATAAACCCAGAGAGACATATTGAAAGAATAATTTCATCAAACTCAGCCAAGTCCAAGTGCGTGTCACTGCTGAGGGCAGGGCAGGACACAGGTGGGGTGCTTCAGTTTCCCAGGCAATAGATTCATCTGTTACAACATCACTGAAATCTGCCAAGGCCAGAGCATTGTTGGAACTTAAAAGGCACAGGGTTCCCCAGTTCAACTCATCTAATATGTCTTTGAGCATAAAATGCAGGAGGGAGGGGAAAAAAATGGGAGGAGTCCTTTGAGAGGCAGGTGCAGGGGCAGACAGAAAAGCATGACCTGGAGAGGGCAGAAAAGGTTACTGAAAAGGTGAAAAAAAATCCTGAGAAAATAAAATCACTTTGGATCAAGAAGAAAACTGAGCTACTACCTCTCAGGATGAACTGAAAAGTCAAAGCCAGACATGTTAACACACAAAATCTATGACGGATGTGGGGGAAAAGGAAAGGAAAACCTGGCAAAAGGAAGAACAGGTGGGGACTAAGGATAAGCTTCTCTTCTCTGTTTCTTGGCAATATCATGCCCCCACGGCAGGTGGCTGGTCTGAGTTAAATAGCAACAGCAGGATGTAAACATGTGTGTCAGGTGATGCTGGGCAGGTGCAGAGGACAGTCAGAGCACAGCATGACTGTCAGTGAGAGGTGATGGTGCAGTTGATGCTGTTACCATCAAACCATACGCAGCCCACAGAGGTTGTCAGGGGGAATGGATGGTGGGTGGCAGGATGGGGATGAAGAATACAACAGAGGCAAATTGCACAGTTGGAGAGGCTGGGAGAGAGAGCAGTCAGGAGAGAAAGCCATTTCTGCTGGAGCAATTGTCCATGGGAAAGGCAATAGACTCTTCACAGGTTCAAGCTAAGAAGATGCTTTCCATCTGCTGATAGAGGAGGAATACTCAAATCTCCACTTCAGCTGGATTCTATTGAATCTAATGTTGCCTCCAGGCAGCAGGAGGTTTCCCTGAAGGAAAGGCATATACCAGGAGGCAGTGGTGGAACTGGACTTCAATGTAGGAGGTCATGGGGAGACACAAGAGGGAAGACCCAACAGAAGGTGGGCAGAACTGATGGGGAGGGAACAAAGCTGCCCATATGACGAATGTGCCATTTTCCTGCGGGCACAGAAATTTGGGGAGGAGCTGGAGAGAAAGTGGAGAGAGGCTGTGGGGAAGACATCTTTGGCAGGACACAGACCTGTCAGAGGAGACAGAAAAGAAAATACAGACATTGGGAAGGAAATCTGGACAAAAAAAAAAAAAAGAAGAAACGAATCCTGTGCCAGGAACAGGCAGAGGTCAGCAGCAAGAGGGCACTAAGGAAGAGAGGCAGGACTGGGATGGGCTTTGATCAAGGACTTTAAGCTGAGGATTTGAGCTAAAGAGGCTGTGCAGTTCAGACAGATGTGGTGCCCTGATTTCTGCTTGTGCTGTGGGCTCACCGACTGGGGCAGAGAAAGGCTGCCTGCAGCCAGCATTGTGGCACAGGACTGTTACTGTTTGTTACCCTATTAATGCCTTCACAAAGTACCTGTTGGATTGGAGAAGCACCTGCTTCTTCCAGAGCCACTGAACACCAAAGGAGAGGGATTAAATCCCATTACATTTTGTCATCAGCCATAAAATCTGCAATGTCAGGACAGCCTTAAATGGGTGTTCTGGTAATAGTTGCAATGGCAGATGATACTTAAATAAGTGTTTAGCGTAGAGCAAGCTTTTTTCTTAGCGGTTTGTGCAGTGCAGATTGGTGAGCAACAGTTTAATTTCTGCTTTCTGCCTCTTGTATGTTTAAGCACTTTAGACTCTGGCCTCTGGCAGACTGTGTAGGAAGTGCACCACTCTCAGATGCCTGTGGACAACTATTTTATGGAATGAAATTATGCCTCTCTTCTATGAAACTGCCCCATGATTTAAAAGTAAAATTCCCTTTAAGTGTTTACACTCATCACAAGTAGTAACCCAATAGCAGACATAGCCTTAAATTTTCAATTAAATCTCTTTTCCAATAACCAAGTCTGCAATTTCAAGGGGTAAATTAAAACTTTGCTGAAGTTGCACAGTTCTGCATAGTTGGAAGGTTGCTGGGCAAATACCCCAGGAACATCCCTCCACCTTCCATCCATCACAGTCACTTGACTGAGCAATGGGAGGAAGAGCTGGGGATGATGGTCTGTTGGCAGAGTTGCTGAGAAACACACTGTAAAAGCAAAAGTAGTCAGAGAAGAGCCAGAGGGGACAGAGCAGCTCCCTCACTCAGGGCCAAGCAACTCCTTTTGCTGGAGAAGCAGGAAGTGCTTCAGCTTCTGCAATAGACTTCCTTGGAGTGTTTTTCGCCCAGTCCTCTGCCTGGTTCCTCTTTCATAACCAGTGCTCTGCTTCATGGCTGTGGTTCTTCTGTGCAATTCAGGGCACCGGCTGCTGGCCGAGTCGAGCTGTGGTGGTACCACACCCCACCTCCAAGATAAGGAGTGGCAGAACCCAGACCTCAAGCAGAGCCAGAAATAGGGAAGCCAGTTATCTGAATCACAGCGTCCCAGTTTAGCCTCTGCTGATCACATGCTGTCTGCTCCCTGACAGCCCTGCACTAATGTTACAGACATCAGCAGAGCCCTGCTCAGAGGCTGTGCCTTCCAGTCAGAAGTAGAGTCATGAGCTGGAAAAAAAGCAAATACAGGCTAAAATTGCAACATCTTGAGGCAAAGAGAAAGAAAAAGAAAAAAAAACCCAACACCTGATGGGGAGGGATGACTCTAATGCTTTGCTTCATCTTACATAAAAGCTTTTTCTTAGCTGTCCTAATTTAAAAGTGTGGGTGAGGGTTTAGTCATGTTAAAACTGGCATCTGAGGCTGCTGTTGTTTGTCACATTGCTGAAATGAGGTACAATGATAATGGGAAGGAGACACTGGTAATGATTCAGGTCCAGATATTCAGAGCAGGAAAGAGAAAATATTGCTAAGAGAAACAGCATAAGCCCAGACAAAAACTGTAATTACTGTATCAATCTGAATGTTTGCAGTACACTTTATTGAAGGTAAATATGTTCTGCAGCACTGTTTTTAGAGAACTGCTACTTTCCTTCTATGACAACTGCATTCTGGTCACCATCCTTGTAAGTCCAGTGGTGGTGCCAGACAGGTCAAGGCACTGACTCTATTCTGACAGTGAAGTTGAGGCCAGACACCAAGGGTCTGCTGTTTTCCAGCTCTCACGAGCTTGGTCTTATGCAGCACCATGGCAGGCTGACCCTGCCATACTCCCCAGCATCCTGGTCCCTTGGGACTCACCCTGCACATGTCCTGGCCATGGGCCATACCTCCAGGATTCCCACAGGGAAGCTCTGGTGCAGAGATGGGGACAGCACGTGCTTGTGACGCCATCAGTGACCAAGATGAGACACATCAGTCAGTTCACAGTGAGTCTTGCAGTGATAGGCAGACACAAGAGGCACAACTCACTTCCAACTGGGCTTTGTCTCTTTCTCATTCCCACTCAATGGTGAAGGTGGTGCTGGGCTTCCCACAGTGTTTGGTCATGAGGATGGAGCAGCTCTTCTGCACTGGCTCTTTCTGGTAAAGCAACAGCAAGCAGAACCTCCAGTGGGCTGCCCTCATGGGGCTAAGAAAACTCAAAAACCCAAAAGGGAAGTGAAACCACCCTTTCTAGAACATGGAAATGCTGAGGAGGTGTTTCATGCTCCAGCAGCCAGGGAGGTTCAAAGGGCAGCAGAAATCCCCCGATGTGTCAGCTATCAGCAGCAGAAGGTGAGGGAGAAGGGGCAGCACTGCAGACATCAGAAGGAAGCAGCTGGCAGGCAGCTGAGGCAGTGATGAGGAGCCACTTGGTCCCTGCTGGCACCAAGGAAAGGAAAAAGGGACAGGAAGGGTATCCCAAGAAAGAGAAGGGCACAGTGAGGGAAAACAGTGACACACAGCTACTCTCAAAGACCCAGAGAGGAATGGAGTGGGATGTGCAAGAACTGCACCATAACTACCCTGAGAGAAATCAGGATAAGGCCTCCATCAGGAATCCCTGCAATGATTTTTTCAAATTTCTACTGTAAAACTGCAATTCTCTTGTTCTGCTTGTAATCTCCCCACAAAAGGGATTCCAAGCAATGCTACGGGATATGTCCACAAGGAAAAGTTTTCAACATAGGTCCTTTAATCAATGTTTCCTGAAAACTGTGTATTATAATACAGTGTAACATTTAGAATTGAAGTGGCACCTAAAACGAACAAATGTTTTTGTTGCAGTGACCAAATTACAATGACTGCAAGGGCATGAGCCTGAGATCCTAAGGCAAAACAACATGCAATATATCTTTTTCTTTTTTTTTTTTTAATTTAAAGCAAAGGTAACAAAGGCAAAGGGGCCTCTGGAAGGAATACTTTTCGCATTAAGAGATTATAAGTAATAACAACCAGCTGGAGAATGAAAGATCTCAAATTTATGTAGAGATTGTCAAGCTACTCAGACGCAGCATGCCAAGAAGATAAACCTCTCTCTTCCAGGTCAAGTTACTGCCAGGTAAATTATGTCTCAGCCATACTTGTAAGAAGCAATAGTGACCTCGCATGGCTTTCTAAATTATTCCAGCAGATTGTGATCCCAGATCTTGTTATTACCTTGATGGAATAATCTAAATTCAAATCAGGCAATCAGGTCTGAATGCCAGGGCACTCCTGTTCTCCTAGAAATGAAACTTCATTGCATGATGGGAAAGTTGGTGACATGGGGTGGGAGAGAGGAAATACTGTTCAGCCCTTGAAGGATCCTGACAGGCCATGGCCAGGAGTTGGTTCAAGGATCTAATATTTATTTTGCACCCAGTAGTTTCAGCATCAGTGATCTCCTCAGAGCTGACTTGGGACAGGGATGGAGTAACACCTGAGCTTTGACAGTTCCCTACAGGCAAAACATTTTGCGCAGAAGCGTGTATTTAAAAGAAAATCATTATTTTCACAGCTCCTTTGATGTAACAGACAGGCCTTTTCATTTCCAAGATATCAGTAACTTTTCAGTTTAGGTACCAGATATAGGATCTCCCAGGAAAATTCCCTCTCTGTCATCCGTGGCCCTATTGCAAAGTTCTTACAGGGCTTGGGCCAGGATCCTTGTAACTGGGACACAGCACTCTCCCACAGAAAAGTCAGTAACATTCTTCTTTGGAAAATACAAGGCCAAATTTCCTACCAATGCCATATAGCAGAGCAACAGCCCTGGGGGCTGAGTCTTGCTGGGCATCCAAGGCCAATACATAGCAAGGCTGCTCTCTCTACCTGTGTCCCCAGACTAAGTATTTAATAGCTGCAAAGTAGACAGCTCTCCAGAATAATCAAGAGTACACAGTCAAAGTTATTTATTCTGACCAACTGCAGTGATGGGGATGATGTGGACGGTACTTAAACTTCTACCCAAGGAAGCTCATGAGCACAGAGTGCTTCGGCTCAGCACCAGTGTGATTACAGCCATCTCCTGGTTAGCACTAAACCTTGCTCCAGCTTCAGTTTGGTTCTGGAGCGCCAGGTTCAGAGTGTGTTTGTACATGAGACACTGCCAAATCAGCCCATGTCACATGTCCAACACGAGCTCCAGGCAGCCTGCAGCAAAGTGGGGGATAAAAACCTCAGACAGAGTTTGTAGATGCTCAGGTCTGTTCACAGCCCTTTGGCAGAGTCTGAACTCACACTGGAGCCACAAATCCACTCTGACCAGGGTGTCTGCCTGAGAGACTGCCTGCCAAAATAGCTGCTCACATTGTAGTGCGTGTGCACAGGGTTTCGTTTATGAGAGACCTGTGCGTGACTGCCTGTGGAGGAAGGGGAGGGGGCCCGAGGTCACTCTTTATTCAGAAAGGAAGATGCTGAAGAAAGTTGGTGCTGCGTGTGCAGCTTTCCACCACCTCTGAAAAGCATTCCTGAAAGCTGACACTGCCAGTAATTTTTTGTTTTGTTCCAAGGTGCTCATACTTCAGATGGCGACATCTTGACATTCACATCCATTATGTGAACGGATTGCGGAAATAACTCAGCTCTTACTCTGTCTGTGATATTAATCCCCAGCTGCTGGCTGCAGCACAGAGCCTGCCTCCACAGCAGGCACCCCGAGCAGTCCACTGGCCCCCCAACCCCTGCTGTGCTTGGCCACAAGAAAGGCAGAGGAGCATTTCCAAAATCCGCCTTTCCCTGCTTCAAAATCTGAATCCAAGTAGGCACATTAGAGCTTCCCTCCTTGCTGTGCAGCCACAGGTTCTTGGGGTGAAATATAGGGCCTTTAACATGAGCATTGTGATAATATAGTATCACATCATGGGAACCAGGCAGGCTTCATTAAAATCGTACAAATGAGAAGGGAGCCATCAAATTAAGATCCACAGCTCTTGTTCACATGGCAAAATATTATTAGCTTTGAGGTAGGAGACACTGTTGCCTTTTACACCCTGTTGACTTTTAGTGCTGGTGTTTTTAACACACACTCTGCAAGCTGGTTTGGAAAATACAAACTGTGGCAATTGCTCCAAAGCTCAGTTCATCATTCCTTGGAACAGATGTCAGTGCAGAAGGAACCTGCTGAAGGAGAAGGGGAGGAGTGAGGGAAAGAGCTGAGGAGAGGAGCAGAAAATCAGAGTAATTTTGCATGAATGAAACCAGTTCCCCATCTGGACACAGAGAGAGGGCTGCCAGTGCACTTTTACCAGTGTGCACTTGTACAGTCAAGGTATTTAGGAGAAAACACATCAAATTAGGAATACATCAAAGGCTGAAAAACAAATATTCCCTTTGCTTAAGCATTCCCGCAGTTTAAACCTTGCCTGGCTGCAAAAAGCAAAGGTGATTCATTTTCTTTCTTATTGTCTTTCTTTGGGGATGAAAGTTAAAAAGAAGGGAAGAAGACCTGAAGTGGGAAAACAAAATAGAACAGAAAAAAGCCTCCATGGAGCCCTATGTGTGAATGCTGCCGAGGAGAGCAAAGACACGCTGACAAAACAAGCCAGGAATGCTGAGGCCCGAGTTCTGAAACACATACGGTTTATGTTGTTCTTACCACAAACCAAAAATATGTTCCCATTTGAAATGGTTGAATCCACAGCTGTTTTAAAATCCCTTGGTACTTCGGAGACAAATGATCCAAGTCAGACTGTGCTAACAGGGTCAGTTTTAGAGCCAAGCGAGAGCTGTGACTGATGCAGAATCACTGCAGCTCCATCCCTTTCCACATCAATCATAGCTCAATGAAAATCCTGTGGGGCTGTCGGGCTCTCTTACAATATTGTTTACATTAGAAGATGATGTAAAGCTCCTCCAGCAAACTGCGCTGCTGGATTATGATCTTCAGCAACAGCACACGAGCTTAAGTTGCAGCTGCAGGACAGCACAGAGAGATGCAGGCACATACTCCTGAATTTACACCTACAAAAGCAGTCATTAATGTTTCATAAAATATACCCATTGGTGCATCTCTGCAGGCAAATTCTCTCGCTTTAAACCGATGATTATAAAGCACCTTGGGGTGAGTCTGCATTCTAGGTGCTCTGTAAAGTAACCACCTTGTATTGCCATAAAAGCTGAAATGGCTTTAATCCATTTCCTCACAATAGCAGTTTTAATTCACTCAGAGAGGGCTGGCTGTCAAGAAAATAGTATTTTTCTCAGATTCACACCTGAGGTCAAAACCTTGCCCTCTATGCCAGAGCTAATAAATCACAATTCTTTTTTCCTGCTCCTTTTGAACAGCGAGGACAGTCTCTTGCAGAAAGACAAAAAAAGGTTTTTGCAGAAGCAGGCGAGGCGTTGTGGGGGAGGGATGTGGAAAAAGTCCCAGCAGCATCCCATAATCACGTACAGGGCAGGGCAGGCTTGCAGCTGTGCTGGGCCCTGAAAAGAAAGGCTCGGCACCTGCTTACTCTTGACTGAAAGGTCTCAAGTTATGGCTACAATGCTCTAATACATCCTATTAAATATTTGCATATTAAACATACAGAAAATAAAACCTTTCTGAAGTGACGGGGAGTGAATAGGATTGTAGCCTCTCCCACTCTCCACAGGTCTCTCTTATTGGTCCCTCTCATCCTGACACTTGATTGCTCACAAGACAGGGTGGGTTTTAAGGCAGAAATTCCCCAGGCATTCCAGTGGTGCAGAGCAGCCACTGCTCACAGACAAAGCCCTGGCTGTTGCCATCACAGGAACCTGGAAGCTGGCAGCCTTTTCCTCAGCCAGCAAGAGGAAACTGGACAGTCTCATGCAGTGTCAACAGGAGCAATTACAGCAGATCATGAGCTCTATTCAGCCCAGCTTTCCCATTTACATACATTCCCCAAACCAAGGAGAAGCCTGAAATCCAGAAACATTTCCTTTTACCTACAGAATTTGCCTGCATCACCTGAGCTCCTGTGAAAGGTCCTCCTAACCACCACAGCTCCTGCTATAACTACAGCCAGGAAAAAACACTCTCTGGGCTGCTCAGTGAGATGACAAGGTGCCCACAGAGCCTGCTGCCATCAGCCACCCAACAGCTCCTCCTGCTCGGCCAACCATGCTTTCTTTGTGACCACCCTGCCCACCAGCAAAGTGTCCTGTACCAGTGATAACAGATAGAATCGGGTCTTGCTGCATTTCCCAGTTCAATGTTTGAGCACTTGGAAAACCCATGCAGTGCCAGAGAGCAGCCATGGGGCTGGGAGCACTACCAATGATGGGAGCATTCATATCAAAGTGCCAGAGGCCACTCGATCCCCTGGCCAGGGCTGTTGGGATGAATGCTTTGCTTCACAGCACCACAGCACTCTGGGCCTGGGGACAACAGGAAATGTGGTTGGTCACACAAGCCATTTTGCCATGCACATTTGACAGACTCAGCTGAAGTCAGACCTTGCATGAGGTATTTGATGTCTGGTTTGATATTCCGTTGACATGGTCTGTTTTCAGTTGTGGTTTCAAGCACCAGCCTCACAAGCGTTCCTGCCTGTACTGAGTGCTTTTCATTTGTCAAGGGTGGCAGCAGAGGCCCCTGCAGCTCATGAGCTGGATCTGGACAAGCATCAGGAGAACACTAAAAAATGGCACCTCTGCCTGGGGTGTAAGCGCTTGTTTGGGGCTCTCCAGCCTGCATGTGAACTGCAACCCTGAAGGGCTCAGGAGAAGGGATTACCATCTTCTGGTGTCCCGCTAATGCCTGGCGTCCTTGCCAGAGGTCCCAGTATGGCCTGGATGCACCACAGCAGCAGCTCACCCTATCAGAGACAATTCTACAGCAACAAGTCCTTGGCTCTGCACCCCCAGGCTCCCTAATGCAACAGTGTGACTACCTTACTTGGCTGGCCAGCAGCCTGGGGGACAGAGCCAGGTGCAAGAGAAAGCCCCATTTGGTATCCTGTCTCTTTGCAATAAATACTGCTGTGTGCTTTGCAGCATCAAAGAAAGATGCCTCATGCTGGGAAAGGATGCCTGATGCTGCCCAGTCTCTAGGGGTTTTCTATCCACTGCCTCACACTGTAAATGCTCTGCTCCTGGCACAAAGAAGCCTTATTCTTACGGCAGAGACTTTTATTGTGCCAAAGGAACTTGTTCAATACAACAGCCCCCTTTGTGCAGCTGCTTCACCCAGGAGCCATATGCAGTCCCAAGGCAAGGCTTGAATGCTGCAGAGGGCATTACATGATCCCTCTGCACAGAGATACATTCAGCTCAAACAGTGCTATTTTTGTCTTACTTTTTGGTGACTGCTGGGGGAAACTCAGATGAAGACAATGGCAGGGAAAGTGTGTATGAGCCCTGCAGACACTTTATGTCTTTTCACTTACAAACATGTAGAGAGAGGAAAAAAATCGCTGAGTTCCTGATGTGCCTAATTGCCCAGCAGCAGCAGAAAGTGAGTTGGCAGTGTCTGCATCAGCCCGCACCGGCTGGTTCCTCGCCTCACCATATGTCTGCTCAGACACGACTCCGCCGAACAAGCCACATGGCAGCTTGGGCACTCCATAAGGGCTGTGCATGCTGTTCTAGAGAAGTAATCAAAAATAATTCCAAATGTTCGCTGTCCTTGTTGGAGAATAGAACTGGGTTTTTATGATGCTTTTCTATTCCATACTTCATTATAAGCAGTAGAGATGCTGGGAATGTAACCCTACCCTCACCAGTCACAAATTTCAACAAATGGTTTAATTGCAGTGACCAGCTCGGTTGGCACTTCCTACTGCTCTTTACTGACTGGATTATTTTCAGTCACAAAACATCTGCAATCACATGTTAGCTTGTGAGAAATGGCCTCTCTGTCAGGTGTTATTGCTAAATGACCCTGAGCTAGAATGGTCACAGGCTCTCAGAGGTCTGGAAGGTTTAGCCAGTGCTGTCGCTCAGCTACAGGGTGAGTTTCTGGAACAGCACAGCCTGCAGATCCCTGCCTTCCATCTGACTCCTGCCTTCATCACACCAGCAGAAGACAACACTTTTGGGTGTTACAACAGTTGCCCTCTCCACCAAATCAACATTTTTCAGAATGACATTTAGCAGTACTCTGAGGTCCTCTCTTATTGCACAGAAGTACTTCTTTACCAGGATATATGCATTTCCATGATCAACACAGTGGTCTCAGCTTCTTGGTTCTTGCTGATGGGCAGAGGAGAATGCCTGTAAAATCTTTTGTCATTAGCATATCATTGTCATCAGCATATCACCATTAGATGCTGTAGTGTGATGAAGGGTGTTTTGGTCTGGCACAGTCCTAACAGTAGCAAGGTTAATAAATGTCTTGACATGAGTATTGTGTGCATCTCTCTCTCTCTTGGCATTTGGCTTCCTAGAAGCAAAAAGTTGACAAATGCCTTTCTCTAAAACTGCTTTTCTGTTACAGGCTCAATCAGGCAAAAATCTTGATTCCCTTCTTAGGGCAATGAAACAAAAAAATCCTTACCAGCAAATAAGACCACAAGTTCAGACTCAGATATTTGTTACCCACCAGAGGCTCAACCCATTTTTCTTCTCAGACAGTTTTATACCCCATGACGGTCAGGTATGTGATCTCCTCTTCTGAATTACCTTCAGTGGACAAACGATCCCTAGAGGCAGGGCAAGAGCTCTACCTGCTATAAAGGCCCTGGGAAGAGCTTGGATCTGACAGTGAAGCCACTCAGCCCAGGGCATGCTGGAGGGAGATGGGGTATGCAGAGCATTGCTGGACTCCCGGGCCACACTCCTCTTCTCTGGCAGCTGTGTGCAGAAACGTGGATGGAAATGTTTTCCACACAGGCACTTTGCAAACTCTCACCCAGGGGCAGGCAGCTCAAATCCTCAAACAGCTACCAGCTGAGGAAAAGTGAGCAGCATGGCTGTGCACAGAGCTTTGGGTCCACCACTACCGCTGTGCCTGGCGTCTCAGCCTCCCTCCCACCCCTAATCCCCTCACAGCTATCTGCTTTAGTGCAAGGGTAGCCTTGGCTGGGCTGCCTTTTTTTTTTTTAAATCTTTCCAGGCTGCCAAAACCCAAGCTGTCAAATACAAGTTAACAGACCGAAAACACAGATGTCCACTCTTGACTGAGTTTTCCATACAGACTGGTCGTGCTCAGAGCAGCTTTTAAGGTCAAAGCACTGGTCCTTTTACTATGCCTGCCTTCCTCAGCAGTCAGCCACTCACTGCCAGTGGCATTCACCACACCCGTCTTCTGTGAGCATAACTTTTCACGCACACTGATTTCACTGAACACTGGCATACAGCAGACACGGTTACAATTTATTAGGGACAAAAGCAAGGACTTCATGACATACACACTTTGTGTAATGTAGTGCAGTGGGGATCAAAGACTTCTCAGCTGAAGTGCTTGAGACTGGCCTGAGGCAGGGGGATTCAAAATATGAAGAAAGTAAGTCTAAATGCTCTTTTCGCTCACCTGGAAACAGAGATGCTCTGCTTGCTCACAGACCTGAAGAGGCTTGACCTGCACATAGGCATGCAAAGCTATGGCATACTGGTATTATTTGTGTGCTGCCCATGAAGAAACAGAGCTGGGGGTCTCTAAGGTTTACTAAGTCTCTATTATTTACCACCCAAGCCTAGGCACTGAGCACCTTCTTCATCAATATGCCTCAGATCTCCAGAAGGCAATATACCTGGGCTGAGATCACCACTCAGCTTCCACATCATTGAAACCTCAGTTTTGTCCTGACACTGACAATAAAACCACATACTTAAGGAGCAGATCAGATCTGTCATTGTACCAGTGTCGGAGAAACCTGTTAATTTTACCCTGAAGAATGTCCTCGTCTGTCCTCCATCTTCCCTTCTGGCTTACCTGTTTCATTCACTTGCCACAAATTCTCTTCTGGACAGTAAAATCTTTGAGGGCAAGGGATGTCAGAACTGAGACAGGCTTGTTCATGGGCCACCACAGAGGGTCCTGGGCAGGGGAGCCTGATGAAACCTTAATACACAATAACTACAATCATAAAAGCATAAGCTAGTTGTTGGAATCAAACAATTTCTGCCGAGGCCACCCAAGCTGGTGACTTCAGGGACTGTTGAGCTGTAAGTGAAAGGCAGTTTTTGTGTGTCAAACTGCCAGAGTGAAATCTGATTGATTTCTGAAACACTCACCCACCAAAATTACTCCTGAGAAGCCACAGCTCATTTTCAACAGCATGGGAGAAACTCAGAACTGCATAAATATTAAAGTAAGGTCTCTTCTAATGAAATGATCAATAAAGTGCTGCAAAAATAGAGTGAATACAATAATTCTCTACAATACTGTATTAAGTTATTTTGTCCTCTGTTACTCTAAGCCCAACTACTTTGAGGTGAGGTGGCAAGTCTTAGTGAAATATCTGGGATGCATTTCCAGACAGGTGGATTTTTTTAGATTTTTTTTTTTTTTGGCTTTGTCTGGAGCATAAAGAATGGGCCACTGCCAAAGGCAGGGTACCAGGCTTGACAGACCAGTGGTCTGATCAAGTCTGGCATATCCTTTGTTCCTCTGTTCCAATTTAATGCCTGCTGGGAGTGAATTCCAGTCATGTGGGGATGTTTTTGCCAATGAATATTTACCAATATCCTGACTACCCTGGGAATACAGTTAAAAAACTAACTCCTAGGGATGAGAATACATACTAGAATAAACACTCAGAGATAAGTCATGAGCTTTTTCCATTAACACTGAAGTGAACCACATTTGGTTCAATTTCCATGTACACTTAGGACTAAACCAAAGAAAGGCACATACTCCATGTGTCATTGTTACTAGACCTGGATTTTTAGGCCAATTATAAAGATGTGTATCATGTTTAATGAATATATTATTTTAATGACCCACTGCATCCTTACAGTCCAGGAGTCAAATAGACAGGTGCTAGTCTGATTTCCTTAACTGCAGATAAATTTACTCAGTAAAAACACAGGGTCTATGAGTTATCTCCAAAAATTAATCTCTGAATAGTTCCAGGACTTCTTCCATCATATTGAGTCCATGTGTATGTCTGTACATGTCAGCTTTATCATCTGCTTTCCCAGTTATGGTCTGAGGACCATTTGGTGCTTATCTATGGGAACTGGCTGATGAGGTAGCATTTGTTCCACCTCTGTTCTAGCTGCTAAACTCCATTAAAACAAGCAGGAAATCATTAACACTCTTCCCTAGTGTCACATGTAAGAGCAAGTAATTGCAGCAGCTATGGGAATGGCATGTCAGTAGTTGAACAAGATGAGGCGAGATCTGTGACCATATGAAGAAGTGGAGGATGTTGTCACTGTGTGGGTGATCTCTGCTCCAGCCAGTTGATGAGTTTCAACCACCACACTACACTTTTCATCTCTTGAAACAGCATCAGGAGTAGGTAAAAGTGAACTGTTCCTGGCCTCAGACACATCAAGTGAGACCTGTGAAGATAGGGGACATCTAAGGTCTTCCTCCCTACATGAAGTTCGCAAGAAACACACCTGCACGGGAGCTTTGCAGTGCAGCTCTGCTAACACAGTGGCTGGAGGAATTCCAGAAGTACAGAATTGCCCTGGCCTATGTGGCACTCTACAAAGCAGTGCTGGCAGCCTCAACACTCAGCCGGTCCATCTGCTTGAAATTACACAATAGCCCACAGCAAGGATGGGAGACTTGAATTTTAAGGCTCTTACATGGCATTTGATAATCTTTTCTGTCATCTCTATGAGAAGAAGGGTTAGAAAGTTGGTGGGGAGTTTTGTATATATTTTAGTTTGTTTTATGCCGAAAACATCCTGTAAACCCTTGTTGCAGAGTGTATTACTTCAAGAAAGAAGAAATCAAAGCCTCACCATGAAAACTCTGGTGCTGTCAGCACAAATGCTCTGTTCTGCTCTGTGATGTTGGCCCACTGTCCTGCACACAAATCCCCAGTCTCTAGAGGAGAGAGAGTTTCACCTTCCTGCTTTCATGTGCAAAATGATGACAGGGTCATGATTTTCTCAAGTGGAAGATGTTTTGGGCAGAGAGGGATCTGGTGTTGCCAGTTTCTTCACCTTGGCTCATAGAACTTTGGAGGTCTAATAAAACCCAGGCCCTTGGAGAAGTTTGTCTGTTCCCATTCATGCCTTCACTGGCACTGACCTTTTCCCTTCCCATGCAAGAAGACCTCACTATAGGTACGCAAAAAGGAACAGGTCTGAGGACTTTCTAGTTCTTCCTCCTGCCTTATTTGGATCTCACATGCACAACTAATGAATATCTGAATCTCATTGAAGAGAGCAAATGAGCAGCACAAGGATATTGCTAGTGGGCAGCCTGACCTGGAAATGCACATTTGTACCACCTCTAGTCCTGGCTAATTTGGGGTGGTGTGGATCTAATTGTGGTGGAAGGAATGAGACAGAACTCCAGTATTTATACAGGTCACCATATAACCAGAAGAAAAGTAGGACAGACAATTTTGCACTAACCTGCAATGTTAAGTACTTAATCAACAACTTAAATATTCTTCAAGTTCCCAGCTTGACTGACAGCACCTGAATAGCTTTCTGCAAATTAAGTTGGCTTAAATTTAAGCACATTAGGGTTCTCTAGTTAGTACTGACAGTCATAACCAGGGTTTCAGCTATGCATATTTATGCTACAACACAGATAGGATGTTCAGTCTAGATCTGGAGGATTTAGGAATCTTTAGAGTTCCAAAAATAAATGTAATGAACCAAAGTAGCAGAAATATGACATCTGCTCCAATGCGTGATTTGCAAGAGACTGTAGGTCTGTTCCTTTGAGAGCATTATCATTGCCAGAAAATACTAAGTCCTAAAAAAGTGTCAACTATAATTTGCAAATACTGAGCCACGTTCCTCACTCATTCCTTTCCAGGGCAGCCTGTCTACTCTGTATCCGTTTCGGATGCTTCTCTCTTTTTAGTGCCAAAGGGTCTCAGAGTATTAAATGTACATACCTTCATCATCCTTGCAGGGTAGCAAAGTGCTGTCACCAGTCTTTAAAAGATGGGGAACATGAGCCTTTGGCTTGCCCACAGCCTCTGAGGAAAAGCAAGGAATAGAAAGACCGTTTTCACAATCCTGGTTTCCCTTTCATCCTTCCTACTGGGTGGCTCTGCTGTTTGGGCAGCAGCTTTTAATGTGTAGGTCTGCTGGTGAGAAGTGCAGATGAAAGCAGTGGTTCACTCTTCAGCCACAGCAGTCTGGCTGTGTGCTACTGGCTAAAAAAACAAGGTTCATGTGCTTGTTGGAACAGGCAATGTCTCTATTTTTACAAAATGCTCAGCAAATAATAGGCAATTTGCAAATGATCAGTATTTTATACCTGTTATTCATTACTCTGCCTGTCATTTCCTTGTGTGCCCTGAGTGTTGCTACTGTTTTATCATTTCCAAAGTGATGAAGTCAGAAGTCCTGCTTACAGAGATGCAGTTTTTGGCACAGCTCCCACACCACTGAGAAAAAGGCACATAACTACCAGCAGAAAGGAACAAGAGCTTTATAGAGCTTGTGAAGGTTGTTTTTAGTGCCTCTTACTCAGTTCCAACTTGCCAGGAGATAGAGTTCTGAGTTAGACATGTTAAATGCTGCCTCCACAGTGGTTTTCAAAGTCTTTTTTTTAACATGAGTTAAACAGAACCTTAATTATAAACATTTTCTTAGTCTTTCCCTCTCCACCCCCCCCCCCCCCTCAAAATTGCATCAATATTTAATATTTACTACATCTCAAAGCATAAACCTTGACATATGGGGCATGTAGGCTGAGAGATCCTGAAAAGAGCAATATGAATAATGGATTCTTTTTTTTTAATCTGGCAGCCAAAACTGTTACAAAAGAGTGAACCCCCAAATACTTTCTTCAGGCCAGAGACAAAGGTTGGTTTTGTTGGTTTTTCCTGAATTATCTGCCCTTGCCATTATTATAAAAGCAATTCAAAGTTAAATAGAAATTAAAAGTGTTGATTCCTTTTAAATACAAAAATGAATTATCCAGAAGTTTCAAAGTTTCTTCCTGTTTCGGGGGAGCTCGTTGGGGTTCAGTCCAGGTGGTTCACTGTTCACACTTACTAACAGATTTGATTGTTCTGAAAATTTCTTGGCACAGGGAGCTGTGGCAGCTTCGGTTGAACAAAACTGCTCAGCTAAAGGCTCCACCTACTGAACCACATCTATGGCAGTAGCTGTTTTCTCCTGCAGCAGTTCCTTGGAAGTCTAGCAGGGCAAGTTGCCTTTTAGGCCAGAGTTAGTTGCTAAAAAAAGCATCACCTTTTGTCACATGATTGTATGGAAACAATTATACAGCAATCCTTAAACCATAATGTCATGTCGTCAATCTCTGTATTCAGTGTGTCACTGAGAAAATCAAAGATTTTAATTAACGACCTTTTAAACACTTTGAATAAATACCAGTTTGCACTTTCAGAAGTGCCCAGTACACACTATTCCAGCATCTCTGAAAACGCAAAAGGTGTCTTTTTTCATCTTTTTTTTCCCATTTTTAATTTTTTTTTTAATTAAAAAAGCTGGTACTTTGTGCATGGTACAAAAATACCAAAATTAGTATAATCTCTAGAGGGGAGAAAAAACTCAGCAGGCTTCAGGGGTGGCTCCCTTGGGTGGCAGACTTGGAACAAGTGAGGGGCAGAAGCAGAATCCATTCCCAGTCCCAGGCATGCTGACTTGGAGCAAAAAGTTCTGCAAGATCTGCCTCGGAGGGGACACTTTTTGTGGAGAAAAAGAACATTTACTAATGAAGCTGTTAGCTGCATTAACAGGAAACCAGGAGGAAACCAGGTGGAAACCAGGCGTATTCACCAGGTGTGAATATTTTAAGTTTAATTTAATTTGACACTTGGATTAGGTGTATGCTGTTTATAAGCAAGCAATGCCAAGTGATTCCTCAGGTCTTGCAGCATGTGGGAGCCTATTTAGTGGGGAGTCAGGGGGTTCTGTGCCCACTGCAGGGAGAAGCTGGGAGCTCTGTGTGGTCGGCACTGCCCAAACTCAGCATACAGAGAGGAGGTTTAAGTGTCTAACTAATGGAATGGTTACTAATGGGCAGCTCATGTGTGTCTCCTCGGCTTTGTGATCACATCCCTGAGAAACCATAACCTTCTGTGCTGGATAACGTTTGCATGAGGTGAGGACAAGTGGTTTGCTCTTGCTTGAGGGTCCTCCCTGGCACAAGGAGAGGTTTGGTATCTTCCGCCAGACACAAAGATCCCTTCCCAACCCTCTGGGCAGGAGGCTGTGGCAAGGAGCTGCGTGGCACTGCCCTGGTGGCAGTGAGCAGAGGGCCCGCTCAGTGTGTTCCATGTGCACTTTGCTTCACTGTCTAGATACTATGACTGTTATTAGATCAAATTCAAATTGGAAATATGGCCCTGGTAAATTTTCCAGAGCGTTAAAACATTGTCAGAGAAAGAAACAGAGCATTTAACCCATCAGGTTTGGACCAGCTGCAACTTTGCCAGTGGAGCAAAACTTTGTCAGTCTCAGCAAAAACAGTCAAAATCAGGATAAAACGTGGTATAGGGAACTACTGAAATCGGGGGAAACTGTCAGCTCAATTAGGGATTGTTATTTCCCATGCCCACAGTTATTAAAAATTTTGCAGTGCAGTCTGATGGCAAAAGGATTGATAACAAATATAATGACATTTTGTCTCCTGCTCACTGTCCTAATATTACATTATTGCAACAATAAATCCTTCAGATAGAGCAGGTTGCATTCCCTAGACATTCAGTCACTGTGGTCCCACACTTCTGTCTGTCTGAAACATGATGGGCACCTAGTAAGGCCATGTGCCAGTGTCAGGACTGTTTGCACAGGCAGACTTGGCACTGCCAGGTGCTGTGTCTGTCCCCACAGCTGACTCTCAGGAGGTCTGTGCATGGCTGCTGCTGAAGTGTGTTGTGCAGAGAAGACCTCAAGTATGGCTCGTTTGAAGGTTTTGGGTACATGTTGTCCCACTAATTACTGCCTACTTCTATACCCTGCACTGTGCAGACAGCATTGAAGTGGGAGGGATCGTTTATATTCTGGAGGACAGAGCTGGTGCTGTTCAGGGCTAACTTAAGAAGCTGGATAGATGAACTGAGAATAGTCTCATGAAACTCAACAAAGTCCTGTACTAGGATGGAACAACCCCACACAGCAGGACAGGTGAGGGTCAAGCAGACAGGGAGTGGTTTGGCAAAAGAGGATCTGAAGTCCCGGTGGGACATGAGGCAGCAGTGTGCCCTGCAGCAAAGGCAGCCAGCTCCACACTGAGCTGTGTGAGCACAAAGCAGAGGCAGTCGGCTGAGCAAGATGAGGGTGTATCTGGAGCACTGAGGCCACTTTTGGACTCTACAGTACATCAACAAAATGGATTGAGTCTAGAGGAGTCCACAGAGGTAGTGAAGGGATTGGAACAGATTTGTGGGGGAAGAAGGACTGAGAACTGGGCTTGTTCAGCATGGAGAAGGGAGGACTTCAGGAAGGGGCTCTGCAAGGGGCAGATGGAATCAGACTCTTCAGTGGGACACAGTGATAGGCAATAGACATCAGCTGGAACATGGGAAACTCAGATTAGGTAGTGGGAAAACCTTTTTCATCAGTGGGGCAGAAGAGGGTCCTGACATTGCAACAACTTTCCCAGGGAGGTTGTAGGTTCTCCATTCTTGATGTTCAAAACCCAGGTGGTCAAAACCCTGAGCAACTTGCAAGTTGACTCTCTTCTGAACAGCAGGTTGACAAGATGATCTCCGTAGGCCACTTCCAACCTAAATTAGTCTGTGGTTCTAAGGCACTGTCCAGGATAACTCGTGAGCTGGTGTCCTCAAGCCTGTGTTCCAGAGCAGAGTTTCAGGTTGGCTACTTTGAGCTGACCACTAAAGAGAAGCCTTTCACTCTTTATTGAGACTTTAGAGAGGTTATACAGGTAAATAGGTGTGCAAGATTGGATTGTGAGAATATGGTCCTTAATTATCTGTAAGCCTTATGACACAAACACAGCTGTGAACATTCAATTCTGCTGCAATGCTAGATCTACCTCTTTCTGGAAATCACAACCTGAACCTGAACCTGAACCTTTCTTACAAAATTAATACACAATTACTTTCTCAGCTTTCCAAAAGCCTCAGCTAAATACTATTAATATTGTGAAGAATTTCAACACTTGCTCAGCTTAATTAATACAGACATTTTTGGTGAGACTAAAGCACTTGTATCACATGCCATCTTCAGACAAAAGTCTGAAGTGTGACATACTATGTTTTTCACTAGGATTTTCTGTCTGTTGCTTGTTTTCACTATCTCAGTCATTTATTACATGCAAAACTGCATGATGAGATGTGAGAAATTTGCTGGTTTCAAAACTGCTTAAAAAGACAGCAAATGCTGACAGAAATAGCTGTTTAGGATTTCCTAGCATTCTTTTATCAATCTATCTCAATACCTCTTATGAGGTAATTTTTCTTACTTGTCACAAAACTACTAATGCATCAGTGTATAAGTTGTCTGCAGGCCAGTCCACATTGCTAATTAGCTGGAGACGGTCCAGGAGCTTTCTTATCCTGTGTTCATTTATATCTCAGCCCCTAAACCTAGATTATTGTGTAACCTCCCACTATGATCTAGAGCTTTCTCTAATGCCATGGCCAGTGAGCTTGTTAGAAAAGCTGAATTTTTCCCTTAAACATAATTTAATTGAGAGTGCTTTTCCTTCCTGCTGAAGAGAGTAGCCAAAGTTTAGAACTTCCAAGTACCTGAAGCCACTATGAGCTTGTAAAACCTCTGGCAAGTTGTTACAACTGCTTGTGTATGGGTTTATGACACGGAGTTGTAAAACCAATGCATTTTAAAGCCTCATCCTTGCACTGCCCTGCATAAGAGTGTTTCAGTGTGGTGTGACAGAGCTCCGTGATTTTCAGTACATACTTGCAGGCTCAGGCCACAAAGCTATACAAGCCACTCTTCTGCACACATTCAGCTTGATCTGAAATGAATAGAGGTGAGCAGGTTCTGCTCAAAATAGGAATCCTGTCTCCTCCTGGAATATAGATATATGCAGACATTCATAGCTGTAGTGAGATGGAGAAACAGAAAGTATCTCCAGAAGCAACCTATGTATCTGTTTATGTCCTAGCTCTGATTGTCTTGAAAAGCAGAAAATAACCTCCCTTGTCCATTACCTTTCAAACAGTAATGATTGCTTTTCAGTATTGAGGCACTTTATGTGCTAAGGATGTTCTTAGCAGTACTTCCATTATTCCAGAATGAAATTAGAAAATTACAGAACGAAATTAGAAAATTTCTGCCTTTTCCCACTGATAAAAGGTACCGGATGGAGTAAAATAACAGCATCACACTTCATCTTTTTATTCTAGATAGGATTGCTTATAGCACAGAAACTTTCTGCATAAGGTTATCCAACAGACGAACACTGAATGTACAGAAAGTGGAAGGACTTGTCAACTCTTCAGAGACAGATTCCTTTTAAAGGTGAACTCTTTACTGGAGTATTTGACACAGGCAGAGAAGAAGGTGTTAATCTGTTCACATCCAAGGCACAGTCTGCAGGCTGCTGGTAATTGCTGCCCCATAAATGTGCCTGTCATGCCTCCTTAGTCTTTAAATATCCAAACTTAAAATAGAAGTCTGTGCAACATGTTGAGCCCAGCACTATTGTTTTGTGAGGCAGTATTATTCATTTAGCTTCAGCCAGCTGCTCTCTATATTCAGCTTGGAGGAATAGATTGGAATTTGCAACCAGACAGGCAGGCTGGGAAGCTATAACTTCTTCTTTGGGCTGATAAACCAGTGCATCTAAAGTACAGTAAACAAACGCCCATTGGAAACCCATTCCAGTGCTGTGTCCCCTCCTTTCCCCCTGCCACAAATAGCAGTGATCACAAGGGAACCTGCCTTCATAAACAAATACCCTAGACCTTAATTCTAGTATCAGCTGCATGACATAGTGTTGCTGGTATGTTAAACACGGAGCATAACAGCAGGATACACTGTTAGGTCATACACGGCAATATAAAATACTAGGTAAGGTCTATGCCTTCTGCTGGGTGTGGCCCTTGAGCAGGGCAGTTATTTGTAACTACATTGCCCTCTACTGACAGATGCACAAAGAGGTTGAGAGCCTAATTCTCTGAACTTAACTCGGAGTGAAGCTATCCTGCCACTTGTGGTGAGGCAGAAGCACGAGGTGGTGTCACGGCTCAGCCTGGCAGGACATACCAGCATTCATCTGCTTTGGTGGAGGCACCCTTTATTCTAGTCCCAAAGACGCGTACTTGGCCATGAGTCGGTGCTTTCCACTGAGAGAGTCTCTTCCTTTTTTGAAAACAAATAAACAATTGTTGGAGCTGTTTTCTCTGCATTCTTCAACCTTTTGTGGACACTGGAAGCAACCATGTGCGTAATCCAGCTGCAGACGAACAATCCTTGTGAGTGGGAGCGCCTCCAGCCGTCCTGCAGCACCCTGCAGCTGTGAGGAGCCTCAGCACAGCCACATCCTCTCGGCAATTGTTACTGCTGCTTGTGAAATGGGAATCTTCATGGGCTTCACAGGGATAAACTGGGAAGTGTCCCTCCATATCTCCCTGCAAGAATCATCAAAGCACTGGGTGACCAACAGGTCTCAGGCAATGATTGTTGTTCTGTGGTTGCCTGGCAGTGATTGTTCTGTGGTTGCCTACAGGAGTTGCCAAAGCTGACAGAGCAATGGGCTAAATGAGCACAGTCTTAACTTCTGCACATCACAAACTCTCCATTGGCTTGTTTCTGGCCTTCAGCAGAAGCTGTGCTGTCTGCTCCTCTCACTCCCCATATGTCTTTGAACCACCTCCAGCAACATGTGGGCTGCAGAGGACATGGCTCTCATCTGTGGAGCTGCAGTTCAAAAGGCTGAGAGTTGGCACATCAGATTAAAAAGTCTGTGAACTCCTATTCTGGGACAATGGGGTATTTTACTAAGGTAGTTCCCCTTCTCTGGCCTCTGTTTAGTTGAGGTGGAATGAAAGCTCTAAAGAAGGCAAGTGCAATTCTACAGCTATGATAGCAAGGGGAGTTATATTTTATCCTCTCAATTAGCAATTCATACAATCAAGACTCATTGATATATGTTCATTAATGTAGGGAGAAATCTCAGGTGCTATGCATTTTTCCAGGGGAAATTTCCATTAGTGCCTTTGCTATAACAATTCAAATAATAATTTCTTGTCTGGACTGTGCAATTTTTTCCTGTCTCAAAAGATACCATCTCATACCAAAAGAAACCAATAGAAGAAACATGTTATTTGCATGAGAAAACATGTATACATGCACATGTGTGAAAAGAATGTGTACAGTAAATGTGTGTGTATGAGTTCTTCTACAACAGGATGCATATGACTAAAATCAGCACACTTGCTTCAGGCATGAATTATTTTCTTCCGGTCACTGATGGATTTGAAATGTTTTCAAATATTCCATGAAAACAAAACAAGTGGGAACATCTGTGAAGCTGATGGGCTGTGCTGTGTGTGGGACAGGGTGAGTTCAGAGGAAGGAAACCAGCCATCGATCAGCTCACCATCAGGTGTCATCTTGATCCCTGGAAAGGCTGGCGTGGAGGGAAGCTGGACATGGGAAGGAACTGAGCAGCAAACAAGCCATGCATGAAGCCCTGGGATAAAAAGTGCAAAAACAATGAAGCTTAGGTAATGGAGAACTCCTGCCATGTAGGAAGAGGAACAGGCTGCAACTCATTCCAGCCCAACCACTTCAGGACAAGCATGTAAATCATCTGAGTGTGCACACAAGATGCTATTTATAGCTGCTAGTTGAAGTACTTCTTATTTATTGTTGTGTTTATGCAGAAGGAAACCCACTAGTACAGGAAAGATGCTACTCCAAGTCTCCACTGTTTCCTGCAAATTTTATATATACACCTTCCCTGGCTTTATTTATGTTCATGTTCTTTATTTTAAAAAGCATATGGACTAACGACGATGTCGTGCTGATAGATGTTTATTGATACAGGTGTGATCCCCTCCCAGGGATCTCTCCAAAGGTGGGGGAGGGATCCCTGGGCTGATGAGCGTGTGCATCTCCTGCCAGGTCTTCCATTATCTCCTCCCTCAAGGGCACAGGAAGGGCTGAAAGTTGAAACGCTCGAGGCTCATCTAAAGATAAATAAATAAGTAGCAGGCAGAGGGCCCGGTGGGCTCTGGGCAGCTGGAGGTCCAGAGGAGGAGGTGGCAGGTGAGTGAGAGGGCACGGTGAAGGTCAGGGCTGGCTTTGCTCTGCAGAGTTTGTACAGCTCAGTTGCTCCTCACTAAATGCTCCAGGCTGGTGACACGTGTCACTGCAGCAGCCCCCGGAGCCTGTCTGAGGAGCACAGCCCAGCAGCCATGCATTCCCCCCAGGGCTGCCTCCCCTCTGCCACCACAGCCTTGCTGAGGGCCCTGGTGTGGGAAAAAGCACGGACCAGCCCCTTGGCCCAGCGAAACAGCTTTCAGGCCTTGCCTGCCTGTTGTTCCAAAGAGCTTGGGAAGGCTAAAGATGCGTCCCAAAATCGCCAGCCCTACAATGGTGACAGGTTTGCTTAACTCCCAGAGATCACTCCTCTGCCCTTTCTGTCAGTGGGAACCCCCCACCCAGTAATGACCATGGAGAAACAGGATTGTCTAAAGGGCAGATCTGTTTACACTAACACTTCTCATGGAATGAGACATGAGACTGGCTGGTGGTTCCCACTTCTCCTCCTGTGCCAGCTGGCTCCCCAAGGGCAAGTTTCTGCCCTGCCCAACTGCTACAGCTTAGCAGCGTCTTTATCTGGTGGTCTGGAGATCTCCTGCCCAGCAAGGCACTGTCATAGCTCGGGTAACACTGTCCTGATTCGATAAGAGGTGAGCAGAGGCAGTGGGACAGTGTTCAGCTATAGGAATTGTCCCCCCAATTTGCATGCCCATGTAATCCCATTTCAGTGCCGGCCCTGCTATACCCATCCAGCTTTCCCTTACTTGGCATCTCTGTTTAACCCTTTCCTGAAATGCTGGCTTCACTTCTGTCCTTTCAGAAGGCATTTTGTGGATCTCAGCTGTTGACTGAAGATGTCAGTAGTTCCCGTTAACATCAATGAGTCAATACCATATAGTTCCTTACTAAACAAATATTTAATACATCATTTGAAAATCCCAAATAAGTACTATTTAGAATACCAGTGCTTTAGTTTTAAACAAAATCCACACAGCAGTAAATCCAATGGCTTTTCTCACACAAAATTTTCCTGTTGTTACTCTTACACATACTTGTATTGCATGGTCACACCACAACACTTGCACTTCTGTGCTTCAGTACACACATATAAACATACTCCTCTCTGAATGTCTTTCAGAGATAATTTTCCTGTCTTTGTAGTATAACTGTGATTTGTAGTGTAGACCTGAGTTTCTTAGACTTGGAAAAGAAGAGTATCATCTTATTTGTTTTCTAAACACTTCAAAACACTTCCAGCAAGCAGTCTGGGTATCTTCACAGCTAGCAATATTTTGCTGTTATGACTTGACCAGTCCCTTCAGCTGCAGTGAAACTCATCTGTAGCTCTGCTTTTTGCACCTACACTAATATTAAATCATTGGGCCAATTAGTTCACTCACTTATATTTAATTTCTAAATTTATAATCCCTCTCTAGGCAGAGACCCAGTTGTCTCAGCAGAGCCTTGGTCAATGAAGAGGAGGGACATTCAACTGGTTAGTTTTTTGAGCTGGATGAACTTCATTAGAAGTTATAAATTCTATCATTACTTGGGCCCTTCTAGCTGAATTGTCCTGCACTCCATGTAGTAAAATAAAAATGCATCCTCATTTTAATATGGTTTCTCTCCCTTTCTTTGCATTTCCCATCACAGCCTAAAGTGTGAAGAGTGTGGTTTGTTCCTCCAATTTTAAACTGGATGTGACCATGAGAGAGCTCACCCAAACCTCACTCAGCAGATAATGTCCAACTTAGTAGCTAACTGGAATTTTCGATGTTCCAGGTTGTGGCCATTGTCTTTTGCTGTGCATCCCTGAAAAGAGAGCAGCAAGAGCCCTCTCAGTCTTTCCTGGTCCATGTGCATCAGTCTCCAACTGTCTTGCTGGCCTCCACTGGGCATAATTCAGTATATCAATGTCTGTCTTGTACTGAAGAGAGCAAAGCTGGACACAGTACTCCCAGTGTGGCCTTTGACATTCTGAGTAAAGGGTAGTCACTGCTTTCCTCAGTCTGTTGTTTCCTCAAAACATGAAAAATAACTCAGATAGTGGGAGCAAAAGCAGCCATTGCTGTGTTTCTGGGAATGGGGACATCATAAATAGGAATTTTTAAAACAACGTAAGCTCTTCCTTTCCTGTATTCATCTGAGGCTTTAAGCCAAGCAGCTGGAAGCTTCTCTTTAGTAGTAGAAACTCACTTGAAAGCCACCTTTTCATATCCAATTTCCCCTTCTGACAATTTAGAAGAGGATTCAGTACAAAGGGTAGAAGAAAGTAGCCTCTCTTAACTTTCAATTCTATACTTTTTTTGTCCACAAAAGCCAAAGAAAGACACATTTTTAATGTCTTGGCAGCAAGGAAGAGGAAGCATTTAGCCCAGGTGCTGTATTCTGTGTACATTGTTTTAAATCACTTGCATTAATAACATCATGATAATAAAGCACAGAGAAGAAATTTGGTCTACTTTGCTCTCCCCTGAAGGGAATGCATTTCTCTCTCTGCTGAGTGCCCCTCCCAGCATCTCACAAACATATGGTCTCCTAGGTGTAAGTGATGCTCACCTGCTTTATTGTCTTTAGCAGGAAGGAACTAAATATATAACAGATGCTCAAGTACCTTGAAATGAATGTATTGTGCAAACAGAACTGTCATCACAGCCCTTGCAGTCACATTTTTCACCTGTTGTTTGCTTGTTTATCTGTAGCTTGTTTTGACAATGTGTTAGATGTTTTAAAACCTTGGAAAACTCCCAGTTCCAGAGCTGGGCTAGTGTCTTATGTCCTAACTGGTGGCACTTTTATATCTAGACTATTTAATCTCTGCTTAAAGACTAAGTAAATGTATTCTACTGCCCTCCCACCCTTTTTTTTTTTTCAATTGTGCAAAATTCATGCTTAGTTACAGACGGTTTGGCACAAAAAGGTGTCTAATCTTCAGACAGCAGAAGACTTAGTGCTTTTTTGTTTTGCTTGGAATGGATCCAAATATGAAGTCTGGACCTGAATTTGAATTCCTTGCATTTTTTCTGTTTTCAGATCAGACTTCAGGTTTAGATCATCAAAAAACACAAACTAAAACATACATTCTGGCTTCTGACTCAGGGATTTTTTTACTTCTCAACCCATCACTTTCAGCAAATAGGGTTTGGTTTTTGCCTGCTCTCATGTTCCTTTTTGCTGAACTAAAGCTGTGTCATGTCAGCAATTGAGCAAGTCCTCAGCAAGTCCTCAGCCCAGGGGCTGGAGCAGGTCTTGCACACAATCAATTTTCCTTGTTTTATTAAATGTTTAATCTTCATAACAGAAGAAGAAAGTTTGCCCTGACCTTTAGGGCCACGGTTTTTATGCTTCTGTCTATTAGGTGATTTTACTACAATCCTTTTGGCACACAGAAGCATTTGGCACCTGTGTTCTGTGCACAGTTTTGCAAAGTCTCTACCATTGTCGGGATGCAGAGTAACAAAGGACCCATCCCATCCTCATCTGTTTCATGGCTGCCTCATGATCAGGGCTGTCAGCTGTGCTGCACACAATGCATGAGAGGTGCACTACAGGGCTTACCTGCCCCAGGGCTTTTCTTGAGGAAACAAAGAGAATTTTTTTCTCTCTAGATATATGAAGGTGTGGTGGAAATTATGTGTTCCTGGCCAGTTTGCTTCCTTTGATGGTGTGCTTGTTACCTTGTTGAATCTGAACACAAGAATGAGAAGCACCAGGAAGCGGCATGGCAAAGCTTTGGCTAAGTGATGATCAATCAGGTCCCAGAAATGGTGCAAAGGCAGATCTGCACCTGCATGAACACTGAAACAACACACAGACACAGCGTCTTGGTTGGGGAGGGGGAGAGATCTTCTACCATTAGCACCCTTGCAGTCCAACTTCCTTCTCTTTAGCTGCTCCAGTAGCTGCTTTAACTTCAGAGGGACTATGTGAAAAGCCAGAATGAGCAGAGGCAGGCTTTTGACATAAGAGAGTGGTAACTTCATCCCAGGCTTTCTCTTGCTTTTCTGTGTGTTAGCTGATGGCATTCATTTGTGGCATGCCTAATTCCTGGTACTAAACCATAACAACCTCATCTTAAAAAATAACAGATTCCAGGATCAGTCCCTGATGCCTCTGGCGTGCGTGACAAAGCACCTAGAGGCCTCAGAGGTGGAGCTCCTGAGCACAGACTGCATGAGCTGGGACAGAGTGGTGACTGTCTCCCTGCCAGCCCTCGCTTCAGGGCTCCTGTGCTCAGGCTGGGTGTCTGGTGAGGCCCTTTAGCCAGTGGACAAAGAGCCTGAATTTTAATTTGATGTGAGACAAACAAGTAACAACTTAGGTACTGGAAGTTTCTCTGTTTAAAGTAAAAGGACCATGTCTTATTTTCATTGATTTGTTCTTTTTTAATAGTTCAAGAATACTTGAAGCAAGTATTGCTTGAATACTTGAAGCTGTCCAAGTACTTGTGCCTTGAAATACTTTCAGGATGAGATAAAACAGAAAGCCTTGTCTGGGTAATAAAATATTCTTTAGAAGCCAGAAAAATCCTTGGAAGGTAAATGAAGATAGTTCTGTGTGTTTATCTACTTCACGAAGAAATTATCTGAGAACAACTCACCCTTGCAAAACTGTTGCTATACCACTGTCATGGGTGGTTAAGCCCCAGCCAAGGTCTTTCAGCTCTGCACCTCCCAGGCATGCATTAGGATGCACAAATGCCCACGTATCTTGCCACCTGGGTTTCATTCTGTTGTTCATCTACTTCAAGTTGCATCTCTCACAGGTTTTTGTTTAGAGCTTCATTAAAGACAGAGCACTCTGAACCCCTCTTCATGTTGAAGAACACATGACATCTTACTGCAGCGATGTGTCCAGCAAGAAGAGGTGTTCACTTCTTCCCTATAAGACCAGAACTATAGAAAACTTGAAACATTTGCAAGGCACATTATGTTCTGGCAGAATACATTTTCAATGGGTGTTCAGAAATTCAGGTAATAATGACCAAAGATAATCAGACCCTCATTCTCACCTACGATCTCTGGCATTTTTTCAAATGTAGGTTTTTGTGGCTGTTGTTGAAACTAAGACCAATCTTGGTCAACACAGGTTTGAATACTAGCAAAAATATACCTAAATGCAACTCTCTGCTACTCCTGAGGAGCTGCACCTTGCAGGATCTTTTCTGTGTTGGCCTGCTGCAATCTACTGGCCTGAGAACAATTTCATGAACAGGCAGTAAATCTGCTCTTGCAGCAGCAGTGAGAGTTTGATAGCAGAGTTTGGCCACTGCACTGCATAGCACCCTCTCGTGGGAACTGGCCCTGCTCCTCCTCTCCCTTCAGATAGAGTGGTGCAATCATAATTTTCATTGCAAACCTGGAGGCTGATTTTTCAACAATAGCATGCCTAATTTTCAAAATCCATTATGAGCACCTGCAGATGTCAGTATAGCCTAAAAAATATATCCTTAAAAACAGGGCTTCTAATTAGTGAAGGTTAAGCCATTTACACAAAGCTCATGACTTCACTCAAGTCTTGACTGTTTTTGTGAGGGAAAAGGCTACCACAGTAAGTGTCCATATGTTACAATCCAAAAAATCAAGTCAATTGAAAGGAGACAAAAGCGGCAGTGGCTGGAGAAAGTGACTTGTATAGTGCAGGTAGGAATGTGTTGGGGTTTCTAGCTTGTGCAGAAGTTGCTGTGGCTCTGAAAAGCTCAGGTTTGACTTCATAATTGTCCATCATTGCACCTAGGATTTCTCTTTTGGTCGTATTTCCAGTAGGAACACAAGCTGAAATAGTGTTTCAGGACATGTTATTTGCTTTTAGAACCAGTGCCAGGCTGGTTCAGCCTCTACTGTCAGCCCAATACAACATTTGGCAAAAAATTGTGTGGATTTTGCATCACCTTTGTGTATTTGCAGGAGGTTAAAAGTGTGACTTTGGGTGAGAAGCTGCAGGTTTTATTTTCATATGATTTCTTCTTTGGAGAAAATGGCGATTACAGAGGTCAAATTTCCTGCTACATTCTGAATTTTTAGAATAATAATGAAGATGGAATGGGTATTCTTAATTTGCAACTCATGAAGGTAATCCTCTATGCTCAAGGCCACTCCCCACCTTGTGACCTGATGTCTATGTATCAGAAGTGCTCCTTTTACAACCAGCAAATGGATGTGCAATGGTTTCTGTAACCACAGCAGGTCAGGGGAGGACATGGGAAATAGAACTGCAAGGTGTGGGGAAGAAGAGGATGACTGGGAGAAGAGAATGACTGAGATGGCCACATGGAAACGTGGTCAGGATGGCTGTGTTCATGTTTGTTGCAGAAATGAGGTGGCTGTGGCACTGCACCAGCTGTGAAGCCTGAGGCGTGGGGTTCGGCTGTGCCAACACAGCAGCCTTGCTGCTGATGGGAAGGGCAGAGCAATGTGTGGGAGGGTTGTGGAGGCATTTCCTGTGTTTCTACTGCAGGCTCAGAGGTGGGTCCCCAGCTGAGTTGAGTTAGCTCTGTAATGTAAAGCTACATGTATTTACATCATCATTTTGCAGCCTATCCAAGGTAACCTTCTCTGGAACTGAGCAGCAAATGAACGGCAAATAACTTTACTATAAGTGACTTCACACTAAGCCTTTGTGGAGCCTGGCTTATAGCAAATACCATGGGGATATAACACAGCAGCAAACAGCCTGTGCAAAAAGCTGGGACAGCTCAAGCATGGTGTCTCTGGAGATCACTCAGAGGTAAAGTAGTGTATCTGGCTGAGCCCATGTCTGGGCAAGAAAGTGCATATGTGAATACGTGTGTCACTTTAACCCTTCCCCAAAAAACAAAGGGGGTTCCTGTTTGTTTGCTTTTTGTTTAGAGGTTAGAGGGTTGTAAAAATCACTGTCAGCCGCTGCCTCAGTCCTGCCAGCAGCCTGCACACCAGCACATGGTCTTCGTGCCCATGAAAATTAGTGCAGGCATGTCTAGTAGGGGTTTGACTCATGCATTAGCTCTATCCTGTGCCCATTGTCTGTTTTTGGCTAAATAGGACCAAATGAAAATGTGTGACTAACAAATGCCTTTGTGTCCTATTTATAGTGGTTTGTGTCATGGGCCCTGGACTGAGTTTGCATGAGGCTTTTCCCAGGACATTGCAAGTACTTGGTCAGGGTCTAAAATTATGCCAGGAGATGTCCAGACAGGTGCAGACAAATGGGCCCACACAAATCTACAAGAAGGTGAGCCTGGTAGAAGAGGACATGGAAGTATCTTCTTGTCCAGATGTGTGCAGTGGTGCTTGCTCATAAATGTGATGCCCCAGTGATAGCTGAGGTGAACCTGACTGTGGCCTGCAGTGGGAGGGGCGATGCTCCCAGGTGTGGGTACTAAGCTGGAAGTACACACTGCACCACCATCTGCTCCAGCCTTGCAGAGTTCAATGCCTGTTTCTTGATTAGCTTATCCCCTTAATCTGCATGTTTTAATCCAATAAACCAGTACATGCAGGAGCCAAAGACAGCAGAGGAGTGAAACAAAAGGTGTTTATTCTACCCCAAAAAAGTCACACTGAGCAGTTTAAAGCTGACAGTATGGCAGTAAACAACCACTGTCTTTGACTCTAAGAGTTTGCTCTAGGCCAAACAAAGCTGACACAAGTCCCCCCAAGACCGGGTTTGTTTTCTGCTTTGGTCATCACCTGTTCATAGGACAGAGAGGAAAAACTTCAGCAGTTCCACTTGCTAACCTCTCTCCCCCAGTGTGGAAGGATACCAGCCCCTGCTGCTCTCTGTCTGAGTTGAAAAATAAAGAAATGTCTGTAGAAACAAGAATCTGAGTTTGTCTTGTCTTGCTTATCTACTTCAGATCTCCTGGGCTTGTATATAAATAATAGTGAGGTGTACAGCAGACTCAGGTCATAGCTCAAGCCTCAGATCTAGACAGAAAAGCAACCTCTTTGTTCTCTCCCAGGGCCCACTGCATCACCATTCAAACTGCTCTTGTCAAGAGTTTCTGAGGTTGTGACAACCTGGGAACACACAGCATCCTTGAGGCTGAGATAGGAAATTACAGGATGTCAGGGGAGGCTGAAACACCAGCTGCATTATGCCCTGAAAGTATCACTTTTGCTCGCTGAGTCCCCACAAAGCCAGCACTACACCTGCAACAGAAACCACAGCTTTTCAGGAGCCATCTCAGATTTATCCCTTAGGATAACCTGTGTCTGAGTGGCCTGTGATTGATGGCCAATATTAGATGAAGAGAGGAGAAATGTGGGGGATCTGTAAATGCTCCTTATTCATTCCTATCTGTTATTCCTTGCCCTGTATTTGGACTCTCTTGATGTCCTCAGTGAACTTCAGTTAAGGGACAGGCCCTGAAATCATCTTTTTTTCCTGCCAAAGAACACATTTAATGAACACCAGTGGTTTAAAAGTCAAGTTTTGCTGGAAGTGCAGTAAATTAAAGGCAAAAGTGTGCTAAGCTGTTGTGTGGCTTGTGTCCCTGGGAAGGGTTGTGTGATCCTGAGCTGCCTCATGCCATCTGCTCTCTGGTGGCTCAGATCCTGACTGAAACTCTGGCTGCTCTAGATCCTACTGCTCTTGTAGACCAGCCTTCAACAGCAGCACTGCAGGCAGGTGAGAGTGAGAGTCCCAGTGGAGCACTTCCCATCATGGGAAAAATGTGCAAAAGAGAAATTTCTAACTGGAGTTCTTTCCTCCTGGTAGGTTTTTGAATAACAGATGTTTCCCTCTGACATTTCACAAAACTTTCTCTGGGAAGTTTTCATTGCTTTCAAGACAGTTTCCAGTTAAAAGAAACTTATAAAATTGCCTACTGTTTAGCACCTGTTTAATATCAAGGCGAGTGGAAACTCCCGAAGCCTGTGCTAGCACTAAATGACCACTCTCTAAACATGTCACTTCCAGTTTCAGCTCCTGCCTTACTGTGAACCAGGACACAGCAGTATCTTTGATCTCAGATAGGGTCTTGGAGAGCTCAGGGATGTGTGCAAATATGGAGACATTGCTGTACTAAGTGTTCTGGCTGTGCCAGTCTATGTCTGTAGCAACAGTCAGTCAGAAGTTTTGCAGGAATTTCGTAGTAGGAACTTAATAAGCCTTGTCACTCAAAACATTTACTTCTTGAAATACATGGGCTTAAATACCATGAATGAAGTGGCCTCTTATTTCTTTAATGATATAAATATACAGCATGTTGACTTGAAGCGGTTTGGCACAGCAGGCCCATAACTCTGGGTTATGCTGCAGGGAACAGGAAAACACCCTGTTTTCAAAGTACAGTACTGGAATAAGAGCAAAATGATCCTGTAATTTCTATAGTCTGCTTTGTGCTCCACTCATACTTATTGATCCTTCCCAGCTCCCTTTGGCTTTTGTCATTTTCCTTCTTTGTAACCAGCTCTTGCCCACCATGAGCTCCTTCTATTGCTGCATCATAGGTACTAATTTCTAAGGCAAAACATCTCAAAGCCTTTCTTTAAAAACCTGTGCTTGAAGAGAATTCTTTTGCACCAAGGTAGTTTCAAAAAGCACCAGCATGTAGGAGAAGACTAAACTGTTCTGGGAACAGCTCATGCCCTTTTCTTTGGATATGTCATTTCCTTTCGAAGTTGTTGAATCCACAGCCCTACTACCCATCTTTGCCCTCTCACCCGATGTGAGATTCTTCCCCGAGGGTGGGATTTCTGTAAGTGTAGTAGGCAGTTTGCAGTGTCAAATCATAGTCAATGCAAAATGTCATGGCCTTTGTGTTTCCCTTATGCTGACACTTATCTGTCTTCCTTTTACAAATCAGCTAACAGGTGGTGGGATGCTCCATGGAGGTCTCCCTAGCGAGCCATTCTTCAGACCTGGAAGAGGCAGTGTGAGAATAGCAGAAGTCCCATGCCTTTGTGCATAAGAGTGCTGGGTTTGTTTGCAAGTTCACCCTGTGTCTCAATACATCAGGAGACTGAAAAACAAAGGCTTAAAATCCAACCATGCTTTGCTGAGGTTCCCAGTCTGCTCCAGTCAGTGAGCACCAAGGATGTCTTGCTCAGCTGGGAGCTGAAAAACTTGATCTTCTGCATACGTGTTCCTAAGACACTTAGAGAGTTCTCTGACAACCTGCCGTGTCTAGACACTCAAGTAAGGTGAGGTAAGAACAGCTTAAGATGAACTTCCATTTTCCTCTTCCTTTATTTGCATTTACAGCACAGTCTTAACTTTCTTAATGACTTTCTTTGACTTGGCAAAGCTGTGCTCTGCACCAGGCTGGGATGACATTATAAAATTAATCTTAGTGAAGGACCAATTTGGGGCTTCATGTGTTTTCTTAGATGTTCCCAACATCTGTTAACAATTTGGGCATGAATGTTGGTTTTGCTATGTCAGTGTGTACAGCCACACTTCCTGTAGTCAATAAATTTGTGATGGGAAGGGCGAAGTCCAACAAGGAGAAGTGCAAAATCCTACACCTGAGGAGGAACCAGCAGAGCCACACCTTGAGTGCTGTTTCCATTTTTTTCTGGACTCCACAGTACCACACACATATGGACATGCTGGAGAGGATCAAATGAAAGGCTGCAAAGATTATTAAGGTACTGGAGCGTCTCTCCCATAAGAAAAGACTGAAAGAGGTGAGACTGTTAGACTGAGGAAGATAAGTCTAAGAGGGGAATCTTATCAATGTATATAAATACCTGAAGACATGGTGCAGAGAGGATGGAGCCAGGCTCTTTTCAGTGGTGCCCAACAACAGCACCAATGGGAATGGGCACAGACTGAAACATCAGAAGTTTCCTCTGAACAGGAAACAAGTTTTTCACTGTGAAGGTGATAAGCACTGGCACAGGATGCCCAGGGATGTGGTGGAGTGTCCATCCTTGGAGATGTTCAAATGCCAGCTGGACAAAATCCTGGACAATCTCCTCTAGGTGTTCCTGGCTGAGCAGGGATGTGGACCAGATGACTTTCAGACGTCCCTTCCAACCTCAACTCTACAGTGATTCTGTGATTATGACTCAGCAGGGCAAAGTTCCAGAGACCCTATAGCCATGGATGACAAGGGTGGTGGCACTGACTGGCCCTTTGCACCACAGGGCTCCTGTAGTGGTTCTGTGGGACTTCAGCAACCAGCACTGGCAGGAAAACTTTGTGATGGCCACTGACGTGTCTGGCATTTCCAGAGCAGCTCAAGTTACTTGTGCCAGCCCGAGGTCAGACACAGGGCGGACACTCAGGAATGTCTCTCTGGGTCTGTGTGTTTTGGTGCAGCCTGTAATTTTTTGTTCCTTTCTAATTTTTGTAACATGGAGAAGCAAACATGGAAAATCTTGTTTCAATGCCCAGTTTGTTGTAAAAGATCAGGAATGTCAAGGCTGTGTAGTTGTAGTTGTGTGCAGAGCTGTAAATGGCCTGGAGGAATCTGTGCTGGGTTAGAGGTTTGCCCTGCTTCTTCTCAAAGTTTTCCTTCTGCTCACTGCTGGAATTAAATAGAAAAAAATAGGAAAGGGGCCTTATTAACAAGAAGCATAATAGGGCATTTTTCCCTTTGTAGACTTTCTAAAAGCTGCCTTTTGTTAGTTGTATGACATTTCTTCACGTGTCTCATGGGCATTCCTTTACCTGGCCCGGATGGTTCCCTCTGACTGCCTCACACCTGGAGGCTGTGGCTCCACCAGCTGCGTTCCACTGGCTCTGCTCAGTGTGCACATGCCTGACACTTCACATGGTGGCTTCGGCAGAGTTTTGTAGGCTCTGACACCCTCTTGCAGACCAATTTCTGCAGCAGCCATGGTCTCTGTAAGCTGTAAGAGCAACAACATATCCTCCTTCACATGCTGAGCTCCAATCCCTCATCCTCCCATCACCAATGCATGACTTGGAGGGTTTGGGTATTTTTTACTGATTTGTCTGCAGAAAAATTCCCTGAGTTGCTCTCTCAACCTGCCTTGAAGATGCATTCTTTTCTTGGTGTGGGCTTTTTTTTTTTTTTTTTTGCTTTCATTTTTTTCTGCCTTGTTATTTTTATCCCTTGCTTCACTTTTACAAAGGCTTTTGCTGAGCCTGGTTTCCAGACTGCTTCAGGGGAGAAACTTCCCTCTGCAGACTTTCTCCCTCTCATCATTCTCAGCATTCCCCACCCCAGGCTTCAGTCTGATGGGCTTATCTCCTTTTACCCTATGTCCTAGTAATTTAATATTATAGACAATCCATGATAGAGCCCAACCAAGGTGAGTTTATGCCAATTACACAAGTTTTTTCTAGAAACACATCATCTGGGTCTTTTAAGCAACTCTGTTACTTGAACTAGGGTGTAAATCTTGGCAATGCAATGTGAAGCTATAAATAATTAAACAATTATTTTGACAAACAATAAAGACGTACTTTTGGCATTTTTGGTGACATGAACATGTTTCCTCAGAAGCTATATTTTTTGCATACTTTAAATACAGCTAATATTAATTTTCCAATGACTCCATTACACTGGGAATCTCCATCTTGTCTGTCTGCACATCTTCAAGTAGGGTGGTTGAGCCAGGCACAGAAATAAAGGGAACTCTAAGACTAAGATTGCTAAAATAACTTTAATTTGGTCCTTTGCCCCCCAGTGCTTGTGCCCCACAAGGGGAGGTGAGGAAAGCTCAGCATCTCATGGGCCCTCAGCAGGAGCATGTTCAGAGCAAAGATATTTTAGCTGGCAAACTCCAGTTGGCATTTATTGCCCATGTGCAGTCTGGAAGTTTCCAGAGGCTCAAAAATTGGCTAAATTTGGTCAAGCTGTGTGGAAATTACAAAATCCCATCACTAACATGAAAGTGATCTCTCAGCAAGTTACTAAATGTCTGCCTTGAACAGTAGATGTGCTAATGTTCCCTAAAGGTCTATCATCTCAGGGTCTTCCCCTGAGATCATTCTGACGTTTCTCTGAGCAGGTTTTGTGACAGCACCTCTCCAAGGTTATGAACCAGAGCAGAATCCCACCCAGCAAATCTTGTCAAACTTTCCTGCTTTTGATGGCTTTAAAATATACTGGAAGATGGCCTTGTATTAAAGAATTTTGGACTGCCTGAACTGCTTATACTTATAAATGCAGAGATACTTCAGGAAAATGTTAGAAAAAGGTGAGTGATTCTTGCTGAATAATGGGAAACATAAAATGCAAAGCAAGGAAGAAGAAATGGAAATAGATGAAGAAAAGACAGAATTATTACAAAGAACTGCTAAAGGTAAAGCCAAAGTGTAGCCATTTCCATGTATGAGAAAACCCCAAATGTGTGCCAGTGGTTGAGCTTGGATGAAACATCCCTAAGCACCTTGCCTAACCATCTCCTGTTCCCAGGTCCTGGACACTCACAACTAGTGCCAGGTGCTGTGGCCTTAAGGCAGTATTTGCCTCCTATGGTGCAAAGCTTGTTTTAAGGTCTGTGTGTGAGCAGAAGCTGCTTTCAAACACCTTCTAATGAGAGACTTGCTCCTTGGCCCAAGCTGGGTACTTGAGGGTGAGCTCGGATGCAGGGAAGATGTTCTGTGAGTGAGACTTGAACACGCATCATAAGCACAGTCTGTTCCTCTGGCACACTGTTTTTAGTTCCTTGCTTTTTTGGCTTGTTATATTCAATGGCACACAGGTCTCATTTCCTCTCCTTCCCTTCCCTGCAAGCTGCTGAAGTTTGGTGTGTCATCAAATATCCCTGTGAAGACAGGGCAGAAGCAGGTGATGCAGCTGGAAGCTGACTGGAGCAGAGGGAGCTACATGAGCAAAGTATATTCTGCCTGAAAAAGTGAGCAGCACTAGTCCAGCCAGTGCTTGCCCCTGTCCCAGACAGAAAACTCACCTGCTTGGCTCTGTGCAGTAGCTGGATATGACCAGAGACCTCTGTTAGGGACTGAGAAAAGGACCAGGCACAAATGGGTGAAGCAGCATGAGCCTCAAGTGATTCTCCTGGAATGTGATACAGTATCTAATTGTTATGCTTCCATATGAAAACCACTTCGCAGTGCTGACCTGTGATGACTTAGGAAGCTGAGGTAGTTCCTTTTCCAAGCAGCTCTGAACTGTTAGGCTGCCTTTCAAATATCTTTTCTGCAAAGATAAAAGATGCTAAGAAGGAGGTCTTATGGCTGCCTTTCAGACTCTACTCTCTCCTATGTTAATTCCATAACCTGTAAAACAATAGACAGGAGTTGTCAGGAGATGTAATACAAAGCGTTCATTTTAAAACAAACAAGAATCAATCCTGTTTTCAAAATGAAACTATTACAACTCACAGAACCTCTGGCCCAAATAGCTCTAGAAAGCCTAATTCTGGGGAAGATTCAAGACTAAACAGTGTTTAAATACAAACAGGTAAGAGGCACAAACTGTAGACACAGATTACATGCCCCACTCCAAACGGGGACCCATGCTTGGGAGGGATGGAAATCTCAGAACTGGGTAGCTGCACAGACTTGCATGACTCTAAGGCTGCTCTTCTTACTTTCTGACTTTTTGGTATTAGGTATACAAGATTTTAAAAATAATGCTTTGAAGTCAACACACTATTTTATTAGCTAACTTGTTGGAATGAATGGTGGTTGTTTATGACCTTAATGAATCTCTACCTCAGGACAGGAGAACTGCATATGAAGCTCAATTAAGATTTGCAAAGCACTTTCTGCCCCCAAGGCCCCTAAGATGCTAGTGCAACATCAGAGGGATGGTGTGGCCTCACTGCTGACCACAGGCAGTAGAGACGAGATGCTGAGGGTAGCACCAGTCTGGGAGTGGCGTCGGCAGCACTAACGCACTCAAAAGGATCCCCGTGGGGCTGCAAATGTGTTACATCAGCACTGAGGCTGCAGATGGGACAACCAGTCCAACACAAACCTTTTCAGCACCAGCCAAGGGCAACTTTTAAAAAAGAAGGTGTTGTTTGTGCAGTGCTTTTTATGCACTTGCACATCATCATGTGCCAAAAGGAGAAAAGGGAAAATTTTTAAAACATTCTCTACTTTCTGGTTGCTTTGGGAAGAAATAAATATTTCACATTAACTATGTTCTTCTGCCAATTTTTGTCATGAGAGCAACGTCTCAGAATTGTAGAGCCTGTGAATTATAGTGGTAAACGCTGTATTGCTTTGACCTTTTGAAATGTCTCCAGCATGACTGGCTGCCTGTCCTCCCCTTCCCCCAGAGGTCAGGCAGGTTGTAAATACAGGCGAAATGGAAAAGCCAGATAATCAAATTGAACCTATTTCACTGCAGTGCGGTGCAATCACAGCACAGCGAAATTCCATCAGCGTCGGAGGCTGCATTTCGAGTGCCACGGAAATCGCTTTGTAACTGTCCACGCAACCCGAGCAGCGACGTTTGCCATCTGCGACAGCGCAGGCTCCGCATTTTTAAGCCTCTTCTAGCAAAGAAAAAACAAACCCTAAAGCGACATAAAAAAAGATGAAGAAATAGGCTGACATTTTACAAAAACACATCATCTGAAAAAAATTATCTTGACATATAGGATGATTGATAAGTTGTATTTGCTTTGTTGGATTATTGTTATTTTCTTTTTCTTTTAAAGACACTAAAATGATTCCTCTGCTCCATAGCAGATAACAAAATTGCTTGCTTCATTGCTTGAGCTCACCTTCTTCAAAGATAAGTACTTTAGTAATTTCATTAGCAACAGCATTGAAGTACAGCGCATAAGCAGTGATACAAAGAGCACCATAACTCTTGCTATTCATGAGGATGAAATTCAGGAGCAGTGTCCCCTGACCAAGCAAAATGAAAGCCTGGACACTGAAATCTGTATAGATGTTTTTTTCAGTAGTAGGAGCCAAGCACAGCACTGTGCTTCTGTGTCTTGCAAGCCCAGCAATGCTAGCAGTGGGGTATCAGGGCATAATTAATGTTTACTTACAATCAGCATCTTTCTGTGCCAGCAATCATGGCAGACTGAAACTAAGCAAGGGAACCAGAAACCCTGCTGCTTTCAGCTGTCTGGAACAATAATTACACAGTGCCATGGCACCTCTGGGAGTCTGGCACCATTTATCCTCCCCGACTCTCAGCGTTGGTTACCTGCCACAGAGCAATCCCCAAAGCAACCAATCCTCAACATCATTTTCATACAAAAGGTGGAGAGAATGATAATGGCTATGCTATTGCTCTGCCTTCAGAAAGCTGGGCTGATGGCTTAATTGAGGTTAAAATAAGCTCCAATCAGAGAGGTAAAAACTTAACAGGGCTACTTAATCTTATATAAATATAAGAGAGATACAAGTGCATGAGGAGAGAATAATAACTGACTCTGGTGGGGTTTCTATGGAGAATAATCATTAGCCAGGCAGTGAACAGATTGGACGGGGAACAGGCTATTTAGCATTCATGCCCTGGTGGTAAAGGCTTTGAGCTGGAGCCTAATTTGAATTTTAGGGTTGGGTTTAAAAGAAAAAAGACAAAAAAAAAAAAAAAAAGGAAAAAAACCCAAAAACCTGCCTGGAGCAAAGCAGCATCAACCTAATTTTTGCCCTAGACTTTATCAAAGGAAATTGGCTGACTTTTACTCTGTTACTGAAGTGCAGATTGCCTAAGAGAGAAGTGATTGCAGGACAGGAAGATGTTCAGCTGACTTGGGAGCAGGGATTTGCCCTGCCCAGAGCAGTGTCCTCAGCAGTGTTTATACCAACCCCCACCCACCCTACTCTTCAAAGGGGAAGGGAGCAGGCAGCTCAGCCTGCTTGCCCTTCATCAGCACCACGGGGAATGCTACCAGAAAAATAAATAAAAAGAGGGTTTATTTTTTCCTTACTGTTTCATCTTCAGAACTAATATCCTTTTTAGAGCTTGAAACTAAAATACTTATTCTTTGGCAAATCACTGGAAATGTTTGGGAAAATTCAGATATTTTTATTTTTCAGGCTTGCAGGTTGTTGCTTATCTGTTTTGGTAAGTTAAATTAGATGCTAGATTTCGGAATTATTCGAAAACACTTATTGCATTTCAAATTAGAGCTATAATTTCAATTCTTTTTTTTGTTTTGTTTTTTACCAGCTCCTTGCAAGACTGGTTCCTGTTACAATTATTTTGTTTTAAACAGACTACATGAAAAAATGCAATAACTAGCTGGAGATGTGTAGGTCCTGCCAAAGTACAGTTTCTAGACTTTGTTTCCTCAGTGTGCATCCCAGAGATGAAGTGATTCCTTTTCCCCACAAGCAGCTCAGCTGACACAATCCCATACCAGCTGCAGCAAAGATCTGGCCCACAGATCTGTAGCTACAGACAGATAAAGTTAGAAGTATGTATGATCCTGCTGATTGTATTTCAGAGTTTATTTATATTAATGTAACTCAAGATCCCATCTCTCCTGTTACTTTATACTTAGTATTTGGTAAAGCATATCTTGTTATTATGCAATTTCAAAATTATGTTATATCCACTGTGACAGAGTCTGTGGTTTGCTATGGGCTTCCTCTATTTGCTTAACAGCTTTGCTTATACCTCCCCATTTCCCCAATCTTAGCTGGAAATCCTTCAGCTTATGTCCATCAAGAGATAAAATAAACTGTGGCTGCAGCTGGATGTAGCTGGATGCTCCATTACTGTTGCAAAGTGCAGGAGTCCTCAGGAAGGCAATGAAAAATTACCCCTCTCCAGGCAATGAAAAATGTCAGGAGCTTCACGGTCTCTGAGGCCTTAAAGGAGGATAATTATGCTGTGAACAGATTGCTGCATGGCAGAGACCTTGCAGCACTCTCAAAGGGAAGACCATGAGACCCCTTTAGAAAGGAGATCAGAGCCCTCACATGGCACATTTTTTGAGAAAGTGGGTGAAAATAAAAAGACCCTGTGCCCAGACTGGCTGCCTTCATTGAGGTGGGCAGTCCTGTGCCTTCCAGAACTACTTGCAGACAGGAAAATAAAGGATAAACATGGCCTAACAGATAATTGGGTGGGTATTTTTAACTGATCAAGCTGTGACCTTAATTTTGCTGGTAGCCAACCACTGCAAGACAGGCAAACAAACAGAAATGAGGTCTCAGGCAAGTAGAGAACTTGGCCAAAATTTCCCTGGAAAACCCACTTGCCCTGTGCTGGTGAGCATTGCCTGTCCTTTCCAGGGAACTCTTCAGCCCAGGGATGCAGCCAACCCTTGGCCTGGGCTGTGTCTCCTGCTTGCGCCCATCGTGGTGAGGGCTGTGATGGGATGAGCTGAGGCCAAACCAGAACCTTGCCCCTGGCTGTTGTGGCCAGGAGCTGGGACCCTCCCATCCAAGCATGACTCAAGTCGCAGGGTAAGAAGGGGGGATTTTTGCAACCTGGGAGCATTTGGGAGTGTGCTCTGCAAAGGAGACGTAACGTGGACGATGACCAGAACCAAGGATGACCAGTGGGATTGTGTCAAGGCAACTGTGGAGTGATTTGTGCTTCATGGGTAGCAGGGGCCAGAATTTGTTAGATATTTCACCTCCCTACAAAAGAGTCTGACAGACCCGAGTTCATTATCCTGGGAGAAGGTGACAGTGCAGTTCTGCCAGACTGAACAGGAGTAGGGTTAAGGTTGCAAAAAAACCCCTAGAATCCTCCTAATTGTATCTTCCCTCTCCTTTCAGTGCTTTAACTGTAAAAAGTGACTGTGCAAGAGTGTGAGATGCTGCTGGGCAGCTTGGTGGGGAACAGAGCTTTGGGGGAGGGTAAAAACCTTGCCCCAGATTTGTTGGCAGGGCAGGTGGGAAGGGGTCCAGATGGTGGGACCAAAGGAACAGTAACTCAGTCACTATGGCTGCACCATCTGCTCTGCCCTGGGTTATAATTTCCAGCTCTTCCATCTTCACCCAGGGTTTTGTGACTTGTTTGGGGACCACTTTCTGCAAATAAAAAGGGAAACAGAGGCTCTGCTTTGCAGACCTTGAGCTATCTGTTAGGAAGGGGATTGGGGCACATCTTCTGCACAGAAATGCACTGTGGGAAGTCATTACTAGCCCCCAAACCACCAGTGCATGGCTTTACAATATTTTCTATTCGGAATTTAAATGATAGCCTTTTCACGGGTGCCTGGAAACATCAGGAAGTTCTGGCTTTGTCTTGTTCTTCCTGGTGATGTAGATCACCAGCTCATGTGAAATAGTAATAAATAGCACCTCTGTATGTTCTTTTAATTTGTCAGACAAATCTGCTAGACTAAGCCAAATGTGCTAGTACCCTATTTTTATTTGAATCTTGGTTCTTAATGTTCAGAGCCTTAATTTTTTGTACATAATTAAAAGATCCTGACCCTCTCAAAGTTAAATAATTCATTGTCACACCAAGCTTTGTCTTTAAAATAATAATCAAGCTAAACATGTTTGGTGTTTCTGTCTCCGAAACCTCTTCCAGATGCCACAAGGTAGCAAGAAGCACTGTCCTTCAAGTGCTGGCTTTCATGCCATGAGCACAAATGTAATTCCAACTTTTCCTTGTCTCTCCAGTGCACAGCTAGTGGAGCAGCTCTTGCCCAGATGACCTGACTCATGGAAGCTACAGGTTAGGGCAGGACAACATAGCAGGTATCATGGTTACCACTGTGGGAGGCACAGAGGGATGGGTGCTGGCAGGAGCAGGGGAGGGGAACTCCAGGATCCGCCCCATGTCATGGCACTGGCTCTATCCAGGATGTTTGTGAGGCTTTGCGATGTGCTCTAAGGAGACAGCAGGAGACCAGTGCTGCTGCTTTAGGTGACAGCTGCTGAAAGTGATTCTTTCTCTTCCCTCTCCAAGATCTGTGCTTTGGGGGTCAGTGTGGTCCCTTTTGCCCTGGTGACAGTGAGGGAGGTAGTTTGTGAGTGCTGCTTCAGGCTCCATCACCGTTTTTCCACAGCCCAACTCTTGGGGCAGCACTTACTACCAGTGCTCTGGTCCCTGGTGCTTCAGCAGAGCTTTTGTTCACATGGATAGCAAGAGTTGCAGTCACCTGGACGTTGACATCACCCAAACCTGTCATTCTGGGAAGGAATAAAAGTAAACAGCTGATCTGCACAGACTCAGTGCAGCTGCCCATGATGGCTTTCACTGTCCTCCCTGTTAATTAATGCTGGCTCTCCTTGCCAACACTTCACAGTAGAAGTGTACATTTTGGAGCACTTTGATATATCAGCTGTTTATCTGAGCTTTTGCTCTTCCCAAGAATGTGACCCTACAGATGTCAGACTGATTTGCACATCCTTCTCCCTTTCTTTGCTTACTCTAGAGAACAGAGAAGTGAGACGTGGTAACCTTTTATCATTTTATGGACTACTATGGCATGCACAGAGACACAGGAAAAAATAGCTCACCATATACACTGCAGAATGGGAAAAAGGCAATGGATAAGGACAGACCAAGAGCTACACAGGTGGGCAAAAGGAAACTTTTCTGAGTGAGATGGATATTATGTGCCAGGTATGGCTGTCTGGAGGCTCGACCCTCTCCATCAGCAGATGTCTTTAAGAGCAGCCCAGACAGCTGCTGGGCCTGGGAGAAACACAGCTCTGCCTCCAGCCCTGTTCTGTGTTTGCAGCTGCCTCCAGTGCCCCTGAGAGGCTGGGGATGCTTGTGCTGCTGTGTCCAGGAAGGCTGGGCAGGTGTGCTGGGTGCTTCTTTTACTTGTTTTTTTTTGTTTGTTTTTTTTTTTTTTTCTCAGAGGGGCTTCCTCTGCATGTGTGGCTGTGGTGTTGGGTGCCATGTCCCATGGCAGGTCTGTGTTGGTGGGGGCTGGCAGGGTCCATTCGTGCTGGGGCCTCTGCATGGTGGCAGAGCAGCAGGAAACAGGTGTTTACACCACTCGGCAGCAGCTCATGGCTCCAGGATTTCTTTGTATCTGGAGCAAAACCTTTTAAAGAGGGAAGCCTTTGTGACTGTGAGCACTCAACTCTTACATCACAGGCTGTGGTAAAGAATGAATAACTTTAGCTGGAGTTTACTGAACTCGGGGGCACAGTGACAGCACCTGGTTGCACCAGGACCATCCCAGTCCCCAGGAATGCTCCAGCACAGTGCGGCTGTGAGCGCTGCGGTGGGTGATGAGTCATTTCTAAGCATTACTTTAGAAGAGAAATGAGAAGGAAGATTTGGCCAGGAGAAGCCCTTTCCTTTGATATAGGACATGAATAGCCAAGTAGGAACAAGGAAGCTGATGGCTAAATGGAAGGCTACATGCCAATTCCATTCACAGATCCTTTAAAACCAGAGAGGACCATTATAATCACGATATCTGGCCTGCAACATGCCATGAGCCTTAGCTCATGACCTAGTAAATTAGAAAGGCAGAAGGCAGGAAGGAAAGGTGCTGGTCCCCCCCATTTTGGCTCATACAGCATGGGCAGTGCTTCTGCCACCTGAGACTCATTCTGGCAGAGAGGAGTTTGCCTTGCCAGCAACAGCAGCACTCAACGTGTTGTTGTACTGCATCCTGCCCTCATGTGCTCAGGCTTTCTTTTTATCTCAGGGATGCAAAGAAAGCCCAGAATGCATTAGGACAACCACCTGGGGAGTTAGTTATGATGTTAAAGAGCTAATGATGCCGCCCACTGTTCAATGTTTATAATAAACTCTCTTCTCCCCCTCTTAACTAAATTGTGTATATACAGAGTAAGAAGCTGCACCCAAGGACACCCTGAGTACTTGGCTTGCTGCACAGAGCTGCTGTACTCCCCAAATAGGAGAGGTGGACAGAGAGTTATTTATTTTCATGCATTTAAATGGGGTAGGCTGGGAGCTCAGGCAAAAGAAGGGGACAAGCATGATCCTGGCCCATAGCCACAGTGTTTTAATGCAAACCTGAAGATTATGCAATCCTCTTGGCAGCTGGCTCGCAGCTCAGCCTACACAAGTAATGCAGATGCAGATTAAAAGGTTGCAAGGAATTATATTGCTTTCCTTCAGCCTGGTGCCAAATCTAATACCCAATTGCTTAGCTTATGTACAATTCTGCAATACAGGAGAACAGGCACTCTGCAAACCACAGAGCAGCACGCAGCCTGCTTTAACTAGTACCTGTAAAGGAACTTATTTTAATTCTCTAGTCCATGCTTTTATGCTGGTGACTGCTTTGTAACGAAGTGTCTATGGCTGAGTGGCCCATGCCTCAGCCTCCACAGGCGAAGCAGCGCCCTGGGCAGAGCAGAACACATTCCAGCCCCTGGGCTCCAGGCTGTTGTACAAATAAGGAAGCAAAATGTCCAAGCTAGACTGACTTTCAGTGCAGCAGGAATAGCAGGTGGATGAATAAGGCAAAAGGAGAGATTAATAGGAAAAGAAGTTGTAATTATCATTAAGACTTCAAAGAGAAAACCTAGAGCAGGACTAATATCTCAGCAAGAAGAGCACTTCACCTGAAATAGGTGATTCGTAGTTTCGTTTCCAGGTTAGTTACCTCCTTCAGTGGAACAAGTAACTAGTCATGACACTCACATGCAGGAAGCCAACAAGCCACCACCAGCTCAGAATTACACTCTTTGTAAAGGCACTGAGCTCTGGCACATGAGTGGCCAGGAAACACACCACCAGTGGTTAAATTCAGTTGTTTGTCCACAGCACTTGATGAACTAGACAAACTACCAATCTTTAACATGTATTTTCCAATGCATGACATAAGAAATGATAGCTTTTAATTACAGTATTTACTTCTTTAGAGGACAGTGGTTTTTCACACAAAGAATTAACAAACTATTCTGAACAGATTTGTACTGTATATGCATTTTAACTAGTTGTGAAGATAGTTAGCTTGGAACTTTATTTTTTTGTGTATAGTCCCACTTTTTAGCTTCATACATTTCTTTCTTCAGGTATGCTGAGGTTCTAACAGACAGGGCTACCTGTGCTTCTCAGGATCTGGTGCCATGTGGGCTGGATCTCAGATGGGGCCCTGGTGTGACCAGAAAACAGTGCCAAACTGAGAACAAGTCTATTTTTGTATTGTGCAGATGCTGGTTGAAGTAAACATAGCTCTTGACTTTAGCGCTCAGGTGTTTGGATCCAGTGAATCTAGACAAAAGCACACCCCTAAGGAGCCACACAGCAGCCACTCTGGAAACGCCAGAGTAAGGTGGGTACTGCCATTTTGCAATATTACTTAATTCCACCTGTTTACAGAGCCAATTACCCTTAAAAACATAGCCAGGCCTTCATCTGCCTTGTAGGAATTGCAAAAGAAAAATAGGGAAAAGAATAACCACCCCAACCCACACTCTTGGCAGCCTGGCTCTCTCCCAGGTCTCTGGTCTGGATTCCTGCTGTTCTGAGTGACTGTTTCTTTGCTATCTTGCTTGTCCATCACACCTGCTTTGTCTGGTTGCCTTCAGTGTTTTGCATTTACTTATTCCCACACTAAAGATCTCTCTCCCCTTTCCCAGTCAACTTTAGTGCTGCAGGATGAGGTTCTAAGAGAAATAAAACTGATGCTACCCCCACTTGTTCCACTTTGCAGTTCTGAATTTGCCGAATTCAGCACGTATTTATTTTTCGAAAGTAGCAGCTGAGTACCTTAACTAACTCAAATCAGTTTGGGGAAGTTGTAGGAAACTAATATTAGGAGCTGCCATTTAATTCTCAAGGCAATAAAAAGGAGCGAGAGGCCAAGTCGCCTCTGAACGTCTTTCATGTTGCTTTGCTACACAGTGTGAGCTTGTTTTACAAGTGCTCTGTTTACAAGAATGCTGGGGGAGCTGGAGAAGGGGGAGAATGTTCATTTAAGTCCCACTCACAGAGGGCTACTTTTGTAAAGGCCTGATCCAGTCCTACCAGCTGCTTGCCCACAAAACTTCACAATTGTGGAGGCTAATTAAGATTCTTCAGAGGAGCTCTCCTCTCCCGGCGGCTGCAGCAGCCTCATCAGACATGCTGTCCCTCCCCTCGAGCTCGGCAGAATGCCCTACTGTGCTTGCTTTATGTTATGGCTTATGAATTAACCAATTGATTCTGAAAATATCATTACTTTAGGGCTAAATAAAGCTGTTCTCTTTAAGGGGAAAAAGTCAGGGCCCCCCACAGGAATAAACTGATACTGTATTACCTACAAACTCCCTTCTCTCTCACGCTGCCAGCTGAAGATTCACTTGCCAGGATACAACAGGTTCAGTACAAAGGGAATTTATCATGGATTTCTGTGGAGATGGGGAGGAAAGTCAGAGCCTGGGCAGTAAATATGACCTATCCACTTGCATGTAAATAAAGCTTCTTGCATGCAACTCTTATTAAAAAAAATTAGTTTACATGAAATGACTGTGTATATTTGCCTTGTCTTTTTTCATGTCCAATTCTCTCTCTAGCTTCAAAGTGAAGAGACCCATAACTGGTATAGATCAAGCATGTCTGAAAGTTGCTTGGCATTAATGCTGTGTAGCTGAACTATGCAGCTGGACACAGCTCCAGCACTGGAGCAAACAAAAACTTCAGATAGCACCAATACATAATGTTGGATCACCAGTATCTTTGAATGCTTATGGCCTCAAAAATGTATATTGAGCCTTTAAATTGGTTTTAAACCAGAACCAAGTCTGATAGAGCCCAAACTGAGGAACATATAATATTTACTATGTTTCATCTAATACAAATACCTTTCCTCTGCTGTGTCTGTGCAAGCCCCTGGTTTTGATTACTTAAAAGAAAGCTAACTGCAGGAACAAGACAAGATCTTTCAAGCAGTTAAAAACCCCAGTGTGGTGACATATACAGTTTAAAGCTCACACAACAAATGTAAAGTTCACAACAAATGTAGTATCAGCTTGGACTTCCTCCTCCTCCTGAATGTTTCAAGTGTTTACCTACATCTCTTTTGTTTACAAAGAACACTGTCCCATCCCTAAACTAAAAAACCAGAATATTAAGACAATGTCACTGCACAAAACCATACTATACATTGTAATAACAAAATGCTTTATTTTGGGGGAATACAAGGAAAAGTGTGACATCCTCATTATCAAATTGCTTTAAAAAGGCATTCTTCCTTTGAAAAAGGTAACACTCATACAGAAAAGGTGACCAGTGAACAAGCCCTTTCATTTCACAGTGGGAATTTTTTCTTATTTTACAGCCAAAGTGGGGATTTGAATACTGTACAGCCACAGATTTCCACCTTGCTGGTATTTTCTAGTCTCCTGGGGCACAGCCGCCGCTCGGCACCGCTGGTTGTGCCAGCCGGGCCTGGGGCTGACGGCACACCAAGGAGATGGGGCTCAGCAGCTCTCACACAGGTCGCTTTGCAACAAACCACAAGACTTCACCATTACCACAAGACGACACTGAGAAAGCCACAGGGTAACTAATCTTCTCATTTATCTCCAAAAACTTTTCATGCAAGCCCTACGCTCGTGAAATTCTCGTACCATTCATCAGACTATGCCTCAGTGCGTCACCACAGATCCCCTCTGCTGTCAGCCAGGACTGTCTGTGACAGGTACACAGCAGATCAGAGGCTACTGACATACAATCACTTCCTCAACATAACTGCTTTCTGTACAGTAGGCTCCAAGTTGGGATGTGTTTTAAAGACTGCAAATTTATATCCATAAATTACTTCTGCCCTCTCTGAACATTATGTTAAGAATTTAAGTTGTTAAAGAAAGGGACTGGGAAGTTCCTAAAATTGTCAGGTTATAAAGCAGGCATTCATCTTTTAGTCCAGTGTGACAACTCATTGCCACAAGTGGTATCCATCCATGCTAAGGGGTAAGATACTTCAGCCTTGTTTAAAGTCTTGTCTGAAGTGTGAATAGCAAACTTTAAAAGAACTACTGGTTTCCTTTATTCAGGTTAGACATAACAAATATGTCAGATACAGCAGTTAGTCTAGAAAAATACATTTAAAAAAATCTTCAGCAGACCATGCTCCCTGTAACAAAATCTTTCAAAACCAATTTTACAAATTATTCTACATTAATGTAAAAAGAAAATCTTAAATTTAGCATCATGGATTCCATCAAATATCTACCTACCTATCAAAACATGACTTTCACTATTTGTAGATGTTAGAATTCGTAATACATTTTCTAATGCATCCTGTACATATTAAATAACCTAAAAGGCTCCTCTTGTAGTGCATTAACAATTCGCAAGCACACTCAGTATTTCTCCAGTACCATTTGCATTACAGTTATTTGCCCGCAAATGTAATTAACATCTAAAAGTGCACACAGTTAGCTCCCCTCCCTCCCCATAACCTGTTTCCCTGCTGAAACCCAGACATCCACTGGAAACATTATGCTACTGTAGCTAATCTACCCATGATTAGAAATGTGTGACTAAAGTGTTTTTAACTATACAGAGACTGAATTATATATATATACAAGAATCAGAAGGACAAACCTGTATTTACATCAAGAATGAACTTCAACTACCACAGCATTATACCAAGAACTCAATACAGTGTTACAGTTGGTGTTTACTTAGGACTTCAGCTTTAGATCAGTGTAACACGAAACTTAGCTCAAGAAATACCCAGAAAAAAATGAACATGTTTATTAAATATTACTTTTGTTATGCCACAAGACAAATATCCATTGCCGGATATTCTTACAAATTCAGTGTTTGAAATAGTGTGCTGCTCTATGAAGCAGCTAAGAACTTCTAGATACGTTGCTGGGGGGGAAAAGGAAAGAAAGAGAAGAAAAAACCCAAACAACAACATAAAAAGGTGGAAAAAAAGAAAAAATAAGGAAAGGAGGCAGCAGATATCAACTGAAGAATTAGATTTGAATAACTAAACCAAACTGTTAGCGCAAGTCTAAGACAGTCACTGCATGCAGAAACCCCTTGGAAAAGTGTCATACAGATCTGAATAGGCTGTAATACACAACTTTAGGATGTAGCTTCATTGAATTTTTCCATACCAGTTGGTAGGACTTTTCACTACCAAGTGGGAGAATTTTGAGATTAAATTCCAGATTATCCAGTTTGAGATTAATAGCTTCACTCTCCAAGAACTCCAGTGTATGAACCTATATTACATTTTTCCAATGCTACTTAAAAAAGGCAAACTATAAAGTTTTCAATTCACTTTTTACATTGAACTTCTCAAAGAAATCCAAAGTGTTGTCTTTAATTTGTATTAAAGTGGTCAAACATTTCTCCTGTTTCTTCCCTCCCCAAAAGTGCAAAAAACAAGTTGCCGCTTGGTCCACAAACATAATATAATTCCTTCTGATGGAGTACCGCTGCCAACCCATCACTTCCAGTTTCTACTCCAAGAAAAATGTCAGCGTCCAAAGATGGAATTCAGTTCCAGTAGAATTAACTCTACAATCTGATTCTGGTATACTGTGTGGACTGCTATGTTACCAGTCTCTTTCTCTGGTTTTAATAAGGTTGGACCAAAAACTATTGCTATACTTTGATAGGTCATTCGGTTTTTTTCTCCATTTTCTACAACTCTGAAAGAGAAAAAAATACACAAAAAGAGACTTACCAGCGTTAGAGTAATAGGATGACAGAAAAAGACACAGTCCAAAGCAAAAGACTATTCACACTATTAAGTTAATGAGTAGTCTTGTTATTAGGACATGCAGCTGCTGTAATTTCCCTCTCTATGAAAGTTTCATTTTGAAATGTTATTCCTGGTCCTCTCACATTCCCTCAAATATAAGGACTTGGCAGTAAACACCACAACTGTGAAACATACTGTCTTTAGTCTGTTTGGTGCTCTGTAAACTCATATAACAACAGACTGATATATTACTTATATCAAGTTCAATATGGGAAATAAAAATGCAGTGGGAACAGCCACCCGGTACTTTAATTGGATTATTAAACTTTAAGAGAGGGTCATCAATACAAAGCCTTTCCTTCGGTAACTTACCTCTTCAGGTGTCTAAAGAGTACCTGCATAGTGTCCTGATTGGGTTTTGGCAACTGTTTGATTAAATCTTTCACAGCAGGGACCCGCTGCCTTGGTTCTTGCTCTGCAAAAGGATGAGGTAGAGAAACAAGAAGTCAGTATATCTGTATAAAACTTTAGCATAAAATTTAACAGGCTGGGAATAAAAGCCACATTTGCAGTGCTAATACAAGATAGGACACTGCCACCTCCCGACCAGCCCCTGCATTGCAGAGAGGCAATTCCAGGGAACTTACCGTTGTTTATAACACTTTTTATGTCCAAAATAATTAAAAGAATTGTACATATTGAGCAGAACTTATACAAATACCACACCCACGTTTTTCAGACTTACTAATTGCATTAACAAAGTCGTTGAAGTGATTGTAAGTGAACAGCGGCTCTGGCAATTCTCTGAAAAACATCTTTAGAGCTCCTGTGATGACATGAATATCTTCCCATTTACTGTCATTCAAGTCTAGTTTCTCATCTGAGAGAGAAAAATGAGTAATTAATGTTAATAATTTAACGATAACAGCTTTTTTTTGTTTCAAATAAACTTAACTATTCTTTGGTACTTAAAGCTTTTAAAGCAGTGAAGACTTGCTCCACTTCAGCCCATACTGTATCCCATTCTGGGGATATCCCATTCTGGGATACAGAGCAGTGGCAGCATAAAAGGGGATCCAAAACCTCAATGGTTACAGGCAGAGATGGCTAAACTCTGCCTACTGCACTATATGCAGCTCCCCTACACTGAGGGCATTTTCCAGAAGGAAACAGGAGATGCTGACATAACACAAAATTTTTTCCTCTCTGTCAGGAAATGAGAGGTCAGGTTGTGGATGGGCTACCGTCCTCTTCCCAGCTGCACTGAACAAAACACTGTGATACCACCAGATGAAAAAAATTTACACAGAGTCAAGTCCCTCCACACTGAAAGTTAGTAGCAAATCCCATTAATAAAACCCCAAAACATTAACTTACAATTTTAATGCTAGTGGAATCCTAACATGTTTGTTGTTTTTCCATAAAGTATGGAGTTATTTTGTTTGAAACATTCCCCTCTCCTCAAATTCTATTCCCACTTTTCCTTAGAATTCTGTTCTACAAATGGCTCTGTGCTCCACATGAGACCAAATCTCCAGGATAAGTTTTTCAAGTGATGTATATTATGTACTCAATTCTACAATTTTGAAGTAACCTTACTTTGAGGATGACAGTAACTTCTACAGTTATAGAGAAAACGTTTTCCTGAGCTTTCTACAAACTTCAACAATCTGAAGATACATGCAGTTGTAATACAGCTGGAGGAAGCTTACCATGGTTGACTGCAAATCTGAGCTTCTGAATCACTGCAAGATTGCCACTAACTCTGTATAAGCCGTCGATATCTAATCCTGAAATGAAGAGATAAATCCATTTTAATACCTTACACATATATGAATTCTGGAATCAATAGGCTGCTTCTTTATAGGTCTACTCAGGAAAATTCAAAACAGAAGAAACCCTCCTTGTAAGAAAGGGAAAAAAGTTAAACTAGGTGTTTTTGATGGGAATGGCTCAGAGGTTTAATTTGCTGATACAGGTTTGGTAGGGCCAAGCTCAAAGTAATCTCTAAAACTTCCTATGCAAGTAGTAACAAGGCAACAGCTCCAAGTTTCCCCAATGAGACTAGAGGCCTTGTTTAAGATGCTCTTGGTGGATTGGCAGGGACTATATGGGAGTCCAACATGCAAGGACCAAGTATTTTGTGGATACAAAGTTCAATTTTTTTATGTATGGTTAAGAAATCCAATCAAGTCATGCATGCAGGGTATCTCAAAGTTGCCAAGTGACCAGGTTTGCATAGAGAAGAAATGCTGTGCATGCACACTCAGAGCTACCCAACAGCCTACAACACTAAAATGGGTAGCCCTTGCCTTACAGGACTGCACACTTAACCAGAAAAAACTGTGTGTCTGTGGTTGCTACTGCAGTTACTCAGCAGTGATCAGGAGGTAAAGGACGTATTTGGAAAGTCACTTGAATGCAGCATGTGTCAGTGCCACTGAGCGGGTGAGTGTTGCCAGAATACCTGCAAGTCCCTGTAGCTCCTCACGGAGTTGTCTGATGCAACACAGCACAGTTACCAGCACCATCTGACATATCCCTTTTCCCCATAATCCACTAGTCATTCCTTTACAGAAAGAACTGATTTGAAGTGTATTGGCAGTAGGAAGAAGAGTTGGAGAAGTGGGGGAAAAAAGCTGTTCATTTCTGTGAGCTTCCCCTTAGGTATTTAAAAAAGGAAAACTTCACTATCTTCACTGCAGTCCTGTCTTTAAAATAAAAAAAAAAGAAATAAAAAAAAAAGGAGCAAAGGAAAAAATCCCTTTCTTAGAATCTGCAGATCATAGGTGGAAAAAATCCCACTGCCACAAGCAAGGTGCCAGTTTGTCAAACTGGAGTAAGGCAATGGAAGCAGTTATTTTTCCCCTCCCAGGCCATAAGACAGTAGCATTAAGAAAGAGGTCTACAGGCTGCAACAAAATCCTAAACAAAATTTCCATGGAAGATGCCTTAGAATTCACATGTATTCCCTTGTAACACTTACCCTGATTCTCAAGAGATTTCCGTTCTCAGATTAACGGACTGGAATATGTCTGAATGATGATTATGGAGATGCCATAATCCCCTCTCAGTCATCTTTTCCAAGAGATAGGGCAATGACAACAGCAAGAAACAAGCAAGAAAACCAGCAGAGACTACAGCCAAGTCAGGGGTCACAACCAACATATTTTCAGTAAAAGTGTGAAGATGTCCTTTACAGCAGACAACCCAGAACATCACATGTAGCTTTCAAACAAAGTTTTCTTAGTTATTAGGTAGGAGACACTTATTTTCAATGAAAGCAAACAAAAATTGAGTCAATATGTGGACACTGATAATCTCCAGAAATTGCATAAAATTTAGCAGTCAGTGTAACTGCTGAAGAGCATCAAACTGATAGACTGGTCTGGCAGTCAGTGCATATAGAGAGCAGGAACACTACTTTTTCCTAGAAGTCTGTTTCAAGGAAGTTTTAATATAAGTAATTGTTAGCATGCTAAAGCCTTCAAAACAAACAAAAAAAAGAATGGTTCTATTTTGTCTCTCTCTTTTAATCTGAAAAAAACCTTGATGGGCTGAGCTCTTCTACTACTTGCAATCCCTCTTTCCTTAGAGCCTTGCTGCCAGGAGGCTGTCCTGCCTTCTCCTCAGCTTGAAATATACTGAAGCAGAGTAGTTTCTTATATGCAAGATTTCCTCCCCTCTCCCCATTTTGGATCCCATTCTTGCCAACCCAGTGTTAACCAGAGATTCAAGTTTCAGATTATTTTTCCCAGATAAATCTACAACATTGTAAGATTAGAACATTCAAAATTATGTAAGAGTGGTGAGCAAGAGAGATTTGGAAACAAAAAACTTCAACCATACCATGTTCCTCAACATGCTCAATGCACAGCTTCACGAACTTTGGCACCGTGCCGTTTTCTCTTTGACACAAGCTGGTGAGATTTGAACCAAAAACTTGATCTGGAACCAAGTAAAGAGACTGATTTACAGTGGAACAGGGCTCAAGTGACAGAACTAGTTCAGGTTAAAACAAACCTCTTCAAAGGGCAAAGACTACTGGATATAATTGTTGCAGTATTGGAGTGGAAATAGGAAAGTTCTGAAAAGAAGTCTCAGCAGCTCCCAGCGAGAAAAAGCTCCCAAGCAAGAAAGAGTGTCAGCAGTTACACAAAAGTGAGTGACCAAATAAGGAAATTTTGCTACTGAAATAGTTTTAACTCACCAGGTGATACTGGTAAGAGTCAGATAGTCAATACTGCATTGAGAAATGCAATGGATTCCAATGTGCCCTGTTACACTCTTACTGTTCTGAATTCAAACCACATTTATGGTAATCTTTGCTAAAAATGTGAACAAAGATAATAAACTTTAACCAGACTGAAAGCTTTTGGCATTGCTTGGGGAAAACACTGTAAAATTTTCATCTTTCACTGAACCTACTGTTTAACACAGTATTATATATTAATATACTTTAACATAGAATCTTCTAACATTTTTAAGTTCTGACATAGATTGTAAATGGCAGACCTTTACATCAAGTATGACCATGCTTAGGCAACCTGTCTGCAAGGTCAGAATCTAAATACCGATATTTGTGGTCAAAGGTAAATTTGAGTCTTATTTTCAAAACTACACAATCCAGGGGGAGTGTTTTCTGTCATAAACTGGAGCAAAAAAGGAAAATCAGCTTGGGCAGAGAAGAGAATCTTGCAATGTCTCAGTGAATTTCACCAACATGGTAATTCCTCTTGTTCAGACTACGTCATCACCAAAATCTTTAACAGACCCACTTCTACGGCTTTCATCAAAGATGCCCAAATAATAGATGGCCTCCTCTGATCAGATGCATAAAACTGAAATAGGGTCTTGAGATAAAGAAGCAAAGCTCACACTCCTAAACGGAAGAAGGTTTCTGTTTGGTTGTTTTTTCAATCAGTTAAATAAGGTAGGCAAGGGGCCATCTGCCCAGAGTCAGGTATATCCTACTGCAGAGCTTCTGCAGAGACTGCTCTTGCATTTACATCATGCACAATATCTAGCCCATTTCTCATAGTTAGTAATTCAAGTAGATTCATTAACAACTCTTGCATCTTGACTAGTGCTTTGGGAAATCCAAGCAGCAAACCAAACCAAATAGAGAGTACGAAAATGGGCATTTAATGGCATTATTAGCTATATACATAAGGCCAGTGTTCCAAACCACCTGCAGCCTGGTGCAGCTACTCACACAGCCAGCTGTCTAAGCAGAAGCAGTAGCAAAGGACTGAAAAAGCCCACAGAGTGGAAAGCCAGGCTAGCATGCAGCTGAGGCAGGTAAAGCAATGCAGATTGGGTAGCAGAAGAAAATAGTACATTTAACAAAGTAACTTGCTACAACTTTAATAATTTCAACATCTACAAGAGTAACATTTTTTTCTTCTTATCTTAGAAGTAACTTCTGTGCTTTTATTTTCCCATGTGACAAAACTTTAGCACAGTTACTTCTCCACTTAGTGCATGCTGTTTCAAGTGGATTTTTTTCCTAGAACATTTCACTATTTTTTCTGCTCATACTGAGTTTGCCAAACTTTCCGTTTACTAAGCTTGTTCTGTAGTAGCCACAAAAGTATGCTGGGCTTTTAAATAAAGACTTCCATATTCTTCATTCATACAGCAAATGTAGAACTGTACAGTGCAGATCCAACTTTTAAAATTTACACCATGCTTTTAAATAAAAACAAACTCTTCATTCCTTAACGTCTTTATTAAAAATCCAATCATTAGCACGCACATGTACAAATTGAACTTGGCTTAGTGCTTCCTGTTGCTAATGTCAGAAGTTATGTCACTGAGCTATGACATGAACACTAAGCTGTAAAGCAGAGCAAAATGTCAAAGCCTGGGAATAATGCCTCCTTATCCCAAACAAAATCCCATCATTTACAGTTAAGTTATATTTGCAGATACACAAATATATCAAACATCACATGCAACAGAAGCACACCTGTTAAAGTATGTAGTTAGGCAAATCACAGAAGGATTTGGTCTGATATTTGCCTACCCATATGCTATTTTGACCCTAGTAGAGCACCATCTACAAGTCCTGCTAAAGCATACAAATAAATAAATAAATAACGTTTTACAGTATCAAGTCAAAAATTTACACAAACAAATTTAAACCTGTGGAAATACCGTTCTCTCAAAGTTTTTACAAGTGTGACAAAAAGAAATCAATTCTTTCATGACTTTGATTCAAGACTATCTGTAAGATCCATTGTTTGTGAAGCAATTAAAACAACGTATACATTCAAAAAAGGTTAGGGGAAAAACGTTTAAGTTAAAGATTCCTTTAACCTTATTCTGGTTTGCCTAAATACTTCATGAGATGGCACAATTGTCTGATTCCACACAGACTAAAGCACCCTTGTGAAACAGATGAGCACATCCATCCAGCTGTGTACCCAAAGGGCTTTTCCTTCCCTTGTATGCACAAATGATGATCAGCTATCTGGAGTTTCCAGCTCAGAAGAGTGGAATGCAGTGTTTCTTTGCTAAAGAGTCCAAGTCCAGACGGGCTCCAGGGCCCTCAACTTTCACTACAGTTTTGCCAGCAATGAGCTGAAGGAGAGGACACCCCCATCCTCTGCATTTTAATGGCTATTAGCAGTGCTCAGAAGTACAACAGTCCATCACCAGTTCCACTATACATCCAAGATTTGTGTTAAACCAACTGTACGCATGTATTTTACTCTGGAACTAGACCATTTTACCCCATTTTACACATGAACTACAAAATTCAGCCTTTCAAATTATTTCCTTCGTTAAAAAGGTTCATTTACCCTTAATGTAGCCTTTTTCACGGACGGCTTGTAATGTAGGGCGCCGTGTCAGAAACTTCTTGAGCTTTGTTTTGGTCTTTTTCTGATCTGTGGAATCGATATTGCTGGGTGCTTTCACCGCTGAAAAGAGAAAAACATTTAGTACTCCTATCCACAGAACTGACACTGTTTGTCAGCCAAGGAACCAACATTTCAAAAAAAATTTAAGCACCAAGATAGATATTAAAATTTACAATGCATCCACAATTTTTACCTTAGATTTTTGGAACTCCTTGAAAATAACATTTATTTTTCAAACCACTAAGAGACAACCCTGCCACAAAAAACTTGCAAAACCAACTAAACGGTAGCTTACATATGGGATTGATGTGGAATTTAAAAAGTACAGCTAATGTTTGCAAACTGGTCCTGCCTCTCATTAGGTTAATTATTTTGCAAGAAATACTTTCTTGAAAATTACTTATAAAGCCTGAGAGGAAAATACAGAAAACAGACTGCCTGATTAATTTTTCAGTGCACAGGAAGTTAATTTCTGCATCTTAAGGAAATTCTGAAGTTGTAATTAAAAATGTTTAGTTTCTCTAAATGATCAAATACATCATTAGCAAACCAGCAAAACTGCAGTTTAAGTTAACAGTGCAAATATTTATGGATGCTGTGCCACAGATAAAAATCAAGTAAAACTATTCTAATCAGTAGAACTACAAAAGAATTCTTATTCTAAACTATTTATAAAAAGTCAGATAAAACAAACACCTAATTACTTCTGTGCATTTGACAACACTTTGAAAATAATTAATTTCACCACCACTTATTTTCCCGTTTTTAATGTGTCATACTGCAGAAGCTAAAGACATTTCACTCTTTTCCTTTTTTTTTGCAAAGTTTGATTAAGAAAACAAGGAAGAAAATTTACCAAGTGGCATCAAGATGTAGAATTAACTATATAAAAGCCTATTTCCAAACTTGAGTAGTTTCATTTTTAGATACCCTTTTGAACTCTTCCCTATTTACACATAATACTGAAGATGAGGAAAATGAAAACTGGCATTGCCAGAATCAATTAATGGAAAACTTTTAACTCACAACGAAGTTTCTTAGAGTCTTTATTCTCTTTCTCCTTGTCTTGTTTTTCCACCCCAGGGGAATCCGGTACCTCATCTTCTAATGCTTCATCAGACTCTATTACCTATTAGATTTAAGAAGAGACACAGGGATGAGTTTGCCAGTTTACAGAACACTTTTCCTGTAGACAGTTTTACAACACGCAATGTTTTCTCCCCATAATGATATTCAGGTTGTTCTTTCCTGAACTCCAGATGTTAAATGTATCTTCAGAGATGACACCATTTCTGGCAGAGTGAATTACTTTGAGAAACGCTGTTTCATCATAGAACTCAGACAAAAGTTTTACTGGACATTGAACAAATGCAACCAGCCTTTCATGATAACACTTCATTACATTAACCAATAAACAACAGAAATTGGTTTTGGTTAGGTTTATTCTCCAAATCCAACAGAAAACATCAGCTATTTAATGGTCTGCTATAAAAATGCCTTACTCATTAGAGTTGAACACCTTTATGCATTTACCCAATTTCTTATCTTTGCAATTAAAATTTTCTTAATAGAAAATAGGACTAGCAATTGCAAAATTTCACTACTGTCAAAACATACACTGAATTCACTCTGAAAAAGTAAATGTACCAGTGTCTAAAATTCTTGCCCTGTGTTACTGCTACCACAGCATATTCTTATTAAACACTGTAGAGTGAAAATGTAGATCATGTTGAAGTGTGGAGGCATAGTCTGCTAATCTGTACACCTGTAGCCTCATACCTGTGCTATGTGCATGACTGCACATCAGGAGATAGGAAAAGAAACTTCCTCTGGTGTCAGGACAACATATATTTCTTACCTGACTTCTACTGAAGTGAACTGGACTGCTACACAGTTAACAAATTCTGACTGTAGAGTGCCTTCTGTTACAAGGAAGGACATTTTAAAAACAAGGCAGAGTTGTGTTTTCCAGAGCACTGAGTGAGCAGCAGCATGACTTTGTTAACTAAGTTGCATTGCAGCTTGAAGGGCAGGTGTTAGCTTTAAACACCCTCATTTCTTATTCCTTTTCAAAAGCTTTGGACAGCTTTTTTACACACCAAAGATGAACGCATTCAACTGCTCAGTTAATGTCCCTGCTAAGGATCCTCTGCCATTCAAGAGGTCTCAAAGCTAACTTGGGAATTTCTTCATGGAAAAAAGAGCAGGCACATCCTTTGCAGGTAGCTATTCCTCTTGCACAGCATATTGCCATGACAGCAAAGCAGCAAAGAGAACAGAATTCGATCTGCCCCTTCTTTTGAGGAAGATCTTGTCATAGTAGAACTAGTGCCTCAGTCATGGGAAAGAGATTCACAGCTACTATTATCACAAATTTTCCAAAATTAAAAGTAGGCTTTAGATCTGACAGATTTTTGTACCTAAAGCTTCAGTGCTCCAAGTTACCAGGTAGTTTGACGTATTTTCTAAACTTACGCCTTGTTATCTCGGGTCTCTGGGCTACCAGCTCCCAGCAGTAAAAATACATCACCATTTCCCCTCCAGAGTGCTGATAAACTCTCCCTGTTCCTCCATTCACTTCCTCAACCTAACATGTAGTATCTCACTCCCATCTCAGCATATCTCAGTTTTCCATCTTCGTTCATATTTAAGCAGGGAAGAAGTGGCTTTGCTTTTGTTACGCAAGGCAGACAGGAGAAGGGTGTCACTGAGCCACTGCCTTGCCTGGTTATTAAGGGTCATGACATTTTCATACCAGCAGAAAGCAGATTAGAAGCCTAAACCATGAGCAATCAGAAAGAAACTGAACTTTCATCTTAGTCTGCTGTGCTTCAGTGGAAAACACCTGTATGTGAAAAACATCAGAGTCAAGAGAAAGGAAGGTCACTGACTGGCATTGAAAGCAACACAAACGGAGCTTATGGGCAGCAGCCAAGTGTGTAACTATTAAAAGGAAAGAATGTACATGAAGTAAACTTGATATGAGAGGAATACTTTCTTCCAAGATCTCCTCTAACTTATTCTGAATTAAAATATGGTTCATCTTGTTTGTCAACATCAAGAGCAAATGCTCAAGCATTTTTCTGATAATTAAATAGTTGACATTATGCTGTCAAATATGAAGGGATGATAATACAGTATTTTGCCAGAGCTTTTAATTTGCAATTTAGTGCAGCCTTCCTACGTGAACAGCAGTATCAAATGCTGACAAATGTGTCATGAAGCATTCCCTTGGCCACCTTCCTCGCTTCATTCCCCTTCTATCAGAACCTTTCAGGTCACTGAAACAGAGAAGTATTTGGCCCCAGAAGTGAGTTCATTCCTGAGCTGGAGGTCACCCCACACTTCGTGGTTCTTAATCCATTGGGCCATCTTTCTTCCTCTGCCACTATTAATTATATTTCTCTTGTCACCACCAGGAACTGCCATATCTGCCAATTCCTGCACTCTCTCAAGAAGATCAGTAAATGAAGATGTACATGGAACACTAGAAATTGTTACATCAATCAATTTAATAAATAATATTACCTTAAAAGTAGAGCCTTCATGATTCAAATACATACCTGATTGTTGATGGTATAGTTAAGAACTTTATACCATTCATTAATAAAGCTGTCATTATCAGATTGAATCAAGAGCTCAGTTCCTTGGCGAGTTTTCAGCTTTAAAGAAATAAAACCAGATTATCATCAGAATTGATAAACACACTAGAATTCAAAAGTCAAATTACCCAAATCAAATTAAACTTCTCACTGGCATAACGGCTAGATAATACATAGCCACTCAAGAACACTTACTAGTGGAAACAATAAGTAACAGTCTGCTTAAAATTAAAAAGCATATCCCATGCAGATGCATTTAAAGTGGACATTTCTTGCAGGCACTAAGATACCATATACATTTAAGCTGGTAGAAATGGATAAAAATCAAGTTTTTGAGATTTTTATTTTAATTTCAGAGAAAAATTTTTACATCAGTAATTGAATGGCATATATTTCTGCATTTAAATAAAATAATTCACCTCAATAACATTCTTTTTGCTGGATTTGTCCTTTGAGGCCCAGTCAATCAATGCCCCTTTGAGATCCACTGTAAATTCTGGCTTAGACTGATTGACACCAAACTTCTGGAAAAAAACAGGAACAATGATGACAATCCCCTAAACACAACAGTATTTGGTCTATACAACTTAACCTAAATATAGCACTGTGCCACAAACCAACACATGATACCAGGAAAACAAATCCTTACAAAGAACACCCTGTAAGCACATCTATTACAAGCTGCTCAAATTAAAGCCCTCAAAATTCCATAACTAAGTGCCAATCAGATTCCAGCGGAGCTTTTTTCCCCTATCACAAATGGTAGAAGTCCAAACAGCATTTGCCTGTAGCTTGATTTTAGTCACGATAGTCACAAGCTTTAAACAAAACCAGCTAATAAGTAACCGAACCAAAAAACCCCAAACATTCTGTCACTTAATCAGTGGTTGTATATAAAACCAAAAATCAAACCAGACAGTAGGTTTGCTGCACAGGAATCACATCCCTCCACACTGAAAGGGCACTTTTAGTTTTTACATTTATCTACATAATTTTATCTATTTATTATTTTTAGAAAACATTTACACCCCAGTGCTTTGATGTTTTCCTTGTAGTGCTTCTATTGCAATGCTGGAGCATATCCTACCAAGTAAACAGAACTCAGTGTCGAGCTACTAAACAAACAGCAAATAACCAAAGCAATGACCAAAAAACCCCACAAAACATTTAACCCACAAGTAACCCTTCAAACAATCTGGAAGAAAACATCAGGGAGCTACTTTTACCTACTACTTTTACACCTATGCTAGGTATCAGGATTTTTTAAAATACTTTCACTAGGATTTCAATATACACCACTTTCAATAGCTTTGAAATGTAATTCCTCAAGGAAACCAATTCAGTGGCTCATACAAATAAAAACCTGTAATTGCAAGTAAAATCTGGAACAAGAATGCTGTAAGTCACTGAGTTATGGCACAGAAATTTAATGCTGTAGTTCCAGGGAAAGCTTGTAGCATCTGCTCCATCAGAAAGGCTCTTTTCTATTTCTTTGAGAAGTCTTTGATGTGCGAATGCTGCTCCTCTGACAGCTCTGGGGGACCTAAGCCCCAGGACAAGCTCCTTGTCACAAACACAAGTTTCCAGCCTGTACAAGAACAGCCATATCCAAGGGGAGGAAAAATGGTTCAGAAAACAGGACTAATCTGCTGCTTCTGATTAAATTCCCAGCATGGATGTTAATTAATGCTAATTGTGTTTTAGAAAGGCTGTTTACCACTGGAAAATCTCCCTGCCTTGAGTCCTAAGGGCAATGAAGTGTTGAATGGAAAGTAGCATCTTAACTTCTTTATTTTACCCCTGAAATGTCAGAACAGGAGTATTTCTAATTTACCCAATGCCAATTAGCACTTGGGGGAAAAAAAACCCCATCCATCATCTTTCCCTTTCTAACTTAATTCTCAGGTACCTCATCCAAAAACATTTCTTATTAATTATAGGAGAGCTTTTGAGAGAGGCCCAGCTCAGCAGTGGAATCCACAGGAACAATCTCTGGGCTATTATGGCTCTTGCAGCAGCAGTTGCCCGTTAGAGAAGTCACATAACTGCTGCAGGCACAACCAAAGTGTCCCAGACGCACTTCCTGGCAGCCTAGATCAATCTTGCTGCGCGTTGGAAAAAATTTCAAATCAATTTATAGAGTTTGGCACTGGAGAGAGCAGGAAACTAGTGCCAAAGTCCACTGCAGCAACGTGGGTGGGGAGGGTTTGTGTGTGATCAGTGAAAAACAGGACCCAGATGATGCTGAGAAACACAGGAGAGAAGCAGACCTGCTACAGGTGAGATCAACACACACCAAAAATGTAACAGTCACTGCTGTTCTGACCACAAGGAAAGCCCTCCAATTCATCAGCTTGCTGAACTCCACAACTCACAGATCGCAGCACTACCTCCAACACCTTTACCTCTACCCCCATCTTTTTTTGCCTGACTCCACTGTCTCAGAGAAACCACAGCAGAAAGCAAAAACTAGAAATCAAAAAAAGGGGGGAAAAGAAGTCTGCCCCCTCTCCTTCACTCAGATGGTGGCCAAACTGCTGTGTGAGATCCAGAGATGGGTAAACTGATGCAAATAACCCAATCTCCCTGCAAAGCTCTTCTGATATGCCAATGTATTATATAATCATCACTAATGTAACTTTTCTATTCCGGGACATTTTAAGTTTGCCATGCAAGCTCTCCTATAAGCTTTCCTGTCAAGGTTATTTTCTGCTCCTGGGTCTATGAAAATGAGATGCCAGCAGCCACTTCCCTCCTTGAAAGCTTCCAGGAGCAAGTCCTGCACAGGCTGCAGACACTCTGCACAAAAAGGCGAGGTAAAGGCAATCGAACCCTCCTGAAGCAAGTAGATTCTGCTGACAGAAGTTAAAACAAAGCCTTTCCCTTTGCAACTGCTGCCACACAGACATTAAGCCTGCTTTCTCAAAACAGTGTACTGCCCAGCTAGCACCAGTCAGGATAAACTCAGCTCTTACTGAGCAGACACCTTATCCTTACTGGATTTCTCTTTTGAGCTGTCTGGGAAGTTTGGAAAGGGCAGCACTGAGAGACAGAAAGAGGCAGAAGTCTACTCGTGGTGCTGCCAACTGTTTTAGATACGAAATTGTCCTATAGTCACTTCTGACAGATTTTTTTTTTTTTGGTTGTATGGTTGTATGCTGGTTTTATGGCAGAAATAACTTTTTGGAAAGAATAGGGTGTTTGCTTTAGATACAGTAGATGCTGTGCAGCTTAAGGATAGTCTTGAAGATGTGTATAGACATCAATAAATATGGAAAATCCTTGAAACAATCCTAAGTCCTGAAAGCCTGCACAGGACAAGCCCCGCAGTCTGTACTGTCACATATTCCAGCATTCTCTAGAAACAGAACTGAACATTATTTATGGGAAGACCTTGGAAGTACAAATGACACTTGGCCTTCTTGTAATTCTATTTCTAATTAGAGCTAGGTAGAATGTTTTAATTCCAAGTCCTGCTCACCCGAGGATGGACTGCAGAAATAAAGCTGAGGAGACAGATGCTCCTTTGTGACTGGTAGGGGACCTTCAAAACTTATTTTTAACACTAGTATTAATACATAAATTCCTCCTCATTCACCTTGACCAACAAGCTACCATATTAGCTACCAACATTTTAGGAGCTTCTGATAGGCAGCACTTCTGTGCTTGACATCTAGACTGCAAAACATACCAGTAGATCCTTAAATTATATAGAGAGAGTGTCCTACAAATTTACATCACCTTTCTCTATGTAGAATATAGCCAAAACATCCTTGTGCTCGTTTTCTTTCATGTCTTTATGGATAAGATTTACATTTTTGGGTATTCCAATTATAGTTGGAATTATCAAACATGTACATCATTATATCAAAGGCACCATACAAAGATTCTATATTAGTTGTGTTAGAAAGAATCAGACATAAAATACCTGTTAAAAAGCTAACCATATCATGCTGCTTATTAGTCAAGGCACCAGTGGTTCAAATAGACAAATTTGGGATTATAATTCTGGCAACGATGAATAAGATACACTTTCTACTTTCTTCCAGCAGAACAAACACAGGATTATTGCAATAAACTTGTATTAATTTGCACCTTGAGTGACTTAAAAACAGCAAACAAGATACATGAGGTGTTATATGAAGTGTCAAAACTGAATCTTGGAAAAATTCAAGTTTACTTCCAGGATTAGTGGCAAATAGCCTTACAGTGACAAGAGGCATGCAACAAGAACACATACAGTGATAGCTGAAACTTGGGCAGAGTTTACATAGGTGACAGCAGGTCGACGACTGAGAGCATTTTTCCAAGAAGAAAGCAGCGAGAGCAAGAGCTCAGGAATTGAGCCCCCTTGGCAAAATGACTTGATGAGAAAAAGGAAGAAAAGTGATGAAGTCACAAAACAATGCACAAAAAAAGAAGATATGGTTATATCAATCACTAAACTAATGCTAAATAAATATTCTTCTTAAAAGATGAAGAAATGTAATTCCTGTAAGTCAAACTGTTAGACTTGACTTCACCTTATTAAAATATGGACATAGAACAAAGTTTCAGAGGTGAGGTGGAACTTTTAATACCCACACAAAGTTTCCTGCAGAAAGCAAAAAGAGTGTGTGCTGAATACCTAATTACCTGTTTATACTGTTGATATTTACTTTGCTGACCCTACTCTAACACTTGACAGTACACATAACTGACAGTCTCTCACAGAAATATTGTGACAATGGGACTTTGGCCCCACTTATTGCTTATCTTCTATGGATAATTCGTTTGGGCATACATAATCCATAGCATTACCATACATTCATTAACAGTTTAGCACTGTGTGTTTTAATGATATCAACATATAGCTTGAAAAAAGTTGGTTTTATCTACAGCTACATTTGGGTTATTATTAGCTGTAACCAAGATTTTGGATCTTGACTAGTTATTCAGGCAAAATGTTTTACTTTCCACACATGCATATTTATACCGATAAAACTAAAATACTTTCGGAATCCCTAGCTATGAGAGAAAATGGCAAAAGTCACCAAAATCCTCTTCCTACCATAAAGTGTAATTTTACCTTCTTCTCATGCCTTCCACCTTTATTCTTTTTTCCTTCCTTTCTCTTCCCTCTGGTTCACCCTCTTGCCCAAATTTACCCTTTCCATTCTCTTCTACTTCAAATTTTATTATCCATCCTCATCTGGGTGGTTTTTTTCCCGAACCTCCCCTTCTGCAGAAGGGGAAAAGAATTATGTTTACAGCTTTGGAATTAACTCAATGCTATAGAAAAGAATTGTCAATTCCAATGCACTGCCCAAAAATGAAGCGCAGGAGAAAACGAGCCAAGCAGACAGATCAGTAAAGCACAGCAAGATGCATATCTTGCTTGTAACAGGCAACTTTGCTGGAATTCACATGATAACACACCAAAATAACCAACCCTGAATTTGGCCTGGCTTTAGTTATTGCAGGAGATCCACACAGTTTAGTGTCAGACCTCCAAAAGTAGGGAAGTAGAGTGTAGATCAAGAGCCACTTCTATACGTATTATAGTAGGAATGCAGCTGGATAAATACAGCCAATTTAATTATTGTGCTGTTACCCTACAGGTGACATAAAAAATTGAATAATCATCATCTTCAATGTGATGTTTCTCTTTAGGTCTTCATCAGACAACAAAATACTTGTCATGCACTATGCAGATCTAAAACAAAATATGGAATCCAGCAAGACAAAGACAAACTTACAAGACAACATTGCTTGAATTGCCCAACACAAGAAGCCAAGTGTCAGGCTGGTTTTTTTATTATATGTATCACATTCAAAGTTACCTGGAGTTTATGAAAAAATACCCAAGAACGGTAAAACAAACTGTTTAGACAAACACATTACTAAGAACACAAAAACACCCAGCCTGGAGTAAAAACTTGAAGCCTACAAGGCATCAAATACCTCTTTATCAGTTTCTTACTTGTCAAATATAGACACAAGTACAACTGGTTTTCTTATGCTACATGGTAATCGTTGCACTAAAATATTTTCTTGCTAACTTACACTTATTTGTAGAGCTTAAATACCAATATATACTTGATTTATAAAAAATAAGAGAGCTTTAATTTATTGTGCTTTATATGCCTAACACTTCAGTGAGGGTGGGGGTTGTTCCTGAGCTTACCCAGCCAGTTCCACTTCCTTGGGTTTTAGTGAACAGCACCGAGGACCCCTGTAACACTGCCCATGATGACATCCAATTCTTTCTGCAAAAAATTGCAAACAAACATAAAATAAATTGACTTTGAAAGCAGATATTTAAACCGTCAATCACTGCGGCCCAGCTGACCTGTATGTTAATGTATTTAAGTGCATATACAGTCATTAGTGGCATCAGTAAGTCCTAATTACTATCATATTTGTAGAAGGGAACATATGTTAGCAATCCCAGCCTGACCATCAAAGTCTAAATCAAACAAAGCTAATTAGTAGTGGAAGTAGTTCACTACAAGGAACACCATGCAATTATCATTTCAAAGGGGCTAATCTGGAATGCTCAGCCTACTGTGTACTTAATAGATCATGCCAAAGTACTGCATAATTCTGAAATTCATTCATCACATCACAGACACAAGTGTCCCACGTTTATGATAATAATAAGCACATTTACACTGGCAACAAAATATTTGCTGCACGTCTAAGAAAATTAAGAACAAATTACTTGTTTTAGCTATTTATTTGATTTTACGGCAGTCCTCCAGAGCTATTAAAAAAATAAAAGTCTTGACAAGCCCTGAATATCTATACCCATTACTCAAACATGAATCATTACTCAATAGCTCTCAAAGTGACAGGATGGCCATGCTACATTTTTCTGTACAGCAGCAGTAATCCAGATCAGCGATTCCAGCAGATGCAACAGAAATGGTGACAGTATATTGCACCAGGAGCAGCTTCCATAAGACACTGTCCACCTTGTCGTACTGAGCTCTTAGGAGCATCTCTGAGGAGCCAAACTGCAGGTCAGATGTGCCATCCAGTTGCACTGGAGTAGGTCAGGGTGACTCTAGAGTATGAGCTGGGTGTTGATTATCTAATTCTCAGGAAAATCACACTTCATGTATCAAAAATCTGGGAAACACTGAACTAGTTGTAACATAATACTAGATCTAAAAGATTAAATTAAAAAAAAACTAAAAAGGCAAAAAGTAAGCCTAAATTAAATCAGAGGATGTGCCACACTTATGCAGTATTTGCCATCAACCTCTTCACAAAACACCAGAAATGTGTTACCCAGCACCACATCACAATTTATAGTGCAAATGCAGGGCTGGGAGGCAGAGAAAGGAAGCTGGAAATGAGGTCACCCAGCACCTAAAGGGAGACCGATGTCAGGCATTACACTTCCTTCATAAGCAGAGTGAAGGAAGAATTCAGGAGCACATGGCAATTACACTTCTTGGAAATTAAGGGACATCAAGTGAAAGTCTGAAAGCTCCTTTATACCAACTCTATCCAAAGAACAAAATAGGCTACAAGCTATACAGATTTTCCCTTAAATAAATCCCATTTTAAAAATCTGTCTCTCGTGAATACACCTTCATGAAATTCCTGTCCTGTGTGAAGTCCTGGCATACAGGGGCCTCTGGCTCTCTGAGTTCCATTATCTTTAGCTCACTGGGAGAAACACATGGGATAAGATTAATGCTGTGTCCTACAGCAAAGCCTCTAAGGAAAATTCAGACAAAAAGTAAGAAGTTGTAAATCCCAATATGCTGTCCCAACATGAAAGATCTTGCTCAAATCCTAAGCATGTGCATTTCCAGAAGTCCAAGACTTACCGAACTTTCTTCCCATTTTCTGTGATTTTTGTCACATTTAATAAACCGTATTTTTCTTGGCCCTGTAAGATAAGAGAAAGACATAAGAAATATCAAAGAAAATCTGATTCCATGAACATCATATCACCGAATTCAATCCCCCAAATAATCGATTTCTGGCAATGAGCCATCTTTGCCCATGTTAAAACTTCAAGAAACTGTCTTTAAGCATATTTAAATATGCAGAGATCAGCAAAATCAAAATTCCTCAGGGAAAGTATTCATTACCATTCAGAGGGTAAAAAGCTTTCCTCCATCAAGACCTAGGTTATTGGGACAAGCTAAACTAAATAATCTGTGATAGTAGACAGTGGATATTATGAACATAATTTCATAATGGTTTGTGTAATAACACATTAGTAGTTTTATCCTTTACTAAAATAGGCTGACAAACAGCCTAAATTCCCTGACAAATTCTTCATGTAATCTTAATGTAATTTCATATTTTCAATAAAACATAGTTGAAGTGCAGGAAAATATTAACATATTCATGTTAAAAACAGATGAAACATTTCTTTGATTTTTTTTTCTATCCCCAAGGAAAATATTAGAATTTTAAACTATGTAGTTATGTCTTATTGATGAAAACCATCTGTATTAGTATGCCTACTAAAAAATTTGGAGGTCAGTCAGTGATTGGTGGAAAAAAAACACTGCTGTACAAGAAGGGTGTCTGTAAGTTTCAAATATTTGGGGTGAATATTTCTAGTTTCTAGATCCAATGAAAACAGAAGATAAATCCTCTGCAGCATTCTTCTCTAAATCTCAAATTCAAGTAGACCATAACTGCAGAATACAGTATCAAAGAAAATTTTCTTGCTGGAATACCAACACCCTTACCAAAGACATGGATTTCTTTTCCATGAATGTTAGAAATGTTACCTACATTTTTCGAGCACAGCACATAAAACACAAGAAGGACATGTTATAAAGGACAAAGGTGTTTAGCTGGGGGATCAGATGTTATTTCAGTCCAATGGTAACTGCTGCTCTTAATCTAACACCTTCACTGGGCAGGAACGCTTTCCCAAGCTAGTGATACATGCATTGTTTTCCAATAGAAGAAGTGAGTCCTTTCCCTCACCCACCCTCCAAAAAAGTGAACAAACAAATGACCCCTTTCTTTAGATGACTCTGTGATCCATTCAGCCCATGGACCAACAGCCCCATGCACTGCACCCTTCGAACAAACCTTTGGCTTTAATAAGCAGAACAGCCTTTAATCATCTTTCACAGAGTCTGAGCAACCTGCACTCACTTCCCAAAATAAACTCTGTTTTTAATAAATTACTTGTGGTGGAACCAATGGGGATGCTCCACAGAACTATTCAGAAAAAGTCTCATAATGCCCTACCTTAGCAGCAACACTAGGGGGTACTAATGGGAAAATTAATATAATTGGGGAAAAAGAAGTGGAAAGCAAGTTAAGGAACAAAATAATCAAAAATTTACCAGCTTTCTTTGGAATATTTAAATCCCAGATGACAGCTAAAGAAAATACAGATTTTTTTTCTATTATCTAGAGATGTAGTGAGTTCTTCTAAAAAATACTATTTTAAAAATGCAAGGTCTGAGCCATATTTAAAGTAATTAGACCACATGCAGCAAAAATTGCTTTTGTGTAAGGCTATCAACTTTGCTTACTCAATAAACAATGTTTACTTCATTTTGAAAAACTTCTGAAGAGCTGTAAGAAGGGATTACCATGAATAAGCCAGAGCTATTCCCCAGCATGCAGAGTAAGAATGAAACCAGAGAAGTTGTGCCTTTAATGCCCTGAGGTACCTACTAAGGAGCTGGTAAAATTGATCAAGTTACTTATTTCAATACTGCTGTAGTACAATTCCAAAATCTTGGGGGGAAAAAAAGATAAAACCTTCATTTTTTTAATAATTCCTTTTTAAACATTCAGGAATAATCACATTTAAAATATAAACAGAAATTAAAAATCCCTTAAACATTCATAATGGGTTTAACAGGCTTAGGTTTTTCTCCCAGTAGTTATTCTACTAAATCAAAAGGACATAGTTTATTTATGCCAGGTCCTCTGTCTCTTTCAGGAGACTGAAACACAAGCCAAAATTAGAGATACCAAATACTACAAACTGTTACTGACTGCTGACAGTGAGGGATTCTGTGAAGAGGGGGAATCTGTTTCTGTTTTTACCTCTCAACATGCTAGATGAGAAGACATGACTATTGGAGGAAGTAAACTGAGTTCTACGTAATTTGACATAACATTATTTCACAGTGAATTTCTAATTTAATCTCATGTCACTAAGTTGCATTTAAACCAAAGAAATTTGCATTTTTTCTGAAAGCAGAGCTGGATGTAATGTATTCTTTTTAAAATCTAAAGCCTTCAAATAGTTTTGGCCCATTATTTTTCACAACAACTAGAAGGCTTACCCTCAATTCCCTAATCATGAATAACCCAGTTTCTACAACATCTACTTATCTATTTAAACACTTTGCATACTGACTGTGGCTTGATGCTTTGGTGAAGAAGGAGAGGACTCATTTTCAGAACAACTGGCCTTAGAAGCAGTTGATGATTCCTATAAAATTCAAATAGTTAATATAAGTTATTATTTTTATTACAATTAATTTCATTTTTTTAACTCTAAAGATACTTTATTCCTCTTTTTACAAACTCATACATTAGAAAAAAAAAGTACTGCTTTTAATCCCTCATGATATTCTCAGATATATTCTAAACTTGCTTACTAAACAATGCTCTTACAAGATTTATAGACAACACTGGGTTAATTAATACACAAATATTTTTTTTTAAATGTTAATATATGCTGTATCAGCTTAAGGCAAAATCTTCATCCTCATTAAGTGGCAGATTTTTCACATGACATTGCTATCAAATTAGAAAGCATGTTTAGAATACTAACTTATTACAGGGTACCATATACTAAGATTTTAAAGAACAAAATATGTCTGTGGTTAGTAAATCTAAGATCAGTATAATAAATTGTTATACATGTAGAAAAATATATACCACCTCTACTAATTTTTGTGAGTCATAATCACTAATTTCCTGAAAATCCTTAGAGATTTGGGCTTTTGTTTTAAGCTAAATGTTAACTACATACCAAAATAAAGTACTAAATCTCTGAAAACTAGAAAAATTGCCCATCAGGAGTAAAGGGAAAAAAAAAAGGCACATGTGTTTCCTCTGAAGTAGTGACTGCTTTGCCCAAATACATTGCTTGAAAATCCAGTAAAGATTTTCAAATGGAAGAAAAACATCACTTGTTCTCTGTCACCATTACCATGTTAATTCTTCCCCCTCCCTCCTTTTAATTCCCTTGATAGCTCTCCAAATTCAGTTTGCTCTTGCAGCATTGCATAACACTCTGCACACCTGTGCTTTAAAATTCACTTGTAAATCTACCTACAGAAGTGGCCCACCAGTTCTTTGAGCAGCAAAATAATAGAGAGCTTCAGCAGTTCTAAGAACAGCCTAAAAGCTCCATATTTTCAGAGGTCCGCAAAGTAAAAAAAATTGTTCAAATTAAGAAAATCAACACTGTCCCTCCCAGGAAGGTATTTTTTCCCTTTGTTTACCAAATTTTTTAGCTGATGTCTATTGGCTGTGGCACATACCAATAAATAAACTGTTAACAAGTATGTTTGGTATCATTAAATTCTCATGAGCCACAGCAACTCGTACTTTCACTCTGACAATTTTCAAGTACTCTTTTGACCAGCCTATTTTCATACAACTGAGATGTGTTGTTTTTCCAGGAAAAGTAAATAAAGGGAAAAAAAAGAAAATAGCTTCCCTAGGAGTCAGCTAAAAAGCAAACTCGGAGCTCACCTGCCTATCCAGGGAAATACCAGTTGTTTTCCTTCCTATTTCATTCTGAATTTCAGATAGCTTTCATACAATAAGCAACCCCAGAACAAGAAATACAGTATTTGTGGTAAGAAACTATTCCCTTTTCACATACTAATTTAAAGCAAATATATTAAAAGTGTGCCTGCTAGTGGTAATAAAACAGGTGCATTACTGCACTAAAAATTGTCTTTCCACAAAACAGTTTAATGCTTCACTACACATTTTGAATTTTCTTAAAGCATTCATGTTGCACTTTACATGACCTATAGTCCCCTTAATGTTCAAAAATACGTGCTTTGAAGCTGTTAAAGGAACATTAGTTAGGTTTTACCAATATGGTTGATAAATACAATTTCTTTTGGTTATTAAACTTAGGATTTGTACACTTTCATGTTTGCTTCACTAGGTTTAAGTTCTTGACATGCGAACACTGTATCTTGAAGAAATGTAAACAGTTCCACTCATTCAATGTTTTACAAAAGTTTCTTCATTCAGTGCACCACTACATAAAGGTCTTTTCAAAACACAAGTAAATCTTACGCCAAAAAATAAAAAGATATAAGTCTTACTTTAAAAGCAAAGCCAAAACTTAGAGCTATCTCCCACAAATTGCTCATACCCAAGAGGCATGAACTGCACGTAAGGCTAGAAGTGTCCACTCAGCTCTGATTTATCAAGGCTCCATCCAGGCTGTCTCATGCAGTGCCACAACACGCTGAGTACAGAAGGATGTGTAAGGCAGAGGAGAGGGGAAAGCAGTAGCGAGATCTCCAAATCGCTCAAGCTGAACTAACGTGTACAGGTGCAAACTCTCCAGCTCTGCACGGTCCACTGCCTCCTCGACACCACAACTGATGTATTCTAAACTGACAACTCCAAAGCTCAAGATCAAATCCAATAAATCCTATTCTGAAGAACTAAGTCAACTCATGAAAAGGAAGTCCTTTAAAATGTACTGGACACAACAAGTGGAGCGAATAAAGTTCTGAGCAGCAGATCCATTTTTATTACAACTACTCTGTCCATTTAAATTTGCTTTTGACATTTGCAATTACACAAGCCCTCTCACAAGCTTTCCCTCGCACTCCTAAATCTACATTCATTCTTCCATTTCCTAGGATCTCATAGTGAGCAGTCAGTGCTAACATTTCAGCATTACAAAGTATTTCATTTTCCATGAATCTTGGGACGGATTGCAGCAAACTCACAGAAACCAGTGAGTTACCACCCTTCGCCACCCGTTTCAGTTCCTCCCTGCTCAGCTCACATCAACTCTGCTCACCCACAGAGCAGAATGTCCCAGCACAAGCAGAAATGGCTGGGACAAAAGTCAAATTGGAGAAAGACAGGAGAGCAAAGGAGAAGCCCTGTCTCCTTGTTGGCCTAAACAGCATCTGTTACTGTGCAGCCCAAAACAGACTATCAAGAACAAGCCCTAAGAAAGGGCAGAAAACAGCTTTTGTTGTTACTGACCCACAGCTCTTTTCAGACTAAACACCAGCTCAGCTCTGGACAGGATCAAAGCCAAGCATTTTGGCACTTTCAATACTGTCCTCTGCCCCTCGATAACAATATTAAAACTCTTGTGATAACCATACAGAGCTTTTCTTCTTTGCTTGAGATATTACTGTGGCATACAAGAGAACATAAGAAAAATTACATTTCAGAAATTCATGCATACTCATTTCTGTTACATTAAACACTTCACACAACAGAAGTAGGTGGTATTTCATCATGCTGTTGAACTTGCTCCTACCTTGTCGTTGGTGTCCAGCACAATTGTGCTGTGCCTCCATTTTGTTAAAACTATTGGTTCCTGTAGTCTCCTGTCCAGACTCCTACTCTTTATTATATCTCTCTGCTGCTGTGGTGAAGCATTATACTGAAGAAGAGAAAAACAAAATTTTAAGTAGAATCCAATTCATGCAAACAAGACTTGGACATACCACTCATATGTCTGAACAGTGCAAACTTTCAGATTCCTGATGTTGCCCATGGATGTGAAAACAGCCTTGGTTTTATTTTACATTTAGCCTTCTGAACTGTCCTTTCTCCTGTAGCCCTCTTTGAAGCAGTAACTAAGACTGGTCTGTTGGGATAATACTCTCCATTGGCAGAGAGATGTTTGATTTCTTGTGCAACAGTTTACTGCTGATTTTCCAACCCAAGAGGGTATTGAGAATCACCAAGGAATTACAATAAATACAAGTTTTAAACCTCCACTCTTGATACTGCACTGACAGTACTATGGCAGCTGTCCAGCTCTTGTGTAAGAATAAAAAACCATATCATCCTGCAGTAAGGAACTTGGATTCCTACAATTGCCTGGGTGTACCTCTCTTTGACCCAAAGATGGGATGCCTAGGGGAGGAGACATGAGGGTGAGGACTTGCTTTTACAGAATTAACACACTGAATTACTTATTTCGTGTGTGTGTGTGTGTGTGTGTGTGTGTGTGTGTGTGTGTGTGTAACATACACACCATGCACAAATCTACACATTCCATAAGCATGGAAAAAAAATATTTAGTAGGAAATCACTTTCAGGCTTAGGAGAGCTGTAATAGCCAAGGACAGACCGTGTTTACTGTAAGATACATTTTCTAGTAACTCACGCAAAGACAGAGACTGAGAAAATGTGAAGATCATGAGAAGGACATACTATTTAATTAGATCTCAGAATTAAAGCATACTTATCATTAGTAGTGTTGCCACTTTACATCATAACAATACATTATTTAAAAGTCCAAAAAATATTTCAAACAAAGTTTAATACTGAAAATACAAACAAGAAAAGACAACATCTGCACATGGGGTTTTTTAAATCATTGAAAAATTTCCTTCTTTCTAGTCAGTACCAAAAGACTGTATTCTGGACATAGAAAGAAACTTAAGGCAGTATTTGTGGAGTATTGTAAAGATTCCTCCAGGTAAGAAGTACCAAAGGAAAGTCAAGTGACTCCTTTACTTGAGAAGACTAAAGCAAAAATCCTTGCAAGGACATCAAGTTCTACAGTTTTGCTACTGATTCCTACTGTCAGCTCAGAGTCTCAGGTCTTCAAAGGCAGAATAACCTGTACCTGCACACAGCAACAAAGCATGGCAGGGTTAACCTAAACAACATAAATGCTAAATCTAACCTAAATGGCATAATACAGCTATATCTATTGCCCATATAAAGAACCAGCATTACTATTGCTATGGCAATCATGATGTTTGTGTTAGCTTTGCATTTCACTAAGAACCAAGTTAATGTGCCAGTAAGTCAACACATGTTTAAAAGCTAAATAATTTAATGTTTCATTACATTATTTCAATATGCACAAGAGTAGTAGAACACTCCCAAGTGAATGGATTTTGCAGTACTGAGATGAAAATTTGGTAGTTCATGTCCAGGCAGAAATGTCCTGGCTGTCACTGCAGAAACTCCATTCCCAACCTGCTCTGCCTCTGTCCCGGGTCAGCACATTGACATGCACATGGAATCTGCTTCCTTACAGTGGTGAAGTTTAAAGCAACTCTCAGTTTGACTCCTTGTTAAAAGCTGAACATTCGTGCTGCAAGGACATAAATACCAACTTACTTTCTGGTTATGGAAACACCCACTCTGCAGATGCTCCTACAACCCAAGGGTGGCAGCAAGCTGAGCAATCCGCAACAAAATTGCCCACTGGTGTCACAACTTAAATCTTAACAATGCTCAGCGAAACTACATCTAAATCATAGAGGGATTCAACAAACACTACTCCTTGCAGTAACACTGACCTAACTAAGGCTGCAAACACATTTCTTGCTATGAAACAGAACTATTTATTTCAGAAACAGATTTACACTTTAGTGTCACTAGTGTGCATTATTTATGCAAATCCTCCATGTGCTTTCCATTTGAGTAACTTGAGGAATTGAAGTTTAAACAAGGATGCATTTTAAAGTAATGTACCTTGATTTTAAGTCTATGTTAAGAGTTAGAATATAGGCACAAGCCTAATTCCACGTGATCTATATCTGAAAGGTTCCTTTGATACTATCACAAGCCACCAGGAGTTACCTAATCTAACAGACAACCCCACCTTGAGGGAGAAAGGACCTGTAATATGAAATTCAGGTTTTACTAAACATATTTAACAAGAAAGCAAAGCAACAGTATATGGAGATCATCCACAAAGCACTGCCAAAAACTCAGGAACACTGAGCTATATGCATCTTAGCAGCTTAAATAATTTGCATTGCTCATACAGTGTTAGTAAACTGACAAGTCTTTAAAGGGAACATTTGACATTTTTGCCCCATTTTCCCACAATAGAGACTTCAAGTAAACATTTTTTTTCCTCAGATGTTTATTCAGGTTTTGTTTTTCGCTATTCATTATAAATAGTAAAACTGGAGGGGGGGTGTGATGTGGAAATAAAAGGCTTATGTATTTCTGGGTCAAGACAAGCCTCTACTTTTAAAATACATGGATTGATCTGTGATCTCCAAGGAGAATCAGAGCAAGATTCAGACACCACTCCAGACCCCACACAGTCCAATAGAACTCGACATCCTCTGGACCAGGCAGAGTCCACTGGCTAGAGAGAGCCCAGAGCCAGTAGCCTCGCTCAGCTGGGTGACATCACCCTGCTAATCTTTGGTCTGCTCCCCCCAATCTTAGTTTCAAAAACCCTTGCAGAACAGTGGCAGCTCTGATTCCCTCACCAACATTCCGCAGGACTCCAGCCTGCAGAGGAACTGCTGTCTCTCCCACAGGCATTTTACAGCATTTACCATGTTTACCAGCAACAATAAGCAACTAGGTTGGGTTTGCCTTCCCTCACACAGAATCTTGGTTTTACATAAGTCTGAGGCTTTCCAGGCCTAAGCCTTGGGGTAACGTTGAAGACAGATCAGGCAAGGGCCCTACACTGCAATAAAACCAATCCATTCAAGACTACACATTGCCTGCCAGGATAACTTCTGCTACACCACATGCCTTAACAGCATCTTCTTAGGGTGCAATGTTATTTTCCTAATTCTAAAGCCTTTTATAATGCAGCACAGAACTCCAAATATACACACTTCTACTCCTTGAAAATCCTCCACAAACTCAAATTTGTCCCATTACATTAATCCCTCTGGCACATCACCTCATTTTGTTCTCCATTTCACTGGGAGCAACTCCAATCAGAAAGTGAGCACACAAGCCATTTATTCATTCTCTGAATATATACACCAAGCAAAACAGACATCTTCTTGTAAAAGCTCTTGGTGTAGGTTAAGGACATCAGTGGTATAAATCTAGGTCACACAGTATTCTTTTCATTGCTGGATTTCTTCAATACCTTCACCAGCTACTTAAAGGCTTTCTTTGCCTTGGTATAAAATTTTCTAACCCTCTCAACTGGCTGAGTAATTTATATTTAATTTTAACCTGATACATGGCATGGCTCAAGGCTCTGTCCTAGCCTAATTGTGGCTGAAATAAATGTAACACCTCCAAGTTATTTGTAGCAGTTGTTCCCATTCTTACAGAGATGACACAGAAATGTCAGCTTTACAAAAGATAAGACAGATTTTTCTTTTGGTTTGTGTTAACAAATCCTCAGTCAGATGAAAGGAACTGGGTGGGTGAAGGGAGAAAAGACTGGGAAGGAATTGGTTTCGAAAGTCTACAGTAAAGACCTGAAGTTAAGCATTTTACTCTACCTTCATGCAATCAGTGATCAAACCAGCAGCATTTTAAAACATACTAGCCTAGTTCCCTTGAGCACCTCATATATGTTATTTGCAGTTGTCCCAACACACTGTTTAAAAAAAAAATCAAATTTTGCCTCAGGACAAAACAACTTGCTAGTGCTACTACTGTCATTTGCTTTGAATAAACCTTTTTGTGTTGTAATAGACATAACACCTACATCACAGCTTATAGTTTTCAGCACCACCTTTCTTTTTTAACATAAATAAATAAGTAAGAAATATTTTTGTCCTTTTAAGGACTCCATTCCCTTTCCTTCTCTAGGGAAAGAAGATTGCTCATTCTTTGCCATGGGATGTTTGTGTGGCAGCAGTTGGAGGCATCAGCTGCACCTGAAGGAACAGAATGAGGTGACCCCGGGGACAAGCAGCTCTACCTCAAAAGTACAAGTGACTGAAAGACACCTCTGGATAAACTGCTTTGTTTGCTTTGCTATCTTGGACGCCCATTGCTTCACCTTTTAATCCTCAAGATCACCAAGACTGCTCATCTTTTGACGAGCAGCTCCAAGTCGACACTGACTGCCACAGCTCCTGCTGCTTGCCTAAGTAAAAGCTGCTGGCACTTTCTCCTCCTCCCTCATTTGGGAGGAGTGAAAGGAGGGTGGGAACCACCAAACACCAGGACAAATAAGGAAGACCAGACCATGTTTTGAGTACAAATACTGAGAGCAAGGAAAAAGGAAAAAAAAAATCTGACTGCCTTCTCATACTCATCTCAGGTTTCTTGTACTATTTGTGTCCTTAAAAACCACCTAGATCCTTGTACCAGCTGATACTGTCTCACCTTTCACCAAGCAAACCCAAATTTTAGGACAAGAATGTGAAGCTGATTCACTATTGCTAATGAGACTGCCTAATGCACTGACTTGCAGTAGATACAAATGCCAACACACATGGGATGTAACCTCAAGACAAATTTACCATAGACAATCAAGCCCTATTTATTACACATTCTCTCTCTATCTCCTTGCACCATTTGATTGCATGGTATCTTCCAGACATTACCTACATCATGTTTTACTGTAAGTTGTTCAGGTAGCACACTCTGTCTGACAGCACTCAGGTCTCCAGCAGGAAATCATTCACTGGTACCAGAACTGAGGCCCCTGAGGTCATACCCCATGTTGACAGTGCACAGAGTAAATTAACAGAGTGCTCATCCATTAAGACTGCCAAAAATAAAGTTCCTCACCTACTGCTTCCTCTGTGGGTACAGCAAGGGGAGCTAATGCTGCAGGAACTTGTGAGAAGAAAACTTGTAATTGCAATGCCACAGTCTGTAAATATTAGCACTGAAAGTATGAGTTCATTCTAGAGGCTTATATACATCTATTTTCTATCAAAGGCTACTCTTGGATCAGAGAACTCCTCAGAGGAGGGCAGGTATTGGCCTAGGAATGCATTTTGCAAACCAGAGAGATCTTTGATCTCTACTTTTTATTAGGCTATCCTCTCTAGCTCCTCTTTGAGCTTTTTATTCAGTATTTATTAAATACATAGCTTTCCTCACTTTACCATTTTGATAGATTAACTTTTTTTAAAACTTTAGAAATTAGAGGGTTCTCACTCCTGAGATCAATTTAGTTCTCCCTACTCTTAATAGAGATTGCTCATTTGCTTAAATCATAAAGCTCATATTAGAAAACCAGGTTTCTGGAATAGGGTTGTAGCCTTTCTCAACATGATTTAGGTATTATTCATTCACTACACAGGAAATAAACATATTTTATCATAGTGATCTACGCAGGAATGAACTTTTATGAGTTGGTTTGTTGGGTTTTTTGTTGTTTGGTTGTTTTGGTTTTTTCCAACATCTGGCAAAAACTAACAACTGAATACAGCAGGATGCTGCACAGCAGAAAACTCCAAGTCTTCTGCAAGATGATGTAGAAACCATGGTTAAAATATTACTATCCATTTTAAAGTTTAATTCAATATGTTCTTCGCTTCCACTATCATGTGGGTCACACTCATCATGAGCCTTAATAGACTTTTCGGCAGTTGTCGAAGCTGCTCCATCTGAAACATTGTTTTTAGCCAGAGGCATTCAGCTATTCTGAGATGTTATTTAAATTCACATGACTGGAGGGCTTTCTGTGAGACTGTCTAAAGTAATTTGTTTTGTAACTGCCCTCCCTTGCCAACATACACCCCCACAATTTTTAACACACGTACAAGAATACTGTGTTATTCCCAAGCATGTGCACATTTACAGTTAATGCTATTACCATGAAGATTTTTAATGTCACAGTATTAGCTCAGCTACTGTGCTATTTCCAGCAACCTCCAAACCATTTTTAGTTCTAATGATTATTAAAAGCCATCTAACAAAAAGGATTTTCTTCTTTTTCTTAACAGCACTACATGACCATGCTCTTCTGTCACCTTATTTCACGAGATTTGGAAGGCAGTATTTGAGCTAAATACACTGGAATCAAAAACCGACCAAGGGAGGTTTTTTCCCTAGTAACTTACTTTTCATTCAAGCAAGTGTTATAATGCTGATGTCTTTTTATGGTTTTCCCTCACTATTCATGAGATTTTTCAACACATTATTTTTCTTCAAAGCAGTTTCGTGGTCTTTCCAATTGTCTTTCCAATTCACTTTTTCTAAGTACATTTTGAACCAGCTGCAGCAAGATCTTTCAGAGACTAATCTTTAATCCCACTTAACTACTCACAAGAATAACATCTTCAAATACATAGTCACATAAATTAGTCAAATTGTTTGTTGAAATATTTAATCCATTTCACAGCATTTAAAGTTAAAAGCCAAGGATTTCTGGAAATATATAGGCTCTTTGATCACAAATCCAAGAGTTAATTGCTCATTTTCTTCTGTTAACCTTACATTTGCTGCCAGTCAAAATTTACTCATTTCAAGACAGAATTAAAGAGTACATTCTGCTCAAATGAATCATGAGAAATAATTTTCAAGGACAATTTTTAACAGCAATATGTGACGATGTTCATATAAACAAGAACTAAAGCATATCAGATCACAAATTCCAAAACAAAGCCTGTGTTTCATTCTGGAGGTGGCTGTTAATACAACAGAACTCAGATTTTGTTTAGAATCACTAAAATAACATGCATTAATAAACAAATACTAGAACCCATCCCTTTATGCTAATATGCCTCAGGTAACAGCACTGGATTATCTTTCTGATTAGTTGGATTAAAGGCAACTTGCTACTTAGTTCAAATCCAAAATCAATCTATTTTTGTGAAAAACAATTTCTTCTAAGTCAAAACTTCCTTCATTGCAGAAGTCATAGAATGAAGTATCCAAGACATTATTCCTCAAAATTAACTTCATTTATACATACTGAACCAACAGTTGCTTCTGGTAAAACCTGGTCTATCAGATTTTCAGATGTCTAATAATCTAATAACTAAGCAATAGCTAAATAGCTTTTAAAACCAATAGGCACAGATTATATTGTTACATTTGTGCATGTTACAATATTCAAGTTATCAGACTAACACAGGAGAATTCCCAGAACTAACTCAACTCTTCAGTGATTGATACAAATTCTACTGACGTAACAGCTTAGTATATAACTCCACTCACAAATTTAAATGTAAATACTTTCTCACAAATATTACAAAAGCACTATCTATTAAGGTTGCTCCTTTCTAAGTGGGGGTGACTTAGGACACAGATTTAGGTATTGCTGAAACAATAATGGAGAAACATGCTCTTTCACACACTCATGCACACAGTTCTGTGTGAAACACAGAATTATTGTTTTACCAGTCACACCTTACTATGTAGGATTGAACAACCATCTTAATAGAAGAAAGTACGTATACAACAATAACATCATGACAAATGCCCTACAGGTTTTCCAAGTGAAAATGAGAATTAAATAGTACCAGGTACATCCTCAGACTACCAAGTGTGCCTCAAAGTGTCACTATCCTACAAATTTCTATTTTCATTACAAAATTAATAAATAGCAGAACACAATTTCTTGTGAAACTGTGTCATCCTCAAAGACAGCACAAAACTCTGCTAAAACTTTTGCTTTTCAACAGTTGTCTGTATAAGCCTTTTGGATGCTACTAAAACTAGACTGGTTTCCTCAGGAACATTTTGCAGTGAAAAAAAACCCCTTTTTTCCTCCACAGGTTTCTATATCACTGGAAAATCATAAATATTATTCTGCAGCCTTGCATGAAAATCTCGGTTCAGCTTTGACATCTGAATAATTACATACATTCATTTTTCATGTCCTTGACTATGTTTTTTTTCTCTTCACAATCAAAAATTCCACAAAAATGCAAGAAATAACCAAGTGCAACATCTAAATCTTCTTCTAGTGAGTAACTCCCATTAAAGGCCCCACATAACATGTATTCAGAAGCAGAGCAAAGCCCCAAGCTGTTCAAGTTTCTTTTTTAGGTCACTCACCTTGGGTAACTCCCACTCTGATCGGGACCCATCAGCACTGTAGTAGTACGGTCTGCCTTGTTCATCTGCGTGTTTTATCCACTGCGGAAAGAAATGTGATGATACAAAATGTAATCAGAATGACAGTCGAAACAGAATCTCTGAGACCTGAGATTTAAAGTTAATTTTTAATAAAGTGCCATCCACTTCAGCAGTGTCTGATGCACAACCTCCATTAATTAACCAGGGTTAGATTGCAATGAGAGCAATATCCTGAATTGCCTTGATTAACATTTTTTCCTTCTGTAACTCCTCAGAAAACAGTCCTGCAATATCACAAAGAGATGGCGATAAATAGATTAATTTTTTAAGATGGCATATCTCATTCTTATCAATATTTCATTGTTGGTTTAAGGAGACACAATCTTTCCATCAGATCTGTGTCAGGATCTTAGACATAAAATTCCAAGAAGCTCAGCCAGCAACTGCTGATAATTTAAGAGAAACATGCATTTGTTGAACAACTTTTAAAAAAACGTCAATGGGAACATGAGATGTAGTTCCTTGATAAAACATGAATACAGTATAATTTCTGTAACCTATATAAGCAACTCCCACAAAGAGGTAACCCCATGGCACCTGGGCTGGTCATGCAGAAAGGAAAGAACTGGAACGAGCAAAAATCTGCAAGACTACAGAAAAATACACACAGAAACACTCACAGCAAGGCTCTTGGCTCAAGCAGGTTTCACAAAATTGACTTCCAATAAAATGTTTGTGATAGGAAATGTTTTCTATCAATCCCATTGCAATTTAAAAAAGAAGTCTGCACATTTGCTAAAACATAGGTCTGTTCTCTACAGATGTTTAGCAGAAACAGATTAAACAGGATAAAATTCCAAGACTGACATAAAACTCCATTATTTAAAAACTTCTCGCGAATAAAACTTGCATACTTCAGCTGGAGAAGAGGTGGTGCTATAATGCGATCAACAAAGTACTGTTTCAGTGAACACTCTCGAAATTAAAAATCCCAAAATGCAACTCCAGTGAACAATAAGAAAAATGGAGTGTTTTACAAATATAAACAACCACTGTCATATACCCTATGTGGGAGAAATTTTTATGACATGCCCAGAATCACAATAAGTTGTTCATAGCGATTAGATAATAACAGAGCACAGATCTGCTGATATGGCTGTGTTTAATTATGAAGTTTGTCTACATCTGAAAGCATTACTGAAAATCCTCTGATAAAAAAAATTATGAAACTGATAAAGCAGGATTATATTCAGGTCAAAACCATCCTGACTGAAGGTCTATGTAGACAAGAGCAACTCTTAAAAGACAATGAGAAAAACAAACATTGATATGAAGTTCACTCCTGAAACACAATCAAGAGGATGAGGCAGGGCAGGAATTACAAAAATTATACATGATATGATCAATTAATATAATATGATACACAACGGGAAATAAGAAAACTGTTTTTGAACAGTAAAGAACATACACACAAAAAAAAGTTCAATTGCTAAAGTTTCATGCATATTTAAGAAAACAAAAGGCGATACTGGTGAGGAATGCTTTCACTTTTGGAAATACAGATTTCATTTCTAGAACTGAATTAGTGGAAAAGATTTAGAGCACATGATGAGAAGAAGGAAAAAGTACCTTTTCATTAGTATAGTCATTGGTATATAAGGTTTGACCATGTTCATCCAACTCTTCTGACCAACCCTTTGGAGGAGAACCATACTGACTATCTGACTGGCTGTAACAAGAACTGTGGTCGTTTTCTTCTGATGAAAGATGCTACAAGTAGTCAGAAACATATAAGGCAGTTTTGAGAATGAAAGCACTTTAAAATCTGAAAGATCAAAGATTATTTGACTAGAAAGAGAATAGTAATGAATTCAGGGAGTTCACATTTTCAGAAAATGAGATGCATTTTTACAGTACAGACAATTCAAAGTATTTTCAGAAACCAGTTTATACTGATACATCTCTTTATTTCCACTTTACCAGGTTTCAGCAACTCAAATTCAAACTCCAGGTTTTTTGCCTATCTAAATTTTATTCCTACAAATTTACATTCCTAAATGATGTAGAGAGTCAGCTTTAGTGATCTGCATTGCCTCAGAAAGTCTGGGATACCTGCTAACCTTGGTTTTCTGGCAATATCACAAATTTCATATCTAAATCCTTTCTTGTTTCTCAAACATACCAGGAAACACAATTATCATTAAGGGCAACTTGAAACTCCAGTTGCACCTTTCTAGGTCCCAGCACTTACAGCACTCACACAATTCATCCTGAATTTCCACTCTCCTTCTTCCAACTCTGATGCACGTGACAAAAAGCAATGCAACAGCAAGGCCTTCTACCAGGCACAGCTAGCTGAGCTGCAGCATTCCTTTGGGAAGATAGAAGTGAACTATAATGTAAGGAACAAGTTTGCCAGGTAATGCAGAAAGAAGATTTTGCACACACGTCAAACAATTTCTGTTCCCCAGTAAACATTGTTCCTCCCCTTACTAATATATTGTAGTCTAATTCTAAGCATCCATTCTGTGTATCAAAAAAACCCTCCATGCTTTCATCTCCCACAATATCTCTATACCATGATCTCCTGAGGAATTCAATCAGATTGCCTTTCACAGTGTCTTGGATCCTCAGCTAGCAGGAGGCACAACACTGCAGAGAGAAGACATCCTACTGCTCAGAAACTACAGCAGTAAAACACTGACTGCTGTTCAGTAACACTGGCATAAGGGTTCTCAGAAAACTGTAAGGCAGGAGAAAGACAGAATTTCAATTTTAAATAGGAAAAAACCTCTTCAGATATCAGAAACAGCTTTTAAAAGTCAGCCAGTTTAGAGACTAAATGTTTAGTGACATTTCTAAATGAATACTACACAGGTTTTTGGTGTTATTTTTCTGAGTACCCTACCACTCATGTGACAAACTCCCTCCACTGACACAAGAACAGCTTAACAATCACAGCAAAAACCACAGGAAATTTTCAGGTCATTAATAAAGGAACATGAGAAAATGTAAGTGTCCTCCACAGCTTACAGAATTGTGAGCATGTAACCTATGGATTAAGCAATGCTCTTTCTCTTGCTCATGGGGTACTGGGAAATTCTGATGTGCCAATTTCTAAAAAATGCAGAGAGTGTGTGTGGGGGGGGTGAGTCTTGAGTCCCATTTTTAGACTCAGCAGAATTAAGACTGAGGAGTCGCTAAGACTGCTATTGGCCACATTTGAACTAGTGTTTTATAAAATACGTATATTATATACATGTATTTGTGTTTACCTCATTTTGATGGTTAAATATTAACGGCATTGACATATGGTCAAAGTAGAAGACTTTGGACATTTTTATTATTACTATCAGTGGAGATTGCAATAATACAGTGCATTTGTATTTACCTCTTGCAAGCAATTCCTGGTACTGAAGAAACACCCTACACATGTAAAACTAAAAAGAGGACCTAAACATGAAAATTCTCCTGGAAAATCACTGTGGTTTAGTAAGAATGACTGTCAATGAGTCTATCTGTAAGGCACCCATATAATGGTATTTGGATGCTTCGAGGTTTAACTCATGTTCTGTACCTTTGCAGACCTAAACGTCAACAAAATTCCTGAGTTGTTAGTTTACCAAGACAAGGCATTCCTTTCCCTCAGCTGGCAGGAACAACTGCTAGAGCTGCACCCAACAGGGATAGAGAACAGTGGCCAAACCCTGTTCAACAGCTTTCAATTTCACTTTCAACACTCCTGTATTAACTGCTTACACGCTTTTAAGTATCATCCATGCTTTTTTCCCCCAAGTCCCATTCCCAATTGTAGTACACCACACTGCAATAAAGCCCTCGTAAACAGACCATTGCCCAACTTTTCACCCTTTAAGAAATTTGCTGTGACACTAAAGGAAATTACTAAAAAGGTCCCCCACATCATCACTTTTTTCCATTTGCTTGGAAAATTCTTGGGGGCAGAGATCAGTTCATCACCATGCATTTAACAGGAAAAGTTACTCTCTCTCTTCTAACACTTAACCAGTCTAGTTTTTTAAGTTATTACTACTTTTAAAAGTGAAAATAGTAATAAAGAACACTAACTAAAGAAGCTACCAAGCCTATATTACCATTTCTTTATTTTGGAACAAAAAAAGAGGGAACAAAATTGCATCTTGGCCATACATTTTAAATGTAGTTTTGAATATAAATGAAATCCCGTTGCTTTTCTACAGCACGTTGGGTAATTTGTTGATTTCTTACGGTCTCCTAGCTGGGCATCAGAGGTTTGCCTTTTTCTGATATGGTGACAATCTCATTCCTTCTACAGTCCAACTTCATTAAACCACTTCACTTCACTTGACAGATTTGTCCTAGTTACTGTTAAGCACTCTTTCCTCAAACACATTAGCAATCACTACCTCTAACACATTTTATCTGTAATTCCAAAATCTTACATACTTTTCTAGAGGCCCTACTGATAGGACTCCACTGCTTCACTGCATCCATATAACCATAACCTGCAACTGTTCACTTTGTGCCATGTATTATCCACCTTCTTTGGCAAATCAGGTACAATTATGCCCTTTCTTAATTAATCAATAAAATTCCACTTCCTAACTCCAAAGTCCCAAGTCCAACTATAAACTATTACATATTCCAACATATCACACATATATTAGAATAGGAGCTCATTCACAGTTCTCATTTTCATATCATCTTGACATTTTGCTATCTAATATGATAGAAGCTCCTCTGAGGACAAATCAGTAGAGATACAAATAGAATTTAGCCTTCCAGCATGGGCTCTTTTATTACTAAATGAGCATAATTCAGACTAGTGTAAAAACCAATTTAACTTCATTGTAATAAATAAAGTCTGTGTTTACTAATTATTAAGACATATTTGCTCTAATTCTTCATAATCAGACAAAATTTGAGATGCTCTGTATTTTACTGTAGCTCAGGCTTGGATTTCAATCTTTACTCTATTTTTTTTAAGTACTTTTGACCAAATCTTACATTTTGATCAAAACCAAAAAGGAACACAAACAGTGGACTGTGAAGCACAGTCCCAAAAGCAAAACAGAAAAGGAAAGGTGGGGAATGGAGAAGGAAAAATACAAACAAACAAAACCCAAACAAACAAACAAAACCAGCTTCAAAATCAATACAACTGCTGGAAATTGGATTGAGTGACTTTGCAACATGCATCTCCCTATGCTCAAACTTTGATAACCCCCTAAAGACAAATTAATTAAGGACCCTATGTTACTGGAAATAAAAATTGCGTCTAGTTAAAAATCAAAACATTCATCATCATCCACTGGTCTCACAACAACTGAAAACCTGATAGATCTGAAGGCCAATCCGTGACACCTCAAGCATCACAACCAAAAGAACTGAGTTGAAAGATGTTATGAGCAGTTAAATAAAAAAATGTAACAAAATCAAGCATACTGGAGATGCAACCATGTGAGGAAGTCATGGTACACAGGTATGAGGAAGAGTCAGAGGGATCACCTGCAGATGGAAAGGGAAAAATTCTTGCAAGACCTTCCATAACAGGAAGGAAGAATGATGGCAATGAGAAAACCAGTTATACTTAATAAAAGCAAAATTACTACTCAGAAAAACAATCACCTTAACCAGACTAAAACCAGAATCTTACCCAGCAAAAGGACAGTCAGTGATAAATTCACAGACCATCACGAGAGATACCAAAGGGACAGGCACAAACATTTCACCTGTTTACCTGCTCCTGCCTTTAGCCTGTGGCAAGAAAATCTGACTATTTAAATGCTTGCAGATGTCACGGTTGCTACAAAGACCATTGCCAAAGGCATTCCCTTTCTCTCCTGTTTCTGTTACTACTGTTCCAGAGGTAGACTCCTATGACAGCCTTCCAGCAATCAGAAACTTTTGAGCAGTTCACAACCCAATTTTAAAACTAAACACTAGTTTTATGGGATATATATGCCATATACATTTTAGATATATATACTGGCTCAGAAGAAAATCCAACTAAACTACATACATTTGGAAAGGGTATATGAAAGTGAAATATGTGGAAAATTTCTTGATAAATATTTTCTTTTCCTTTCAATCAGGTAATTGGCTAACCTAAGTACTGTTTGAACAAAAGAGCACTATTTTTAGCAGATTTAAATAGTAATAATACATCTCCCAACTATTCCTTTGCTTAATCTGAACCACCGCAGTTCAGATAAACACACACCAGAGTCTTTCCCTAGGGACCAGCTACAGAGAATAAACTGGCACCTCAAATATTAGCCCAAATCCTCTTTTAACACAAATAACTCCATGTTAAGCTTCAACTCTCTTAAGCAAGGTCAGCAGCAAAGCCTTCCCAAAAGCAAAAGGTTTACATAATAAAAAGAAATCCATTGATATATCTAAAGAATATGTTTATGGCCTGAACATAATCTAGTCAAAAGTTGCAATATCTGCTTAGGGGCTGTTATTACAGTCATTTTTACAACTTACTCCTCTTGTACACAGTTCACGTATGCAGCATTCTCGTACACAAAAGTAACTGAAGAGTGAAACTGTAGACCCCTTCATATGAAGACACAACAAAAGAGAGAAACTAAGACACTCCTTGACACCAAGAGATACAAAATCCCACAGCAAAAAAGCATTCACAGGCATTACAATGTCATTGCTTGTGATCTCAGAAGGAACTACCTCATGCTCTGCATGGCTCTGGGAATCCCCTTTATTAATGCTTGCATCTCGGGCCCACCGCGGAGGCTTCCAGGTTCGCTCCTGTGATCCTCTGTTGTAGTAATAACAGCGTCCTGTCGTGTCTTTATGGGTTTCCCATTCCCCATTTATTTGGACCGGAGCACTTGTAGGTAGTGGTGGAAGTGCAGACTGAGATATTTTCAGTTCTTGCAAATTAGCATAAACTGGTGAATCAGGCCTCCCTTGGCTTGGTGGAGTAGTTGGCTATTGAGAGAAGAAATGTACTGTTAAAGAGCAAATGTATTTTCAAATGCTCCCTTACACATCAGAATACAGCAGCAAAACAAACCAACAAACTCCTTTTTTGTTGTGAACTACAAAAGCACAAAGGACAGCCACAAGATGCTGGGGTGTGAGAACATTAGATCATTAATTCTAAGGTAGATATCACAAGCTATATTTATTTAATACTGAACCAATTTTTCAGCATTTTTCTAGATGACAGCTGATAATTATGTCTTACAGTGGATTTGAAATACACTGGAGTTGTCATCAAAAAATTGTATGCTTGCCTTGCTGAAAAACTTCAGCTTTACAGTTCAGGTATTGCTCAGAAACTGTAAGTAATGTGATCTTGTTCAAGACAAAATGTAGCATTTCTGAGATGCCAATTGTTAGGCAAAGATTGTTCCCCAACCTTTTCTCCTCACTGCTAATACAGCGATGGTGAATGTAAAGCAGCACTTTGATCTTCTCAGAAGTTCAGTTGGAAAGATGAGCACAATGTTGTGACTGAGAAACTCTGTAAAACACCTGGACATTTACCTGTATGCCTTTCCAAACAGGTATTTTAGGCAACACCACCAAATGTTTTGATTACCACTCTCTTCTTGTAGAAATTAGGTGGATATTATTATCCACCTGAGTTTATTCATCTACACGCACAAAAGTGGAAAAACAAATACCTACAAGAAAACAAAACACTAATGGCAATTTCTCATTAATAAATAATTCTCTAACATAACAACCAGCAGAAATCATGGTTAGAAGTCCACAGCACTTTCTGAAATGGTGAGTACTTTCAAATAAGCCACAAGTGTTTACAAGAAAAACAAAAGTTTCAGATGTTCAATTTTTAAGGGATAACACAAAAATACCATTCTGAACCCAAGAGTATGTGTTTTCACAAGAGCTGTGATTATAAGATTGTGAAAGCAGACAGTTCTTAAATCAAACTGAACAGTTTCCTGGTAATGCAATGCCATCTCTGTATTTTGGGGCACATTATTTAGGCACTTTAAAGGAAGGACCCATATAATTCATACCATCCCCTTGGTTTTAATTGAGATGCTTTACTGAAGGCAAGTCCTTGTGCCTCTTGTTGCCACTGGATTATAAAAGATCTTTTATAACGTACTCTTAAACACTAAAATCATAAGATGCTAATCTAGGCCACATCTAATCATAAATTATCAGGGTTTGCTCAGGCAAGACAGTATCCCATACCACAGAATCAGATATAAACTGATTGCACCATCACTAGAGCCAAATATGGGCAATATCCACAACCAAAGGGGGAAACAGCCAGAGAGGAACTTAATGAGATTATAACAGGCACAGACTTGTTTTGCGTGCCTTTGAAAGAGAAAACACAGCTCACTAGATACAGCAAGTACCACACACTTAAGGCAAACCATAAGTGGTGGGGAAAAACCCCCAAAATTGCAGCACTGGCAAAATCAGAGAGCCCAAACCAATTAGTATCCTCTAATTCAAAGGAAAAATCTGTTATGAAACTTGATGAACAGTAAAAGGCTATTTTGCTACTATCCAAGTCATGCATGCCTGACTCTTTTTTTGGTTTTGTTTTGCTTTGTTTTGTGAGGAGGGTAGAATGGCTGCCTTTAGTAGAGTTGATTTTGAGAGCACTGACAGCATGAAGGACCAATGAAGCATCATCCTTCAGGGATGGAGCTCGATACTCCAGGATGCTGGGGCAGGAAGATCGATGTCTCCTCACTGGAGAGTGCAGGTCCTGCCTTGGTTTCCCAACAGCCTTGCAGAGCTGCACTTCTCACGTACATCATCCTGCCTCACAACCACCAGGCTTGTCACTGAAATGACAACACGCACCTGCACCTCAGAATGCACAAACCTTCAGCTCCTCCCTCTGCTCCAAGGAAGTGGCAAAAGTGGCACCTCCAAGTGCCCTGGCTGCTGCATGGGGGGGTGGTGGCTCACACAACCCTCACCTCCTTCTGAAATTCCTCTCCCACACAAGATAATAAGAGGGCTTTGCTGTCTGGACCACATTTGCCAGTTGCTTTTTTATTTCAATTAAGACAATTAGGCACCATCATTGAAAGAACAGTTCTATGTATTAAAAGAAGTGTTTTCCAAATAGAAAAGCTGTGACACAGAATGCTTGGTACAGTTTTTGGAACATTTTCGCAAGCAGCATCACAGGAATATGGCTCAGAGGCTTCATGCTGAGGTTTTTAACCTTTTCACCATTATAATCAGCACAACTCCATATGAAACTGCAGGACATGGATGTGCTAAGTCAATACTGGGAGCTCATAGCCAATGTACTGCCACGTAACTCCAGCAGCATAATGTTTAAAACTGCAACGTGATATGAAAGTGTAATAAGGAATTTTCCTCTGAATGCTTTATGTTTCCAAACTCAATATACCAATTTCTGGTTTTGAAAGAAAAGCCAGAACTTTTGTCCTAAGCAACAAACAAGACAACGAGCTGTCCTGCCAGCCAAGCCTCCAGCTACTTTCATTCCCTGTTATTCTCTCTTCTCACAGATTGTTTAGGGAGAACTGCAAGATTTTTGATAGGCACATGGAATTTGCTGCTTTCAGTGAAGCATTGAAAAAAGAAATGCAAAGCCATCAATCTGGAGACAACACACAGCTTAGCTCATAAGTACAACTTTGAGGGATACAACTTTTTTATCAGGAACTATTTTAAATAACCACGTAGCATACACGATACTTCCTCATACCTCAAGCCATGCAATGAGGTTTGTTATTGTGTATGTTCACTCCAACAGCACCCAATCTTATTAAGGTCATTTTGTCAAGAATTTCTTGTTTATTGATAAGAAAAGCAGCTTTTAGAAAGTTCAGAGTTTCCTGAAATTAACTTCAGTGTACTTTCTATGCCAGTGTTGGTAGGAAGGTTAATCCCTGCCTCGTTCCCACCCCTCCCAGAGAGGCAGGTCCCAGTATATGTCGCTGTAGAGCTCCAGGGCGCTGCACCACCTCCCCATTTGCTTTCAGATGACCATTTTCTCAGTTCCAGACTATGTTCTGCAAAAACCTTTAAGTTTCAAGTCAAAAAGCAGATTAATTTAACTGTATTCCTTTCATTTACCTAAACCATTACTCATTGCCAATATATAAATCCAAATAGATAAAGCATTACTTAGATCAAAATAGTTTCTGATGACTTCCATGGCTGTTTTTCCAAAACCAGACATACACAATTAAGGGAAACTTAAATACATGCTTAACACTAAACAGGGCTTCCAGTTAGAACTTCACCCTCCAAGGTTCTTTTTAGCTCTGAATGCTCATAAACATGGAATCAAATCTCCCCAAAGAGATTCTTTGTCTTCTCACTATCAGAATCACAAGAACACGTCCTTCAACATGCCCATGCACACGCACACAAAACTCCTTATCCTCCAAACATTTCAACATTCATTTGCTATTTGATATGGATTTCGGAGCTTTTCATGTTGTTTTCTGCTGCTAAGAACAATGAAGGACTCCTGCTAAAAAAGCGATTAAAAAAATAAGAAAGGAGAAATACTTCTACTACACTGCAACGTGAATGAAAATTGTACATTAAGCACTCTGGCAACTTCAAGAACTCAAGGACCTCTCTCAGAGCTCAGTAATGCTCTCTGTTATACCACCACAGAAATCTGCCACGTTTAAGTACAGTCTCTCAGAAAAGTCTGCTAGCATTAAATCCTTGCAAAGTGATAAGCAAGAGAGTTTCATGCAGGCAGGACAAAGTTTCCAGAATCAACACACAGCACTCTGTTCAAACAGAGACTGCACACGCAGCATTTTCAGAACACTGATTTTGTACTGGCGCAGTAGGAAGCACATACGTGCCTTTAAATAAAGCAACCTGTTAATCATTCATGAATGAACAGTCAATATTTTTAACAGGGGCCACAGATATGCTATCAGGCCTCTGAAAACAAGAACTCAGTGCAATGAAAAGCGAACTTGCTATACATTACCAAAAGGCATATCAGCCTCACAGAGGTTACCTTAAATTTAAATGTTACCTTATACAAATGGATTTTTTTTAGATGGCGGTAATTTAAGTATTCAAAATTAAAGTAAACTTTTTTAAAAAAAAAAACAAAACGGTTCTATGTACTCCAACAGTGCAAGTCTGCAGTTCTGGGAGAAAAAAAGGACTACAGATGTCTTCCCTATCCACCACCTGAAAATGCTTTTGGTTTACTTAAAGGCAAATCTCAGTACTCTGTATGAGATTACAAGCAACAGATTGTCCATACTCAGCGAAAGAAGAGCATTATACTGAAGGAAAGCAAGGGAATACTGTGTCTTTGCAGCAGCAAGCTGAAGAAAGGAGAACCGGCACATCCCTCAGCATCCCGAGCCAGGGAATGAAACATCCGAGTTCCCTCAACAACTGAGCTTCTTGCCAAGGAATTGCTGCTGTCCTTTTAGGAAGGCCTGGGACTTCAATACCAGCTTTATTCACCAGAAATGATACAAAAGAAATCTCAAAAACTCCACAGTTTCATTTTCACAAAGTGACAGCTTCAGCTGGAATAATTAGCTCATCTTCTCCTTCCTCTTTCTGCCTTTGGCTTATGTTTTTACAAACGTGTTCTGGATTCTATTTATTTCTAACAGATACTGGCATGTTTAAAATTTAGTGTCATACCCAAAAATCCATGAGGGAGATTTTTCAGCGAGTCCTCTACCACCTCAGAGGCAGAGACAGCAAGTTAATTTAACATGCCAAATGGAATTGGGAACTCAGTTTTTTATGCACTAACCTTCTCCATCCTTAGCTGGATAATTCATCCTGTAAGTCTAAGGAACACATAAAACAATGACAGCAAAAATTATCAGTTTGTTAACAGCTGATTATACATTTCAGACAAGCTATAGTAATGCAAGTATTACTTAACTGTATTGAAGTTCTTGTGTTAGGCTGATTTGCAAATATAGCAGTAAGAAAAAATACTTGACATAGTAAAGCAATACAGAATTAAAATCATCCTATACAAATAATTCAAATATATCTGGCTAATAAAGGCCATTCAACATTCAGTTAAACGTTTAAAGAGTCAAATTTAAAAATTAAGCATATAGATTCCAAGTAACTTTTTTTAATGCCAGTAACTTTCCATCAGCCTGGAAACAGTTAAATTAAGCATCTGATTCACCTCCACTAATTTTATCTTTCAGTAAATTTTGCATTTTACTTACACTGAATTACAGGCTGAGATATTACTTCCTCCTATTAGTGGAGATAGCTGCATACAATTAATTTATCTCCATATATATCTCTATTAATTTTTTGTTTCATGAAACCAGATGATGAAACAGTCTCAGTACACAGAACATGAGGGTCTGTCAGTTCCCTTCTACTTTAGCTCTCTCATAACACACATCAAAAAGAAAATTCCCCAAGATTGACGAAAACAGAAATCTTTTTCTAGTGTAAGGCTTTATCAGGATTTAAAAGCATAACAAAAACTTCATTGAACCAATTATGTTCCCTTCCCTTGGTAGCCCAAAAGAACAGACTTATTTTCATACTCATGAAGACCTTGATTTATTTAATTGTACTGCAAAATCCTGCAGCACAGAGAGCCAGGAGGTGGCTGCTTCTGGCACATTCACAAACACTTGAGAACAGAAATGGAAAGTGGCTGCAGCAGCAGGAGGGCTCTCTGGTACCGCACAGCCTGCGACAGGAGGAAACGCTTGGCTGGGTCTGGGAGTACCAGGGACCACTCCCACATCATCCATCCTAAGTGACCGATCAAAGAACAAGGACGGGAAACCATTTTTTTCTGCATGCTCTGCAGATTTGCCATTCACATTTCTGCAGCTGCTCTCTGCATGAGCAAACTATTACATATGAACTTAGGAAGTTTAGAGCAATAAAAGAAAGTATATTGAAGGATTGCAACGGTGATGTCAAATATTTTAAAAAACGGAAGTAAGATCTTACAATGGGATCCTTTGTAAAACAAGCACAAAGATGACAGTGTTTACCGTACTTGTACTTTGCCACTTGCACAATCTAGCTTCTCCCTTCCATGAAAAAGCTTTTGTCCCAGGATATAGACAAAGCTGCTTTTCCTATAGTTGAAAATTTCAATACCATATGAAATGCCTTACGTCATACAGGCTTACACAGCAAGCTTACCCTGATTGGGAAAGAAGAGCCAAATTCAACAAGGTTGAAAATTCAGACAGCACATTTCCTTCACTCCTTTTTTACCCTGTCCACTTCACCAGATAAAACACTGATACTTTCAACACACATAATGCAGTGAGCTTCTGCACTCTAACTCAGAAATTTAGTCAGCATCTTGAACAATCCGGATATGCCATGCAGAAGGAGATAGACACATTTATTTTTCCTCCACTTTCATGGAATTGATTTTGAGTTGGTTCTCCAATAAGGACGTTTCAACAATACTAGCTGAAAACACCAAGTTTATTCTGCATTTTAGTTCAACTGCTGTCAATTCTTGAGCTCTGTGGAACCTGCAGTACATGTTTGAATGCAGATTTTTGAAGAATAAAGCTCTTGAGAATCATTTGTGATGTCTCTCAAGGATAATTTTCTATACAAACTAAGCACACTAAGAAATCACAAGAAAAGCCCAGCTTGCCTCTCCTGTGGAAAGCTGTCCTGTAAAATGGTAACAGGTACTGCTTTTCAGATGGGAAGTATCACAAAAGCACAAATGCTCTTCAGTTGTTTTAGAAATGTCATAGCAGAATAATCTCTTAAAAGTTTCAGAAGCAGTGGAGAGCCCTCACATACCAAGCCATTTACTGTTTTAACTATTTTAATACGTAGTTGTACACCTCATTTGCCTCAGAGAGGTCAAAGCATTTTTAAAGACAGATTACAAACATTTTCATGGAATACTTCTATGTTGTCCCCATTACAGTACCACAGCATGCTTTAAAAGTCAGTTCCTTTGAAATATTATTGGGGGGAGGAGTGTAGAATGCTGTTATTTGAACCCATAATAGCCTAAAAGTCATGGAAAAGTTTCCATTATAATCACTTCTAACTGAATAGCAACTTTTTCTACACTTTATGTTTTCAAAAGCACAGATCTCACAGCCTTTAAGTGTACTTTTGAGGGTCCAGTGCTTACACAAAGCAGTGTAAAGCGAGGAACGCATGGAAAGTACAGATGGGAAAGTAAACATCAGCTCTGACAAAATTCCCAAGTTACTCAAAAGTTACTGAAGTTGTATTACTGAGCAAGCTCAAAACCCTAAAAACATCACTTGAGAACCACTTGAACAAGCAGAATGAAGTCTAACTACTACCATGCAAATTATCAAAACCCCATCATTCAGTAGAACACAAATTGTAATCCTCTAATATTTGAAAGAGAAGGAAAAAGCCAGAGCCACTAAGAATTTTAAAACTATATATGTATATATTAATGGGTCACTTTCAAAATATATAGTTGTTTTGTTCTTTTTTTAAATAAAGTAAATAATTTGCAAGAGATGGTTGTAAAACAGAGCAGTCATCAAATCTGTGTTCTGTTAGAAAGGGTATTTAATTCCAAACACTTGACAAGAAAATGCAGAACTCCCACACAATTTACAGCTGCTGTCCTTTTACTCTGCTGTAAAAGCAGATTTCACTTGTGTGAAACTCTGCTTCACTAAATGTTGCTTGTGGCAGCAAATTCTGCAAGCATTTGTTATGCCAGTATTCCTTTGTTAGGTGTTAGAATAACTTCAAAATATCTTCTTGAGCCTATGAACTGCAATGCTTAGAGGTTTCTAATAACATTTGCAGCTGCAGAACATCACCCATATTCAAACAGTATGAGCAATGCTAAAGTATGAGCAAACTTACTGGGATATGGGAAATCTGTAAAGGGACTAAATTAAGGTGGCAAACCCCAGTAAAGAACACAGTTAATTGGCCAAGGAAGCAACCGTGGCACAGAATCAAAGCAGATCCTAGAATGGCATCTGTTTGTTTGCCTTACTAACATACTAACAGCAATATATTGTGTCGTGTCACTGTCAGACTCCATCCTGTCCTGAACACCCAGGCACTTTGCACCCTGCTACCCTCCACATCTGCCTCTCTGAGCATCCCTGAGTTTATTACTTGCAACCACCATACACAAGGTACCCACATGCCCCAAATCTCCAAAGGACAATTTCCTGGATTAGAATGTCCCACTCAGGAATAAACTACAGAAAACAGCCAGCGTAGCTGTAGCTACAGCTGTACCTATTCATGCTAACTTCCATAAACATCATATTAAAAATCTGAGAAAGCAGTTTCAACACTGCCCCAATTTAGAAACACAGAGAAACACCAGCAAAGTTATGTTCTATGCATCCTGACTGGCTATTCAACTTCAAAATATATGATTTGAAGAACGACATTTTACACACTGTCATGCTAATTCTATACCTTTATAAACCAAAAATCAAATTATACACCCAAAGACTAGAAAAATTATGATAAAACCTGTTCATCAAGTAATGTATTCATACTCTAATGTAAAACAAACTTGGCTTAGGGAAATAAGAATCTCAGGATGTTCTTAAGTCTGGGCAAGGTCCATGTTTTTAATTTCAGGCAAATTTAAAACAACTATCCTTTTGAACACATCAGAATATCTACTATTAGGAAACAAAGAAACCAACTTTTTTCTCTTTTTTCTTTTGTAAAAACTGGCTTGCTCATCTTAGCACAAAGGGAAGCCAAGAGAAAAGTAACTTGCTATTTTAAATGAGTTACCCTAACTACCCATGCACACAAGCAAAGAATTTCCTTTGTACAGAAAGGCAGAAGCCACACTGACACTTCTGCTTATACCAGAAGTTCAGCAAAATGCTTTTGCTAGTTCAGTTCATGTCACCAGATTAATAAAGCACATAGTTCAGTGGACTCAGCCAACAACTCAAAGTTTATAAAACAAGAAGAGACACATATATTATTTATTTCAGAAAATAAAAGATTACTGATACATTTTTAACATCCAGCTAAGCTGGTTCCAATGGCTGCCAAACCCATGGAAGAGGAGAATGGCAATATATTGACTCCACTGAGACTCTAAAAACAAAACAGAAAACCACAAACAAACAAACCAACCCTCCCATATTTAGACTGCTTGGGTGTTTGCAGGTCACTGCAAGGTCAGAGACACCTCTGAAGTGTCTGACTGACTAAGGTGACAGAGAGCAGGACCTTCTCTTTCAGAGAGCAGGACCTTCCCTTTCAGAGAGATCTTCTCTTTGTCAGCTCTTAAGGAAGTTTAGCTGCATAAATAAATTCCAAAGGTGGCTGAGAGAAGGAATTATCTTCAAGTATCTAAAACAATACAGAAACAATACAGAAACCATAATAAGTAAAGAACTGTCTATTTCTCCCAGAGGCAGAGGGGGGGGGGGGGAAGGTAGATTAGAAAAAAAAAAAGTTACTTATGTACAGAGCAAACCAGGAATTAAAGTTTGCAACAGTCTGATCAGGAAAATAGGGAACTTTCCTTGAAAGTTCAAGGGAAGTTTAATCCACAACTTTCAATAGCACTTTTGGCATTCTTGCTTCTGTCCCTGTGCAGTGACAAAGAATCGCAGTGGGTTGTTCTCTACTTTTCTTACTCTCACAAAGTTTCATGTTTTGTTACACATTTGTAACCTTTATCCTGAAAGGCAGCACATGCACTTTTGAAGTTAGAAATAAATGGAGAAGGTATTAAAAGGGCATGGTAAGAAGGTGATTTGTTGAACAAGTATGCACAGCTGAAATGCTGGGTTTAAGTCCTTGGTTTTTCTTTAGAAAAATCAACCATCTATAAGAACAAGGAATACAGTACTGTGGTGATCAAAGCATTAAAGAACATGCCTGAAGGAGAAGAGCCCTCATGTAACCCCTGCAGCTCAGGCAGAAAACAACAAAGATTTTTAAAATGAAAAAGGACAGCTCCAGCAGTAAGGAAAGGTAAGAGTGAAGAGCGAAAGACATTTTGCTTACTGGCTTAAGTCTTCCACTTGGAATGAAAAAACTGAACTCTGAAGAATATATTTTTGTTAGCATTTTGAGAAAAACTATTTTAGCATAAAATCTAACACATGCAATACTTTGGGTATGCAATGTAAAACAGAACCTTTTCCTCACAGTCACACAAACCCTTCCAACCACAAGGGAAAAGGTACCATGCATGGCTGACACACCACTGATGTCTGATAAACCTTGATAGGAAGTGTTACTTATTATGACTGGTTCAGGCAGAACATGAACCAAGGTAACTGCAAAATAAGCCCATGTAGGCAACTCAGCTGTGGCACAGCCCAGAGTGGGAGTCACCTGCTTACCAGTGAGTGACACACCAATTCTGGCAACACTGAAGGGCTTCCATCAGCCTGCAAGGACACGCACAGAAAACTGCCCATCACTCTGCAGTTAATACATTACCATACAGAACTAGAAGAAAAGTGGTAATTTTGCCACCAAATGAGATGGAATGGTAAACATCCTGAGGCAAAGGACCATATATGCTGCACTGCTATGTCAGTCAATTTTTATTTTATTTTTAAGAGAAATAGGAACAGTACATTGCTCAGAGTGCTTATCGTCCCTCTTAAAAAACTAAAAATTCATTTTTAGTAGAAAAACCTGGGTCAGGAGTGGTGGGAATATCTTAGATCAATTTAAGCAAGAAAAGGTGCTATATTCTCCTCTCCTCAGCAAACCACTAGAGCATATCAACACTTAAGTTACAACCCAGAAGTGTTATAAAAACACACCCTGCCCCCACACACCTTCCCCAAAAAGATAAATCTGAGGACAATTTTCTTCAACCTGTAGCAAAACTGACATGGATAAAACAAAAAGTTTCCACTGGCTCTAGTCATCCTTCCAATTTCAGACATACCCACAAATGTGAGGGACAAATTTTGGGGAATCAAGCTTCTTAGATTTCAGAAAAAAATTAAGACCTGCCTCCATTCGCAGTCACATCAACCCTGTAGTGGCTCCTGTCCTGTTCACTGAGGGGTGGTTAACCCCCCAAAAAATCAGTAAGATGCAAAACAAACCAGACAAGAAAATATACACAGTGCTACATTTTCTAGGATTAATACATGTATTTTTTTTAGATCAAGAAAATTCAACAATGGACAAATCCACTTCTGTCTTCAGACATGATCACAAAGCAGTAAAATCATCTCTATATTAAGAAGTTTTCCAGCACAGAATTTAAGTCACCCAAAGCAATATCCTGAAACGTGCCAGACAAGTAGAAATGCTTGTGCTTTGATTGTGCTTCTTCCTCAGCTGTGAATTATCACTTCACAGCCTTCAGAATCAGAGCTGGTAACTCAGTTTCCAGGTACAAGTTGCAAAAAACAACCCCAAAATGTTACGAGCTGGCAAACCACACATTTAATGAAGAGCAGTTTTACTGGGAACTGTGCCCATTTCCCCGGTTCACTTACAGCTGCAGCACTGACAGGAAACTTCAAGTCACTTGTCTTCCCTGAGAAGTTGCAAATAAGCAAATGATGAAACAAGTTGTATTTTGTAATACAAAACAGAGGTCTTGCAAACTAAGTGAACTGGGCTTTGTGGCTTTTGCTTAACTTCTTCACACTTCTGAGTAACTGCAGTGCAATCTAAAATTCAATATTTATCTGTTCAGAAGCAGTTAGTTGTAATTTCTCCAGTTCAAATATAATTTCTGTGTGGCCATTAGGATAAAAAAACCGCTACGCTAACTGCAAAATAACCACAAAACAGCATCAATGCACACTGCCTACAGTATGTCTATTGTCACTTAAAGAATTGGTGAAGGGACTAAGGCAGTGTGTCACATGGCCTAGAAACTTCTGTAAAAAAAGAAAAAGGAGACAGTGGAGGAGAAATAGTATGTGCTACAACATTCAAAGAATGATAACAAATGGGCTTCTCAATTCCCCCAGAAGCTCAGCATAGCCATCCACCCTCAAAAGCCAAAACTAGATCCAAGTATCTCTGTTCCTTCAATAATCTTCCTTAAACATAAGAGTTACAGGTTTCATACAGAAAATTATTGCATTATATGCACTGGTATGTGTTATAAAACAGGCGTCAGAATATGTTCCAATGGTCCATTATGTCCTACATGGACTACTCAGCAATTCATAGGCTTGGTACCATGTATTTAACATAAAATGCTGTGTTTGCTGTAGAGGCCAACTGTGTAAGTAACAGTCAACGCATACACAAAAAAATCTTCCTCCAGCTTTCTATGTGGATTTCATTCCTTCAGACAAGTATTAACAACTACTGTAAATAAACGTTTAACAGAAATCCCCCTGCTTGTTTGCAGGTCCTTCTCAAACAGAGTTTGAGGATGAAAGACCTCTTCCGAAGAGCTGAAAGGAAGAGGTCCAGCCTGCTAGAAAAGAGGAGGTGCTGTGTGTGGGGAAGGGGTCAAGGATTTTGATATTTGAAGTAGGCTCCATCTCCAAAGGCCTGCTGTCACAGTAAGATCAATCCAGACAAGGTCTGCTAACGATGCACTGATCATAGAGATCAGATCTGGTCTACCCAGGAATGGCACTGCATTCAAACTAGAGCCATTCTGACCATGAGCAGCACTGCTGGATTAAGACAGTAAAAATCTCTCTTGAATTCTGGCTCCAGGAATGAGATAAGACTCTCAGATGTAAGAGAGAAATGAGCAAAAGTAGCTGTAGGCAAACCAGACCCCGCAATAAAAAGACGAAGCTGAGCTCTTTGTCACATCCTGCCCATCATGCAGATTACCAGTGCAGACTGCCCGGTACCAAGATGGGAAGCAGGGAAACACAGTGACCCTTCCCACTTTTCCCATGATTATAAGACAAATTCACAACTTACTGAAAGCAAAATAAACTGACATCATTGAATTGTGTGTGCCACACAATACAATTTTTCACCGCTGACAACTGAAACTGACAATCATCCCAAGTCCCAGATATCAGAGATCCATTCCAATTTATCAGTAAATTAAGAAGTTATTAAACTGCCATAAAAAAATACTGCCCCTAAAATAAAAGGCACAGAGGAAGAAGTCAGATATCTGGCACCAGCTATGTCTGAAACTTACTCCTGATGATCCCAGTGAAAAAAGCCACACTAGCACACACACTACACACATCCCTGTGCACTGTGTACTCCAGATTACAAAGCACTTTCTAAAATAAGAGGGGTGAAAGCTAATCTAAATTAAAAAAAAAAAACAAAAAAAAACAAATAAGTTCTGACAAATGTGAAACTGACAATTTAAATATGTTTAAATGGATTCTTTTGTTGTCAGTAACCTATTTTATATAAAATGTTAGAATTTAAAATGATGTCAAAAGCTTTCATGTAAGAATACTTGCTTTAAGAAAGACACAAATAAGTGGCCAGCACTTAGTACACAGGAATGCATTTTTGGTACTCGTTATACAGCATGAGGGAGTTCAGAAAATGCTGTCAAACTTCATTAAGAGGGATGTTATGCTACTCAAAATTACTAAAACATTCCAGGCTTTTTTGACTGTCCTATGCAATAAAGCCGACCTATTAGCAGTGCATTATAGCTGAGATGGCAAGAATTTGCTAATAGTTTCATGCTGATTAAGCAACAGGCAGACAGTGGTGCCCCTGCAAGCACAGCCCTCCCCCATGCTGCTGAATTATCATTCTGTGCTCAGCATTCAGCGGATCAGCTGGAGCCACCGGCCTTTAGAGAACGTTCTCATTGAAACTACAAGTGTAATAAAGTATGGCAGCACTATCTGCCAAGCTATTGGGAAAAAAATGCGTTCAAGAAGATGTATGTTTTAAAGTCTCTACGCTCGAGTATATAGTAAAGCTGAGCCCGTGAAGCTGTTCTTGAAAGCTGACAGAAAGCAGCTGTTCATCTGCAGAAAACACAGCTTGAATGGAAGCTGAACTTTCTGGGAGTCTCCAAGAGAAACATATGCCAGGGTAAAGGGCATGTTATTTTTCTACAATGGCCATGAGTAAATGGCACACCTTTAGATGTCTGTTTTATTTGTTTGATGATTTAGCTAAAACAGAGTATCACAAAGGAGTGACATTTAAAGCGTTACTACTTCAGGAAAAAACAATCTGTTTGCCATGAATAAAATAGCCAGAAAAACAAATGTATTTAACATTACTGTATACAGGAGTATTTTCCCATTGAATTCTATGCTGCTTTCTAGAGACACTTCCATGGAGCTCCTCTCAAAAGGTGTATTATGGCAACTGCAGGCATTGTAGGAGCTCCAGGTTCCAGGTCCCACGAGGGCCTGTAGAGTAACACTGCTGAAAGCTGATCAGAGACCTTTCTGCAGCACTGCTGTCAATTAATAGAGCTTATTCTTCTTGATAACTGTTAAGATTTGCTACAGCAAATTTCACTCACAGCTAGTACAACAGTTATATTACAAACATAAAGCTTATTGGGAAAATTTAAATACTCAAATAGGCTTTAAGCTAACACCACTCCAAATGCTTTTGTCTTCTCAAGAGTGGCAATTGAGTGCAGAGGGTGATTAGCTGTATCTTCTAAAAACACTTACAGGAAGTGTTATGGCTGTGCTTTTTAGATTGCCATTGAAACGGGGGATTAGAGGAGGGAAAACAATCTGGCACAACAAGAGTGCAGCAATCCTAACAAACCTACAGTGAAGCCTCAGGCTTCAAGATGAGCCTTGCAACCATCAATCCGCTCAGAGGAACTCAGGGAGATGTTAAACTGCCAAACTCCACTAAGAACAACTACTCTACATTTTAGCATATAGATTGATTCCTTTTGAGCAGAAACTTAAGTTTTATGGCACCTTTTGCCCCTGCAGTACAGAGCTTTCGGCTGCACGTGCTGGCATCCAGGAGCATCCAGGAGCAGCAAGAAGTTACAAACACACAAAAGTAAAAGTCACTTGTCATAAAGTATGCCTTTCATGAGATTTTTAGCATAATGTACCACTATGAGAAGATCCCCCAACTTGAAAATTATTTGGACCAAGAAGCTGTTCCATGTTTTTGATAGGTTGTTTTCACAGGCTTCTCTCTCCACATAAATCTTCCCTCAAGAAACAGTGAAGCTTACAGATTATTAAAAAAAAAAAAAAAAAACATTTTCACACACTATTCATCATTTTTAACATATGTAGCATAATTTCAGTTAAGTAATCTCTTAAATGGTTAAATTAAATTAGATGCCATGCTCCACTTACTACTTTAGCTCATTATTAGAATAGATTACCTAAAATGTCATTATAAAACTCATTTTCATACGGTGCATTTTCAACCAACCATCAACACATGAAACTTTCATGTCTTTAAAAAACACTAGTCCCTGTACTAGATTATGGTTCATTAAATCTGCATTCAGATCCAGTATCCTCTCACATGTTTACTGTGTAACACTGAATATAATTAGTTGGTTCTGTGACAGACGGAACGTACAAGGTGCAAGACAGTCACCGTGTAACAACGGTAGGAGATTACAAGTTCATTTTCAAAGGAGTCTTTGGTATTTTTGGCCACTGCATTTCTTTGACATCCTCACTGTCTCCCAGTACATTGGAATGGGTCATTCACTGTCCTGCCTGAAGCAATCAAACCTTAAGGCAAAAAGAAATAGAGGGAAAAAATGCCTGACATCAAAATGAATGTATTTCTTGCTTTTCCCAATAATTTACATGTTTTTTGTGTTGAAAATTCCTTTTTTCAGGAAAAATACTTCTAATTTTGGCACTTAGGTAAATGAAGTTCACAGCTCTAATGGAGAGGTATTTTAAAACTAAATTCCCATTATAAGTAGGGCTTTTAACAGGCTCTTTCTGTATTATCACCTCCAGTATATACACCTAATTCAGCTGTTTAGTTTGCATGTTGAAGTTTCTAAACAAGCCATAAAAATCCCACATATGTTGGCATCTATAATTTATACTGGAGAGGAGAGAGATATAAAGAATTAAGACAAAATGACACAAGTCCTAAATTCACAAGTCACTGCCTCCACAATATATATATGCTACAGCACATAAGCAAAACTCAGATTTTGTTAGGGCTGCTTGAACCCCCTCAAACAAATATATTTTAATGTCTTAGGACAAAGAAGACCTACTATTACATCATATATAACATTTTTTTCTGTTAATGAAGGACAAAGTAGAAAGCCAAGTCTCATGCCAGAGAAGACATAAAAAGAACACTAAGTCAAGACTTCAGTTTAAAATTATGCCTTTAAAAACATAATACAATGAGCAAAGTAAGTGTCAGCAGTTGGCGTATTTATATAGGCCATATTTATATATTTATATAAGAGCTAGTCTAAATTTTGAGCAAAATAGGAATATTTCCCTTAGTAGCTGTTTAAGACCACATATACACAAAAAAATAGCCTGTACATAATTATGCCATGGTGCTTCAAGATATTTTTTAATTTTCAACTTTTAACTGAAGGCTACAATCACTGCAGTTTTAACACTACGATCCTGTTTTGCAAAAGAATACCAAATAGTAGGATGAATATTTCAGAAATACTTCTAACCCACAGTGCCTAACTTCAGGAAGTTAGAGATTTTTTTTTTTTAAGATCACTTTTGAGGGTTTTTTAAAATTGTAAAGGCAAGTACACAGTTGTACAGTTAGAGACTGATCTCAAAATCCCAGAAATACCCAGCCAAAGGCTATACATACTGCTTGCAATAAAACCAAGCAAGCAGTAAATCTTACAGGAATCTCAACCAGGTTGCATCTTTTTTCCTCCTCTACAACAACTAAAAAAAGAATTTGTTCTTTTGACTATACTTCTTAGTCTGTTTTTCTCTACTTGCAGACAGTTCGTTGGCACCCAGTTTCAGGGCAGAAAGCAAGAAACACTCGGCCATGCATTTCTGCACTTTTTCTTCCCCTTTATTTTCCTTACACTAGCAAGAATGTCTTTCATTCTTAAGAACAGCTATTTCTGCAATTCAGTATCCAGAGTAAGCCTGTCATATATTTTGTGTTTCAACATTAAAATAGATGTTACAATAAAGTAAGTCTACAAGTACCACTTTACTTCAATGGAATTAGACATAAAACCAGCCATTTTTGTTTCAGATGACAGTTGAGAAGATATAAAAAAACTCAGTATTTGTGGAATTTTATTTACTTTACAGTTCTGAGGCTGTACTCAAGCCCAGATCCAAATACCAAGGACAACACAAATCTGGCTCAGCACTCAAATCACTGTTTAACATAATACTTTGAGAAGCAAAGCAGCAGTTTCTGGACAGACAGTAAGAAGGCACTGCGAGATGATGTGAGAGCAGGATAACCATACGGAATTTCTGAGACCACCCCTTGGCACAGAATTTAAACACAGCCAGCTCTTCAAGCTACAGTCAAAAACTTTCCTCGGAAAATCAACTGCAAACAAAGAATCTGTCAGTGTAGTATCATCTTACCCCAGAGCATTCTCTTCAGTTACTTTAAGAAACAGCATGCCAAAGACCTGCAGCAGTGACAGAGCACAGTCTTACAGCCCTCACAAGTGCTGTACAGGGTACCATCACACCCTAAGCCTGGACACAATCTGCTGAGGCTTTAGAGATTTACATAAGAAAAGAATAAGAGTTTAGAGCTAGATTTTTAGCACAGCACTTCGGATTTGAGTTTGTTTTCCATAGAATAACTGAAAAAACAACCCACCAACAAAAAAACCCCAAGCCCAAGCACATATAGTTTTTACATATATAACTAAATGAAAAGTAAACAAAGTTAAAAGTAAAATTTACATCTTGGTGCATCACAACCTACAATCTGCTATAGGAACAAGTGCTGTCAACCTTGGGAAGCACAGGGACAGGTGTCTCTGAGATCAAAGTACGGAAGAATAACAAGAAAAAGTATCTCAAGTTCTACTTCCCTCATCCTGTATTTACTTCCCTCATCCTGTACATCCTGTCTTCTCGGGCTGTCACATGACCTTCAGGTTGGCAAAGGCAAGAGGAAGGAAAGCAAGAGAAGCTGAAGGCTGTAGCTCGTTCCTGACACGGCTGCAGTGGGTGACAGGTGCGAGCAGATGAGCTCAGCGAGTGAATGAGAGATGGGCAAAGGGCAGGAGGAACACGCTGTGTGACCGCTGGGCCACTGGCAGGGCCACATGGCCTCTTCTGAAGCGCTCAGGCTCCACTCCCTGCCTAAGGCAGGGCAGGCACAGAGCCTGGCCGGGAAAAGCTGCCTGGGAGGAGGCGATGCAGTCCGTGAGCATCATTACAGGATGAAAAGCACAGAACCTCAGGGTAGCTTGAGGATGCCATTGAAAGTGAGGCTGCAGCACCTGGGAGGGATGATAAGAACAAAGTCACAGACAGGACAAATCAACTTATTTGGAGGACAGGAACAGGACAGCACTGATGAGCACATCCCATGAAGTTTCGTGAAGGGGTTTAAAGTTGGCAGGCACACTGTATGAGGTGTAAATTAAGATCGAAGTGCTATCAAGAAACTGACCAGTAGCCTCTGATTTTTTTATTTCACATATATATAATTAGAGGGAATATATTTATATACATGTATACACATGCACATATATAGTCCCTTGTCTAAAGCACAATGCAGTTATGCATGGCATATTATGGAATGACATATTACCACCTATTAGTTTTTTCAACTGGATGTAGACAACCAAGAATTGATATGGATAGTGCCAAGCATGCTGACAGATCATTGGTTATGGTGGGAAATCACCTTTATTCAAATTCAACAGGAAAAGCAGTCAAAACAAAGTCACTCGAGAACCTCATATTTAATGTTACAACACTTTGAGGCAGGACCAAGCTTCTACTCAATACTTAAAAGAAAAACAATGGTTATGTGCAACACTGTAAAGTTTCTGTTGTAGCATGGATAATTTCTAAACAATACCCTGGCAATCTTTCAAGCTCTCTAGAAAAGAAGAGTGTATACAATACTCCTGGATATGCTGAACAAGCAGTTGAGAGTACAGAAAGTTTATATAGTTATTTTTTGTTTTATCAGACATAACATTTTATTACAGCATCTTTACATAAGCGTATTTGTTGCATGTGTGTCCCACACACCACTGACACTAAAAGGCAACTGTGTCCTTCAGTCCACCAGATCTGCTGACTTTGCACTAGACTGTGACTACTCAGTATGCAATAAAGGGCACTAACATGCTCATCACAACACTGCCTAGGCCAGCACCACCATCTCACTGCTGCACTAGAAATAAACATTTGTAGAGCCAGGTGGTGACTGGATGAGTAAAGTGACTCAACCGAACCACAACCCACGAAAAGCAAAATACAGCAATTGTGCACACCAAATAGCTCTAGAAATCATACATAAAACTCTGCTCTTCAGCACTGTGTTTAAACAAAACACAGGGAAGTTGCTTAATTTAACTGGATGATCTGAAGATCATCCAGAAGCCTTAGGTAAACCATTAAAAAAGGAAACAACTAAAATTACGTTAATTAAATTCAAAATGTAATATATAATTTCAGATTTAAAACAGGAGCCAGAAAGTTTCTAATCATGATTTTGAATACAAACAGAAGTTGAAGCCAGATAATGTAACATCAAAACTCAACATAAGCAATAACCTAAATTCACTCAGACAGCTCCTCAACTTCCAGCTTTCATTTGCAAAACTTTTATCAGATGGAGAACTAAAAGGAATTAAAATATAGACTCCAAACACCTATGCCAGTCTTCACATTATTGTACACAAGCTCCAAAACTTGTCAAAAGAGCTTACAAAGACAGGACAAGCAGATAAAAACTGCTGAAAGGAAAAAAATATCAGAATTAAGGTTGCTTTACTTCTAAACAATCTCTCAGCCATTTCAGCAACAACAATCACAGTAACAAAAATCAGTAGTTCTCTGTATGCAGCACTAAATGTGCATCCCCTATCACAGAAGGTTCTTACAAAGCCTTCACAGAACTATTCCATGTCTCTGCTTGTACTTTTCACCTCTTCTACGCTATTTTCAGCACCATTATCTCCTTTTCAAGATGAGAGAGGCCGGCAACTGCATGTTTAGAATACAGAAATACCATGGAATTAGCATTCCGCATTTTTGTTGTGCTCCATTTCCTATGACTGACATTCTCTATGATTCTTTGATTGCCTCTCTGCATTAGCCTAGCACTTTTATAAAACAAACCACTAAAACAGAACTAGAACCTCCTAGAAAACTACTATCTTGCCCAAGACCTGGCTCAGAAGCCATATTAAGATAGGCTAAATTCAAAATTGACACATGTAATCTAACACTACGTTGTCCAGTTACTCACCATCACAAGTGATCTGAAAATCTTCAGTTCTTACTACCGTGAAAGATTGCTTTGGCCAAAACTGCTGTCCTTAGCATTAGAACAAACTCCACACAGAGACAAAACCCGTTTCTCTGTGTTTTTAAATCAAACATACCTGGTAAGGCACGTCAGAGAAAAATCAGCTGTTTGCGTACTAGATATGCATAGATTTTACTCTCTTTTTTTTAGGCACAAATGTCTACTATTCCAGAGAGCTGTGTAAAAAAAAGCAAAAAAGTGTTCTGCATTTTATTCTACCGAGTCATACGTTCCCCACCGTTTTGTCACCCAGCTGTGAAACAAATGACACTTTCTTTAGGATTCTACAGAATAACAGCACATTTGTTCCATAGGCAAGCACTGCAATATTAAACAACTGCCTAGATCACAACTAGGTAAAGACACAGCAAATGCAGTTGTTTATATCCAGAGTTATGTGGAAGAACAAGACATGATCAAATATTCTCAAACGCTCTCAAACAGAGTTTTATCTGCTACAAAGTCTTTTGTATGTCTGGAGGTTTCCAACTTAAAATTACAGGAGCACTGCCAAGGGAGAACACGCAAGTCCCCAGGATCTCCAGCTGCTTTCAATTTAGGCAGCAGTGAGACAAAACACCCATTTCTTTTCCTGGGGCTGCTTTTCTATTTAAGCATTTTATTCCACCCTCCATAAAGATTCTGTCATCACCCTGCCGAGACTGGCACTTTGCACTAATCCAAAAGAAAAGAGAGGTGGGACAGCAGGCACCAAAACTCATATTGCACACTCAAAATTACACTTTTCTAGATAAGAAGAGAAAAATCAATTCCATATTATGACCCTTATTCCTTAGGGCAGTGCAGCTTGAGCTGCATTTGAGCCAGTAAGTAATTCTACCAGGATGAAAGGCAGAGGTTTATTCACATAGTTCGGAGCCTTGGAAGTTCCACTTGATCATTTTCACCCCTATTTACCTTAATTTCATGCGGAAAAGTCAAAAGAGTGTGTTGGCACTTGCAGAATTTTAACCATGCTCTAAATGTCTGTTTCAATTCTAAAAGCGTGGCCCAAAACTGAATGTACCAAGGAGATCTGTACCTTGCTCAGCTGAGCATCCAAACACCAGCATTAGAGCAAGCAACAACTTCTCTCACAGGCCAGGATTTTTTGACAACTGCTTCACATAGATAATACTTGTGTTTGGTGGTTTTTTTTAAATAAGGTCAATCTAATTTGCAGCAGGGACATTCAGAGGAGTATTCAGGATATGGGCTATAGGCAGTGTTAGTGGGACACTGTGGCTTCTCATTTTAGGGCACCTAAATTCAAAATTACTCACCCGGACCAAGAGGGACAATTATCTGCTACCTGCCTTACATATTAAAAATACTGAGACTGAGCTGATCATGAGCAGCACCACTGGAAAGTGAAACTATCCAGATCTGTTGACACTGGGTAGGAAAAAAACAAACACACACAAAATCAGCCAGGAAAAGTATTCCTTAATGTCATCCCTCCAGAACCTTTGAGTCATTGATGCAACTTAGCAAACATTTCAAGCTGTTTACAAAGTCCAAGCAGCAGCTACTGATATTACAGAAAAAAAAAAATGTTTTATAAAACTCCTTAAACCATAGAGCTTTTAGTTCCTTGTCACTGAAAGTTATTCTTCACCTCATTACAATGGGCTTATTTCATCACTTAACATAATTAGAATACAAAATGCTGATTTCAAGGAGTTAAGAGATTAAAGGATGGTTCTTCAAACATAATTCAAAATGTTACATTATACATGACACCATGAATCTACAAATATGCTCAGTTTTATTAAAAAAAAAGTTCTTGCATGCTTCCTTCAACTGTCAAATTATTTATCCACTGGACAAATGAATGAAGTAAAAATCAGCATGACATTTCCTATCACTGAAGCAAACTAATTCTGGGCCCCACAAAACAGTGACAGCCATTTATTTTGGAGGTTCAAGTTTGACCAGCAAGGCAGCCTAACACTAATCATTTGCCATTAGTCTTTCATCTAAGCAACAAAGTCAAGAATGCCAAGATGTCCAGAAGATTCGCTCTGACATCTATAGAAACACAAAATAATTTGTTTTCTTGACTAAAAGGTTACAATAAGCCCACAGAAACTGCACAGGTAAGACAGAAAGAGCCCTTTAAGACCTTTACTACTCAGATTTAATCAAAGCAAAACAGTCATCCTGGTGATAATCCCCTTTAGTGCTTCACAGTTTATGCAATAGGCAATTACTAAAGAGGATGAAAGACAGAACAATCTTTGCAAATAGGTCACTGTCTATATTTATAATGATTAAAACCAGCCTGCTACTAAAAGTAACTTTTAATAAGCACAAAAAGTAACATTAAGACAGTGCATGTATTTACTCTTCAATATATTCAATGTCTCCTGTGACAGAAGAGGAGGCAACACTCATCAGAAACAAAGTTACTTTCCATAGGCCAGGCATTAGCATTGCTGAAAGCAGACTTTAATTTCTGTCTGTAACGACTTTATTCCAAAGTATTATAGACAAAGATAACATCTAAGCATCCTTGACACGATCTCTGAACTCACCCAACTCTCTCCCTGTCTGTACACCTTCTCTCTCAAAACTTGCTAGTAGATTTTACCTGCAAACCCTGCCCAAGGCTCATTTCAAGACCACTTTAATGTCTCTTACTTTTGCTCTATCTTTTCCTGCTTGTTTAAGCAGGCCTGAACATGTAAATTTTTTTTCTTCAGAACAATTACTCAGGTCTCTGCTTCTACTGCATATTGCTGGGACCTCCCATCTGCTTCTTTCCAGTAAATTCATATCTGCTAAAGACTTCCTCTCCCAAAATTTTCCTTTTCCCCATGTCTCTGGCATCTCTGAGGTGTATTTTTGCCCTTCCTGTAGGATCAGGACATCACACCTGACATAACTTTCCTAAAGTTTTATTGAATTTCATAGAGTCTCACAGCTTCAAGTGCCACCATCCTGTCAGGGACTATTTCACCCAGCTGTGCATCCAATTCCAAACCATTTAATTCAGCTCCAAACTACCTCCAGTTACAGTAGCCATCAGAGACTTATATCCATTAAATTGAAGCTTGTTTCCTCTCAAGCCCTACTTCCTCTAATTACTTGCAGCCTCCCTACAGTTCTAGTCCATAAACTAACATCTGACTCTTGCAATGCTTTATGCACCACAGTTGCACCCAATAGTTGGAATTTCTTTGCATAAAATGTGAACAGTGTTCATTACCCAGTCCTGATGTTTCTCTTGACGAGATCCTTTGCTACATCCCCATTAGCAAATACTTCTGTTCACGCTGTCACCTCTCTATCCTTCATTTCATCTGCTAAAAAATCCTTCCTCTATGCAGTACTTTGGAGGCTCTGCATCTTCCAGGATTTCCACACCCAGCAAGCCTATGAGCTCAAGACTGTACAGCTGCAGAACCTGCACTTCATTACTGGAAAGGAGAACCTCCTAACAGAAGCATTCCACTGAAAACAGAGTGAAGCTTGGGCTAAATCTGAATACTATCACCACAACACCCCCCAAAAATTACCCACATAAAGGCATTAAGGTCATTTTAGCTTCTAATCTTACAAATTTAAGAGAAAACACCTGTAGCTTAGAGTTTATTATAATGCAGACTGCATAAAACTGAACTCCACAGCAGGCAGGGAGGGAGAAGCACAGTCAAGTCTTGTGAAGTGAAATCCTGTTTGTGCGTGAAAGCCGGGAACTTGATGTTCTCACTACAGACTAAGAGCAATAAAAACAGCTTTCTGAGCCATTAATTTCTGCACAGCTGATTTCTACTAAACAATGCTCATTATTGAAAGAATTCTAAAAAAAAGCCAGGCTGTTCCAGTGAGAAGGCTGGCACTCTGAATATTTAGACTGAGCTAACAGTGATATCAGTGCTACCACTGCTTTAATCCCTACGGCTACTAAATGTCAAACTTTTTCACTGTATTTAAAGAGCTTGTGATTATGCACAATGAGATTAAGTTACAAAATAAGGCAAACTGCAAGGCACAGCGAGCATGGTGCTCTTGTTGCCCAAGACTGCAATAACGGCAGGTTCTCCAGCAGCATCAGGCAGAAACTGCCATGCATTTTCCACAGCCAAAATGTGGCATTTTTAGTATTTGTTATTGCTAAGCACTGTGAAAACTCCTCTCTTCAGACCTTCCATAACCCAGTGGAGTCTACAATATGTGCATTGCTGTCCTGCTCAAATCCAAACATATAAATGGCTTGTAGTGTTGAGTACAGTGGGGTGGGGTGGGAGAGGGGAGAAAGGTGAAAAGATTAAGTGTCACTGCATCAACAGGCACAAAGTCCAGTGGAAACTGAGCTGCAGGTCATATATTTATTATTGACAAAAGACACCCATGTAATATTAATTCCACCTACTTTAGAGAAGGAAATGCCAGCACAGAAGAAGGAACTGTCCTAACATGTAATGTAAATTTTAATGTGGTGAACTATTTAAAGTAGGATATACTTTCTAAGCATTCCTTAGCATTTCCATAATCTGTTTGGCAATCGATTACTATGGCAGTGAACAGGCCAACACTAGTTTCTAAAATAAATATCTAATTATCATTTTATTGTTCCAAGTGGCTCCTATCAACTACACTGAGCTAGGACAGTGCTGTAAAGAAAGTACAAGAAAGCTCTTTGGTTCCCACACTATATACACAACACATTACTGAAGAAAAGAAATTAAACTCAGTAATCCTATTTATTCCTTAGCTGGGGGAGGGGGAATGACGTTAAAATAAAATTATCATGAAATATAAAAATATTCAAGGCATACTGTCCCATAAGTAGAGAAACTCTGAATTTCAAGAAAAAGGCCACAAATATAGTAGGATCTTGAAAAACTACTGATTCTGAGAATTTCAATAAATATATATCTATGTATATGAGCTCATACAGTCCAAGACTACATAAATGATCTAATCAATCTTCCATCTTGAAGAGCTTCTCACACTGACTCATTCCTAAGCAGCTTTGTCTTCATTGTCTCTTATTAGCAAAGTACTGATTCACAGCTCTCAATTATAAGATTTTTCCTTTCTAAAGTTAGCATCAAGTTTGACTTGAGATTCTCTGGTACTCTGAATACATGCTGGCAAGTGGGATTTACTGTAACAATCAGTTTTTACCCAAGCAACAACAGTTTCACACTACAGAGTAAGAAAGTTCAAGACCAGAGAGCTTTTAACATAATTTAAAGTAATTAACATCTCTCTGCAGAAAGATGGGGGAGGCAGGTGTGAGGCAGGGGAATTACCTATACACACACACACATGTATATGATTATGTGTATGTACACATACATCACTGGTTTAAGAAAAAACCTGGATTACAACAGACTAATTAACTTGGTTACCCGTACCAGAAGTGACCTGATTAAGTCAGAGTTCTAATCTTTTGGTGGGGGTGGGGAGGCCTGTTAAAAAAGAAAAATAAAGACTGAGAGAAACTGCCTTACTAAGGACAAAGGCCATCAATGCTCAGTTTTAGCCTGCAGTAGGAGTACACCATTCCTGAGATTCTTCCATACTAATTAACAAACTCACATGTTTGGAGTTTTAATCCAGAGTAAAGTTGTGAGAAGCAGAATTGGCAGGGCTGACTCATTAAAAGAGTCTACAAATAAAATAACCAACCCAAAATTAGACTCCATGAAAACCTTAAGTGTAACATTTTAAAACTATTAAACCCACCAATACACCAATTTACAGCTCTTATGCTATCTATACACACTTAAGAAAAGTTGACAGTAACTAGCCAGTAACTATTTCAACAAGCCAAGTAATGAGGAGTTACAGCAGTAGGCTCCCTTCCTCTGAAAGAAAATATAACCCAAATTCAGTAACATATCAAAACAACCTTAATAAAGGAAGAACAATAGTGTTTCTGTAACATTTAATCACAGGATAATGTAAATGGAATTAGTTCCCAAAGCACAGTAATTCTGCAAGGACTAGAGTTATACGTATTAACTGTTCGGATTTCAATAACAAATTCATGCTGAGAGAAGACATTTTTACTTATTCTGAATTCATTAGGAATAAATCTCAAAACAGTAGCAAGCACTTATGGCAATAATGAAAGAAAAACTACACACAGGGGGCATTTTTCAGCTTACCTGTACTTGTTCTGTGGAACTACTACTGAGTTCATCTCCAGACTCCGAATCTTGGTGAATTTTTTCTGAGCCTTCTCCAGCTGAATCACAAGATTGTTCATGCAAAAAGCTGGTCTTCTCTATTTCCAAGAACTCTGGGCCTGGGAAGTGACCCATGGAGATGGTTCTAAACTGATTGGAAACCTTGGGAGATTGCAACTCATTGTTAAGTTTTCCGTTGTTTTGGGTAAGGTCCAGACTCAAACCAAGAGTTTGACATGGGGTACTGTTTGGTCCCAGATTCTGATTGGCATCTCGAACTAAGCAAGACACTTGAACTGGAGAAGACTTTCCAAAACTAGAAAGCTCTGGCGACTTATTCACATTTTCTGTCGATCTCTGTAATCCATGTGTCAACTTCAAAGTGTTATTTGGCAGCATGCTTGCCTGCTTGACAGGTGGCATCAGTGCTTTTCGGGGTATTTCCTTCACATACTGTGCTGGCACATAAAAGGGTTTGGAATTTTCATCTCTTTTGACCTGCCACCAATCATCATTAGTCTTTTTCACCAAGATGTATTTCTCCCCTTGCTTGATCACGATTTTCTTGTCCTTGGCTTCATACTCATAGTCATACTCCACTTGAATGTACAATTGTCCTGGAAGGATCTTCCCACCCTTATCAGCCATTTCTATTTGAAAAGATTTCACCTTTTCAGGCAAAAGGTAAGCAACATTCTGCTCCAGTATTATTTTCCCATTAATAATCAGAGCTGTAAGACAAAAAGAGTATATGAAATAAAGTGATTGTTTAAGAGAACTTCAGGGAAAAATAATTTCAAAAATAATCCTGCCTATGTCAACCTTAGACTAATTAATTGATGGGAAAATGCAGTATTTTCAGATCTCTTTTGTGGTCATAAAATAGAAAATCAGTAGAGCAGACACCAATTTAACTCTCCTATTCACACAAGTCTCCTCCTATCAAGTGGATCATTAAGCCTGTTATTTCTTTTACCAAAAACAGTGATTGATCATCAGGGGTTTGGTGGGGTGGTCAGGTCTGAGTCAATCTCTTGCTTACACATAGGCTTAATTTCTTCACGAAACTGTGTTACTACACCGGTTTTAATCAAAATAGCCAAAAGAAGACTATTATTTCCTTATTTTGATTCCTCTTTCAGTTCAAGAGTCCCTTCAGAGTATTAGATATTCCTTACAGAATCCCTTAGGTCTCCCCCCAGTCACCAGGTTCAGCATGGGCTGGCAGTGCCTGACCCGCAGGGAGCCCCCAGGGAACCCCCATGGAGCATCCTCACCTTCTCCTCTCTGGAGCAGGAGATGACCAGGGGCTACGTGACCCGCGTAGTGCCCCACGTACTATCTAAGGCTGCAGGTCATGGTGCCCTTCAAACAAGTGGTATAACTGCTTTTTTCATTCATTTATCTAAATTTCTACTATGACTTCAACATCCAGAATCATGGTAGTATTAGATAAAAGTATTCAACATTTCCGAGATACTTTGGTTCCAGTGGTTTCAATTCTGTATATTAACTTTGCTCTTAAGAGAGCTTTTTGTGGTATTTACCTCACAGAAAACCCAATGTAACCAAAAATTTAAGGGTGAAAACTGAAAATACAAAAAAAACCTCAGAAGTAATAAAACAGGAATATGAACCAAAACCAAAATGGGTAATAAATGAAAGGGTAATAATACATGAAATTTTTGAAAAGTACTTTCAGCACCTTATAATCCAGACAACTGCATCCACACCCAGGAATTACAAGACCTCTCTATTTAACCATGTAGCATCAATGTCAGAATTCATGAGTGGATAAGCACCAGTTGTGCCAACATACACCAAACACAACACAGTTAATTAACATGAAAGATATGATTTTTAATCTTTAAAAAAAAAGCATGTAAGTAAACAGGAAGATCTCTAGCATTCACATAGAACGTAGGAAAATTCAAATAAAATGCTGCCACACTTAATCTTATAAAGATTAACAAATACATCTTTTTATTTTTAAATGCATGTTTCATGAAAGAGAAAAGTTATGTAGAAACTTGCAGCTCTGCAAGTTAAGACTCTGTGATGAGATTTGTAGCATTTACCCTGCCACAGAGTGGAACTAATGCAATTCTGTGCAGGCACACACATGCAGAGGGAACTCAGCTTCTAAATGGGACTGAAGACAGAAATCACAAAAGAACTTCTGGGGAGAGCTAAAGCAGAAGCCACCAAGAGTTCTTCAATTTTCTTTTGCCATTTCTGTTATTTCATCTGAGCCTTGAAAAAAATTCATTTGCCACACAACTTAGAAGAAAAAGTAGAAGGTAAAAAGCTAAAGTATCAGGCCAAGACAAATTGCCCATCTTTAACCTGTGGCTTTCTCTTTCCTGAAGTCCATCATCTTTTAATTCCTACAGGTAACTAGAAAGCCACCATCACTTACAAGATTCCAAACAGAATCACAAAGTCAGATTTATAATTTTACCAAGGATTTGGCAGAAGGAATGATGGTACCACATTCAACAAAGCTGACACTGGGAACACAAAGCAGCAGAAAAGAATGCCAGGATTCTGGTGTTTACCATAAAAATGGTACATTGACATTCACATTATTACAGTCTATTTCCAGCCTTGGTACAAAACAACTTGCTTACCTGCTGCTCTACATAAATAGGTGTTTTTAAGTGCAGCTCTGCAGTTGTTTAGCAACAGTAGCAGAAGGCAAACATGAACAAATTGTATCCATTCCCACTGTCTTTCTAGTCTTGGAAGCTCTGCCATGCAAATGTTATTTTTCCTTTGTTACTAAACCTGACTCCTTCCAGCCCTTCTTCACAGCTGCTACCGATCCCTTTCACAGCTTGCAGGTCATACCCAGAAAAAGGCAAGTCTTACCAAGTTGCAGTCTACCTCAAAACTTGAAGCATAGAGAAACAGTGAAGGAGTCCTTGCCCTTTCTCCCACACAGAAACCAAAAGGACAACATAAGCCTCTGATTTCCCACAGGGCTAACAAGTGTTCAAAAGCTTGGATTTTTCATTTCTGTTTTGCCACTTCCATATAACTACTTGTTGAGAATGCATGATCAAATTTTTTTCACGACAGAGAGGTTCAACAAGTTGTACTTAGAAAAGAAAAAAAAATTTGAGAAATACAAGTTAAATAAAACAGTACTGCTACAAAAATAGGTCTATCCACTTTTGAAATCAGTTTTACAGCCTCACCGCTTAAAAAAAAAAAAGAAAAAAAAACTGAACAACAAAAAATAAGCAGCACAGTTTTTGTTCTTTCATCCAAGCTGCAAAATTATCAAGTCAATAGCAAACATTTGGTGAAGCTGAACGTACGATCAAAAAGGGATGGGCTGCATTCTGTGTTTGGCCAGAACACTAAAGCAGTTTTACAAACAGATCACATCATCAGGATCAGCAAGGCTCCAATTCTCTCCTTCTCAACACAGAGAAACAAGAGATATCTATGATATAGGTAGGAAATCAACCCTGTAGGTCTGCAAACAATTACCATGGCCTTGATTCCACAGATCCAAATCCATTAATTTTTATTTTGCTTGAATTGTTTTAATGCAGCTGTTATGTCACATGCACTCCATGTGCAGCCCAGGGGATGACTAATTGTAATGTCCTTTCATGAAGATGTCTCAGAGAACATGGGTTAAAGTGCCATGGAAACCTTGACCAAACCTCCCCTGTAAGGGGCTCACAGTGATGCAAGTGTGAATGCACAATATTGCAATTTGGAGTACTGACTTTATTGTCCTACTAATCAACAACTGAAGTGATATGGCTGGTCAGACCTTGTATCCTCACTGTATTGGGGTTTTTTTACCATTACCTGTAATGCTGGATGGCACTCACTTTAGTAAAGAAGGTTGAAGAACTCTAGAGGATGATAAGCATGAAAAATCATTTACTTCCACAGAGAACATCTGTAAGCTTTAAGAGCTTAAATCAATAATACAGTCTCAATATCTGATTAAGAGATTAATAACAACAAATGGCCTCACTAGCAATGAAGACCTAAAAAACTTATTTATGAACACCAAAGAACAGACTTAGGCCTCACTTTTCTTCTGGTGGGGAAAAATCCAATCACTACAGGGCAGCTAAGACAGCCACATCTCTACGTGGAGACACAACCCATCTTTTCATAGAGCACTCAGGCTGTCCTGCAGGAGAGGACCCTGGTGATGACACACATGGCACCGGGTGCAGCAGCCCGGCCACGCTTGGGAAGCGAGAGGCAGAGATCCCTTCGGACTCCGACTGCCGATGGAACTGTTCCCATCTCTTACTCAGCTAAGGCTGAGTAAGGCTGGCAGCCCTCAGTGTTCGCAGAGGTCAGCTCCACCCTCCCTCCACCCCTCCGTCCGCAGGCGCCGCCGCGCCCCTGCCCGGGGCAGCACAGCCCGCCGGGCTCCGCTCCTCCCGGGATGGCACAGCCAGATCGCTCCTCCCGGGATGGCACAGCCCGCCGGGCTCCGCTCCTCCCGGGATGGCATAGCTCGCTGGGCTCCGCTCCTCCCGGGATGGCAGAGCCTGCTCCGCACTCGGGGCCCGGAGCTCTCCCCACACGTAGTACCAGGGGTTCTGTATGCAAACATTTGCCTCTAAGCTAGATTTTATGTACGTCCCAACAAAACGAGACCGTTTTTATCTATGGTAATGTGATGGCCGATGTGACAGCTTCAGCCATCCTCAGACAGGCAGGGTTCAGAGAGCTGTAGGTCTGCTCAGAAGTGAGCCTTTCCTAGAGCACCTAAATCCTGCAGCAGCACCATCACCTCCTTACAGCATCCAGTCTGAACTGCAGAGTGACGCTCACTCGATTACCTTGAAACACAATACCATGTTTCTTTCAAGACCATTTACATAAGATAAAGACACAGAATCATAAGTATAATCATATATGACAGTATGCTCGTATATCGTATTAGATATGATGAGCCCTAACTTCAGCAGTATCCTAAAACTAAAGGCTTCCCACCATCCAAAAAAAAGTCAGGATTTATACAGTAAGCATTTCATGCTTGTCTTTTGAAATAATCAGGTACAGAGTATTTTCTTCTGATCTTCCAGAACCAGGTAACTGACTTGAGAAATACCAAAAAGACTTCGTGCTATTTCTTTTATTTTCCTCTGGGGAAAAAGAACCTTACTCATTGTGGCTGTGGAATTGTTACTTACTTCATAATACAAGCAGATGATGGTAAGTTGTTAAAAATGCCACTATTAACCAATCGCCTTAAGTTTCTTTGTGTGACCTTGTTCACAGTGTCCTACAAAGCAGCAGCAGTTGACTTGTGTAATCTTTTTCCATTTTCAGCATCAAACTTCACCCACTACTGAAATGAACCCTTCCGCAGTGCTGATACAGAAATAAACTCAATTACGGAGGCTAAATTAAGATAAATTCTTAACAGTTCAGGCCAGATGAGATACCCTGGCTGCAGCTCAATAGATTCCACTATTCTGCTTCTCCCTGGGCACTTTCCCTAAGAGTTCAGGCTGTACTCTGCACAACCACTGCCTGGGAGACTGGTCCCACAATAACCTTGTCAGAATTCCACCCTATTCATACCTTTCTTCCCAAGGGGCACCACTCCTTGTCCAGCACTCCTGACTCCTCAGCCAGTATTTTCACGCAGACCAGCCCCCACCGGTGCCTGTAAGAACCAGCTGCAAAGTGTTCATCTAGAGTACGCCAAAGTTGTATAAAAATAGATGTAAATATGCAAATGAAAACAACATATATAACCGAAACACAGGCAACCTGCAAGCTTTGTGGAAACAAGCTTAGCCTTTCACTGATTCCTCAGAGATTATGAACATAGTTAGAAACCGAGCACTGCTTGGAAGTAAGCTGCATTCCCGGAGCTCACACGTCCCTGAACACTAACTGCATAATAAGCAACCATTTAATAATTGCCTGTGCCTCACAGTATCGAACAAACGATGCACTTGGAACAAGTGTCAGGACAACTTTCCAGCCGGGCTGCAGCGCCCGCAGCTCCCTCCCGGCCCCGCTCGCTACTCGGTGCGGGCTTTTGTCAAGCTGCTGCCTGCGAGGGCGGCGAACAGCGCGGCACACCCGCACGGCCCCGCACCGCCCGCCCCGACCCGCCGCGCTAAGGTTCGCACACGGGCGCCAGACCCCCCGGCCCGGCGGGGGCGCCCGGGAAGGGCGGCGGGGCCGCCGCTGCCCGCCTTTGTCTCCCGCAGGTAAGCGAGCGCCGCCCGCACACGGCGGCTCGGGCGGCCCTGCCCGCCCCCCG
>JAWWEV010000083.1:13799635-13819267 GCA_035583235.1 Hafferia zeledoni | reverse complement strand
GAGCCGCGGCCGCCACCGGGGGCACTGCGGGGCGGCGCCGCCCGGACCCCCGCGGAGGGCCGGGCGCGGGGGGCGCTCCCCGGGCCGGGAGGGAGAAACCGCACCGGGGGGGCTGGGGCTGCGGCCGCGCCGGCCCGGGGGACTGTGCCACCGCAGGGCCACCCAGCCCTGCCCTGCTGTCCCGGCGCTGTCCCGGCGCCGCCGCGCTCCCCCTCCGCGCTCCCCCTCCGCGTATCCCTCCTCCCCCTTCCCCTCCTCGCTCCCCCGCGCCGGGCCGAGCAGCGAGACTCAGCCGCTCACCTGCTGCCCGGGCCCCGCTCCGGCTCCCGCTCCCGCCGCGGCCCCGCCGAGTGTCCGCCCCGGGCTCCGCGGCGTCACCGCGCCCGCGTCACGTGCCGGGGCGGGCCGGGGGCGGGCGGGGGCGGGGCCCGACCCCGCGAGTGGGGAGCGCCCCGGGCACTGTGTCCGTCCGTCCGTCCTGCTGTTCGTGTTGCTGTGCCCCGCTGAAGGATCCAGGGCGGCCGCCGCAGGGATGCCATCGGCTCTGACTGACGCGGCACTGTGAAACATCTGAGCCTTTCTGTCCCCAGTGAGAACACCTGATGGAAAACAAAAACTACACCCCTTCTTCGCTGCAAGCAGGGGCCGGTCTGTGTGTTTAACAGCTGACATCCAAAGAAACCCCATTTTTTAAATAGTCTGCCCCAAAAGAAATAATCAGTCCTTGTCAGTTACACCTTGTAATTTACAACTTACTGGGTATCTCTTACTGTATTAGTAAAAGTCTCCAAACATTGTTTGGGAATTTTTAGGTGGCCTTCACAGCATTTTGCAATTGTGATTAATCTTATCTTTCTCCTTTAAAAAAATGGTATCATGTTCTGTTGGTTGCAAAGATAACCTTGAAAGTATGAACTGACTGTAACTGATACGTCTGTATCTGAATGAATCTGCAAACATCCTGAAACAATGGCATGGAGATATGTAAACTGTCTGCACTCTATTAATCTAATGAAGGTTAATGCTGGCCTAACTTTTTCTTTGCTTGTTTTGACACACGGAAGAAGGAAGGAGACAGTAAAATCATCAAAAGGTGGAAAGAACAGGTTTGCTGAGGGAAGGAAATACAATGGCAAAAGACCTGTGTAGTTCCAGCAAGAGAGAGAGAGACAGACTCTTACTGAGGAAAAGATAAAAATAGAATCAATAGCTGTACTTGAACATGTGGACATATTTTCATATGGAATGCCAATTCATATTGAATTTCCAGTATCGATATTTCCTTGATGTCTCATAGGAAAAACATGCAAGACAAGTGGTAAACTCTCCAAATACCTTGTAGTTTTTCTTCTGTGTATCTTAGCCTGAATACTTGTGAGCATGTCCCCTTGACACCAAGCATCATTTGACTTTGGGCTGTCTGTTCACAAAACGCCATTATTAAAATTCTGTTGATGTTGTAAGGCTGGTACCACTGTCACACGTACTCATTCAGCAGCTATTCACAGAGTCTGAAAAAACAGACGGGAGACCAGCATTTCTATTGTAAGGGGAACAACATCTTGTATATAGATGTTTATTTATCATTAAAAGGCAAAAGAAACATGTAAAAGGACAATACTTTTGTATTCACACTCACTCTTTTGTAAATTATATATACATGAAAAAGATACAGAGTAATTCAGGGTAGGGTGTTTGGTTGGATGTTTTTGTCTAGTAGGATTCTATCTGTATACCCAGTTTTGTAGTAAACAATAATATACTTGAGACACTTGGGTATTTCTGAGCAAGCTGATGGTGTTTCACCTAGTGACATGCCTGAGGTATATATAAAAGCATCTCAAAAATCAGTCATAGTAACCACACTGTAATTATCCTCCTTACTGCCAAGGCTTTACTAGAGTGCTGCAGGATATGGCATTAGTGATTCAGGCTGAGGCACTCTTCCCTCTGAGTCAGTGTTGAACCAATGGTCCCACATTATATCAACATGCATAATAGAGCTGAAGGTGCCAGCAGATATGTAATTTTGAGTCCCTGCCCAAGTGCAGTCATGAAAGATTCCACATTACAAATAAACTCTCCAGAACAAGTTCCAATTTTAGTATCTGTTACATTTTCTGCCTATGAAGGATTTCTCCATCATTCCACTGGAGTAGAAAGAGCTGAATCCTCACTCATTGTGATTTACTGCCCCTGGAGATGTAGGAAGGCTGTCATACTGACATCTCAGATGGGATTATAAGTCTATGTTAGTTAGAAACATCCAGCGCACATATTGACCTCACAAATCTCAGACTGAAAGAATTGCCACCTATGTAGCTTTATGTACTATATGCAGGATATGATAGAAACTACAGGACTCGGTTCATGTACCTGTTGTGTTCTGAATGTTCTATGTCATAACTTGCACACAACACATCAATCTCTCTACTTATAAACTGACTCCTTATGAGAAGTCAGTGTTTGAACTGTGTCCGTCTCTTCTGTTATGCTAGACTTTCAAAACCTTTGTCCAAATTTAACTATGTTTGCCAAAAGGGAGTTGCCTTAAAGGTAGGTAAGCTCCCACTAGTTCTGTAAAAGCAGTCAGCCATGCAAAGGTGGAGAGGAAGCCACGTGAGAAAGGGACATTGTAAATGATGGAATTGTGGAGACAAAGTTGATACCTGCATTCTATCATAAAACACAAATCCACAGAAAACAACCTTCATAGTTCTGAAAAACCAGTCTTGGAAAAATCATTTTCTGGTGTTTGAATTAGATACAGAAATATTGCTTTCTTTCCTTAGATTCAAAGTTCTGAAGTACCAGGGTTATATGTCTAAAAAGATGAGCTTATTAATTTTGAAGGGCAAACTCTAATTTTACTTTTTTCTATTTTTTTTTCTTCTGAGTCTATTTCAAATCTCTGCAAGTTCAGCTGTCCATTATTTTATGCCTCACTTGCAGTAATTCTAGATGTGTGTCATGTTTTAATTAATTTGAAATGCATATCTGAGAGTGGCCGTTGCCATCCTACTACTCATAGTGCCAGGACTGATGTTAGGTGACCAGCAGAAATGGGCTGCTTAAAACGTGATCAGTATTAAATCCGGTTTGTCTATTCATTGTTTGCCACCCTCCTCACCAAACAGACTAATCCCATTATGAACTCTGTTGATTCTTTCTTTCAGAAGTGACCAAGAAGGCAAATACAGAAAGCTTTGTCCCATCTAACAGGCAGTTACTGCAAATATCTACCATGATCATTTTACTGTTTCCTTGTGTTTTCATACTTTTTTACAGACTTTTTCTCTGTTTGGTCTTATAACTCCAGCAGTGATATGCACTGGACAAATCATTCTAAATTTAAACAAATGCACTTAATTCAGCAAACAGTTCTGATATAAATAGAAAATATTTTTATTTTACTTCTAATACTATTTACAAATGCATTTTATTAAATGGCTCAACTTGCCTGATGTAAAGCACATTACCTGCGTTATCTACTGTCTACTCTGCTCCTACTCTCAGTTTTTTACAGCTTCCAGCCTCTCACCTCTATCTAAAAATACTCTTACCACCTACATGTAGACATACAATCAATCCCTCCTTTCTGTTCTTTCTCAGTACTACAAAAGCACTTTTCCACAAAGTGCAGATGCTGTGGGCTTTCTGCATAAATTTGTCAATTTACTCCCCATCTCCTGACTCAACTAACAGATGAGCCATTTTTATTTATATAACTCTGCATTATAAGGAAAATCAGTTGACGATGGAACAACTAAAGTAAAGAATATAGAAAAAGGAACCCAGATTCCTCAGAAGTTCAGTGAAGAACCTTTTTTACCATGACGCTACAAAGGAATGTTCTCTGCCTTTAGGAGGAACTTTTATCCGCAGTTCAGAGAAGATTATTTGTTTTACTGTGAAAAATCAGTGAGGAATTTGTAAAATTTTTCCATTTTGCCAGCAGATTATTTTTGCAAATCGTATTATCCAGAGTGGACAGTGGCCAACACATGTTTTTTTACTTTGCTCTGTTCATTAGCCACACGGCCATTGTGGTGTTCAGTATTCACTTCTCTCTCAGATCATCCAGTGGAAGCTGTAACAAAAATTCAGACATGCCTATTGTCTATATAGGCAGTCTCAGTTTGCAAATAAAGGAAAATTTCTTACAACTATCTGATTGTCAGCATTACTAAAGAACAAACTGAGGATTGTTTTGGTCAAACTGATCCTTCAATTCTGCTCTTGCCAGGATCTGGCTCACTACTTACCTGAGAAGTTAAACTGTGTATCCCTTTTCTCTTCTCGAGTATAGTGTTACAAACTGTATTACTTCTATGTCGAGCACGAAAATATACCTCTGAGTCACAGCACAGAATTAAAGGCAGAGAAAAGTATTGAACAATTTTCTGACAGAGTAGCTAGAGCTGACAGTGGGTGAAGGGGGACATTTCTTTGTGCTGCCTTGACTTAAGACGTTTGCCTAAGATAAATCTTAGTCAGCTCTGCACAGCTAGTTGTGTCTTCTTCTCACCAAGGTTTGAGCTAACAGGCAAAACACACATAAGGCACAATTAATCCTTTAAATAATGATATCTCTTTCCTGGCATAAACTATAATGAAAAATGCTGATATTCAAAAAGCACAATGTAAATGTCCATTTATACTTTGGAGAATTAAGGAGAGTCCTGCATCAGTGTCTCTAATTTCTAAGTATGTTATTTTTTGTCTAGTGAAAAGGAAAGAAATGAACCACTGATAAACAGACTAAAGATGTTACATAGCTGTGCAAAAAGAATTAAATAAAACCTTGTGTGTTAAATGCTTTTTTCATTCTTAAGTTCATTTTTTTATACTGCACCATATTCAGGCTTAGGGAAGATACATAAGGGAGTTTCTGGTTCCCCAAATCACACGAATTTGCTCCAGTGCAAAGGGCCCAGTGTGACTTGGTAAACAACCCAGTTGCTGATGGGTGCTCTGAAACTGGAAGCTCCAACTCATACTGAGAGTTGCTAAACCCCTGTAGCCCCAGAGGCTTCTCAAGGTCCAGAAAAGTTCCCAGTGGGCAGTCAGAGTGAAGTTATGTGAGATTGTCTGGTTCATACTGAATTTTGTTCATGAGGAATAACAGAAATTGGTAGACTGGATGGGGTTCACCTCAGCTTAGCAGGCATAGCTAAAAGTCAGGGGAGAGGTTCATCCTGCCCAAGTTTTTTTGGGTGTCTATTAGTGTGTATCTGCATCAAAGACAGTTGTCTAAGCTCCCTTCAGGCTTCTATTTGTTACAGTGAAAGGAGTTTGGAGAGTAATTAATCTCATTTTAAAGTAGGTGCCCATATGTGATCAGAGCAATTGCATTCGAGTCTGTTAAGTACTTAAACAGTGGAAATCACTATCACTGGAATAGGTGAATGCCAAAAGTTTTCATGTTCAAAAAGAATTAGGCAAATTCATGAGAAAAAAATGAGTGACTTAAATTTTAATTTTCATTTGCCTAAAATTAATTAATCCAGCCTATTACCAGAAAAAAAAATAGACATACATGTGTTATATTTCAGGTTTTGTCTGAAATCCTTTGTTATATAAGCATGATATTTTTCTCCTAAAGTTATTGCTTGGTCACCATGGGTTTGTTCTGGAAGAAAACTGAGCTAAAGAGCAATTCCTGATGGAATAAGTTTCACTTTATGGATCCCAGTCATTTAGAAAAATATTTCATTCGGTAACTGTGATAATTAACTCCATAAATATTCTTGTAGATCACAGTCTAAAGCTATGGCCATGCTGCTAAACAAACTGGGCCACCCAGCATGTTAAATTGTCGCCATGTTCCCTGGCATGTTTTTGGCACACACTTTTGGCCAAACCAAATAACTCCGTGTTCAAGCAGTTTGAGAATTAGCATGTGTCAGAGACTGTTCCCATTAGGCCCTTTGGATGCATCCACTCTGGCTTGGAGGGTGAAGAGTTTAGCTGATGGATGCTGCCAGTTCACTCTGGCCAGAGGACAGAGCCCCAGCCAGTTCTATTTACTAGCACAGGCACAGCTTTAGTGTCCAGGGCTGTCTATGTGACTGGGGAAGCTGCTGCTGCATAACATATTACATGTGCATGGCTCTCCTGTTTGAGCTGTGAATAGATGTGAACTGGAAATTAGGAGGTGTATTCTACCTGTAATAGAAATAAGAATTACAATAGCCAGTCATAGCAAGGATAAAAAATACTTTTTTTTAATCAATCAGCATAGAAGATTTTTTTTTTTAAACTTGTCATCATAAGCAGGGTGTAGCTTTGTAGATTTTGAATGACTTGAGAGAAAATAGAATCAGAAAAAATCTTAACTCATTTCAAGGTGCTGTTAGATACAGTTAGAGGAAAGATGGGATTTGGTTGTTATGTGCAAGGAAGATCCCTGAATTCTCTAAGGCTGTGCCTAAACCAGTGAGTTAAATCGGCCTAAGCATCTCTCAGACAGTTAGGGCCCACTAGCCCAGCCATGGAGTTCTTGCTCTTCAAAATCAGCTGTTCTCATCTAAACTACCTATTGGGAAAGGTCCAATGACAGGACACATGTGGGAGACAGCAAGCTGATCTCTGGCCAAAGCCATGGAGAGGACTACTCTAACAATTTCACTGTGTAGATTATCAGGTTCCAGTACCTGTGACCTTGTTTATTTGACCAGCACAGATACCCCCTTTTATTCTTCCTTCTCCAGTTCTTCTGTTCTATTAGAGCCCCTGCACCAACTCTTCTCTATTTAATTCTGCTTCATAAAAGTAAAAAACCCCAATGCTCCTGTGCCAATAGCTACTGCAGAAAGAGTCAGGTAGAAGGTCATGACATTTCCATGACAAGCTGTGTTTCTATCTTTCATTTCTGTGTTTTGCTTCTGACAAAAAGTTATTTCAAGTCCCTGAGTGGGCTGGTATGAAGGAAACTATGTGCTGGCTCAGTGTTCTTAGCAATTTCAGTATATCATAGCCATTCCCAGGGAGTCACTGGAGTAACTGAAATGAAACCCTTTCCAATCCTGTCACTCCTTCTTCAAATAGAGCTATCTCCAGGAATCCAAGTCCACATTTTGTCTTATGTTTGCTTTCCTGCAAGTTTCTCTGCTGTTTTGCTTGCTCTTTCTGTTTGCTCAGTTGTTTTCCATGAGAAACTGAAAAGAAACTCTTCTGAAGTATTTCATTGCTCGAAGGCAAGCATAGAAATAATGCCATAGGTGACACAGTCGATGCTGCTGTTAGTTCTGCTGTCTCACCTGGTTCTAGCCAGAAATGAGTCATTCCAGTTTTTCACTAGAGAGGAAACCATGGGAGAAAGTGATAAAAAGGGATTGGCTGGGTCTGTGTTATATGCATGTGGTTTTTAAATCATAAAATAGATGTTTCATTAGAAAGAATGGATTTTTTTTTTTTTATTTTGGCTGGACCAGCATAGGTTTATGCCCTAAGCTGGCGTGAAGGATGCCCTGGAACATTTCAGGTAGATCATAGCTTGAGTTGACAATTGCTCTGTGATAAAGCACTGAAGAAATCAAAGGTTGTGTTAGCTGTGACACTGCCATACCTGTTGTCCAATGCATTTTCCCCCATCTTCAGCCATTTACTGGCTGGCACTTCCCTAAAACCTTCATGGAAACATCTTAGTCTTATCAAATTCATTAAGCCAATCCCCAAACTCTCTTTATTTTCATCAAGATAGTTGATTCATGTAATCACAGACTTAATTTGAAAGGTCAGTTTTCAATTTAATAAATGCTAAACCTTTTAGAGGCTCATATCTCTTTTGAAGCCCATGAAATAAAAATCTGTGTACTACATGGGCATTTTAGCCAGTTCTAATTAGCTCAGGCCCTAATTAGAAAGTCTAGGAGCCTTGTGCATACTAGATCATGACTTTACCAGTACATAATTTGTTTGCTCCATCTGCAGTTTTACATAACTGAGGTCACGATCTCTTCCTGCAGAGTGGGAAGAAATCTGGTGCAGCACCTGTCTGCCCCATGACAGAGCCATGCTCCGTAGGATGCTGGTTTCGGTCAGGATGAAACCTTGTCCTGCAAGGGAGGGGCCCCAGAGCAGTTGCAAACAGCTGAGCCAAGATAAAAACTCTTAACACCAAGGCAGATTCACAAGGAAGTGGTGGCGGAGATGTTAAGTATCCATTAAACTACTGATAAAGGAGTCCCTAGAAGGTGCTTCCAATTATGAAGTAATTGCTCTACCTTAGGGATGAATAAACTCCAAAGCCAAGTGAGAGGTGTTCACTGGCTCAGAGTTTTGTTAACATTATGTTTGCAATTAATGAAAAGGGAGGGACAGTTCTCAGCCTTCCTGCCGAGACAGAAAAAGCAAGGCAGGGTGGGGGTGGAAGGAAAATTAAAGACAGGCCCTGACTTGGGTCAAAACAAATTTAAATGCGATCGTTTTAATAGCAAAACAAAGACCTTGTAGTTTAGTTCAAACGAAGCAGAAACTGGATTTAAAATCACGTTTATAATCTCCTCCAGATTAGCATCCTAACCATAAGAGTCACTCTTACGGTCCCTCTGACCAGCACAGTTCTGTGTGTGGGAAACACACGGGCAGGCGCTTCAGCCAAAGGTGGGAACGCTGCTCAGCCCGGAGCACTCCTGGAGGATGGGAGATACCTGAGGCTCAGTCCCCCTGCAGTGAAGGGTTAATTATTAACGCGCAGTGGAACAGCAGCAACAGGATTGCAGGCACCCCGGAATACTTAATGACGTGGCCATTAGTGGTGAAGGACTGAGAAAGAGGTCGTATAGGAAGCTCAAATCCCCTCAAGCAGACACCCAACCTGCATTTTTCATGCCAAGTGTGAATGTTCAAAGGGAGGTGTCCCCCTCCCCCCAGGTCTGCGATGGGAATCTGACATCGCTTTTCCTTTGCTCTCCCAAGGCAGCACCGTTCGAATGAATTCAGATCAAGTCTGAATTTTTTGAATGAATGAGGACATATTTGTTGTGATTTTGCTACTCAGTGGGAAATATATAATTCACTTCCACTCCTATTTAATGGAAATGGGTTTGTGCTATTATAACCTCAAGTTATCCTTGGGAAGGACAAATCAGATCAAAAGTTTCTAAGTGCACTTTTTCATAAAAAGAAAGGAAAAAAAGAAGGGAACATTCAGTGATACTGAAATGTTATAAAGCAGAAATTGAGAAAGGTTTTCACACAAACTAGAACATGGAACTCGTTGCCAAAGTCTTTCACCAAGGCCAGGAGTGTAGCAAGATGAGAAAACAAAAGGTATTTCACGCAGGTAGCCGTGGAACAGTGGCAGTCACAAATGCTCAGGTTTTACAGAAGAGACCAGTCTTTTGTCCCTCCCCACGGTGAATAGGAAACCAGAGCATGTTATCTCATTTATATTTCTCCAGAAGAGCTTGATTTTTTTAACTTTCAGAGACAGGGCATTGGCACAAACAGAACTCTGAGCTGAAACCATGGGCCTATATTTATGTGACTTTCTGTAACAAAAATAAGAATTTTGAAGTATTTAATCTTGACAAATGCAGGGTGTAAGTTATCACACAAAATCATCACTTTCAGACGCAAACGATTCCCAGGGAAACATCCTTTATAGAATCCAGATTAGTCAAGCTGTGTTATTCTGTTCTGTTCTCTTGTTTATTTTGCAGAAACACAAGAAAGTTAAACAGGTTTTCATTTGCTGTGACAAAAGCCAACTTCACATAAATTCTGTGGTTTGCAAAGTGAGGAGGATGATTAACCATGAATCACAAGAGAGAAATTCCTCTAGGGTATTTTCAGGAGCTGTGATACAGCCATTGACAAGATGGTATCAGGATTTTGTCCCAGTCTTTTTAAAGGTGCATACTCTGCACTCACCACTTTGTGCCTGCAGTACTACAGGCTGCAGTCATTTTTAGGTCATGCTTCAGTCACACCTTGGCATCCCATGTGTGACCAGCCACATCACCTGACAGAAGGCAGGATGGTGGCTGGGTCACCTTTGAGCCCTTCGGCCAAGACAGGTGAATAAAAACACATTTCTACTGCTGGAAAACTTAAAAAAGAAACAAAGGGAATGTGCAACCCATCTCTCTTTATTTAAAATCCACCCCCAAGCAATTATAGATGAATTATGCACTCTTCCCCTCTCCTGTGTATGCACTTTCTTGCTGGCTGGATTTTACTAATCTATTATTCATTGCCTTGCTCTCTCTTTCCTGCTTTTCCTCTCTCCCCACACTGCAGGGATTTGGCAGGGCTGCTGGGGGGGGGCTCCTGCCCCCGCTCTGTGCAGCCCCCCCACTCCTCCCACTAACCCATTACGAGTTATTGCCATCTGCTGGAAAACCAGGGGGGACTGCTGGGGAAACTCATCCCAGTTCAGGAAGTAAGGTCAGGTCCCTTCATTTGGTGGATGACCTGGGGCTGGCTACAGTACAAGAGGCATCTTTTGAGGTGCTGGGGAAAGAAGCTGCCCTCAGGGCTCTGGGGGAACCCCAAGCAACAGGATTATTCCACAGAACTGGGCTCTCAGATGGGTTGATAGGCTTGCTTTAAACATAGATCTTTTCAGGCCATTTTGTTAAATATACAAGAAGACTTCTTTCTTCCAAGGGTTAACTGATGTCAAGCCCAAGTGAGAAGAGTCACATTCAAAATTACCCTAAGCAAGCAGGTATTTTAGGCAGTAGGATTTCCAACATCTTGCAAAAACAAAAAACTTACTCTGAAAACAGGGATGCACTCCAATTTCAGGAGTTTCTGAAACTTTCTTCAGCCTCTGACAAAATTGTACTGCTGGGCCAAATGTGGGGGGAAAAAATCTACCGTATTTTGTAGGATCCCAGACAGATGCCTGTCAATACACACTTCTGAAACAAGCTTTTTTGCCTTCATATCATGTGTTTTTATTTTGAAGCTCAACTGCTATCACTGTCAGAGGAAAATTATTAATCTCTTAGTGGAACATGAAATTACAGCTCCAATTTACTGTGTTACCTTTTATTCATGACTGTACATTGCAGTCATTTAATATCCCCCAGACAGGTGCTTTTATGGGAGTATACAGATTACTTTTTATAGTTCTAAGTCTTCTTTTACTTCTTTATTTGCAACTTCAAGTTCCTTTTTAATTAGCTTTTCAGATAGCAAAAAGGCTAAGTAAGGTACTCCAGGGTGAAATAATCTCAACCAAGATAAATGTAGGGGAGAGATGATTACATTTACTAGAGAAGACTATGGTGTATCACAAAGATTTGGTTCATATAATGGATAAAATTACAAAACAATTCAAAATAATACCATAAAAGATTTGAGAATCCAAGGACTTGTTCTGGAATAATTTCTAATTAAAATCACATGTTTAATCTTCATTTTAGTATTCTGAATATTTGGCTTGATGTGAGTGCTGGGAAGTTTAGTGCAATTACTCAGTGACAGATAGTGTTCAGATTAACACTGGCTGAGGAAATCTGACAGTCATTTGCCTCCACACAAATCAGTCTGACAAGATAATGTGTTGATGACTCTCAATTTTCTGTAAATTCTGCAATTTTTCATTCTGTGATTGCACAGCAAGAGAAAGACAACTGACCTTGCTGAAATCAATGCTCCCCAAAGTAGAAAAAGCCTTTGATTTGGTCAAGATATTCTTGTGAAGGCTGTTGAAACTTTACTATACATTGATTTTTGAGCATCAGAAAGATAAACCAAAAAATGGATTTGCAGTGGCCCACAGGGCCCTCTCACACTGGGCTTTTGTCACATGAATTTCATCCTCAGATTTATTCTTATTGACCATAGGATGAAGTTATTATTTTATTATCCATGTCCTGTGCTGGTGAATATAATGAAGGAAGCTAATTACTCAGAAGTGTTCACATTTACAATCTACACTGCCATGGATAGCTAGTAATAAATATAGCATAGTAAAAGGTGGCTCCAGTGCTGAAGAATTAATACAACATAAATGAAAAAAAAAAAAAAAGAAAAAGGAAAAAGTGGTAGAGAGAAGAGGATGCCATGGAAACTGGACGGCCTTGATGCTGCAACCATAGTGCATGACAAATAAACCCATGGCAAAGCACTCAGAGCTGCAGGGGGGCACTACAGTTCCCCACTTCCCACTCCTCAGGAAATCTACATCTCTGGGAACCACAAAAAATATCACAGCCGAATGGCAGCACTGGTCTTACTGCTTGCTTTGGGGGATGCTTCACTGGACTGCTTTATTGACTTTTAGCAAGAATTAATCAACTAGTGTACCAAAAACACACTAACGCTATCCTGCTAGTGGTTCATTTAGACATAAATGTAATTTTTCTTGAGTTATTGATTTTAGAAATGCTTTAGGTTAGGAGATAAGGGGATGTGATCCATGTAGCTGATTCTCACAATTTTTTTTATATTCATTTGATTCAGGATCTGGCTTGGCTGATGCAGACCGCTGAGACACCAGGACTGTGCACAGACTGGTTTCTCTTCCTCTCCCCGCCCATCAGCCCACAGGGTACCTTTCTTGGCCCCCTCTACTGCATAAGAGAGTGGTTCTGTCCTCCCACATGATGCCCAGGGCTAGAGAGATGACAGGTGCACTCTAAGCCTCTTCCCAACCATCTAGAGGAGATCCCAGCAGAAACCTGCCCAGAAGCCAGAGCAGAAGCAGGGGGTCCTCAAGCCCACTGCCCCATGGTGCCAATAATCAGGAGGTGCTCAAAGAAAGACTCAGCTGAGGGGATGCTGGGGACAGCGGAGGAGGTTCAGCTGGGACCAGTTTCTGTGCAGGAAAGGGGAAGCAGCAGACTGAGATGTGGTCACCTCCCGTCAGGGGTTTCTCCACCTCTGCCCAAGTGGAGAGGTGCCACACAAGTTTCCATTCACTCCTCAGCATGCAAACCTTAGCAGCACAAGACTGCTGCATGACACGGGTTTAAGACAGTGAGGGGATTTTTTGTTAACAGGTTTCCGGTTCAAAACCTGGAAGGTTTTATATAACAGAGTAGAGATTTTACTGCCAAGTCTAATCCCAGCCAATGCCACACCATAATCTCCTAATTATACTATGCAGTAGGATCAGTCTGTCTAATCCCTAATTATATCTTTGGTTGGAAAATGTTTTGTCTGACTTCTGTCTCTTCCACACTGTCTCCACCTGCCCAAAGGATTCTCAGAGCTGCCAATAGTAATTAACTCTTGAGGTAGATCTCAGCAGTTACTTAGAAGGAAATAGCAAATTCTCCCCCTAAAGAAATTCAGTTACCCCAAAACTGTTTATAAACTTGACCCAAATAGTTATTTGTAGGGAAAAATAAAAAACAAACAAAACCCTGATTAATCGTTGGTGACAATTTTCCCCACTACAGAGAGAGGATACTGCGGGATGCTCTTGGCCTCAGTCCCTTGGAGGCTCTTTCAGTTTGCACCGCTGAAAACCCCTCACCCACAGGCATTAGAGACTCACATCCACTCCAAAGAAAACCTCAGCCATTAGGGAGCATTTAGCCGAGGAACAGTGATTACCAGGCTATTCAGGAGAGCATCCCTGAACAAGACATTATTTATTGGTCAATTGGACACAGCAGCAACGTTTTGGGTCAGCATGAGGTCCTGGCAGAGCCTTGTCATTCCCCCAGTGCAGTGGGGGCGGCAGCACAGCTGCTTTCTGAGGGAGGATTTGATAGCGTGGTGCTGGCTGGCATCTTGAATGTGTATGACCAGATCTGTGTGTGGAGTCTCTTTTTTCTTGTTTTTTAATAAATGCAAGGAAAGAAAGTGTTTTGCTTTGGGTCAGATGGGACAGGTTTTGTGGACAAGGTTTTTTTTAGCTAAAAGAAACACCTGGAAATTTTACATACTACTCATTCTGATAATTACTTCTTTGTTTCTTTTATTAACATTTTAGTTCAGCTGCTGAACTGAAAAAAAAATCAGTAATTTTCTCAAATCAGTTCATAATGCTGGGATGGGGGTGCCTTCCTGTTCAGAATAATAATGTCAGTCTGGTTAGTACAGACATCGTTTTAGTGGCCTGTGGAAAGTCTGCAGTGAAAATATGTGGTTCTTCTTGAGTTCTGTGTGGCTCCCACAATATTAAGAAAATCAGTGGCCTGTGGATCTGGCCTTACCGGCTGTAGCAGCTGGTAGAAGCTGCTGGATGATATTTCGTCAGGATGCAAACATTTAATTACAATTACTATGTGAAAAAGATACAGAGTTAGATTAATCTCACATTATTAAAAAAGTGAACCATAAATATTGTAAAAGGACCATTAAGGAGTGGAAGGCTAAAACAGATGATCCAGCAGTACCAGCAGGGCTTGGGGACAGGTTTGAAAGCAGCATTTAGTTCAAAATGCTCTAGGAAAAACAGTAACAGGCCATGAAAAGTTTTGGGTATAGAAGAGGGAGGCACTTGATGCAAAATCAAGTTTACTTTCTAGAAAACCAAAAAGAAAGAGTGGGAGTGGTGCTAATGGGGAAACTGGGGAGATCACTGATCTGGTTTTTTCCTCCCCCTGACAGGCACAGGACACTGTTGTGCTGTCTGCACCATCACTGCTCTTCTCCCTCTTTTATTAAGCACCTTAACATATTACAAGCATTTTAAAAATCAGCCTCAGTTGGGACAGTATTTCTTTGTCCCTGCTTTGTTCAGTAGACAGCTGGTCTGTCCTTCCCTGTATTCAGAGGGGACCATGAAAATGTCCCAACATTCACCATGGCTGAGAGAACCTCAGTACTGGGAAATACGAGGCTGGGTGCCCAGACCAAGCATGTCTGGCAGCACCTCTATGATTGTGAAGCCTTCAATGGGACAAACATGGTGGCATCAGCCCAGGATGCCTTTTGCAACAGCAAATGTTATTGGTAGGCAGCTCAAGAGATTAGTCATTGCAAAGGTGTCCCAGACCTTGGATAGGTATTTTGGGTGTGTAGCATTGAAGGTAGGATGCCCACGGACAAGCTGCATACCCCAGTGGTTTCAGTGACAGCATTGCTGAGCAGGCACAGTTCAATTTTGTTCACACAGCTCCAATGGCACACACAAATCTGAAAGCTGTTCCCCAAACCAGTAGGTGGCAGGTAAAGGCTGCTGACATTTGTAAAACTGGCGTGTTTTCCTCTAAGAGCAAGAAAACATGGTTTTGTGAAGCTCTTAGTCTTGGAGTCCCTCCGGCCCAGCAAAGGACAGAACTTGCAGGCTCTCCATGCTCCATGTTTGTAGAACAAGTGAGGAAGTCTCCTCCCAGGTGCTGTCAGGGAGAAACACCATCAGTCTGGTGTGTGCAGTTCATGAGTCCTGGTGATGACTGTGGTGGAGGGAAGTGCTGCTCAGGTGCTGCCATCACTGTGCCCCTGCTTGTTGATGGGGCAGTGGGTTGGAGCCCTGAGCTGCCTGTTGCACATCCACTCCCCATGCTTTGTGAAAGAAACTCTTGAGGGAGGGAGCTCTCCGAGTTTGCATAGGAGGAGACTTCAGGCAAAGAAAGGTCAGCAGGAGGACCTCAGTATTTACAGACTGTTCTTTGCAGGGAGAGAGATGGCTTCTCACCTGGGCTCAGGGTTACTCTATCACCCAGAGATGTGGTCCAGGACAGAGGAAATGCCATTTCTTTGGAGACAGGGTTGCAACAGGGTTACTGTGAGGTGCCAGCAGTCTCTCTGCCAAATGCTGCACAATTGATACTGCCCAGACAATTTGTAGAAGTTGAGCAAGACTTTTGACACAACAATGGCCCTAAAACTCAGGAATTTCTGATTGCCATCACAACACTCTCATTGCATGATTGATACTCAGTATGTGACACAGCACTAATTATGCATTTTGATTCAGAAGTTGCAACTAATTACTATTGTCCTGAGGAGTGCTTCTATACTTCATCCTGTTCACATACACAGGGCTGGTAGGAATACACCAGGGATTTGCTCTACCTGAGCCAGTCATGCAAGAAGTATAAAATTGCAATGAATCAGGCAAGTAGTGCCAGCAAAAGGCTGAGGGCCAGCTGGAAGTACATCCCCAAGTCATGGTGTAAAGCTGAAATTCATATACTCTTTCATCAAGTAGAAAGAGTGGATGGATTTTAACTCTCCGACTTTAACCTCACACCTTTCCTGGCATCACACAGACTCAGAGGTTTATCTGCTGAAATATGACTGCAAACAGAACTTCCCTGAACAAGATAATTTCATAACTTTTAAAGAGGAGCAGCAGCAGAGGCTCCTTCCAGGAAGGAGTGTGGCAGGTGGCACACACCCACGCCTGCTGTGGGACAGCTCAGTGCCAGCTGGGGCACCTCGGGGCCGGCAGCACGCTCCCCTGAGTCACTGCTCCTGGGAGCATCCTGCTGCCACGGCTCCTCCCTGCTGAACAGCTCCCAAACACCGCCTCCTGCACCTCTGGAGTTACAGAACGACCTAGCGATGAAGGTCATGGCTCCAGCACAGGTGACACTCTGGACACTGTCGCAAACAGCCAGAGGTACTCAAAAAGAGCCTGCAAAGCAAGCTCAGTATCCCTAAGCACCTGTATCGAGCCTGGGATGAGCCTGTTTTGTGGCAGGAATGGCAACGTGTGCCACAGCCTTGCTGCCCAAGATCCGAACTTCCCGTTTAGTCTAAACATGCCCACAGCCGCCCGTGGCATCCATCAACATCCTGGTTCCGGTTCATGCCATGGTTGCTGCTCACAGCCATCAAGGACATGAGTCACCGCGGAGTGGGGAGCAGCCGGGATTCCTTCAAAGCACAGCGCCCTTTCCTGATGTTTGGGAGTTGGTTTTGTTTTTTCCCATTTAATATTCCCTTTCCTGTGGGCAAAAACCTGCCGTCCTTTGCAAGGCAAGATAGAGGGCAGGACAGTGCTCCGCTAGGACAGCTGGACACCCAGACAGAGGCAAGATGTTGGGTACACCTGCTTCAGAGCAGATTAAGAGACAGAGGAAGAGCAAGGATCTTTAGTCTGAACACAGCTCTACCACCCCAGCCCTTCCACGAGCATCTTAGTTATTAATATTAATTATTTAATGCTTTATTAATAGCATATATGCTACCTCTGCTACTGTGGGACTCAAAAACATTCTGCACCCAATGTGTGATCTTTACACAGAAAAGAAGTCTGACCTCTATGAAGTATTTCATAAACCAAGAACAATATAAATGATTTTCCCACAGGAGCTGTTTTCCCAATCTCAAGCAAGACTTTCCCAATATTTATTTGTCTGATTTTCATTTTTTTTAAAAGACAGTTTAAAATGTTTAGCAGTAAGAAATGCCATTATAGAAATAAACTGTACAGAGTCTCCAACATGTGGCAATCTGGGATAATTTCACTGACAGTATTGTACATGCATCAGCACACACATCAACTGAAAATAATATTTTAGAGGTGAACATATTCCACGTCACTCCCCCACAAGAATATTTCAGAGGATAGGAGAGACCTGCAGCTGTTTGGAAAGTATTAGTCTTGTTGCAGAGTGACTCAATATTTAGTGACATATCTTTTTCCAAGTAAATTAGAGTACAGAACAAGATCTTTACTGATGCTCTGGGGATGCTTGTGCAGAAAGAGAGGCAGCTTCCTACCACCTTCCTGGAGCAGAAGTGGCAGCAGCCACCAGTGGTACCTGACAGCAAGGTGTCCCTTCAGTCTGCCCTGGCATGGGCAGCTGCTGTGCTGCTGCTGCCAGCACTGGTGGTGGGTCCACAGCATTAGGAAGACACAGGGCATTTCCAGGGCACTGTGTGCTCCTTGGTGAATGCTCACTCTGCTCCATGAAGCGGGCAGCAAGAAACCCACAACGCAGGAGTGCTGCCAACTCAGGCTTTGCCTTGGAAGCTGATATACTAAATAAAATGTGAGCATTTCTGACACTCGGTACCAGGCCCAATCTGCACCAAGTTGGTTTACGTAGCTTGTGCCCTGCTGGGGCAGAGTAGCTCCTCCCTTCCCACCATCCATAGGGATGCTCATCTGCAGCTGCTCTGCTCCCTGGAGCAGGAGGAACTCCAGCCACGGCCTCCCCAGGCACTGGTGGGGCTGCTGCTGACCTCAGGCTGCGTGGGTTGAGGCTGCATAAACAATGAGCACGGCCCTGCCTCGCCCCACACTCACGACACAAACTCAGTGAGGTCATTTCAACTGCAGAGCATCCACAAGGATGTCTCTGTACTGATCAGCACAACATAACTGTCTCGAAGAATAAGAAATCCAAACATACATATACATGCATGTATCTACACACATATTTATGTATGTTCATATAGATATGTATACATGTGTGTGTATATATATATATGTACACACACCTGAATAGATAGTGCAATCTTTTTGTAGTGCTATGAGTAGCCTGAGGTATTTGGAGTATTAGACAGTAGACAGCTTCTGACTTTAATGAGCATTTGTAAATGCCTGTGTATTAAATGAATGCTGACTGAATCAAATACAAATGATCATATCAGCAACACACACATAAGATAAACCTAACTCCTCAGCTAATTGCAGGGCCCTGCTCTCCTTTTCTATCTGGCATTTACAGGCTCTAAGCCCAGCAAACAGCTCTGCTACAATCATCACACACAACTAGCTACAAACACAGACTAGAGTCAAACAGATTAATTAGGCTGCAATAGGACCCTGTGATATTTAACTTTTTATCTAGCATTCATAACATCTCAACTACACAGGGGATGCAGAAGAAGTGGGTACCTACCCACAAGAGGAAAAGCCAGCACAGGCAGTGCATCGTGCCCCTGGGCAGACACTGCAATAGCTGTGAGGAGGGTAGAGCCCAGCCCTGCTCTCCATGAGGGCTTAAACACTTCACAAGTATTCTTTCTAATCTGATTTTAAGACAAAAAAAAAAAAAAGGAGAGGTTTTTCAGCTCTTTGAAGGTATGTGGGAAGTGGGAGTAGGGAGTCCTCTGTGTAGACCCACACATGAGTCATTACTTTCTGTTTTGGTTCATTTAGGTGCTGGGTTTGGTTTTTATTGCTGTTACTTTCACCCACTGGTTCGGTGGTTATTTGTGGTTAAACTACTCAGCCAAGATGTGGGAACCCCTTGTCTGGCCCCTTCCTCCGCCCAAAGGCAGTTGCAAGCCCTTGATGCCCTCTCAGCTCCACTGGTGGAAGTTCTCCCTTTTTGTACGGAGTCCATAAACATTGGCCTAGAGGACACCACTAATCAGCAGAGGCTGAGAAACCCCTTCCCATCCTCTTATAAGTATTGAATACCAAACAAAATGTTGCCTGCACCACATTCCCTGCCACCAAGACCTAATCTGGGTGCGGGAGGGGTCAGCACCTCCCCTCTCCCTGGCTGTGGTGTCCTGGGAGGTGACAGACATGAAGGGACTTTGATGTTTGCAAGTGTAGAAAAGCAGGAGATAACAGAACTAGATCCTTATACAGCGTGAGGGCAGGTTGCTGTGATACATGTAGATATTGGTGTTATGATGTTGTCTGGGGCTCCTCTGAGATGTGAACGGGTGGTGTATAATCTGCCTAACTATAAAGATGCAACAGGAACTGAAATAAAAGGTGGCCTCATTCATCATCATCATGGCTAGGCTTCGCGAACGAAGATTTGGGAAGGGCACTACCCACGCTTGCTGCAAGCGTGCTGA
>JAWWEV010000083.1:13758128-13799535 GCA_035583235.1 Hafferia zeledoni | reverse complement strand
CCGCCAGCATAGCTCTCAACCTCATGAGGGCACGCAAGCTTCTCCCCCACGACAAGGGGGTGTCCCCGGAGAAGGGTGGCCTCATTAATATTTTCTAAAATGTCTGAGGACTGTATAAGTTTGAAACTTCCCAGTGGATGCTCAATTTTCTGATGATGATCCTGTCAATGATGCTGCCCACAACTAGCAGCAGCATCAGGGAAACTTCCAGCTCTTCTCTGTTTGAGGCCCTCAGGTATGGTAATACACTAAAACAGTTGTTTAGAGTAAAAGGCTTTTCCTGGGATAGCCTTTGGGGAATCTAAAGGCAGGGGAATAGATCAAATTGAGGAAAGACAAGTTCTACCTTTATGCCTTTCCAGTACAATGCAACACTCACTTTTCTGCAGAAGTCCCCTTGACTTTCCTCAACCACATGAACCATTTTGTCTTTGAAATTCTCTCCAGGCACATTGGTTTTATCTGCTCTTATGCAGGTATTTTATTCTTCCCTTTTGCTCTTACCATGTAATATTGCAAACTCTTCACAGTGATGCACTTGATCTACTGAACTGGAAGCAAAACCTCAGGGAGCCAATCCTTAACCATGTGGCTGGTTGATCATTGCCACTGGCCTCGCCTCCTGGAATTTCTAAATGCTGAAGCAGTGAGAGACCTGCCCCGGCAGGGAGTTGCACTTCAACCAGCAGAAACCGATAACGGCAGGAGTATTTCGCTGTGTCAAATCCCTGGCAGCACCGTAGCTGCGTATTTTCCCGATGGTTATCTCCTTTCCTAGGGTGCTCTGTGGGTGCAGCTCAGGGTAGACGTGTTCCACCAAGTCAGCGCCAACCTGTGCCAGCTTTTACTCAGCAGCATCTCTTCCAGCATCCCTTCCAGCAACCAGCCCTCGGTACTACCAGCAGCCAAATGGAAACACAGTTCTCCCTCTGCCGCTGTCCGGGATGGGGTGGCGTGTCTTCTTTCTCTCATCCCCCATGCCTTGCGTTCCTGCTTTCCCCCGGGCTCCAGAGGAACAATTCTCGCCTTGTTCCCGCTCAGTGACCTGGCGCTGAGATTAACACACATGAGCGGCCGCATCATCTGCACGGGAATAAAACGCCAGGCGGGGGCTTTGTCCGGGTGTGAGTGGCCATTTACAGCCGCCCGAGGGCAGCTGCTGGGGTGGGTGGAGACTCAACACAGCCCAGGAAAGACGATGCAAATTAAAAAACCCCAACCCACCCTGGGTTTTGAGAGGGTGATCTAGGCAGTTTCTGGCATGGAAAAGGCTTCTATAGGGAAAGCCTCATGTTGTATTGCTGGTGGGGCTGCAGGGAGAAGGAATTCACAGAAATGGGGGTCACATAGGTCATATTTGGAGCAGCAGAGCCCCCAGATGACTTGTCTGCCAGCTGCAAGCTTAATAACAACAACAACAATAATAATAGCAACAGTAATAATAATAAGAAGAACAACAAAAATAATAAGAATAAGAATAATCCCTTTGTAGGGTGCTGCCAAGAACCTCAGCTCTGCCTGACCTCCCACACCGGGCATGGACTTGGGAAATGCAATCACCAATTGGAGGAACATGTTAAGGACACCAAAGTGTTTTGCCCTGCTCACCAGCCACGGAACTGATGGCAAGTTTCCAGCCCCCACCTGGGCAGCAGTTGGGGTCCCCAGGGCAGGAGCCTGCCCTTTGATCTCTGCAATCTTCTCAGGGTTGTGCTCTCCAGCACTTCCAAAGGGCAATTTTTTTCAGCGGCTGAAAAGATAATGTCTTAGAATTTGAATGTCTTAGAATTTTTTTAGAAATACTGTTTATACCTGTATCTAGTTTCTAGCAGACTTGAACAAGTCAGACGGCCACAGCTGGATCTGATTTTTTGATCTGGCTGGAGGCTGAGGGTGGTTCTCCACTTGCCTTGATGGAAAGCCCTAAGGGAAAGCAAGGGAGGCAACAGCATCCACCCACTGCTGCTTTTGACTGTCCCAGCATCACCATTTTCAAGCGTGAGCAGGATGAAGAAACACGGCCATGAATGCTCTCAGAGCCAGACAGTGGACCTGGAAACAGAGGGAAGAGCCATCCCACAACACAGGCCAGGTTACCTGCAGGTCCCCCGGCTCAGAGGTGACTTATGCCTGAGTAGACTTACCTGACAAAATCTCTGATAAGAACTTGGTGTTGCCAACCTCACAGGGGTCTTTAGCCATAAGAGCACACTTACAGAAAGCTGCCGTTTCAGTCTGTACCATTTTATCTTGACCCTTAGGTACATTTTGGGAGCACCTCTTCCTACCAGGAACAGGAGCAAGCCCTTCTGCCGTGGGCAGTGTTTGAGACCCCTGCCTGTCTGGGTAGCAGAGGGAGGGCTGCCAATATGTGCTCCTTGGTGCTACTCCTCCAGGGTCTGTGTCCCCAGCCTGCCCGTGATCCCTGGAGCCCAGCAAGACAGGAGCAATGGACAGCCCCTAAAAGAGACTCTTGAAACGCCATGTGCATCCACGTTATTCACTTTCATAATGTGCCACAGCAGATGTAGTTGTGAAAAGATTTTCTTCGTATCCATTATTTACTGTATCAAATCAGAAATGTCAGAATTGCTTGGAGAAAAAGGAGTTATTAGCTGTCTAGTAATTTAAATTATCTGCTCCCCCTTACTCTACTTTTTGTGGAGTTGTGATGACATTTGGAAAAAAAAATTCTGTTGCTATAGCTACCAAGATGAGCTTCCAGCCCTGAGATTATGATCAATAAAACATGCCAGATGTGACTCCAAGAGCTTTCATTAATAAAAAAACAAGTGTGATGAGAATCTTCAGAGTAATTCTAGGGGATATGAATGAAATGCTTTTAAATAACTAATCTGATGACAAGTAAAAAGCAACTAGCACCCATAAGATTTTATCCCAAGCACTAACTGAAGCATTGCTCTCAGCAAGACACATGCAGCAAAAGAGCTTTTTAGAAACACACAGCCCATAAAGCTGAGCACAAGTGAAAGAGGAACCCTGTGTTTTACTAGACTGCTGCTGGTCCTTGGCCTCCTGCAGAACTGCTGATGTGCAGAACAAAAGCCTGGGGCACGTTGTAATAGTGAAAGCTGAATTTCCTGTCCTTGCAAAATCTCTTCTTTGCAAGTTGACTCAAAAAGCTCAGCATCTTGTTCCCTCTGGAGTGTCTTCCCAAATGTATCATAACTTCAAAAGAAAGATGCATTCACTGTTGGGCCTAATGAAGGCTCACCAGCTGTGGATCAGGAGGGAACAAAGGCTGTAGAGGAGAAACTGAGAGAGAAGCCTCAGAGCCAGGTCTGGCCCCAGGGCCAGCAGGGCCCTTCCCAGCAGCATGGCAGGGTGCTGAGGGGCTCTGCTCCTCCTTCAGGCTTCAGCAGCCCCTGGAGTCTCTCTGTGGTGGGTATCTGCTCTTGTTTGTTGCAGCCACTCCATGCAATACCTTCTCAACACCTCTGGGTCTCATTCTCTACAGCCTTACCTTGTCTTGGATTGCTGAACTCTGACCAAGCCAAACTCCACCATTACCCAGGATGGCAGCCCAATCTCTACCAGCATTATTAGGCAAGTCTATGAGCTAAGGATCCTCTTCTTCATCTCCTTGTGTTTTTACACTCCTGCAGTCAGGTATGGACAGATCCTGTGCAGGTTCCAGTTAAAGTTGGATGAAGATAGGAGGAAAATTTTTATTAAAGTTGACTCATGCTTTTATGCTTATTTTTATGCATTTTGGTGCCTTTTTTTTTTAATGCATATACTTAATGTCTCATTTCCCAGTTCACAGCTTATTTTTACCAGCGTGTGACCAGGTTAATAAACTCCCTCCAAGCTACGTGGATGCTCTGAGTCCAATTTGAACACTGCATCTCTGATTAGCCCATAACAGCGAGGTACTTGTTTGCTGCCATATTGTCATTGAATTATCCTGCACTGGAACTGGATGCCACTGTTAGTCACCATGGGAATGAAACATTAATTTAATGCTATCTACATTTATTAGAGAGCAAGCCCATTGTACAAGCTGCCAAGGGAAACTGATAGTCCTCTACAATAATGAGAGTGGGGGAAAAATATCTATTTCTCATCAGGAATGACTCTTCCCACCTCTCACGTGCTGCTCAAGTGTCTGTGGATCAATGGAGACGAGTCAGCTGGAAATGAGAGCAAAATACAAAAATGTCTCAAGCTTCACCTACAAGTGGATTTGATAATGATTCAGCCAGTGCACAGGTCTGACTTTCTTCATCTTATACCATTATTTTGCAGTTCAAATAAAGAAACCAAATTTTGTGACATTTCCAAGTACTTCCCTGGGGAAAAAAAAAAGAAAAAAAAAGAAAAGACGGTTTAAATGAAGAGTGGAAAACGCCTAGGAGAATATTATGGTAGTTGTTCTGAAACTTAACGTCCAGCTTTTCATCACTATTTTAATGCCAGGACTCACGCCTGTGCAGCTCGGTGGGAAGGTGGCCGGGCTGCAGGACACAGGTGGGGACAGGAGGGCCGGGTTGGCACAGGAGCCCTGGGCTGGGACAGGAGGCCCAGGTTGGGACAGGACTCCCAGGTTGGGACCGCGGGCGATCCGAGGGCCCATCGCGGTGCCGAAGGCCGGGAATGGGACGCGATTCCGCCCGTTTCCACCGGGGATCCCCGCGCGCCCCCTGGCGCTGAGCCGGCTCCGGGGCCACATCCCGAACCGACCCAGGGCACTCCGGGGGTCCAGACTGAAGGCAGGACAGAGGGAGCCGACGCAAGGAACAGGGTTCCCTGGATCCCCGGCCCGGCGGTTCCCAGTGCTCTGTCATGGCCACGAGAACTCGGGTCGACACAGGTCCCACAGCAGGAGCTGGTGTGGGCCAGGTTGGTGCCCTCTCCACCTCTCTGCACAGCTGGAACTTCAAACCCAGCCAGGCAGTTCCGCTTCTGCTGCGCTGAGCAGTGAGGTGACAAGCGCCTGAGCAGTGAGGTGACAAGCGTAGCTCACACTTCATCACATCCCCGTGGGCTCATCGACACAGCGGGCCATCCTTTCCCAGCAGCGAGGATGAGCTCAGCCCTGGCAGAGGAAGAACTTATCGTTTGTTATTGTAAGCCGAACCTCAGACCCAGAAAGTCTCACACACCGAACTCGAAACTTTTATTACTCCACCACAGCCTGGCCTGTGTTCCTTCCACTCGAGACCTGTGGCTCAGCTCCTCTCTGTTTCATGGCCTCACGTTCTGGAGGAAAGCAGACCTGCAGGAGCAGCAATACCAATTTGTTTCAGGAAAAGCAGGCAGCCCGTCCCTTTCCCCAGCACAGTGAGGAGTCACGAAGCCGGGGCCCAGGGTGGGCAGGGGGTCCCTCCAGTCGGAAGGGGAAGGGCAGCAGGGGATGAGGCTGGTGGCGCAGGACCAGGACTCCCTTCTGACCGCATGTGAGAAGCAGGAGCTGCGCTGCGTCTGCAAGACAACCCACCGAGATGAGGGAACCCAACAGGGCACAGCCCCCACAGTACGTGTGAGAGAACACCCTCTCCTAAAGGAGCTTCCTCTTCCATCGGGAGCAGGAAGGGGGTCACCCTCCCGCAGCCCCTCCGCAAACCATGCCCTGGACACCACAGGCACAGGCAGCCCGCACTGCACACAGAGGCCTCGCAGGGGGCTGTGGTTGAAACGAGCTTTCCTGGGCAGCAGACTAAGTTCTGTGATGGGTTCTGCTGAAAGGCATTTCCTGCAGTAAAAGCATTTAAACAATCATTTACACCCTCTCAGAAGATCAGCCCATAATGCTCTGTCAATACCCACTTGTTTATAGGATGCTGAGTGATCATGTAAAACATCTGTCCTGGCAGCACAACAGCCCTCAGGCTGATGGGAACCGCACCTGTAGATGAAGGCGATAAGCAGGCAGGGTAACATCCACATTTACACTGTGTTCAGCAAATACACCTTTACCTTTTTAGTTGCTGCTCCTGACAAAAGCCAAATCAAGAATCCATTAAAACAGCAAGTGGCTTCACCAGGTATCTCCGATATGGTGTTATCAGCCGTGAAGGATATTTTGTCTACAACTGCAGGAGACAACCGAGTTCGTCACAACAGAAGCTGTGGAAATAGCTCTTTAGCACACGCCTGCGGGCACCTCCGTCATTTCCACGCCCAGTTTTGTGCATTTAGGAACGCGAACAATGTGCGTTATGCGGCTCTCCCACTGCTGTTACTTGCTGCAGGTACAGATCAACACTTCCCTTGGTACTACTGTAGGTGAAGCTGAACGATGGATTTAGTTCTGTTCCCCAAACTGGTGTGCACACACCGCGCAGAGCACAACAGGAGCACACTGTTGAAAGGCACTCCTGCAACATCCACCCGTCTTTCCCCTTTATAGTCATCAGCCTCTTACTTTCCTTTTCAAATTTAAATAGGCTAAATAAGCTCTTTTCTTTTGTACTGTATTTTCCTCCTTCATCTAACTTGTCCTCTGCCCATTATATTGGACAGCTGAGCTGACTGATACCCACTCTCTGCACCTTCAGCTTTCACAATGGAACACTAAAAGGAGGCAGCCGCTCAAATTCCTCTCCCTGCTCAGTCCCACGTCATTCTCCTCAGCAAGGATTGGTTAAAGATAAAACAATGGACAGTCCTGTAGGGAATTTAGAAAGATTCATCAGCTCAAAACTCCCCAGGCAAAAATTCTGACTTACCCATCAGTTTTCAGTAACCACCTTCCTGGCGTTTTCTGTGTCATTTAGTGAGGTTATATTACATAATTAATACATACTCAAGTGACAGCTTTGCACATAGCACCTGTTATAGAGAGTGATGGATTTTGACACTTCCTAAATTGGTGTTAAAAGTTCTTGGTGCATTCAACAGGGAAGCACCCGGGCCAGCCAACAGAACAAACTTGTTCTGCCAAGTAATTTCTTATCAGTTTGTCAGTGCAGGTACAGATTTCCTCTGTCAAGAGAGGTAATAATATTTTTTCTTAATTTCAGAAGTAATTTCTGATCATACTATTGCTCCTAAGAAAGTTCAGAGTGGAAGGAGACTTACTTTCCTTTTGATTATGTCCTTGTCTGCAACTAAAAGGGTCCCAGTGGGTCATCTCCAGGAGAGACACATGTACTCAAAAGCCAGCACTGCACTGCCGTGACTGAGCCATCTTCTGCTTACAGGGTACACCAATTGATGTTGAAAAACCCAACAAAACCCCTCAAACTCCGTCCCCCTCAAACATAAACCAAAACATTCACAACTAAGAGAAGCCATTAAAAATGAACTACATAGTGCTTGTATCTTGAAGGAAGTTGAAATACACTGCAGGGGCTCAAAGTCTGATATATCCTGGCTGTAACCAATTTCTAACATTTCCATAAACATCAGCTAGGGTTTTTTTTCCTGTTCTTTTGTTTGGTTTTGGATTTTTTGTGTGTTTCTTTCTATCATAAAGAGTCTTCCGAAGACTAAGACTTACATATCCACATTGGTATTAACACAGACATAGGAGGTTGAGAGATACCAAGGGGTCATGATTTACAAAGAGAAAAGCAGTAGTGAAACCTATCAAGTGAAAAGTATTACATGGAGACAATATAAAAAACAGGTGTAGAGAATAAATAGAATAAATGCACAAAGAAGTTCAAAGATTTTTCTTCTCTTTATTTAAACACAAATACATTTACAGCATGCAGGTAAGTTAAAACTATATGGCGTCTTCCCCAAACCAATTGTTTTAATGCATCTTAAGTGTACTGAAGTTAAATCATATTCCACAGGTAGACTTGTCCTCATGTCAAATTTAGAGTTACACACAGTAGTGAGTCAGCATTTAAGTTATGTAAATAATTTAGTTGTTCACCAGAAATAAATATTATTTCACCAAGTTCCTACCCTAAACCATCTTTTAAAAATATGATCTAGAGGAACATAAAAATAAGAACCATTCAAAGACTGCAAGTTGAAATAGCAGTGTTGAACATTCTCCAGATAGACTGAATATTTTAATTTACAAAATACAGTAACTGTCCCATCTGGCTGACCTGTGACAGCCAAACCAGAAAGCAAAGAAAGTTGTGTGTTTGTTTTTAATTTTTTTTACATTTTAAGAGGCAGTTCTTGGTAAACTTCATAAAAGGTTTAAAATAAAAAAAAAGTTTAAATATAAAAAGGTGATGTACACGGAGCTACACACTAGTTACTATTTAATCTAATTTTTTAAACACAGCAATTTTCAGCACCAAAACCCATGAAAATTACCTACAGGAATGAAACCCCCACTCACAGGCATGAGAAAAAAATCCTGCTTCATTTGAGTGTGTTGGTTTGTTTTTATGATTGCACATTGACAAATGAAGGTCTGAAAACCTGTAGTTAATATTGAAAAACATAATGGACAGTGCTGTTTCCATTATGAGAAATTTAATTCAAAATAGTTTGCTGTTCCTTTATTTGTCTTTCCTCAGTATGCTGTCTCCAACCGTGCTCTAAAACAACTGCAAGTTTGGAGTGTTTGGCAGCCTTAATGAACAAAACTGTCTTAAGAGCTGAAAACTCCAAAACAGTGAGATTTCCAACTGATACACTCAACCTTTAAAAATCAAACTATTAAAAATTCAGACTACTGTAGATATAGAAAAAAGTGGTTCAAGGTCTAAAATTTGACTATACTCCATCATAATATAAATATTTTGCCTATTTAAAATATAAAAGTTGAAAGTGTTTTGCTGTCTGAACAGTCACAGAATTTCTACTATTTCCACAATACCTGATGAATACCCAGCAAAAAATTCAAGCCAGAACAAAAAGTGATACCAACCAGGTCTGGACAGCTCACTGAGTTCTTCCAGTACATTAAGTTCCTTCTTTCTCAAAGACCTGGTAAGTAATTTCTACACAGAAGGCTGTTCTAAAAATTATAGTGGCTAAACCCTATGAATAAATTAAGCAAATTATACTACAAAAATTTTAAACCCTGGATTCAGTTCAGTGGGAGTACTGGAGCTCAAAACAAAACAAAAAAACCCCAAGTTTCGTTTTGTTAGCCACTTTATAGGACTTTATTGCAAAGAGAAGAAAAATATTCAATAACTACTACTTTGGACATTTCATGTACCTACTTACAAATGGATTACAAATACAATTCAGGGTAGCACTTTATTGTTATTTTAAACACATGTCTCTGGGATTTCCAGATACATCAGTTTTAAAAAGTTGTGTCCTTTATTTATGTATGTGAATTCATTAGCCTGTTGCTGAAAAAGGTTTTTTAAATTGAAAATTAAAATTTTAGCCAAAAATTCCAGTACTGTATGTTGCGGAATAGAAAGTTACATTTTGGATTGTGCCCACTGCACTATTATGACAGTGACAGTGAGCCATCACAGGTACAGACAAATGGACAGACAGGCTCATCATAATGAAGCAGAATGCTTTCTCTCCACCAGACTGTACTGTGTGCAGAACCAGGAACAGGACAGATGGCATAATCCATTGCCAGAGTCTTTTTTGTAAACTTAGGTTTACTCTTATTACTGTACAATATCTAATTCTACGTTACCCGATAACCGGGCATTTATTCAGATAACAGTTATACAGCCTTGTTCAGATTGAACTCGAGATCTGTGTGTCGTGGTCGCAGTGCCTCGTGGCAGTTGTCGTGAGCACTTCAGTTTTCTTACACTGTACAAATGACTTTAGTTCCGATGCTCTTTGTAGCATTCCAAAAGAAAACCGTGAAGTCGAGTGCCGCCCTAGTTCAGTGGGACATGTAGTGTTATGTCAAGTGACAAAAATGAAAGTATACTTAAACACTGTTGCACATTCCCTAAGACAGTAAGATGGACACAAATTAAGCTAGAAAATTCAAACTAAGATTTTCTCAACGTACATTCAGCTTGGCACAGTGCAGACTAAATTTAAGACATGAAAGACAAACTGTGTAATAAGCAGAGCTACACTTTAAGTAACATGTCATTTTTCAAGACGCCAAAATTGCACTCTAGGTTTTTTTTGGGAATCAGTTAGCAGAATTTGCAGAAGGGGGAAGAGCTGTACAGGCCAGGTATAATTTATACATTTTCAGAAAATAATCCTACAGTCCCCAAACGGAGAGATTATTGTCATGGAATGACTCCCTCTAAACAATATCCAATCCTCCTCACGCTGCGTTTACTTTTCAGCAACTGTAAATGAGAAAAGTCAGAGTTAAGCAAAAAACTCCAAGTTATTTACATTTACTGCACCTACTTGAAAATAAGAAATCACTCAGCACAAAGCATTAAGCACTGCTGTGCGATACCAACCAATTCACAGCACCACAAAATGACTGGGTGTGCAACCTTGACTGCGTTAATGGGGTAAACATTACAGACCACTTAAAACCCAGCTCCATTTTCTATAACTGTTGCTGCTTAGTGACCACTGCATTGATACCACCTATCAGTTATTGCAAAATTTTGATTTTGTTATTTTGGAAAGATGGAATGGGAATGAAAAGATCATTTGGCATTAATCATCCTAAAAAAGTTTGATTTGCATAGGGAAATAATTTATCATCTCTGTACCTAAAATGTCTAGAATAATTTGTTTAATAGTGGTCTCCAAAAGTGAAACAGTACATCATGTTCTGACTATTCCCAAAGTTTTTCTCTAACTAAAAGTTCAGATGCCTCTAATCTGTACTAATCCTCAAAAGAAGTATAGACATTACTAGAGAAAAATGATTCCGGCCACCAGAGTATACACAAGCTCAGAACAAGTTTATATTTAATAGTAAAATAAGTTCAAAAAAGTTTTGTTCCTTTGCTTCCGTAGGAGAGGAATCACACATTTAAAAAAAAATCCTCCAAGACAAACTTACACTTTGTCTTGCCGTCCCCCTCCTCGCAGTACGACTGGCTGGCTGTTTGGAGTGAACGCACCCCCACCGCGAATTGCACTTGGATGAGTTGGAGAAGCTGCTGGATGCTGGCCAGGACGGATAGGCTTGGCTGCATGGAAAGAAACGTGACTTACAAATACAAACATCAAAATTGTACCTTGGATTATTCAAATCTACTGATGTTTTATTACGTTTGGATAATGTAAATAATCAGAATTGAGTACACTTTGAATAAGAAAACAAGTTTAGGGGATAGCATTCTGAGAACCTAACAGGTTAGTGTCAACTACAACAAACCCTGGAAAATAGACAGTGTTTTGCTTTTGTTGCCCCAACTAGAATTAAAGCTCTTAAAGTTTCTGATAATGATTATCTTCACATGAATTATCTGTCCCACCTAATCTATTATCCTATGGGAGTTGTATTTTTTGGCAATAAGAACTCAAAAAAGACACAACCCTAGAGAATCTCATGAGGGTTATGTCTCTGAAACAAATCATTGCACTTGCTGTACTCCCCATATCTACTTGACAGGTAAGTCACTACCTACTCTGCTCTGCAAGTGGTTCTGTGTTCCAATTACTCCACAGATAATGCTGCTTCATGAATCTACCATCACATAATAGAACTTGCTCAATAACTGAAGTAAAACCCCAGCAGTTTGGACAGGACATTCACAAGCTGCTTACACTTAATAAACTGCATTTTCAATCAGTTTTGCACTTAGCTCTTAACAGAACATGCACAATGGTATGACTTTACAAAGCTCTTTAATATTAAACAGAAGCATTTAAAGTTTCAGCAGGCAAGAGGGGATATAAAGCACCTGCAGGTAGCAGCTGTATCAGAGAAACACTTCTCAATTTCTGCCTTACAGGAAGCTGATCTCCAGTACGACAAAACTAGACATTTAAGCTAAAGAGGCTGTGTACCTCTGTAAGCTCACTAGAGAACTCTGGGGGTTTTTTCCTTGAAGACCACTTGAGAGAAAGGTAAGACAGAAAAGCACCTGTCTGCAAGCTGCCACTTCATGTGACCAACTATTTTGCAACAGCTCTTTGCAGACCTACAGAATATGAGCAAAATTTAACTGCAACACTCATTTCAGTTGTTGTTGTTAATGGTCGATGGCTTAATTATTTCCCCTTCCCTTGAAATACCTCCTTAGTCTTAGAAACTGGAATGGTCTAAAAGATTAAGAGTCACATTCAGTGTATTGCTTTGTTCTAGAAAATGCAACACACATTCAGGCCAGAATTCTAGGTTGGCAAGCCCTTTCCAGAGCCATTCAAAAATAAACAAAAAGCAAAACAACCACACAAGCATCACCCCTACACACTTAAGGTCTATTAACCAAAACATAACTCATGGTAGAAAGTACCTCCCATTCACACATGCAGTCCCAACGAGGGCTGAAAGATGCACAAACGCACAAAAATTAAAAAAAACCAAAATGAGACAGATGAAGCTTTAGGGGGAAAGGGATTCTTTACTAACCGATCTGCGCAGAATGTCCTCTTCTGGCCATATTCTTGGATCTTACAGCTTCCTTTATACGATCTACTTCTTGCTGATACCGTTTGCGATCCCGAGAAGCGTTTTCTTTGGCTTCCTTCAGTGCAGATTCCAAAGCTTTAACTCGTTCAGCTGTAGCTCTAAGTCGCTTCTCCAGTTTAGGAAGTTCACAGCGAAGATCAGCATTATCACGTACCAGCTACAAACCAGGATTGATTATTTCCTTGGTACCTCTTTCTCTTCATAGGGAGAGCCAATCAAACACCCTCCCACCTCTAAACAGGCAAAGCAGTAGGGCTACTATATTAACTTTGCTTCAGCTTTCAATAAATCTGTAGTTCAGTAAGACTGTCACTTGGGAAATCAGCTACTGTGGAAGAACCTGCGACCCAACATAAGCACTTCTACATTCTTCTTCCATCAGAGACAGGCAAGAATGCCCTAGACTGATATACTATGTCAAAACATTAATTTGGATCTTCCTCAGGTTTCAGTGCAGCTATTTTGTTACATACCCACAAGTACTTAAAATAGCTAATTAATTTACATTATAAAACAACAGACAAAAGTTTTTCTGTATCAAGAGACATGCTACAGATATAGAAGTACTTAATTAAAACTTGAAATTAAGTCTCACTGTACCTGCTTGTGAACCTTTGTAAGCTGTTCAAGATTATTCTCAAGGAAGGAAATCTTCTGTTTTTGTGCAGCACTGCCTCCCGTGTCATCCGAGTCAATCTCGGCGCTCTGCAGTAACAAAGGCATGAGGAGGGAGACAGGAGGCTGAGTACAAATCTGAACGGTAATATTAAGATTGAGCCAGAAAATTACACTGCATAAACATCATTTATGCAGCAATCTCAGAACCAAATTTCATTACCTTTTTCACTCTAGTAGCCAGATCTTGAACAAACAGCTTCCGAAGATTGTGAAGAGTCTGAAGTTCTTTTGCCTATAGTGAAGAACAAGAAATTAACAAAACAAAACAACCCATACAAATTCTGAAAGAACAACAACAAAACAAAAAAGGTGGCAAGTACTGATATTTGCTTTGGAATATATTCTGAGTATCTTACCACAGTCTCTTCCAAACCCTTTAAATCTTGCCTTGCTTGTTCCCGTCTGTCCTGCATAACCCTGAAAGAAAATAAATTCATCCTGAACATCCATCAAAATTAGAAATTTTAATGTTTTAGAAGACTAGAGTAATAAACAATGTCTAGTACAAACAAAAACTGTCTTTCGGTTGAAGTCTTAAACCAAAGATGTAACCAACAGATGATATCACAGTCAGAAATCCATGTGGGATGGACTGGGAGAGGGGAAGTTACAGGAGGAAGAGGGAACTACTTCTAATACTGAAGAAATACAGTTACATTCAGATGCATAAATTATAAAAGTTTCTAGAATAGTGAAAGACTCTTAAAGTCAGCTTTCGACTGAATATTTGAGGAGATCTTATCCTAAAAATGTTCAGCTGACACAGTATGTATGATGTGACAGATAAAGGATTTTTATTTTGTTTTGTTCAAACACCTCACCCTAAATACCAGTGCCAAAGCCAGCAGCATAACCCACAATCTCAGTGAACAGGAATATAACCAAAGATTATCCCTGTACAGAGCTCCTGTCTTCCATGTAACATGAAAGTGTTTTCTGTGTGGGTCATGTCCTCTCTCAGAACTATAAGCCAGTGCAGTTACTAAGATAACAGAACGCAGGAAAGGAGTGAGGACTTCTCTTTTTGTGACTCAAGGTTGGAAAACAGAGGTCAGGAAATGCACGAAAATGAAGTGTTCCTATTAAGTAGCCAAAAAGCTTCTTTTCCTCCTGAAATTTCTCCTTACTCAGCCAGTTTCACTGCTAGTTCAGTTAAATGTGTAAGTGTTCGAGGTAACAAAATATTCTAAACAATATCTGAACATCCTATCAATTTTCCAGACCTCTCTGGAAAAGTAGTTCCAGGGACCTTATACAACTCTAAATTAAAAAAATCTGCATTGTTTCTGGTCTGTCATTTGCCACACACATTTATGACATACAGTGGAAAATAACTGGATTCAAAAAGGCTGAGGGAGAATGCAGAATACCTAACTGCCTTTTTAAAGCTTCTTTGGAAATCTTTTGAAGAGGAAAGTTTCTAATACAGCAAGTCCCTTTAAGAGCTCAATACCAGATATAGTTTAGGCTGCAAACTGAAATAAGAAGCAATAATGTGGTATATGTTTACCAAATCTTACAAGATACAAAAACCTATCATAATTAATATAACTTTTGCAACCAGTGTGGCATATAAATAAATCAATCTAAGATTGATTCACAGGACTAGAATACTGTTGAAATTTTAGTCAGTTAAATTAACACTGTATTTCACAGTAAGGCTAAAACAAATAAAGGAAAAAAGAAAAAAAAAAAAAGGAAGCATTGCTTATTGGTTACCAATGCAGACCAATCAGGTCCATCTGATCACTTCAAATTCTATGATAAAAACCACAAAAGCCACTGTGTGTGTTTTAAACGTAGCCAAAAAGCACTTTTCAAAAAGTATTAGGTATTTTTAGCTTCTGTAAGGATAAATTCGTATGTGCCAGAAAGGGGCTACTACTGATCCTCTAGAAACATTTCCAGGAGACACAGGTCAGATTTCTCTAAGCAGAGAACTGTTTTGCAGCTTCACTTCTGGATACTTACCTGCCAGCAGAACCCAACTTTTGCACTAACTTTTCAGTTTCTAATTCAGTAATACATTGTATTTAGTTAATCAATGAAGCATGAGACTGGTTCATTTTAAGAATAAGCCAGTTAGAACCACCTAACTAGTTAAATCACATAAAAAAAGAGTAGGGGAACTGTTACAAGGCTCTTCCAGCCTTAAGAGCAGGCAACACGTGGCTGTAAATTGAAAAGTCCATTACTTCAATCCTTAGCATATTAACAAAAAAATAGTTGTGGCTTTCATATATTTCATAATTTTATTTCCAATTTTAAACATACAGGCAGTGCCAAGGTTTAGAAAAAGTTAAGTTCTAGAAGGCCCCAGAATCCCTCTCTTTAATAGGCATACTATACAGTGAGAGCCACTTCATCATATTAGGTCACTAGTTGATAGAGTAAGTGTTCCCACACACATTTATTTTATGCTGCATCATCATCACTTACGTAAGTTCATGCAGTTTTCTACTTTTTTCCTGATCGGTTGCTTTCAACTTCTCATGCTCAACTCTAAGACGTTCCTGTTCCAGCATCATCTTCTGGTTTTGGCTGAACACAGAAAGTAAATACTTTATCAGCTGAAACTGTCAGACAACACAGTAAGCAACACAAGACAGAAAAACATTGCTGGAGGAAACCTTTGCCACTTCCTTCCTATTGTACTTTGCTTCTGTACTCATACAGTCCAGAGACATCTGGCACTACCAAACTGATGACAATCACTTACTCTTGAAGTTCAGTGATGAGCTTCTCCTTTGCATCAACTTCATCTCTTAGGCTACTGATTTGTTTCTGATGTGTCTCACGATGGCTCTGAATTTGCTGCTCCACAGCTTGCTATTAGAAAAAACAAGAATGTATTAAATGCTTTGAGTTGCTGCCAGGCTTCACTTTGTGGGGATTTGGGTTCGTTTGTTTTCTTAGGTTTTTTTAGACAATGTATTTAACTTACCTTGACTTCATTTGCAGTCTGAACCTTATTTAAGTGCTCTTTCTCCATCTCATGTACCTTTTCTAGTGGGGATAGAGAACACACACTTCAGCCAGATAATTAGGCAATCACATGGATGACAGAGCTAATTTCCCCTTCCCTGGTCAACACCTTAAAATTTGGAAAAAGTCCCCTCCCACCTAAAAGAGCAATTAAATCAGTAACATCTTTAACAGTTCCTTCAAACAACAAACATGTTTTTCTAACAGTTAATTCCACATGTTCCATAGCAAAAAGTCTTCCTATGGCTCTACCCTTCAACCTAAACACAACAATTCCTTATTTATCAATATATACTTGAAATGGTGGGTGGGGTATATGGAGGCAAGTCCTACCCTGTGCTCGGAGTTGAACCAATTCTTCATTAAGGGAATCCACAGATTCTTCCAGCTGCCTCTTCTTCTGTTCCACGTTCTGAAGATATTCAGTCAACGACTTGATCTTGGCTTCGTGCTTGTGGAATAAAAAGATTCATTTATTTTGGAACTTGGTATCATGGAATTACATCTGCATAAGCAGATCATATTTATTTTTAAACAGTAAGTAACCTCATCTCAAATCAAAAATGATACTAACTAACAACTCAGAAGAATATGACTACTCAAGTAGATCTGTAATGTAGTCTATAAGAATATCTGTTTATTCTGGACTGGAGTTGTGCATCTCCTGATTTAAAAAAAGATGATCATTAAATTGCATATGTGGATCACAATTTTCAGAAGTGTTAGAGGTCACATTACTAATCTTTTCTAACAATTGGATCAAAATGGCCTTTCTCACATTAAGTAATTTTAATGTGCTGTGCAAGCCTCCTGTAACTCTGCTGTGCTATTACCACCCTTCCACTTCCATCTTGCAGCACTAGTAGGCAAAGGGCTCACCAGCCACTGCTTCTGTAAGACTTGTATTTGTAAAGGATCCTGTGATGGAGAAAACAGGGATTCTATATTTAATAAAAGTGCTACAAAAGCATTATCAGGCTAGAGATACACTGCAGACATTCTGACATCCTGTCAGACTCAACTACTCAGAAGCATCCAAACTGAAAAGAGTACTGAGGAAACAGCTGAGTTGTGGCTGCTCTCCCACAATGTGCTTTGTTAGGTGACAAAAAGAAACTGTAACATTTTTCCCCCAACAGGTTAATGAATTTAATTTGTAAAGAACATTTCAGTACACTGTAAAGAAACGTTTACCTGTGAGATACGGAGCTGGCAGGCAGCCAGTTCCTTTTCATTTTCTTCCATTTTCTTATTGCTTTCAGCTTGTGTGCCTTCCAACTGTTTGCAACGTTTTACCATTGTTTTCACTTCTGATTTCATTTTACTAATGTACAGTCTTGCAACTGTGAATTCTTCATCTATCATGCCAGTCCCCTCAGGCTGCTGAAAAGTGTGGAATGGTACATTTAGAAAGCTCAGGTAACAAAAGTGAACTAAGGGTTACCAGAGCAACTTAATGCCCAGAACACATCGCCTGCCCCAAGAGATAATCACAGCACTTAAAAAACCCCAAACCTTTACATTTTGGTGCTAAAGTTTTCTGTCTGATTTTTTAGAAGTTTGCACTAAGGAAATGTAATGAGTCACCTTAACAGGGAAATACAGTTCAGTATTGATTTCTAATACTGCTCACATTCTGGACTTACACTGATCTAGATTTATCTTTAATTTCATTTTCTCATTCCATTTTTTATGTAAGGATCATCCTGATTGTCACTGTAGGTCAGTGTTACATTTCCAAGACAATGCAGTTGATTAAGGCCACTTCATACAGCAGTTTCACAACAGGAATGAAAACACTGCTTTAGAAAAAAATCATGCCTGCTCTTCCTTGCCTTTGCATAATCAAATTCTGTCTGGGACTCAATCAAGTCACAGTACATGGAATGGATAACCTTAAGCCCAAATTATTAATACACGAGCTTTCTATGGGGGAAATTTTTACCATAATAAGAACATGAGCCCACCTATCCACAATGTATGCATTTAATACATGGCACTAAAGACAGCACTGATTAATCCTTACCTTGACATCATTATTTCCTACTGCAATTCCTATCTCTGCAAGATCTTTCAGTAAGGAGGCCATCATTTCTGTTGCTCGTTTCTTCTGATGGTTTGTCATTTCTTTCAGTTTCTGAAGCTCTGCATCTATACTGGCTAAAGTGACCTACAGTAAAAGAAGTTACCCTTTAATAAACAAAGAACACTCTTGCTTTTGGAACTAGTTTCATACTATTTACAGAGTAACAGCATTTCTTCTGAGAAAATTAAAAAGTACTGGGGACAGAGACCTTCAGCTCACAAAATATGAAGGTACAACTTTGGAACAAAATTAGTGTCCATATTGTTAAACAGGATTCGGAGTTATATACAATAAAATATTGCAGAGAATTGCATTTATAGAAAAAGGTACATAGACAGCAAGTCCAACACTTTTCTCCACATTTTGGTAAAGGAAAACAATTTCTTTGCCTGCAGAGCTCTTAACTCTTCCCTACTTGCAAAGCACTGCTGAGAGTTCATAAGCACAGCATTTAATTTAGAGCAGTTTGTCAGCCAGTTTGAGACACTCTGTTGTAATGGCTGCAGCTCAGCAGCAACATGCTCAAAAATCTGCTCTCTGTTCTGCAGGTCTAAAAAAATGCCAGAAGTTTTCCAGCAGGAAAGTTTCAGGCAAGAGATGCCAAAGGATGGTCAGTGCATGGGTTAGGTGTGACAGGGAACACTGAAATGTCTTAATTCTACAACAACGTAGAACAGCTTCCTTGTGGATTGAGTTATTCATGACAGTCAATGGGTAAGAGTTATAATATCTAGAATCACTATCTATAAACAGTAAAACAAACATCAACAAAGCAAACAAAAACCCAAGACACACACTTCAGAATCATACACACACAGAGCAACCCTACTGCACTCCATCTTAAATGCTGCTCATAAGACGACCAAAGAATTTCTGATTTTTGGCCAACCTTCAAGAGATGGAAGTTACCAGCAAATATTACTCAGCTCAGAATACTCAGAAGCTTAAAGAGAAGTTTCATGATCCTGTGAACCTCAATTTTAGAGTCAGTGTTCTATCAAGCCAAATCTGACTCACTGAAAATTGAAAGTCAAATTCACTAAAAGACCCAAACATGCTCAGATTTCATTTCCAAGAACAGAGAAAACTGACACTTGTGCCATCACATATTGTCTGCAATGCCAGCAAACATGCTGATCCTTTCCAGTGCCTAGAATTTTAGGATAGTTTAAAACCAATTGAAGCCTGCCAAATAACTGGCTCCCAAAACTGTCAGTCAATTCAGACACTTTGCAAGTATATAAGGAGGTGTATGGTGGTACCCTGTGGGCTGATGCTGCACCTGTATTTTAACCAGGACCACCTTCTGCAATATGTCCTCAGTGTTCTCAACTACTCCCTTCAGAAAGTAAAACAAACTGCTTATTTTTTTAAGGCATAAATGTAAATTATTTCACATGCCATAAATACAACAGGCAAATAAATACAAGAAAAGCTTAGGATGCCCACTACATCCTCAAGATTGGAGGAAGCATGTCCTTAAGTCAGAATTACCCCAACTGCAGCAGAAAAGACAAACTGAATCAAATCACAGCATGTCAGAAAAGTGTTAACTTTTGACATTTAGGCTATTTCTGAACACTCTTCAGGTAGCAAAATGCCATAGGCACTATAAAGATGAGAGCTAACAAATCAGTATTCACCACAAATTTTTCTGAAGCTTACTGGTTTCAGTAAATCATCCCTTGCTAAAACTAAGTAAATTTTAGACTTAGGCTCTCATCTTTCCTTGTGAAAAACCTTTAAATGACTTCAAGGAAGAAATATGGGTAAGGCAGGAAAAGTCACATTGAAGACTGTCAGTCATTTATCATCTGAGTTTCATACCGATTTTTGATTGAGTTCATCACTAAGCAGTTCATACTCCTTTGCCTTATCTTCTACTTCCTGCGACTTCTGATCATAATTGACAGCTAATTCTTCCAGGGCTTGTAACACCTCTTTCACTTCCTCTTTAGAGGCATCATTTTCAGCCTGCAGGCGATTCAGCTCTGCTTGCAGGTTGTCTTGGTCCCGTCTGGTTGATGCCAGAAGCTGAAACATTGATAGAGACTTAAAATGCATCAACAAATAATCATGAACAAAATTTCATGTATAACTTGAATTTTATTAAGGCTTTTAGCTACTACAATAGTTTATAACTATATTTTTAGTGACTAACATCATGCAATAAGGATGCCAAGGACAAATACAGAGAAAATATAATGAACAATTAAATTTACCACCTAAAAGCTAAAGAACTATGGACATAAAGTATCTTCAATATGGAAGTAATTACAAATCAAGACACGTAGGGACAGCAACTGGAAATGCACATGAATACAGCAAGTTCTCAAAAAAGCCACTGAACACCACTCATGAGTCCCTGGTCAGCAGGTGAGGGACTGAACTCCCAGCATTTTAACACTGCCAGCTGCTGGAGAGTAACTAGTCAAAGTGTACAGTTGCAAAAGAATCAGATTTATATTTAAATAAGATTAAACAGTAGCTTCAAATTCTCGAGTTTTCAACCTATTTCCTTCTAACCAGTACACAAAGATTACCATTTTCTTAATCTTTGTGCTATGGAGAAATATTTTTTCTAATATCTTGACTAAATGAAATTAATACTTCCATTGTTAACATGCATTTTTCCCCATTTAATCAAGTGACATGTCTGGCAACATGTGCATAAAAATTGTTTCAGTATTCACAAGTATGATCTGAGTTAACACAGATACTTCCTTTTTCACTATGGGTCAATACATTTCCTTTCTCTCTCTGTACAGCAACTGACCAAAAGTGAACCTTAGAAAAGATAAGTTACCTCCAGTTTTGGCTGACTTTGCATGGGGGAGACAATTGCTGCTGTGTTTGCATAAAATACTTCAATACTTTCAATCTTTACGGATACTTGAGATTCAAGTAAACTGGTTTAAATTCAGTGATTAGCACAGTGTAAGTGGGAGTAATGAATAAGCAGAGCATTTAGATAAGGCACAAATGAGAACTATTGTGCAGTGGTAGAGCTGTCATTCTATTCCCTGTGACCTATTCAGAACACCTCCAGTTTCTCTAAAGGGAAGACAAACAAACAAACAAAAAGATACAAGAGCAAAACTCACCTCTTCCTGATCCAACATTTGTGTCTTCAGTTTTTCTACGAGTTGGCTCTGCTGATTAATTTCTTCATCCTGCAGTTGAAATAGGACTGTGTTCATTAAACTGACAAATAGAACTCAGAAAAAATAATCTAAGAGACATTAGATGTTGGACATCCAACTTTTCCCTATTCTGAGACAAAGACACAACTGAAAGCAATCAAAGCCAAAAAAAAAACCCTTTTAATTTCACTGGCTCTTAACCTGGCATGTGTTTTAACACATGCTTCAAAGACACAACTCTTATACCTCTGCTTTTGCAAGTCTTCTCCAAATTGTTCTAACTTCCAAGAAACAATTAAGATTTAATTAAAAGATTTTTTTTCTCTCCAAATACAGTACTACTGCTTAAATTTGAGATTGTATTCAAATAAAATACACATAATATGGAAAGAAAAAATTGCTGTCTTCAAATTGCTCATTATCCCACTCATTTTCCAACTAAGAAAGGATACTCACTAAGCACCAGATAAGACAACTTTGATTTCTCTTAACCAGAGCTTCAGAATTAAGAGTAGGCACACTCAGCAAATATTTAAACAAGCTCAATTAACAAATGAATACTGGCAAATTAAATGTTACACAACAATATGGCTCAAGATATAATTTCAAGAGGTCTTACATTAAATAAGGATGACATACCTTATCATCCAGTTGTTTATACAGTTTGGCAATTTCTTCCTCACATTTCCTTCTCTCAGCATCAGTGAAATTGCCAGTTACTCCAATTGTGGTAGCTGGTTTATCATTTATAACAGTAATATCCTTGTCCACTGCAAAAGCTTCTAAGTTGGCCTTCTCCTTGTCAAACTGTTCATCAACTGGCACAGTCTCCCCTTAAAGAATACACTTAATTTTAGTACAGTCAGCCATAATTTATCTTCTACAAAGTTAGCCTTGAGAAGTATTTTATATTTCCAACTAACAGTATTGCTCCACAGTTAACAACCAACTGAGCTCATGTGATTACCTGGCAAAAAAAAAAATTACCACTAGACCATCCAAACTATTTCCTGCTTACCATAAAAGATTGTATTTCACCCAGTTACTCTGCTATGAGCCCCAAATTGTACATCAAACCTTATCTTTTAGAAAGTCACCTCACTTGCCACGAAGACAGAAAATCCTTCCTTTCCCTCGGCAGTCTGCTTTGCTAGGTAGCCATATTTACTTTTAAATTGTTTTGCTTCCAATTTTAAATACTTCTTCAGTTATTGTTTTATCTTTTATGTTCATAAAGCTTTTTCTGATGAGAACACTAACTTCACATAGGCAAAAATATCACATGCTAATTAAGGCACTTATTTGATAAGTTAAACTGAATTCCTTAGTGCTTTGTTCCAAACATTTTATGCAGTCCTTGGAAGGCACAGGCTCTTTCCAACACTCCAGTATCTTGTGTCAATATTCTCAAAGAACTATACTGAACATTTCAGGTGTGGCTTCATACCATCTCTATAAAAGAATAAGAAAAACACCTTGAAAAACAAAAAACCCCCCCCACATCCTACTAAACTTATTTTAGTGAACCCATTTTTTTCAGATTTTACATCAAGACATAGTGCAGTTGCCTACAAGATTGCAAAATCATCTTCTGTAGCTGCCAAACTCCAGAATACACCTGTAAGTATGACCTATGCCACTCACTTTATGGCTTCATTATTAACTCACATTTTGCATAAACTTCAATTGATAAGATGTTAATTATTCCGGAAGAATGAACTGGCACTCCTCCTGTACTGTCAGCAGTTTTAGATGGGTTTTTTGCCTATTAACATGTTTGAGTTTTAAATTAAGGCAAGATCCTGTGATATTGATTTGAATTAGAAAACTAAACTAGAGGAGACATTCTACTCAGTTTCTGCACTTCCAATTAAAAGCAGTTTTTTCCTCTCCCAAAATAAAACTTTTACAATCTATGTAACTCCAGTCTGCTAGTAAACCAAGTGTTGAACAATCCAACAGGAATACACTCTGGAACATTTTTGCCATTATGAAATTATTAGAAGTAGTTCCAGTTGTAATAAGGTGAAAAATATGAAGTTCCAAAGTCAACTTAATAACCTAGCTTTAATATTCTTAACACTGTCTTGCACACACTCCTAGCTATTTTTGGTATCCTTGAGACTTACTCAGTGTCTGTTGCCTTGACTAAAGTTTGCAGAATAAAAACCTAATTGCTTCTCACCATTCCGCCACCTGTTGAGTTCGTTTTCCAGCCACTGTATCGTGTTACGCAGAGTCTTGTTCTTCTCTTTTTCCTTCTCATACTTCTTCTTCCACTGTTCTGCTGTGAGCTCCACGTTGACACAAACTGTGTTCTTAATGGTCTTTGCTCTACATAGAAAAAGCAAAAAAAGCTCTGAAACTTGATTTCCACAGATCACTGGCAAAGGTGAAAATATTCCCACTCTTCCCAAAGTTTATTTCTACTCCCTGTCAAGTTCCTACTCTTTCAACTGGATTGATCCAACTGTTAACAGACTGAGCAACACAATAAACTTTCAGAAGGCTGAGAAGTCTCAGGCTGATTGAGTTGGAAAAATTCAGCTGCATACCTTCACCTGAAAGAATTCAGGTCAGGACAAAGGACAGTATTCACATCTAACCAACATTTGTACAATGGAGAGCATAAGGCATTTAGGGTGCAAACCATCTGGCTTATCTAAGAAACTGCTCATTTCAACCAAAAAAGTCCAGTTACTAAATCTCCTCTAACTGAGAAGGTGTTACAAGCCATTCAGGTAATTTCTGATGTGATTATTTTACATTCAGTCAGGTGAATCCCATCTAATTAGCTTTGGAGACAAAACTACAGGCACTACTAACATAGTCATGAAGTTAACACCTGGTTTTTACTTTAGTGCCATACATCTGCTACCTCAGTAGTTTTCCTGTATAGTCTCCTACTACCAAATACCCCACCCCAAGAGATCAAAACAGGAAAAAAAGCTTAATGGCAGTTAAACATTTCCCCAGCCCCACATTACGACTCCTGTAAGTACCTTTCTGTATAGTTTTAGTGAGACATTTCTACCAAAAAACACATGATTTTTCTACTATCTTATGTAATATTTAAATAGCCTTCAGTTACTACAGCTGAGGGTTTCAGCACAAATTTGACAACCCTCGAAGGATGAATTTATATACTGGATTAACTATGGGAGTTGAGACAAAAGTGTACTCTGTTAACCTCTGAGAAAGCCCAGAGCACAAGGCAGTGAAACTACAGAGCTGCAGCTGGAAGACACCTTCCAGTAGCCCGTTCAATGAATACTAAAACAAAAGGAAAAGACCTCCTAATTTCTTAGAGGAGACCAAAAACCTCCACTGTTGCAGAATGCAACTCCACACTCACTAACTAATCCCACTCTCCCAGATTTCTAAGAAGTCTGGTCTATTTTCCAAAATACAAAACTTCACAAAGAAGACAAGTAGGAAACTATCTTGTTGAACCAGGGTGAAGATGTACACTAACACCAGAGACCAGATGAACTACCAAAACATCAACTGCTTTTGTAATGTGCTCCAGTGATTCAATCCAGTGGTCAGGAACTGGAGTATAACAATGAAGCATTAATAGTAGAATGTTACAGAGCTACCTAACAGAGTCCCAGATGTGAAATGAGAACTTATAAATTCAGTTACAATGACACAGGAATTTACAAGTATTAACTCAAATGTTACTGGAATGCTAGATGGGGACAGGCTCTTCTGGCAAATAAAGGATTCAACTTAACAGGAGAGAGTTCCTTTCTCCTTCCTTCCAATTTAGGGAAAAAAAAATAAAAGTACTTATTACCCTCCAAGACTGCACATTAAACCACATTTTGAACTAAACCATTCACTGTCCTCCCAGAAATACAGTCTTGAGGATCCTGCCCGATTTAAGGATTTTTATATAATATGAGATAAGATAGATCACAACATTTAGCCATATGTACACTGAGGAATTAAAGAAAGTAAACATCCCAATTAATTTGGTTAAGGAATCTTAATGGAGTAACTCACTTATTTCCCATTCTGCATTTATTTCTATTAAATCACTTACCTTTGGCCAAACAGAAGAGTAGATTTAGTTTCAGATTCATTGTAAGAAGATGGAGAACAGCAAATAACAATAGTGGTTCTGCAATTACCCCCTAGTGAATCTTGAAGGATTCTGGTCATTTTGCTATCACGATATGGAACGTATGTCTACCAAGAAAATGGATAAAGCATCAGTCACAGTTTTACAGACACATTTAAAACTGTGAAATTTGTTGAAATATGAGCTACACATCTTAGAAAGACATTAAATTCTACTTTAATTCATAAATAATAAGACTGAAAGTGCATGAAATGAAATAAAATTGTACTACTATGTTTCACAACTTTAAGAGCACAAGAAAACTTCCAGTATGATGATGCTTCAGTTCCTCAGCATTAACAGTAACCTATTGATCTTCACTGTCAACACAAGAGTAAAGAGTAATGGCCACCTGCAATGCACTGATGCAACTGGAGAAGTTCAAAAGACTTCAGGCATTTCACAGATATTAGTAAGAATTTCTGTGTAATATCATATGCAGAGATAGAAACCTTTAATTTTTAAGTATAGAAGTACAAAAAGACAACACTTACACTGCTTTCAGCCAGCGCTGAGATGACATTTCCAAGAGCAGACAAAGACTTGTTGATGTTCTTGGCCTCATCCAGGACAGCACCTTCTGCTCCAGTTTTACTAACCTATGCAATATTTCAGTACATTACTAAATGCATCTTGAAAAAACACCTTTCACATTTAAGATAAAACTTGAGTCATTTTTCCACTTTTAAGTCAGTTTCCCTGACATTAAGAGATGCTCATAAGCAAGTTGGATTAAAATAAGCAAACGGTTCCCCAGACTCTTTCCCCAATTCATTATCAATTTCTCATTCAAAACTCAAGTGTTTGTTTGAAAATGTTTCTGATGTTTTAAACTGAAGTGAATGTTCTCCCTGCAAAGTAGGTCTTTTTGTAGAAGCTAAATGTTTAGTAAAAAATTTCTGCCAAATGAACAATTTAAAAAGTTGTTTGAAGTTTGTAAAAAAGATTGAATTCCTTAAAAGTAAAAAAGTGTCACGAATAGTTTGTCCAGAGGTCACCCTTAAAACCAAACCACCACTGCCCCCCCAAACCAAACCATAAAATACAAACTACAAACCCCAAACCACATACCACCACTACCCCTGGTAAACACAGCAGAGTCTTCATTAGCAGAAATTTATGAGAACAGTTTTCAGAGGGTGAATCTGACCTACATGAGCGATCCAGGAACTTAAGTAGATATCAGCAGAAATGTGAAAAAAATCTAACCTGACACCATTCTATTTACCTCAGCTCTTCTGCCTGAAGGGCAGAATTTGGCTAACAGTTCTACAACCCTCCCTTCACTATTTTCAGCAATCATGACTACAACAAAGCAATTCTTTTTCCCTGTGTTTAAACCAACTCAAGACAAGGCATTAGAAAACTTAATGTATTTCAAAGGGTAATATACAAAAGTAAAGTTTGAAATAAACAGTGAAAGGAACTACAGAGAAAGGAGACCTGCAATCCAGCCCTTTTCTTTAAAAGAAAAAAAGTCTATGACTAAAGAAACACATTTCAAAATAAACAGGATCAGAGACAACAATAAGGTTATAGAACAATTATGTAAGGGAAGACAACAGCAAGCAGAAACAAGTGAAAGAACTGCAGACAAAGACAGGGATAAACCCAGAAGCAAAGATGAAAGGAATGTCAAAAATCCAGCTCTTGAAAGGGTACAGTACTTATTTCCTTCCCTACTTTAAGCCACTAACATAGGAAAGTAAGCTGTCCCTTTAACCAATGTTAATCAGAATTTCAAATTGAGAAACTTGGTACCACCATATGAGAAAATTCGATATTCCACATCCATAGAGCTCTTTATTCCAGTACCTGGCTAACCCACACACCTGTGCACTTGTTTTGTACTCTCAGATACCAAAACTGAACTCTACACTCTTGCCCCACACTAGTCCATATTTCCAAACCCTCACTGCAGAAATGCAGATCAGCTTACAGTGGTAGCATCTAACAACCAACCCAGCTCAGGATTCAGAAACCACATTTTAAAGTCAAAATTAACCCACTGCAGAGATGACAACTGAACAATCAGTATTACACTGATGTAAAATACTTGACCATGAAGAAAAAAACCAGAGTTTTTCAGAGCAGAAGAAGAAACTTATAATTACCTTCTCACTACCTGCCAAGTCCACAAGGTAAAGTTTTCCACTTAGCTTCTGTTCTGTTTGAGTATTCTCTTGTTTTACATTAATAAGAAAAATACTATGACTTCTGGAGCTGTGTTCATTCATATCTATAATTCAAAACATGCACGTTGTCAAAAAAAAAGATTTGTACAACCAATTCTCTTAAAACACTTTCCCACAGTGCAGCAATAGATAAAAAGCTGAAGAAACTGTATAGTGTAATATCAGAATGACAACAGAACTAGTGGCAGCAAAACCAATGGTATCATCTAATTAAGTAGTAAAGATCCAGTTTCCCTTGCACTTCTATTAATACCTCATTAGCTCATTGATCAGGTTTGCTGGCCTTCACACTTTCAATTTACTTTATTGGAACAGAAAGCATATTTAGCCTTTGATACCAGAATGTTTTCCATGGACTTCCAGTGTATCCCATTTTATCTTTTTTGTGATAATTTGAACCAGATGGCCATAACTTTTTGGCCCTTTCTCGTACTGCCCCCTCTGCCACGAAACGTGGCAGAGCAAACAAGACTTGTTGAATTTTAAGATTTATTTAAATTCATTGACAAAATTTAAGCAGACTGCAATCTGAGTATCTAGTTCCTCCTTTTAACTAAAAATCCCTCACATACCTAGAAGGGCCAGCTTACTGATGCCACAGAAGCAGCTCAACACAGAATAATATCCTTCTATGCAAATTTCTGCTATTTCTCCTTTACTTAGTGCTCCCCACTTCAGAGCCTTACTATCTGGGAGCAATGAAACGGAAGTGCAAGACTGAATCATTCCGTAAAAGGAACATCATATGTCTATTATTGATCTGTAACCAAGGAAATGAGAAAAAACCCTTTTATTTTCTTAATGATTAGTTCTTTATTCAGAAAAAGAAAGAATAGAGACACAGGAAGATTGCGAAACTCACCCTCAAATTGGCTCTCAGAGTTTTCTGCCAGTTGCCTCAGTTGCCAAGAACTCATCTATTATTTTGCATGCACCTCATCTTTCCTTGTCTTTTTTTAACCTGTCACTTCCTAATCCTGGTACTGGTGGGAATCTGAAGACCTAAACGTGGCTCTTTGCAACTCAGGTGCACTCTACAGCCAAAAATCCTGGACATTGGCATGTTGCTTAAATCTGCAGCACATCTGAATGTACATTCTGGCCAGCTGCTCTTGGAATATGCAACAGAATGGTCGAACTGCCAATGAGCCACAGTGCCTCACTTACAGATTCCCAGGTTAATTGGAACAGATTCCACAAACTGGGATTTTGAACTATTCCTAAAGCAGAACTACACATTTTCTCCAGTGATCCAGAGCACCTCAGTGATCACCCACTTTCTCTTTTCAATCCAAGTCTAAGCAATCGTCTAACAAGAAATTAATTGAAACACTTGTTTTGGAAAGACATGCAGAAACTGCTTAGGCCAGACCCTTCAAAAATCAGGGTTGTTTAGCTCACTATTTTTGTCTTCCCTGCTTTTTAAGGCATATCAGAAGCGAATGGGTAAGGCACTGAAAGGAAACAAAAGCTAATACTTACTTGTAACTGCTACATGTCGATTTGATTTTCCTTCATCTATAGTATCCATAACTTCTTCTGGACTACATACAAAACGCTCCGTGCAGCCCTTTGGAAGATAAACAACAAACAGGGGGGATGTTGCAAAATAACACCATACCAATAAGCCAAAAGTAAATGGTGTACACTAGAGGACTGCAAGATGAAAACATATCAGACTGATGCTCACCTTTACATAGGGAACTCTATTTTTGTCCTCATGAACAGAAAGATTGGTCTTGGAAACTGGAAGAGAAAAAGTTCCAAAAATAAGGCACACATGATTTCATTGCAAAATGAATGAAAGTGCTGCGTGCAATGCAGGGCTGAGTCATAAATGTTACCTCTCAGCAACACTTCATAAAAACTTAATATACAAGAAACCACCACTACTGCAGCTTTAATAATATTACAAAGATGAACTCCAAGCTTTCTCATTTTGATGTACCCTTATCATGTACAGGTTATTAGCATAATGCACACCTAAGTATCATGATAAGGTTTTTTTCCTATATTCAAAACAAGTAAAAGGCTCACCATCCAAAAGGTCCCTTATTTTATCCAAGTATATTTCAAAATATGACACCTAGAAGTAGGAAGAGAAAAAAAGAGATACATCATCAGCAAGCAAACATGCTCTGCTTTTTGATCACGAGGATGCAGCATGACTACCATGATCTCCCACATAACACCACATCCAGCTCATGCTCTTAAGGCTGGATTAAAACACTCCTTAGAGAAGAAACAGTTTTGAACAAAAGTTTCAAACACTATCAGCATTGGCATAGGTTATCAGGACAGCTACATCAATGTTCAATGTAAACAAGATTAAAGTGTTAACATAACTCTCCTTTAAGAAGAATCAGTTACTTCAGAAATAACTGAGTTTATCACGTTTCCAAGTTGGGGCATTTGAGACAGATACAGAACATCCATTTACCCAAACATCACCTTCCAGTTTTAATACAGAATAAGGAAGTAAAAATGAAGAAAAGTTTACCTTAATATGAAACTCAAGATTCTCATCCATGGAGTATATATAATTAAAAATATCTTGTACTATTCTTGGAATAATGCCCATTCCATCTGGGTCATGAAGCTTCCCCTTATTAGAAAAAGATACAATAAAATGAAACATTCCTACTGAATCCAACACCACAGACAGTACCCAAAGGCCAAACAACCGATTCCAGTCAACAAATTAGTTTTAAAATACTGAGAGATATGATGCACTTATTCTGTCTATCAAGGAGCCTTGACCATCCATTTAGCCCCAGCATTTGCCAGAAGCAAAAAGAACACTCCCAGAACTCTCCTAAACTATTCCTACTGCTGTTAACACCACTCTGGTGTTCCTCACCCTACTGCTGAAGGATGAAAAAAATACTCTAATTGCCATTGTCAGTCTAAAAGAAAAATGGGGTATTAAAATGTTGTAATGGAAAGGGGAGGAAAATTAAAATTGCAGGAAGAAAACAAGTAGATATGACAGAGACATTAAGAGAGAAGTATTTTAGTATTTCTTACTTCCATAGTGTGTGTCTTTCCAGATGAGGTTTGCCCATAAGCAAATATTGTTCCATTGTATCCTTCAAGTACATCTAAAGGGAAAGAGTATTTTCATTAGTGTTTAATTTCCTTCTTCTAAACATGTAAGTCAAATAAAATAGAATACAAGCAGGCAGTTCCTCAAATGTCCAGCAAGTTAAATTACTCAGTGTTTGGGAACCTTGTGCTAGAGTTAGAGGGAGGGAGGGAATTCCTCCCTGCTCATTTTAATGAATAACGCCATCACTGACGGGCTTAGAAGTTTGCTGTATTAGAAGCATCAGTTTTTAACCAGAAAAATCAGCAATTCACAGTCAGGAACAAAAAAAAATTGATACAACTGCTGGCCTGAACAGATAGTCTTTGCTATCTCAAAAGAAGAAACCATGAGAATGCCATCATATTTTCTGCCTTCAGGGAAGTTTAGTCGTCCAGTTGTGATGAGGATCAGCTATGCCCAAAGTGCCAGCACTTCACCCTTAGCCCATAAAGCTTCTCCTCCAAACTATGTATGAACCAAGCCAAAGTTTTAGATGGAGCAGTGAGGGATTGGTGGGTTGACTTGTTTACAAGTCAGTCATTGTAACATCACATCTTGCAAGCAAACTTTTATTTTCCAAAAACAAGCACAAGGAGATGCTCCAAATGGGGAGGTCTTTGCCACTCCATCAGACCCATAAATCCACCTCTCCCCCTGCTGGAGCTCATTTCCCACTTGTAGCACAGCCTACAAATGCCACTCATAAATCAGAGTTCTACACAGAAAAAAGGGGCAACATTACAATTCTTAGTTTATTCTAGTTTTTAATGAGCAACCTTTTGATCTAATCCTGATTACTATTTAACTCATTAAAGTGTTCAATACCTGCAGGAGCATTGATTTTCCACAGTAATTCACTTTTCTAATGATCAACCCCCCCTACATTTACCAAATATTCTCCTGTCAGTAGGAGCTGACATTTCAGGGGTTTCTGACAAGACTTTGGAAAGCTGTTTTGAAAGTTGTGTCAATTATTATTGATGTCCTCAGGAAACAAATCAATTTCATTTTCAGGAAGCCAGCTAATTGCTCACTCCAAGAACTCACTATAGTGTATCCATCTTTGTGATAAGACTTGATTTTCTAAAGTTATTGGCCAATTCTGACAATTCAGTTTTGCACAAACTGTTCATCCTGACACGCACAGCAAAAACTTGTATTGCACAAGTTTCATTTCCTCATATATTCCTGCAAACAATCTTATGCAGGATGTTTTTCACCAATAAATTTCTGGGGAGACAGACGGACAATATACCTCAAACGTATTAATAAGAGTTATTTGATTAATTTATGACAAATTGTTTCAAACAATTGTTGCAGAGAATTGTAAAAAAATCCAAAGCAAAGGTAACAGGTAAGTGTTATCAAGTGTTGCAATCAACTGAAACAGTAAGTTAAGCATTGACAGGATTTATTAGCTCAACTACAGGATGATTTTATACTGCTACAATCCATGCTGGCACTCATTAAACACTGAGAAGATAAAAGGTAGCAATAGAAGTATCAGTTTTCAACACTAAACCCCACGGGAATAGGAGACATTTTCGTACTGTGAAGTTGCTCTTCCACCCTACCTTTGACAATCTTTTTAGCACAGTCATTGTACACTTGTTCCTGTGAGGTGTTCGACTGGAATACACGGTCAAATATGTATGGCTTGGACTGCAAAAAAATAGAGACAGAGAAGAGTCATTAAGATGCAGTAAGTGGACCTGGAAGGTGTTCATATATTCAGAAGTATTCTACACTGTCTCAGCCCAATCCTCTATTTTAAGCACTTGAAGACTGTAACAAGGAAATCAGCTTATACAGAGTTGCCTAAATCTTCACATGCTCACTTACAAGTAAGGCTTTGAATTAAATACATTTGGGTTCAAAGTGTTATCTAAACAGTTCTCCAAAACTGTTCTGCCACATGACTTGAAGTTACTTGAATTACAAGGTTAGCCAGTGCCTGGTCTGTGCATACAAGAACCCTTTTTTCTCTTCTGCTCTGGGGCAGGTTTGCTATAGTAAACCCAAATTACAAAATACTGCTCATACCCCATGGTAATATTTGTTAAAAAACTCAAACAAAAAAGAAACATACAGCATAAGAACTATTTTGTCAAACATGATATTCTTAAAATAAAGCTCCCCAAGCAGAAGAAAAGGCCATGTTGGAGGAAGGGAGCCTTTCACAAAGGACTCCATTTGAACAAGAGTATATGGGGAATCTCTGACATAGAATTTTGAGAGGACTGTTGGGTATTGCTTGTTTTCAAAAAGAGGTTTTCGTAACAGTTCAAGGAGCTGACAATCCATTAGGATATTATGTTCTTACAAAGACTATAATATCTTACAAAGTTCAAATTTTTGTAGCACTTTCAGAGTTTCATTTTGTAGGTACCTAAGCAGATGGGCAAAGTTTACAAAGGACTTAGGTCAGTTACCACTGCTGAACTCCCTGCAACTGTTAAGTGTTCCATTTTGCCTAAATTTAATTCATTATCATCCTCCCCCAAGGGTATTCTTGAACTGCCTCTCTGGCAAAGGAACAAGTACACCTTCCATCTTCATCTGCCCACCACATTTCCTTCCCCAGCCTGACCTTCCATTTGTCTTTAATCACATCAGCACCGTACCAAACAAAGCCTTTTTACATTCAACACACATTTATCGTGGAGAGGCCTTGAATCCAGATGGATGAGCTCGCTCTTGGAAAAAAATAATTAGTACTCACTGTATAAATAAGTTCAAGAAACCACAAGACTCAGCAGGCAGAAACTATCCCTAAGGTGCTGAAGTTTGTGAGAATTCTTGTTTCACAGCAGGGAAAGCACAAGCCTCCTCAGTTACTCATTTCAGCTTCAAATGCACCTCAAATCACTGTGTTCTACAGGTAGGATTGAGGCCATTGCAGGAGACAAACAACAAACAAGTTTAGCAACCCTGAGGTAAGAAAATGAAGACTGAGAACACTTTACACAAAAAGGAAGTCAATACAGAAAAGATTACACAGCTATGCATGTTCTCTCTCACTGGCAGCTGTAGTTTCAAAAATCTTCCAATTTCACAGATATCAACCAGCTACATCCCAAAACATTAATCAGATCTGTTTCATGCTCAAGGACATATTTATATACACTGAAATAATTCCACTCTGGAGCATTATATTTATCACTGTGCACTGGAAAAATACAGTGAGAAAAGTGATACTGTCCAATGCCACTGTAAACAATCTAAGTGGTATTACAAGACTTCAAATTATTGCTCCAGGAAGTACATAGATAAAAATTATTCCAAATAAACTGATTTTAGAAGACTCAGGGAAAGTTCCTGGATACAGCCTTCTGTCAGTCTATGGGGCAATTGTTAACAATACTCACTACTTCTCATAGATCTCAACATCTCTCATCTTTGCTGTTGCCAACAAAGCATGATGAGAACAGAAAAGTGCATTAAAAAGTGAACACTGTTTTGCATAGGATGTGTTTGACTGTATACATACACATCCTTGTGTATTTATATATTACTCCAGAATATTTCTGATGCCAAATAGCAGACAAATACCTTGTTTACAAGGCACTGTAGGAACCACATGCACTAATCTGCAACCATCCTGCAATCTACAGGTATTTGCAACAGATTCTAAAAAAAGCTTCCCTTCTCTACATTTTTAACCAACATTTAAGAAGGGTTTGTTTCATTTTTAATTCTTTTGCCAAGGAACTGTTGACTGAATTGTAATATTCTTTATCTGTGTTAAACAAAAATGCTACTAAAGTTGAGAGGAATCTGTAGGCATAGAATACTTTTAGACTATCTGCTCTCCAATTGACACTTAAATGCCTCCATAAGAGAACAGAGCCTAATTACAGTATCTCACACAACGGCAACGTCTTTCACTTTACAAAATGTTAATACAGAGAATAGCACATATGATGAACACCATGGACTAAGAAGTACAGAAAATCAAGCTACAAGAACTTTGCTTAGGCTGTAATGCCTTTAATTGATCTTGTTTATTTATAAAGTGAAAGCTGTCAGGCACGTGGCAAATTCCAATTTCCCTCAAGTTAACACCTGCCACCAAAATACCCACAAAATCTCATCAGTATCCAAAAGTATCCTCACAAGGAGTCCTATTGTCACTTGTCACTTCTCCATCCCTTGCAGGTGGGAAGTGGAATATTTGTTCACATGTCCTCAGTATTACAGGCTCCTAGATGAAGTCACAATACAACCTCAAAGGACCCAAAAATGGAAATACTTATTTCCCTCCCAGGTCACAGCACTTTTACCACACCTATGGAAATCCATATTAGAGACACGTCTGTTCTGCATCATCACCAAATCAGTATCTAACCAAGCAGGTGTGCACAAGCAAGTTCCAGGATGATTAAGTTTCAAAGAACACAAGTACCTCCCACTCAGCATGAAGTCACATCTTTGACATCTGCAATGCTACGTCTTATCACTTCTCTTTGCAGTCTCCTTTCTGCTGTAAACAAAGCTAAAACAGTATTACAGATTACCATGCCCTAGAAAGCCTCCTCATTACCTTTAAGAGATTAATCAAGAAAGATTAAAGTGCCAGATACTTTTTCTATACCAGATGCCTTTTCTTCCCCAAGCAGTAAACAATCAGATCCAATGATGCCCTGAAGACACAGAAGGTCCAAGCAGTCACCACGTGGTGTCCACAACAGGCCCAGCAGCAGAGCCACCACCACGGGACGGAGCTGCTTTCACACACTCCAGACATTTTCAGCAGGTGCTGCTCAAGTTGTGTTGAGAACTTAACACATATGACCTATAACAACACATCAAATACCAAGCAAACAAGCAGAGCTTCTGCCTTCCTCTCTCCAAATGGGTGAGCTCCTTGTCCAGCATTTCTTCTGTCAGGAGGCAGCCACAGAACAGCTCCAGCTCCCACAGCTGCCAGCACTGAAGGGATGTGGCCTCACAGCTAAGACTTCCCAAGTGCTCTCGCAGCTCTCCAAAAGTGCAGCTGCCAACATGATTTAGCAGCAGTTACACTGATCTTAATAAAGGGCTTAAGTTGAAGTACACAGTTCCACAGTTAACTTGAAGACTAGTTGCCTGTTACATAAAAGGATGCTCAACTCATGTAAATTATAAAAAATTTGGAGCATGCATGAGTTTATTTGGAAAAGTTATTAAGTCAATACCTTCAATGAGGACTACTAAAAAATCTGCAATCATGAACTGCACTGAAATCTTATCTTAAAAGTCCAAGAAATACTTAAAAATTATCTCCATAGAAAGCCTTCATATTACCATTGTAACTTTCCATAAACTACAGAACTGGTTACTCATAAGAACACCAGAGTTCATCTCATTTTATACATTAATATCCAAAGCTAAGTCAGCAGTGAAAAATCAATAGCCTGGTTTTCTACCACAACACATCCAGAAGCTCTTTACTGCTTTTTGCTGGCATGGAGAGACCAATGCCATATTCACCCACGCCAGACTGTTCTCAGTGAAAGGCTGAAGTAGCACATCCATGGCCTTACTTTGCCCTCAAGTTTGGCATCTTTACCAAGGAATGTGCTCCCCATCAGCATAAAATATGTGAAAAGAATAATCCCCCATCGAACAATGTCTGGAAAGCATCATGTCAAGTATCTGACTCGGCTCTTCCTGTCACTAAACTAAGGTATTGCTGCTTCACCACACCCGAGCCCAACACTCAAACGAGTGACAAGGCACAGGTACAAAGTGCAGCTGATACAGAACAGTCAGTGGATCTCGGCTTTTTGTCCTATTTTTCTTACTTCTGTACAAATACTGCAACTCAAGTATCAACTTTTACAGCAGCTGTTTATTATTACAGAGTGACTAAAATGTGATTGTATTTACAATATTGTGACTATAAATTCAACTTCTAGAATCAAAATAGAGAATAATTTTGGAACAAAAGTTTCAGCCAAACTTTGCTTTAGTAAAAAGCTTCTCCTAAAAAGAAAAGCAAGCACTGCTGGCATAAAAATGGTCATTGAATTTCACAACAAAAAACCCCCCACCCAGTATGAGTGAGGTGTTTCTAAGCAAAAGCCACAGCAGGCAGAGAGAACAGCTCTCCCTTCACAGATTACTCTAAGATAGAATATTTCCTTTCTGTTAAATCGTGATATCAGTATCGTCTGAAAAGCATCTTTGTTATTCATTCACTTGATGGAATGAAGGAAAAAAATCAGATAATAACACTGGAAGAACAGTATTATTTCAGATACAGACTGCAATTTCCTCATTGAAATTGCAATGAACCTTAATAAAGGTTAAGGTTGCACCGCAGACACGAAGCACTTTTACCTGTGTGTCTCTAATGAAACAGTGTTTTCCTTCACCTTAGCAAACAACAGTAACTAAAAAGTTGCTTTAAGAATGTGTCTTGCTTTTTGCATTTATACAGTTCAGCACAGCCTTTGGCAACACATGAGCTACATTTCCCTTTTGCAAAAGCTGCTGCCAACAGCTGCAGTAGCAGCAAGTGATCATCACTGCCTGATTCTAACATAACCTAAACTTAGCCTTGCCCTCATTTACGATCCAACACTAGTTTAAAAGATAATGAAAATGAACTATGAACGTCTTAAGCTCTTTCCAGGACCACAGGGGTTACACCTTCCATTAAAAAAAAATACAAGTACTCTAAACAAACATGAAAATACAGACAGGTAGGCACAATTCTTTCTTTAAAAGACAAAGAAATAAGGAATATACTTTGATCATTACTAAACACGTTTGTACAACCCAGGCACACTGACCTTTTTTGTGAATGCCCCTATCAGTTCACCCCTTCAGCCACAGGGCAGTGCTGGTTTTGGCTTAGGCTTCAGTCAGAAACCCCTGAGCATCACTGTATCCAGTAACCCACCTTTGGGGCAGGTTTAAGATGAGCAAGACTAGCTATGAATATGTTTTTAAAGATGTGCTATGCAAAACTATAAAGCTACTCAGTTGCAAGTAGGTTTATATTTGAAAAAATAAAGCACATAATCCTGTATCAGACTGCTATTCCTCCTTGTCACATCTTACTAAAAAAGCCTGAAACCCATGAGCAAATGCCATCAAGTTTTATACACAGGTATATTTCTAATGTTTAACAGCAAAGTCTCGATACTAATGAAAAAAGTTTCATCTTGTAGAAAAACAAGACTTTGTTTTAGAGTCTGCTCTTTAGAACAAACCAACACCACATGTCCCCCGAAATTGCTGTTACACACCAGTTACAGTCACACCAAGTGTTTTATTAACATAAACCAAAGGGACTCACTTGCCCAGAAAGTCAATGATGACATTAATTACACAGGCGTCAGGGAAAGAAGGGAGGGTGGACAGATAGCTCAGGGTTTGGGTGCAGTCACTGATTCCCTCCACACCCTCCTCTAGAGGAGGCCAAGCTGCAGCCTGAGACAAGCTCTGCCTCCGCTGCCTCCCAGTTCTGACCTCCCACCCACCATTGCAGCCACTCCCAAGTGTTATTAAAGCAGCCTCCGCTGCTCCAGACCCAGACACAGAAGGTGCAAGTCCTGCAGGAAGCTGAGGAAAGCGGCGATAAAACCCCAAGGGTGGCTCAATTACTGTTCAACAGGGACAGAAATCAAACAACTGAAGTAACCACGCACAGAGCTTATCACAGGATGTTTTTAGAAACTGTTTCATGAGGGCTGTTTGTTACTGTCCTCCCATGGGCCACTCCGCAACACAGAAACAAGCGTGGCTGGCTACAGACTCGGGCGGGAAGGCCCCCGAGTTCTGAAAACTCAGACTGTTAAAAAAGAAATCCCAAACCCAAGTTAACGTAATTGTCTCAACAGTTTTAAAGAATTAAGTCATAATTTTGAGAACATCGACCATGTCCTGTAACCACCATTATAAAAACAAAATCACAGAATATCAACACTTCATTCAGATTTTGTGACTCAGGACATTTGCACTGTCATTGTTAATAAGTTAATAATTTTGGGGGCATTTTTCCCCTAAGTCAGGTACAGCATGGACTGGATCCAGGACAACTGGGGAATCTTTTGTTGTGATTTTTACCAAAGCAGAAATCTCCAAAGTAGAGCTGGCAACAATAAACATTAACCCTGAGCAGGAAGCCCCACATGATCCCTCAGGAGCAGAGCATCAGACTGTTCTTCTCAGATACAGCACCACCTCAGCACAATTTACAGTTTAGATAATTTTAAAGCATTCTTAAAGAGCATTTTAAAAATATAAACTTCCATTTATATTAGGACTAATGAAAGAAAATGTGGAAAATTAATTTTTTAAGCCAGAAAGCAAAGTTTCTAAAGTGTGGATTTTAAACAGATTATGCAGTGTCACAATGAATGGGCATTCACTGATGGAAGTGAGGTAACTTGTTCAAGTTAAATTTTCCATTTTCCAGGTTTGATTCCTTACTCTGAGTTTACCTGTGCAGCCTCAGGAAGAACAGATATACTCCAAGATAGTAACTTGCCAGCTGAAATGAGCCCAAATTACCCCATTTCTCAAGCCTGCTATGGTTCTTGTCGCTCCACTCAAGGAATTCCAGATTTTACTGACAATTTCAGCTGAATATTAACAGACTAAAGCACTAGCATTTAGTAATTCATACATAAAAAAGGTATTTTATTAAGTCTCCTCCTGCAATTTCAGCTACTTTGTGAAGCCTCAAATAAAGCCCAGAAAATAAAAAACAAAATTCGAAGACAGATAACTGCCCTTTAAGTTACTTTCAGCAATGCAGAACCTGCACTGTCTCTCTCAACAAAAATGTTTATATGAAAACACAAAAGTTAACGAAAACAAAACAAGCATTAGGACTAACGTGCGCTTGTACAACACGAACCAAACTAGGCAATAAATTACAGTACTTTTATATTCCAGTTCCACTTTGTACCTATATATGACCCAGCGAATAAAAAGCAGAAAATTATCTTTTCCCCTGCAACAGCCTGACTGTTTTATAACAGGCCTCATACCTTGCAAGGAGACTTCAGTTAAAATATATTTACAAACATGCAGTAAGGCAAATAGTCCGTTTATTCCGATTTAAGAACAACAACAACAACAAGAAGTTGTTCGCTGAGGGCCGATGTACAGATCGCAGGCACCAAAGCTCTGGAGCCCGCACTGCTGGTCTGCATTTCTTCCCCAAACTCTCCGCAGACAATCGCCCGCCGGCAGCTCCCACGCCGCATTCTGGGCGGGTATTCAGCGGTGACCCGTGCCCAGACAGCCCGGGGACGGCTCCAGTGCTCGCCTCGCCCCCGGCCTCTCCCCGGGGCCTTTGTCAGAGGCCTCCCGACCCGCCGCGGCCCCGCCGCCCCTCGGCCCCCGCCGCCCCCCGCGCCTCGCCCGGCCGTGCCCGCACCCAGCCCAGCCCAGCCCGCCGCTCCCCTTGCCCTCCTCCCCTCCCCCCAGACCCCAAAGGCCGACCCCTGCCCGAGGCGTCCCCGCACCGCGCCCATCCCCGCGGCGCCGGCCCCGCCGCCCCGACACCACTCCCTGCCCCGCGGCGCCTCCCGCCCGGGCCGCCCCTCACCGCAATGACGACGGTGTCCTCGCCCTGGAACTTGGCGATGTACTTGTCGCCGCGGGCCACTTCGGACTCATTGAGGGGCCTGAAGCGACACATCACTTTGATGTTACACTCCGCCGGGTCCGCCATCTTAGGCCACCGCCGCCTCCGGGGCGCTCAGCTCCGCCGCCACCCGCTGCTGCAGCCGCACCGCCCGCGCCGGGGGTCTCGCAAGCCGCCGTGGCCGGGAAGCCCCCGACGTCCCGGCAGGAGAGAAAAGGGAAGGGCTCCTTCCTGGCCGCCGCCGCCGCCTCCCGCTCTCACTTCCTCCCCAACATGGCCCCGGCCATGGCGGTGCGGCCGCGGGTCCCGCCCCGCCGGGGGGCGGCGGTGACGTCACCCTCCGCAGCGCCCGTGCGCAGGCGCAGCGCTGCCCTCCGGCGGGGGGGCGGTGCCCGCGGGGCCGCCGGGGCCGGGCGGCAGGGGCGGGGCTGGCTCAGGGGCCGCCTCGGGCAGAGCCGCGTCCTGCGGCGCCCGCGGTCAGGGAAGGGGCAGTTATGGAAACGTGGAATTACAGAATTACAGAGTCGGCAAGGTTGGAGGAGACCTTTAAGGTCATCCAGTCCAACCACCTACACAGCACTGCCAGTGTAACCCCCAAACCGCTGAACTGGGGCACACAGAGCCATGTCCAGACGCCTCCCAAACACCTCCAGGAGCGGTGACTCCATCGCCTCCCGGGGCCGCCCCGACTCCCTCCGTGTGGGGCAGCCGCTCAGAATCACTGAGTCACTAAGTCAGCGGGGTGGGAAAAGACCTCAGAGATCACTGAGTCCAAGCTTTGATCGAACACAACCTGCCCAAGCAGACCATGGCACTGGGTGCCACGTCCACTCTTCCTAAACACCTCCAGGAGCAATGACTCCACCACGTCCCTGAGCAGCCCGTTCTAATGTCTAACTACCCTTTCTGAGAAGAATTTCTCTCTAATGTCCAACGTAAACCTCGGCTGGAGACTGTCCTCTTGATTGTGTCTCATTGCCTGGGAGAAGAGTCCACTCCCCACCAGGCTGCGACCCAGGCACTCAGCAATAGGACAAGAGGGCACGGGCTCAAGCTCTGCCAGGGGAAATTTAAGTTGGAGATCAGAAAA
>JAWWEV010000083.1:13741368-13757414 GCA_035583235.1 Hafferia zeledoni | reverse complement strand
ATGCTGAGCAGGGTCAGCCCCGGTTAGTACCGGGTGCTGTGACAGTCCTGAGGACTTCACTGTCACTGTCCAAGCTCGCTCAGCCATGGCAAATGGACCTGAGGACTTAAACGGTGGGGCCAGTTCTGTGCACGCTGTGCCTCACCTAAAAAATCCACTGCACAGGCTGGAAGAGCACACCCATGTGGGGAGAGCCCTTCCCAAATCTTCGTTTGCGAAGTTTGGCCATACATACATACATACAGTGGATCTAATTCTAATCAGTCAAAACTTATGGACTGGGTCTAGACAAAAAACATCAGGTGACCCATTCTGATAGACCTTCCCAAGAGTCTCACGACTGTGCCTCTTACATCCAGACATGAACTTCAGATTGGAACAAAGTCCAGACTTGCTGCCTGGCTGAGTTCAGTCAGTTTCCTAACAGAAAGCATGATTTGTACTGGAAATTTTTCAAATAGCTTTGAAGTCAATAAAAAAAAGTAGAAAAAAAATAAGGAGCCTTTCTCTTAAATTAGTACATTTTAGTAGGCCAGAATGACTCAGAATAGCAATGTCCTTCTCTTAAAACTGTTCTTTTTTTTTCATTGAAAAAGAGGGGAGAAATATTATGAATTTTGACAGGGACCATCTGTAATCAGGCATCCCCCATTTTCAAGACTTCTCAGTTCAGGGATTTCAGTGGTGTGTTCTCACTTAGGCTGGGTGTGCAAGCCAAATACAGCTTCAAAATTCTTCCATATGACAGAAGAATTAACTAATAATCTAGTTTCATCTACAAGTACTTTTCACACAGTAATACAAAAAATATTTCTGTGCCAAGTTTATCTTATGAGGTAATCTAAATCTTCTAAACTGAGTTCATGTTGTAACAAGTTTATTTTTCCATTGTGATCAAAAATGCTGGAGGATTGTGCTGTCTTATGCAGGGCAGCAACAATTACACATCCCTACCTACCAGTGCATGTGGAAATCCTTGTCTGGAGAAGCCAAGACATGGGCTCAGCTTGTAGAAGGTGCAGTGCTGCTCCACAACGTCTAGTATATGAAATATATAGTCATCAGACTACTGTTCTGTTTGTGTTTTCAATAAAATGTTTTAAACATAATTGTTATTAGCCTTTATGTGTCAGAAACCCTATTTTTGTTGATTACTCTTTTAGAATTTATTAATTTGTATCACAAGCAGCAAGATATATTAATGCTTCTAACTCAACTATTTCTGGGATTCTTCACAAGCTTATTTCTAGAAATGTTCTCATACAGCTGCTGGATTTGAATCCTCACAGATATCCTTTTTACGAAAGTACTGTGAATTATTTACTGGTTTTTCAATCTATTTGCTTTTGCAAATGAGGAAAAAGAAATGTTAACTATGTAATGAACAACTTAGTGGTTATTGCTCCCAGAAGTACACGTTTCAGCTGCTGAGACATCCTTTACCCTTATCTATGGAAGAAATTTCTAGTTCTTGTTATCCATGAGCAAAGGGGATGTAACATTAACTACATTTACTGACATGCAGCTCCCAGTGTAGAAACATCTCAGTTAAGGAAGAAACCTCATAATGACATGATTCTCAGGAAAACAGATGCTTGGGCTTGCTTACCTTTTCAATGTTTGACATAGCAGACACTCCACAAAGACAACACAGACACATGGTAGGAAATTACTCAAGTAACTATGTTGAAACAGAAAATGTCAGCATGTGAACGCTGGAGAAGGAGCTGCCCACTTTGAAGCTGTTGTTTCTGTGTAAGCTCTCGGGAGAACTGGCTGATGGTGTCCCATCCTGGCTGTGGGAGCCCCTGCTAAATGAGCTCTGCTGAACTGCATCCTCTCAGATCCCTTTCAGGGACTCTGTTATGAAGTTTCTCTTCTCTGATCTGCTGTTCAAAATAGCAACCGTTCCTTGACATGACCTACTTAAAGTCTGACACAACGAAGCAGTGTGCTCAAAGAGGGCACTGTGTTATCTCTGCTGGCGCCAAGACGTGCCAAAACAGCAGTCTTGAGGACTTGTGTTTAAAGATGAGGCCTCATGAGACCCGGACAGAGACCAAACATCCTGATGAATTTCCCTTTTTGTCGCAATTACAGAATGCTCTTCCTTTGCCAACTGGGAATATATTTGCTGTTTTGTATGTTGTTATGTAATGTCTGTAACATACATATTTTGACACTTAGGAGAAAAGAATCTGTTTAAAAGTCATACATTGTAATGAGAAAAAATGGTGTATCAGTTATCATAAAAGGTGAATCTTTCTGTTTGATGTTTAAGCTTGGTATGCTCATGTAAATCAAATACGTTTTCTTTATCTGACAAGTAAGTTTGGTAAAGTCTCTCAGTAAAGACCAATGTATTTTATTAAAGTAATTTATGTAAGGAATTTGTGTTTGTTATTTCACTAACCATGTTTCTTTCCCTTTATGATCCATGCAATAAACCTCTACAAATTCTTTTATGATTTACAGCTCCTTTAGATCTCCAGTCTTTCCCAGCAATAAAAGTATGTTAAGGGAATTGGCAAACCTGAGCCTTACAGGGAAGCTATATCTGGATAATGATGTAATTACCCACCAAAATTGCTCCAGCAGAGCAAAAGTGATCTTGATTTGGTCTTAAAAGAACATTACATATTTGAATAAATCTTTAAACCAGGTGTTTGTGGAGAAGCAAATTAAAGCTGCTTCCTCCTGCCCTTTAAAGAATTAAATTCTGAGATTCATCAGTTGACTGCACTTGTTGACATTCACTGTGCCTAATGCAAACACAAGTGCTCTTCTCATTTTAATTTGCAATGTGCTGGGGAAATACAGCTCACAACTTCTGAGAGTTTAAGGTGCATCCCAGGTCAATTTTATTCCAAATTTGCAAGTCAATTTGTAGGACAAAAGAGTGATTAATCTGCCACATTTAGTGTACCTCAAACCAAGTTCCTTATTGCTTGTAACACACTCTGTAAATAAAGGCTATTAAGATGACTTATGAAGTCCAGCATCATTCACTGACACTGTAAAAGTGTAATTAAAATGAACAAAATTTTATGGTTCAAACAGCTTATACAAATATATTTTAAATAATATAAATATATTATAAGTCTCTCTACCAACAGACTGTGTCTCGTCAGCTCAGCTTGAGGAGCTCAGTAACTGATTGAAGGTTGGTGGATGGAGCTCACTGGCCTAAGATACCATTGGAGTCCAACTGAGTTATTTGAAGCTCTGATACAGTTACAAAATTTAAAGCTTCTTTCCATTGCAGCAAACAATGTGATGTGGAATGTATCTCCTGTCCCAAACAAGTTTGAGATTTTATGTGAACTAGAAGGATAAAACATATGTTGAGGATGTTTCTGGTGATACATATTGACTTCCTGGCAAAAACAGAAGTAATTATAAAAATCAGTTTTATTTTACTTTTTAACTGGAAACACATAAAACCTGAACACCCTCTAGTTTGTCCCCAGTCACTGAGATAATATTGAATTATTTCTGATAGCAGTAGACTAATTAAAAGCAAAAGCAAGCTCTGGGAATAATGTCACATTTTAGATGTTTATTTCAGCTAATTTGTGCAGATTTATGCAAAAAATTTGTCTGCTCACTACCCAAAGCATTGACTCTCATTCTCTTTGAAGAAGGAACACATTTTTGAATCTCATTTATAATTTTATCCATTAAAATCATACAGCATGTGTTTTCTGAAACATCCCATCATAAATCTCTATTCTCAGTTGCTTTTCATTGTTTATGACCCTTATTAAACTTGGCACTGGATTGTAACTTAGCTTCTATGTCCAGGCAACACAGTTTAGCTGACTTTCCTTTTGCAATCTCTCTGTTTTATCTGGGAGCCAGAGCTGAAGGCAAGGAGCAGGACTGTCTTGGCTTCAAGAAGAAGATGCTTTATTCATGGAAGGAAGCAAAGAAAGTACTTGGGAAAGAAGAGGCAAAGTGGGAGAGACAATTTTGGGAACATAGAAGAACAAGGCAGAAAAACGTGTGGTTTCTGCAGGAGTGTTTTCAGCATCAAGAATAGGATCCCAAATCCCTTGCTTCCCAATGTCAGAAAACAGATGTGGAATAAGCAGGTGAAGTTTTGCATGTGGAGAGGGACACCACTCTACAGCTACCCCATATGCTTTCTTGGGGCAGGAGTAAAATGTGATCATTACAGTGTCAGTGTGGTAACTGAGGCTCTTCAGGAAAGAGTTGGCTCAGGTGGTGCAGAACAAAATTCATGCCGCTATGGTGTAATGTAGAGAAATTTGCAGACTTTTTAAAAGACCAAGAAATGCATTGGACAAGCTTTGCAAAAAATAGCATCCAAATATTTCAAGCACTTCACAGAGTCTCCAGTGGTCCCATACTGCTGGATATAAAGGTGCCAGAAATGGTATGCAATGTCCCATCTCGAGGGTGGAGGAACAAATCCCCCAAATTTCCCATGTAATTTTTTTTGAAAGCTTCTGTCTTGAAACTGTGCAGGCAATTCTGCAAGATCTTATTTTCTGTGATTCAAAAAAACCCTTCTGATGGAGCTTAAGGAGTTTTCTCTGACACTTTTGCCTTCAGTGTTAATTAGAGTGTTTCATTGGGCACTTGCAAAAAGAAGTCCAAATTCTTGTGTTTTTCTGAATTTGAATTAAAGGAATATAATGTTTCTAAATGTAGCAGCTCTAATGCCAGCTCATCATATATGTCTTTAAAAATCTAAAGCTAAAAGACAGTAGTATTTGGGAAGGTCTGGTTGATTTCATAGGGAAGGACCTAAAAGGCCTGGTTGATCTTTCCTTTCTTCTTGTTTATTAATTCTTGCATCTAACCAGCCAAGCTTGTCATGCTTCTATCAGCCAGTGAAAATTAAAGTCAGAATGAGTTTAAGATAAATGGCGTTTACCTCCCACTGATATTGTTCCGAAAAATTATACTTAGCTAGGTCTTTTTGTCCAGTTCATGCATCAAAAAACCTTAGGGGCAATGACTGTTGAAGTAAATTGTGGTTTTCACTGTCACCACACACACGCACACAAAGTGATTATAAAATTCGTATTTATTTTGTAGGTGTCATTCTGTTTAGAAAGATGACCATATACAGCTTTTTACTCAATAAATTTGACATATGCTTATACTCAAATTCGTGTCTGGAATCCATTGGCAATATCATAATTTTTGAATCTCTGCTTTATCAGCTCTGCAGAAATAATGCTGGAGGACAGGAATCCAACCCTTTTTCTAGTTTTTTTATCCACAGAAATTTCTCAATTCTGATAGTTATTGTTGGTGACACTACATGACATAGGCAGAACAGAGCTGATTTTCAGAGTCCAGTCTGAAACTGCTAGGCTGAAAATGCTTTTGCTTTGTAGGCTGAAGAAATTTCTCTGGCAATGGTAAATGCATCATTCATGACAGGCGAGAGGGCAGGACAACTGTGCTTCAAAATCAGCCTTTCCGGTGAAGTTCCTGCTGACCTCACACAGACTCACCATCCTGATTTCTAATCTTCCCATAAATGGGTCTGTGCTGCCCGAGGTGAAGGGAGTGAGGCGGCGTGGGGTGTGTGTGCATCATCACCGTTTGTCAGAGTGCAATTCACACCATTTCCTCCAACTCCTCAGTCACATTTTCATCAAGCTTATTTACCATGCTGTCCACAGGATACAATAGAGAGGTTTCACCAGATTTTCAAGCTATTTAGTGAAAGTTTTCTTGTTTTTTTTTTTCTTTTTCTTTCTAATCTGAATGTCTGCCAGCTCTTACAACATGGAGTTAGTATGTGGGAAAGCAGCAATTCTTAGTGGTTATTCAGAAGCTCTGGTGCTAAAGTGCTGATTTAGCACACTAAGGAGTGTCTGAGTGAAGAAAAGAAAATCAGGTAAGGGATGAGACACGTCCTAATCACTTTTTGGCAACATATAAAGAGCATGTGTCACCCTAAGTAAACTTCCATCTCATCCATATTTCATTCATGAAGGTGGTCACTTTTCAGCTTTTGTACAGCTCTACCCTGTCTGTCCAGGCCTGTAATGGTTTTCCCTGATATATCTGTTGCTTTCCCAGTGTCCAGCAGGCATCTCAGGTGGTTCAAAAAGAGTATAGCTACTAATAAAACCTTTCATGCCTCATTATATTTAATTCTTCCTTAAGTACCTTCACAGCATTAAAGTTCATAGTTTTGCATTCCATGATTTGGATGATGTTGCCTCTCTTAGTTTATCTGCCCTTGCCTCTGCTCATGATTCCCTATTCTGTTTTCTTTGGTAGTGATGATGTGATACAGTTTTTATCTTTGTCCCAGAGTTGCCACAATGCTTTCCATTGCGTCACTCCAGCTATCAAATTTTCTGGAAGAACTGCTCTGTCAGGATGCCAACCAAAATGGTGAATAACATGGGCAAGACAAAAGAACAGTGAGAACAATTTATGAAACCCTTTTTATTTCTGATATTTAGGAGATCTGAATTCATCTTAAAAGCTATTAATCCTTTTTACTGTGGTACTTTATGTTCTTCTTCTTCAGCAGACATCAATGACCTTGTTATTTTCCTAATTGTTTGCAGAAAATTATATTATTTTCCAGAAATACAGAGCAAAATGGAATAGTGGAATTGAAATTGCCTTTGTGATTCCCACGCCTCTTGAATAATTGTATTCTGATTTGTCCATATGCATCTCTTTCAGAAACAATAGTATCACCATTCCTGGCAAAGAACATTTCCTTCCTTGGTTACAGCTGTGAAGACAGGGTTTGTATTTAGATGGAAAAATAAGGAAATGCATTCCTCAGTTGGTATAGTCTCCATTTTTGGAACCCCCCAAAAGCATTAGACTTGTAACCAGCTAAAAGGGGAGTATACATAATAAATTCTTCAGTAAGGTTTATGTCCTTTAAAATGGGGAACAGTGCCCCTTGCAGTACCTGGAACTTACATAGCATAATGTGAATAAAATTGGAATTTTCTTTGTGCCCTTTGTGCTGGCCAAGCATTGAACAGGCAGCACACAGGGGTGACAGATCACTCCTTTCCTCTGAATATGGTTCAGTGATGTGGGATTAAAGGTTTACTTTGAAGAACGTGTGAGTGGATAGGATAGAGGACGAGGACTGGGAGCTGAGAGAGAGGAAGCTCAACCACATGGTTCATTGGTCAATGCAATTTGGCAGATCAGCCTGTAAAAGGTCATTGCAGACACTGTGGATTTGAAGCTTTGCATGTCCTTTAATGCCTCTCACCTGATCCACCAGTCATGGCCCCACACAGTAGTTAGTCCACATGGCCCTCATTATCAGTGAAATACTTTTAAAATAAATTGTAAAATAATTTTATGGATAGACTGGAAAGTTCTTCAGAATATTTTCTAAATTGAAAATATATTTGAAATTAATTTAGTTAATGTCAGACCTCTAGTATGAGACATCAACCGTCCTTGTATGCTGTAGGCCCAATTTGCATTGTTCTTAACACTGGTCAGAGTTAGCAGCTCTGTAACGACTGTCTTTATGGATATCAGAGTCCTTTTCCAAGTGTTTTCCCTGGAATAGGCCCTTCTATGTTTCTGTTATAAAATTCCATGTTTGTTTACCTATTAATTCTAATCCTCAAAAACATAATCTTCCTTTTTCCTTCCAAGGCAGTAATATTGATGATTTCCATTTTCAACTGTTTTATTCCTCCTATTTTCATAGACATTATCAATATGCTGAAGTAATTTGAGTACAGAAAATTTCCACTTCTATTGTTATGTGTATTTGCCATTATTTAAAAGTTAATAATTTGTCTTTATTTACTTTGTAGATATAAGTATTTTATGTGTTAATAAAATCAATGATCAAGTATCCAGAGCAGATATAATTCCCCAAATTAATTTAAAAATGGAAGAGAAAAGAATACTTCTTTAATCCCACCACTGCTTCAGAAAATCTTCCATCTCTAACATTATCAGCACCTCATGGGTCACAGTGGCATAGGTGGGTACCAGTATGCCTTGAAAAGAATTTTGCACATATATGCTTTGCATTTAAATCTAGGACTTGCAAATTTAATTGTAGCAGTGTTTAATGCATGAATTAACAATCTGGAGCAGCTGTCCTTTCTGTGTCAGGATTACAGATGACACTGATTACAGATCCATCAGCCCTACTTCCATTGCTGGAGGGTACAGCCTGCTCTGCAGGAAGCAGCACTGGTCACTATTATTTTAGATGTGTAATATTTAGGAAAATAATGTAAGGGTTAACACACAAGTTAATGCTGTTTTAATAGAAAAAATGCATTACATTCCTGTTGTATTCCCCACGGCTAGATTTCCCTGGGAAAAGGTAGACAACAATGGTACATTGTTATAAGAAACTTAAAGTGTTTTAAGATGAAGGTTGATAAGTTTATGGATGGGGATCCCAAAACAAGATAAGAATGAATCTGAAGTTAGAATTAAACCTTGAGAGAACTGCTCTTTTGTATTCAATTTCTTGGTAGCGCTGGTACCCAGCTGCATGTTAGAGAGGAGATTGTGTGTTTGCAGTGCTTTAGCTGCCCATGACAGGACTTGTGTTGCTCAGCTGGGGAGGAGGTGGTGGGCTCAGTGCTCAGGGAGAGGCACTGCTGTTGCTTCTGGTGTTAGAAGCTCTTGGAACATCTTAGGGTTTTTAGTCAATTTGCTTCCAATTCTTATTGCTGGAAGGATGCTGGTAAATAACACTCCTGCTTTCTCCTCGTGGTGCCCCAGAGGTCCATCCAGCTTTAGCCCTTTTCCTTTGTGTCTCCCGTTTGCAGGCAATCAGGAATGATGTGCAGGCTGAGGTTAGGGGCTGTGCATAGAGGAGTTTTATGACTCTTTGAAAACTAAATATCTGTTGCAGTGGTTCTTGGATTGCCTGGAACATTATTCAATGACCTAAGGATCCTTTTTCAGTCCTCTGTTACTCTGTTCTAGACTGTGCTAACACCTGAGCCCTGAGAATGAAGAAGCAGTGCTTGTAAGCTTGCAAAGCTGCTGTCAGTGCCTCTGGCCTGCTTAGGGCTCTTCTTTTTTGGCCAAATTAAAGATTTCTCAAGAAATCCCTACTGAGCATTTTGTGGATGTTGAATATGTCACAAGTGCTGGTTTTTGCTCCAAGTAAAAAGTGCATTTTTCATTTCTTCTCTTTGCATGTAAATGTGGGAAGTGGCACAGCTCTTTCCCCGAGGGACAGGCATTCCCTTTCCTTCTTCACAGCCCAACAGCATGACTTGGTCTTTTAAAAAAGACAAGTACAAGCATGCTGGTCACATCACATTGCAATTAACTAAAAAGTCCAATGTGGTATAAATCTTTATTAAGATCGCTGAAGGTTTTATGATACATGTAAGATTGTAGAGGAAACCCTTTCAGAAATCTCATATATATGAATGAAAATACAGTAGGGTGCTCCCAGCAGTGTGTTCTGATGTGTCGAATTTTTTTACTTTAAACAGCATTTCTGCTCTGAGAAAAAAATTCTTTGAACTTGACAGATTTTTACTTAGAAAATCCATGTCTTTGTCTGTAAGATTTTATCTGCATGTAAAAGTGACAGAAGTAATTTTGCTTTGTTTTTTATTTCAGCTAGACAGGGTAATTACGTATTAGGTAATAAGCTGAATTCTGTTCCTTTTTTATACATGGTCAACAGAATTTACTGCATTGCTAGCAAGGATATTTATGTAACTTAATGAGAACACTGAAAAAGGAGAAAAAGTTTGGTTTGCTTCAGACAGGCTTCCCACGAGATTACCAATATTCATTGCTTTGATCTCTCCTCAAGGTTCAACATTAAAAGTGGCAAAATCATATAAACAAGACTTTAAAATTGCTAACTGGCTAATTGATTATTAATTTTTTGAGATTACTTTGCTCCCACAAAGAAAAAAGCAGCCGAAATAGTAGTCTTTTATCTGTAGGAACACTGTTCTTCTGTTAATAACTTTTTTTGAGAAATATCAAGAGAAAACACATAGTCTAATAAAACATCATATACCAAAGTATATAGGAACCTTTGTATTCATGTTTTGTACTCTCACTGGTGTCCAGGAGAGTCTCTTCAGCATTTTGAACGAGGAAAGTCTGTCATAGAGGTGTTACATTCTGGGGTTTTTTGACCCTGCCTGGGGCAAGAGGCATCCTAGAGTGTTAAATAACCAGAAGAGTTGAACAGAACAGTTAAAACCTAGAGCAGATTTCACCTAACCTGTTATAAGCATTTAGAAACCAGCATGTAGTCTAGTCTTCCTAGTCTCCTCTTACAGTCTATGAACAAATTTAAATACCTCAGAAATTGATCTGTGTCACTGTAAGATAGGTCAGATAAATTGTCCTCTGGAGAGGGCCCATCTACCTTCTCTTGCCTATAAAAGAGCCCAAGTAAACTTTGGACAACCAAGTCCTAGATGCCTAAAGCTTAGGTAGGATGAATACTAAGATGGACTCCTAAACAGGGCAGGGGTTTTTTTAGATGCTTAACTTTACTCATGGAACTCTTAAATGTAAATTTGGATCCGCCTTAAGGAGGTATCCAGAAAAATGCAGTAAGACATGCAGTGATATGCAATATATTGATAACATCAATGCATCACTCTCAGAACATCGTTTCTAATTACATGAGTGTCTCAGATGTGCTGCACATACTTAGTACACTTTTTAGAGCAGTTTTTCCAAAGCAGAGGCTGTATTTGGCACTCATTTGAAGGAGAGCACTCAAATGACGCAGAATCAGATCAGTTCTCTGTATCTTGTAAAGATCAAATAGAATCCATTAAAACATTATTGATTCAAACTTTGTGCTGAAGGTACTGCCTGTGAGAGCTCTACCATTAGCTCTCTGAAAGGGCTGATGAGCCTCTGACATGAGTTATGGGCATCCAGAAGCTCCAAATGGGGTTTCAGTGTGCACAGTGAAGGGCCCAGGGCATCAGCAGGGGTAGGACTGGACGATCTCCAGAGCTCCCTTCCAGCCTCAGCTATTCCAGGGTTCTGTGATAGCTGCACTTCTGGCACCCCTGTACTTACATCCCCCCTACTCTGTGCTGTGACTTCTCAATTGCTTTGTCCACCCTCTTACTGCATTTTTTCTATTAAAAAGCAAACAACTGAAACTAGATTTTTAAATACTTTAAAGAAACCTTTTACTTTTATGTCAAAGACATAAATTTAGCAAGTGCCAGTGGTATATTTGAAAGAAAAGTAAGGAACAATCTGCTTCAAAATGAACTCCTGTACAGACTGACTAACCAGCCTGCAGCAATGGACTGTTCTGTGCTCTCCCCACCAGGTGGGAACAGGAACATCAATATCAATGAACACATCAAATTGAGTGGAAACAAACCCTAAGGACAGAGTTATGTAGTGAAGTTATCTACCCACCCAGCATTACAAAAATTGTTCTACCAGCATATTTTAAGTATTAAATTGACAGTTTGCAATGATCGAAATCAGAGATTCCACAGATACAGCACAGCATGCACTTTTGCTTTTAATTTATGTATTGTTCTATGTAGTTATCAAAGTGATCATCTTTTTTTGGAAGGGATAATAAAGACAATTGTATGAAAAATAAGCTAGCATATGTTTTGTCAGAGGATATTTTTGCTGTTTTCTTTTTGCCTCTTTTTGCTCATTTTCATAAGCTCCAGAACATGAAATAGTCCTTATTTTAGTTTAAAGTATTTCAACATTTTAGAATCAAATCATAAAACTCTCAGCATGTGCAGTCAAAATAAAATTTAAATAGAAAAGCAATGCCAGTATTTTGAACATCTCTGCAGCTGTTTTTCCCAGTAAGAGAATGTTTCAATATTGAGTTATAACTGAAAATAGTGAATTCCACATCATTCAAGATGTAGGATTTGTAGATAGGATATTGTTTAGTATTCCAATTCCAGACTCCTGAGGCAAGTGCTCATAGTCTGATTCATCTATATGCAATAGAACTCATTCAAGCCATCTCTATGAATTTTTTTGTCCAGTTTTAACCCTGCAGCAATGCTTATGATTTCCTAAAGAATTGAAGAAAGCTGATGAATAATAAATACTATGAAAGTTTTATATGCTGAAATCAAAATATAAAAGAATTATTTTGATAGAATGGATTTCCTTTTGATTTTTTCTGCTTCGCCATATGGTGTTTTTAGATGAGTCAACTTGATGATTGAAGAATAAGTATCATCTGTAAACATTACACACATATGATGACACGCTGCCAAAATTCAAATTACTGCATACTGTTAATAGAGCTTCATGTCACAGAGAGAATCAATCACATGACAGATGATTTGCCTTACAACTATGCAAATGAATGCATTGGATGTGGGTCATAAATGTTTTGCTATTTCTGAGTTTGCCACAATAAAATATCCTTTTTGACAGAATTAAGTTTTTTGTCCGAAGAACAAATATGTCATTGACAAAGCTTGAAACATTTGCCCTAGCAAGATATATAATTTCAATCACAAGCATTATGTCTGTACAACTGACTGCATTATATTATTTTTGCAATATGCTGATGGCCAGACATCTGACAACCTACTGTGAGCAATCCTTCATAAACTACCATGAGTCAGTGAAGGAGACCTTTCCATTCAGTTTGGAAAGAACAAACTGTTTTGTTTTCTTTTCTTAGGGCATGTATTTCAGCTTCTCAGTGTGAAATTATCATTGTCATCTGTGATCTTGCTGTTCAGGTGGGGAATGTAAAGAATACACAGACTCAGCCAAACTCATAATCGTTCTGTTTGTCCTGCATCCACAGTTTTGTACAAACAGACCCAAGTATCGGCTTTTTACAGCTTGTGGTTCTCTTGCAACACATGCAGAGAAACCATTCAGTATCAAAATGTTAATTAATAGCTTAAGTCTAACTGCAGATCAACTGAGCAGATGCATTTTACTCTTACCTTGTATGTCTGTATAAAGTTTGTAAAGCAATATAGGGTCCTTCAGTGTGGAGATTGCTTGGGTATTCACTGAATATTCATTAAAAAAGCATTCCCAGTGCCCAGAGAAGGCAAGAACTGCTATTTACAGAGGTATTAATGAGCCTTTCCAGCACTTTTCTCCTTTGCATGCCATTTCTCTGCCTGGTTACAAGTGCAAAGACAAAGTCCCTGTTGCACAACTGGCAAAGAATAAAACCAGAACCATACTCCTGATCTCTAGTTCAAGATGCAGATCAACTTATTTTAATCCATTTATTGAAGTCTAATACTTCTACTGATGAACTCTTTCTTAACTTTTACATTTCCCAGTGATTCTCTTCTCAGTGAGATAATATCCAAACCTATATGCTTTTGAGAAACAATTGCAAACAGTTCTGCTTTATCTGACCTGCAAACACAAGCCATTAGGCATAGAGTTGGTTGGGGTTTTTCACACTTGGTTTTACTTTGTCTTTTCTGCCTTTTACCTTGGAGAGCAAAACATCTGTATTACTTAAAGAAGCAATGAATCAAAAGCAGATCACACAGTGTCTGTAAGTATTTAGGGGGTATAGCAGGTCAGCTGCATATTGAACAAGAACCAGCTCTTGTTTTTATAAGAGCAAGATCAGGTTCACTGTTCAGTAATTGGAACTGGTAGTTGTTTCAGGAGTTTCCTTTCATGCTTGAACAGTACAAGAAAACCATTCCAAATTTCTAAATGCCCAGGTGCTTTGCAGTGGGAGGCATAATTTATACTTCAAACAAACAGTTCAGGTCAGTTCTCTCATTGGCAGCAGCTTATTGCTGCCGGGTGTTTGTTTGGTGTTCTGCAAGGAGTAACAGGCCAGTTCTCAGCACAGAGGTGTCCTCAGCACCCAAACTACCCTTTTTATCACACGTGGCAGCAATCTGGGCAGCAGCAAGTGAATCCTGAACACAAAAGTGACATAAATATCTCATCTTACCGCTGCTCTTTTCAAGTTAGTTCTGAGCTACATTAGAAATCGGAGGAAAATGCAGCTGCTGCTTCTCCCTTCAGTCAGGCAGTCGCAGCTGTAAATGCAATGAGGACAGAAGGCCCACAGAGACTATTATTAAATTTCCCTGAAGTCTTAGTTTGGGCACAGTGGGACCAAAAAGAATGTCATTTAGCCATGTGCCTCAGAGCACAACACAGCTCTGCTATTGTCCTCTGAAAACCATGTTCTCCTGATCACTATCCATGGTACAGTGCGTTACCATCTTGGATGGGATTTTTCACCTGAGAAGCAGAACAGGACACTTGAAATTCTCATCCTATTTTGTTGGTCTTTTTTTTCCCCCTGCCCCATCTTCATCCAAACTAAATCCAGAGAATTAACTTGCATAGGAAAAAAAGTCCTGCTATCCTGCTCTCTGAAAAGAACTCAGCACTGCTATTCTGAACTAGACCAAAATAATCTGAGGAACAAATCAAAGATAGAACTAATTTTTAATTGAAAGAAGAAAACAATTCCTCCTTCCTTGGTGACAGGATTACTCCTCCCTCATTATGGTGAAATGGATTTCAAGGAAAATGCATCTACAGGTAGATTTTGGAAGCTGTAAAGATATTTGACTTTGCTGACAGCAGAGTCCCAAGAAAGAATAAATAAAAATATCCTAAGCAGCCTGTGTGGCGATTATAAACACACACAGAATAGGCTTCTCATTGCTATCAGTCCTCCTCTTGCCAACCGACCCATCTGGTCTCCAGGGAGGTCCTCTCATGTGATTTCTGTTTGAAGTGTTGAGGTGTTTTCTGACTATTGACAATGGTCTCTTTGTACACTGAGCAGACCAGGGTATACTCACAGTAGTCAGCTGACAGAGAAATTATTTTAAATTTTTTTTCTGGGTTGAAAGTTGGATGAAAAGTTATTTTTAGAATTCAGTAATTTAGTTATTTTTCCCTGTTCAATATAAAAAAGGAGAAAAAAAAGAGAGAAATTAATCATAAAATGAGTAACTGACATTTGAAGTTAAATAGATACATTCTAACCCCCTCAAAATTTCCTGAAGTGTGGCTTAATTGAAGAAAATAAAGATAATTCTTCCAGCAGTATCATGTGCCTTTCCTCCTATGAATTCAAATGGACCAAAGAGGCCAAACTGTTTTTTTGGTATCCCTCACCTCTAACAGGGGTGAGAAAATGAGTGACACTGCCAAGAAAAAAACAGTATAAGGACTCTCACTGACCTGTACAAGTATGTTTTCACAGAGTCCTAAAGATCTTTCGTGATGAAGTCTGGGTAGTGCAATAATCTGCATCCCCCATGGCCCAGGAGAGAGTGCAATCAGCAGGGCGAGGGCAGGGAGACGTGCCAAGCCCTCCTGCTGGACCCACATCTATCCTGGGACTATTTAGCAACCAGCCAAAGTTAGCTGGGAACAAATGCTGCTCCTGCCCACAGCATGTCTCTCATCCCCACCCGCTGAAAGGAATCCTGCCCTTGGCACCAGGTTGCCAGGAGCACGAGATCGCTCCCCTCTGCTTGTTCCTGAGGCTGTGGTGCCAGCCAGAGCAGAAGGCAGTCTGTGGAATTCAGATTTTTGAAACTGAAGAGCAGTAATTCAGCACTTTGACTCCACTTTCCAGCAAAGAGGTCTTTTTAAGCATGTTTTTTTAATGTTAAATTTTGCCTTAGTGTCTGGTCAGCAGAAGATTTCATCTGTTCATGATACCAGGAATGCCAGTAAGCATCTAAGCCATTATTTTACCAACACAGAGACAAATATATATATTAGAAAGATGTGCTTTGCTAAAATGGTCTTGGAGCAGTTTCTACATGCCTCTGTCCCTGCTTGGATAATTATTGCCATTCCTCTTGTGTTGGCATTACAGAGCTGCTGATTCACAGCCTGCATCTGGTTCTGTAGTGTTCTTGCCAACTCAAAGCCTGATGGATTATTTGGACTCTTAATTTGCTCCAGTCATTCTCCTTCTGTCACTGACTTGTTTGTTTTAATATCCTATGTGTTATAAGTATGTTTCGGCAGGGACTTTCCTCACTGTTTCCTTCCTTCCTTCCTTCCTTCCTTCCTTCCTTCCTTCCTTCCTTCCTTCCTTCCTTCCTTCCTTCCTTCCT
>JAWWEV010000083.1:13724663-13740566 GCA_035583235.1 Hafferia zeledoni | reverse complement strand
CTTCCTGCCTTCCTTCCTGCCTTCCTTCCTTCCTTCCTTCCTGCCTTCCTTCCTTCCTGCCTTCCTTCCTGCCTTTCTTCCTTCCTGCCTTCCTTCCTGCCTCCCTCCCTTCCCTCCCTTCTTCCTTTCCTTCTTTCTTGCTTTCTTTCTTGGAAATGGGACTAGACACTGGAGATGGGCTGGAGCAGTTGTTATCCATAGCACTAATAAGCAAAGCAATCCAGACTTGACAGCATCTTGTGTTCCTGCAGTTGGATGTTCTCAGCTGCCCCTTGTTCAAAGCAAAATTTGTGACATCAGTTTTTTACCTCCAACCCATTATTCTTGGGGACTGACAGTTACGTGGGGATTTTCACTTTCAGGGATTTTCTTGTTAAGAAGCATGTCTCAAGTCTTCGAAAAAAACTGCTGAGTGTACACTCTGCTGGCTCAGAGCCAAGGGGCACAATCTGTGGGCGTTTTATTTGTTTTCAGCCAGACATGATTTTTTTGATTACTGGAATTCTGCCTAAGGAAGGAGAAGTATTTAGTCAGATCTACCCTTCAAAAATGTAAGGTGTTGATTCCAAGTTAACCAAAGCAGGAAGCAAATTTTAGAGATCCTAGGTCTGGTTCCCATAAGCTTTGCACCTCGTGCTGCCCTGTCTCCTCCTTCTGCTTTTTTGCCCCCTGGGCACAAATCCTCAGGAGCTGAAATCGCTCTGTCGGTGCCTCCCACCGCAGCAGCAGAGCAGCCGCTGGGGCAGGACAAACCTCCCTGCTGAGAACCAGGCACCAAAGCTGCGCTTCTGGTGGGGGGTCCTGGGCAGCTCACCCAGAGTGAGCTCAGCAACCTGCTCTGCATTGCAGACAGGAGCTGACTTTCCACGCACAGCCTTTCCCTACCTGCAGGAGAGAGGGAGAGCTGAGCTCCAGTTTTCATCTTCCCTCTATGCACTGCCCCAGAGCAGGAGAAGACAGGAGGCATTATGATCTCCATTGCCGGCATCAGCCTGGAGGTTTGCAGTCTAAATTATTTAAAGCATTTGGGATATTATGCCCAAGAAGAATGTCTCTATCAGCAGATGGAACTGAGGTGAGGTCACAACGATCCCATTTGCCATATCCTGAATAAAAGCCCTCAAAATGAAATTGAAAAGAAAGGTACTCAAGATGCTTCACCAGTACTGAAAACAACACAGTTTAGTGCTGGCTGTTACTGGTGAGACAGCTCTGCCTTCCAAACAGTACAAGTTACAGAGTTCAGGGCTCCTACCCCATGCACCAGCTCCTGTCTTTGAAGTGTGCTTATCCCTCGTGCCTGCACTGGGAACCATGACCCATGGCCTGCTGCACATCCCTGGGGATGACCAAGCCCTTTCTTCCCATGGAGTGGCAGCTGCTCTCAGACACAGCAGCTCCATTGCCAGCCAGTGCAAAGTCAATATTCTGGCAGAAGGTCAGAGTTCTGTTCTGGGTATTTTTCCCTCTAATTCTCTGTAGTCTTCTGACTACAATTCCCTTTCCTGTACTTTCACTGAAGCCTTCTCAAGCCTGGGAGCTGGCCAAACAGCCACATTCACAGTGAATTGATAGGAATTTGTACCAGGAAATGGAGTGGGAAGGACAGAGAACAGCAAAAATTAATCCAAAAGTACTAGCAAAGAGAAAAAAAAAATCAGAGACCTGAGACTTCTAGATGTCAAACATATCACTAGAAATCTTCTAGTAGCTATGGTATTGGTATTTTGAAGCTATTTGAGGAAATAAGTACATAAATGGAGGTGGATGCTAAGTCACTGTAGGAATATATAGTAAGGACCATATGAGAAAGGCCACTAAGTCCAGTGGCATGGATATAATTCACTCCTGGGCACTGTGCCCATCCAAGACCTAATCTCTGCCAAATTATTTGGGGCCTGGTCTCTGTGGTTGCTGCTGAATCTGTCTTTTTCCATCTTGCTGTAACAGGGCATTTAGCCCCAGCAGACACATGAAACTGAACCGGCAATTTATTTCGGGGAATGGGCTTAATGTTCCTGACAAAATGGAAAGTTACCAGCTGGATTATCCTCTGCATCTTATCCAAATCAAATATTTTCATCATAATGTCTATTAAACCAAGCATAAGTGAAAGGTAAATTTTCCCACTATCCATAAAACTCTGGAGCCATTGAGAGAGAGACACGATTGTATTGTGTCATTTCTATTCAAACAGTCTCTATCTAATAAGGTACAAATCCTTGAAAGATTTCCATACACCAATGAGTGCAATTTTAGTGGCATTTTTATACCAATAATTTAATAATTGAAGGTTGTTTGTTCTGCTGATCTGGCAGAGCTAGATGTATCATAGAATGACAAATTATGGGGTATCTCACTGAAACTTCCAGGTTAAATGTAGAAGTCTTGTTAGAAAAGGCAGTGTCAGAAGATATTCAACATCTCCAACCAAATTGTTCTTGCTGCTGAGAGTTGTTCTAGGATGGTCTACCCTGGGGTCATCACTGGTAGCAGTGTCAGATGCCCAAGTGTCAGCAAGATTTCTCCTATTCTTGCTACAATTTCAGCACAGAGCATTGTATGCAAAGTGGGTCCTAATTCCCATTAGATTATTTTGTTTTCTGGTATGTCAATATTGGGTAAAGTTTTTGTGCTCGCTACTTTCCTTACTGCTTAGTCTTATTGCTTGTCTCTTTCTGTGGATCTTTCCGAGACCACAACTTCTTCTCTATGGAGTATTCTATGTAATTATTTTGTCATTCTGATTTATAAACAATGAAAGAAGGCATTATGTCCCTGAGGAACCATGTTTGTCATCACTTGACTTAGTCTGTGGGAAGGTTCTTTTGAGACCATCAGCAAGGAAGTAATTACATAGCTGGATTCAGTGTATCCCATCTTTTTGGTGCCTTTACTTATATAAACCAGTTTTTGTTTCCTATACCTGCCTGATGCAAAACTGCGGGATTACTTTAGTACTGCGGAATCTGAAGTGGGAAGTGAAAAAGCAGATTCCCATTGAAAGGGATCTTTTACATCTGTGTTGGCTCTGTCAAAAACTGAATCTTCAATGCTGAGCACTGAAGCACATTTATGTTATTTTTTCAGATCTGAGATTGTATCACTTTCATGTCTACTTACAGAGGTCCAAATTAATTGCAGTTATGGTGATTGGTTTCATGATAACAATGATCTGTGTCTGTCAGGACTTGACCTGAGACAATCTGTGTGCTTTTATGCTACCAAGCAGCTAAAAGGTGTCCTTTGGTGAGCTCTGGCCTGTGCTGTAAGCAGACAAATGCCCTCAAGACAAGCCTCTGTCCCCTACTGCAACGATTTGGAGTCTTCAGAAGTCTCTGAACCAGGCACGTTAACTATGTCAATGTTCTCTATATGGAGAGAAACAGTAAGGTAGAGCAAAAGGATAATAGACAACCAGGGGCAGTGGCCAAACGTAAAGAACAGCAGGAAAAGAAGTCAGTGACTGGTGAGGATCCTGGGAGGACAGATCTATGAACTGTACACCAGGGGAGAAACAAACAGTTTGATAGACAAGAACTAAAAGCCTGTGAGAGTGGGTTTGGGTGATGGCATCTGATTGCTGTCCCCAGCCACAGCCAGGCATTGCTCCAAAGCACCAGGACAGTCTGACAAACTGCTTCTCCCAGAGGCTTGCCAAGGGCTGTGCTCCAGCAGGAAGACTGCCGGCGCCAAGGAAACTGCAAAGGAGGCTGTTCATTTTCATTCCCAAGGTTTGTTCAGTGTTTACCCACATCCATCTTCTCTTCCTGGGCAATGTTCTCCTCCCACCCCCCTTCCCAACCTGCATAAAGTGACAAAAGCCTTCTGCAGAAAGGACCTTACGCTTGGTTCTCCACCATGGCTCCGCGGACAGTGGTTACTGTGGCCATCAAGGCTCTGCTGGTGCACACCCACACAGACATGGATGGTGCCAGCTCCTACATAAAAGGAGGCTGCTTATGGAAATGAAGAAAGAAATATATGATTTCCTGGTGGGCACACTTTGTTGCCCCTCCTGAGCGTTAGCTTGTGCTTTGCTTTCCAAGATACACATGATACTGATTATCTCTAAAGCACAAGCAAAATGTTAAATCAAACGAAACTCAGAAAGTTTTCCTTCAGAAATCCTTCGTTTTGATCATGTTGCTGACAAAATACCAAAACACACCACTGACTCCAGCTGTGTGGCAGTCTCCTGTGCTAAAGCAACAGCTATTCCCAGAGTAATGACCCAAATGCTTGAAGTTTTACATCAGGCACTTTTTAAAACTTCAAGTTATGCCTGCTCTACTGATGACATCAATGGACCACAGAGAACTTAATCTCAAGAATAAAACAAGCTTTGAACTCCAAGCAGATGCCAAACTTCAGGTTTATCTATATTATCTCCATTCAGATTTTTGATGTGGCTGGTTTCCTTTATCTGTGTATAATCAGACTTTAAGAAAGCAGTTTATCACACTGAGATGGGCAATTATAAACAGAATGAAAACTTTCAAGCCTGATGAAACACATATCTCTAAAACCAATATTACTCTTCAGATGATACCATCTTTATTCTTAGAAAATAGTATTGAACATGGAAGTGCATTTGTTTAGGTGACTTGATCCCATTTTATCCACAGCCTCAATTATATAATCAAACACACTAAACAAATTATCCCTTTTTTCAACTTGAATTCTTTGATGATAAAAATTGCTTTATCCCAGAAACTTAACAAAACAGAAAGCCAGTTTAGAAATCAAGTGGTTTCTACCACACTCTCAAGAAACTGGACCATGATAGCTTATGTTGCAAAGCTGGGATTTGGCAGTAGAGTTGTTGGTGTCTGCAGAAAGTGGTAACCCAGTGAACCAATTTGCTCCATTGCCATGACAATGCCATGCTCCTGGCCCTTTTGTGTATTTGTCATCATCTCAGGCTTGTATGGAGACTAAGCACTTTCTTGGGCATCAGATTTTGGGCTGGCCCCTGGACCTTGTGTCCATGTCCTGCACAGCATTAATCTTGCCTAACTATAGTTGTTTGCCTCCATTCCATCAGTCAGGGCCAGACTGTTAAGGTTTTTAGATAACATATTCAGTGAAGCTCACTTTAAAACGTTACCAACACTATTTACAACCACTGTTTCAAAGGTCTGCTCCTCAGGTAGGTAGGCTCTAGCATTCACATCTGAGGTTCCAGTAAAAATCACAGTGTTGTGGAGGAGTACAGGTAACTGGATTCAGCTACAGTGGCCAGAGTGGTTTTGATCCAGCGATGGAGAAATTCTCTTTTGCCTTCCAGAAGCTTTTGACTTCTCTGCACCTGCTGCAGCCGGAATCTGAACTGCCCATGCCTCTGAGTTAATCCTTCCCTTTCTGGTGGTACTAGAGCTGTTTCCCAGCTCGTGGTTATCTGCTGAGACCTAGGGATGTGTTATTTCCTAACACAGCATGCTTATGTTGTAAGGGGTTGAAGGGAGAATAAAAGGCACACCGAGTTTTCCAGTGTGTTTTATGGTCACCCAGTGAGGAGACCCTCTCAGCTTTTCTTTAAATGAAAATGAACCCTGCAGACAGGTCAGAATTGCTTTTGCATGTTGCACTGTCACTTGGTAACAGAGAGTCTTCATCCAGCCGAGTATACGTGCTGGTAAAATAGCTCAGAAATTATTTTATCATTGATATTACAAATTTCCTTTTTTTTTTCTTAAATTCTGAACTGATATGGAAATGTCTAGATTCAACTTCACCAAATTAATTTAATAAAATTACAGATATCTATAAGAGCAAATATGTTTTTTAATATTATCTCTATCTGATATAAAATAAAAGCCCACTAAGCTTAAAATACTAAATATTGTCTTCCTAATTTGACATTTAAAATATATCTTATTTTCTGAATGTTTTTCCAGTTTTCTTTCACTTTAGCAGTCAAAGGAATTAGTTTTGGTAGTGATTTGTTCGAAGATACAGATTTGGCTGAAAGAAAAGCTGAATTATGCCCAGTTCTTAATTAACTTCTTTTATTTCTTTAAAAAGAAAACAATCAACTGTTTAATTTACAGCTCGGGGCTCTGCATAAAATGAGCTGATCTGCCGCTCTAAATAAGCAGAGAACATGATGCTTTATCCAGTCCTTTTGTGAGTCAGCAAAGTCACATTCAGGTGATGTACACTGCACTTTGTTCCTTGAGAAGCTGCAGGGATTGTTTTATTTGCACTACCACAAACCCCTAGAGAGGACAGATTTAGTGGAGCCTGCTGTGACGGGATGAGGGGAAATAGTTTTAAACTAGAAGAAGGTTGATTCAGACTAGACAGAAGGAAGAAATTTTTTACATTGAGGATGGTGAAGCACTGGCACAGTTTGCCCAGAGAGGTGTGGAAGCCCCAGCCCCTGGAAACATTGAAGGTCAGGTTGGATGGGGCTCTGAGCAACCTGATCTAACTGAAGATGTCCCTGTTCATTGCAGGGGGGTTGGACTAGATGATCTTTAAAAGTCCTTTCCAACCCAAACCACTCTATGATTCTGTTGTGACACTGTGATTCTATGCTCAAAGTCCCTTCCAACCAGGCCTTGAACATTCACAGGGATGGGGCATCCACAGCTTCTCCAACTTGTTCTAGTGCCTCACCATCCCGACAGTAAAGCATTTCTTCATAATATTAAATGTAAACCTACTCTCTTTCAGTTGAAGCCATTCCCCCTCTGCTACAACTGCCCTAGCTGTGTTTAAATACAAAAAAGAAGGGTGAAATTTTCAACCATGAACAATTCAGTCCCTCATGTATCATGAGAATGCATTTGAGGCCACAAATATTTACATATTTCATTGCACTACAGAGTGATTGTAGAATAGGTAGTCTAAGTATCTAAAGAAACTTGAAGATGCATCAGAAACTCATGGAGAACACACCATGAATTCAGTAGAAGTCACATAGCAATAGATGTTGCTGCTCTGACTTTTTTTTTTTTAATGTAACTGTTCCTGTTCTTTATCACATTACCTTGTCTCCTTCAGGTATATGATGGGGAGAATTTTCACAGAGGTAAAGTATGTCTCTTATTTTGTTCTCTAGTAAGACTTATTTTCTATCAGATTGTTTCAATAAAGTTATGATAGACTAAATGAGCTTTTATCTAGAGACCACTATTCTATTGCAGATTGCTTCACCATTTTGCTTACAGTTCCTCTCTGCAAACCATTCCCAGCTCAGGGCAGTAACACACAGACAGAAATGGTGCCATGCATAATGCCTGGGCTCCACTGTTCCCAGACATTCCTAAACTTCTATTCTTTACCCACTATAGTATTTAGTACTAAAATGCTACAGGTAGTCAGCTGCACTACAGAGGTGCATTGAAAGGCTTTTGCTAAATATAGATTAAAAGGTGAAGTACCTCTGCTTCGTGTACCTGAGGATTAGGGTAATTCCTCATGGCATGAACTGAAATCCACTAAACCCACAGAGTCCTGGGCACTGCTGTGGAGAACAATTTCCCTGCTCATCATAAGAATCCTTGGAAAGCTTGCACTGCTCCCCTTTCTGCTGGAATCCCTGTCTGGAGGGTGGCTGCCTCCCAGGGATGGAGGGAAGCAACGTGAAATGGGGAGAATGGAAGGCAACTGCTACAGCAGGGACAGGCACAGATGAAAAGATGAACACAGAGAAGTTGAGCAAATGGAAATTTGTCAATTTTGGTAATCTCTTCAGATTACTCTGAGCATGCTGGGTATATTCCTTAGCAGTTTTGACAGAACACTAGAAGTATCTCTCCAGAAAACGATTGGAAACTAGATAAAAAATAATGGGAATCCACAGAACCAGGCAGTACAGGTTGGCAGTGACAGGCACCTCTGAGGCTGAGAAAATGAATCATAATGGAAATATCACCCTCCATGTCATTTTGCCATTAGATGTACCAAAGAAGTGTTGCTAAAGTCAATGCCTGGTATTTGTGGCTGGGGATTGATCTGACCTCAAGTTCTTTCAGTTTGTTATTCAGCCAGTAGTTAAAAGTACACATTGTGCTGCCAGGAGAGTGGCTACCCAGGCTCCACTTCAGGCACTTCTCTTGCCTGTCTTGCCTTGAATAGTGTAAAATAGCCTGTGGCCAGAAGCTCTTTCCCATTTAGTTTAAGTCATTAGCCCATTTGCTTTACAGCTGGGAAAGGAAGGGATTGATCACAGACACATCAGAATTAGCATGAGTAAAGCACAGGAAGTTTTGCCAAAAGAAATTCTGCATGACCAAAGGGGTTTTTTTATGGCTAGTACTTGTGTGTTTGTAAGGTAGATATAATTCCTGTTACAGATGTGGAATTAAATACATGATACATGTGATTTGTCATCTGACATTGCCCAAAACTTTACAGACTACAATAAATTGACTTGGCATGGTGACCAAACTCTCTAAAATGGGTAACAGTCCCACCAGACATGGTAATTAATGATGTAGTTATTCAAACTGTACTTCCTATTTTGCTAAAATATCTGTTAAATCTTGCAGATTTCTTGCTATTTGTTTTATATGTTATAAAGAGGAAATTTATTTCCTAGCACTAATAGACTTGTGTCTCTGTTTACTGTCTAGCTGGGAGCTATTTGTAAATATTTCTATACCGCTGACATGTCCTACTTCCAGAGACATCACTAAATACTGGAATACCAAATTAGCTCTTATAAACCTGCTAATCACTACAGTGGCATTCACAAAGGCTTTCTTTAGCCCAGACAGGTTAATCTCCATGTGCTGCCTCTACAGTTGAGATGAAATTTCTACAGCACAATGTGGAGCAGAAACTCAAAATTTAACTGCTCTGAACAATTCTGTGGAGAGGACTTGGCAATAAAGAGTCTCCAGAGACAGCTCCCCTAGGCTGCAGGTATCCCTGCATTATAATCCATAATTTTTTTCTATTTAAGAAAATAAATACTAATGAATCAAAACAAAGAGCAGTCATGCAAAGGACAAAAATGAACAAAAGGAGAAAGCTGCTGATCTCATGCTTCCCTGCAGAGAAAGTGAGGAAAGGGTGGAGAATTGCGGAGGCACTTTCTGATTATCCTATGAGATAGGATGGGAACAATGAGGTGAGCCTGAACAGAGCACTTTCTTTTTGGCATTTCAACAAATGTTGGCAGGATTTTCTTTTTTAATGTCAACATTATGTGCACAGCTTCAAGGTAAGAGTTCCAAGTCACTCAAGTTAATTGATACATCAGGATGCGGAACTGGAACACTTTGTCCTTGCTGCCACTTAAAAATATTGCCAAACTATATGTTGTCTTTGCAGGAGGAACTAGAAAAAGCTGAATGCATTATAAAAAATTGTTGGCCAGAAATGGGGGATTCACTGCAGACATCTCCTTCAATGCCTGCCTTAGATGATTGGAAACCTGTGAAATTATGTCTTATTCTGCTCTAGTTCTGATGGTTCAATACTGTCCTGCCTCCCAAGCTGGATCTAATTTCATCTTAACCAGAACTGTCCTTCTGCTGGCTGTAGGTATGTTTTCAAATAGAAGTGTGTACTTTTGCTCTGAATTTCCAGCTGCCTGTTTCAATGTAGCCCCAAAGTTTCAAAAATGAGGGGCTTGAATTTGGTGCAAGATCTTGTTAGTGCAGAGACAGACTCCTGATCGGCAGAGTGAAGGAATGCTACTTACCAGCAGCTGCTGCTCGTGGGATGTATCACCTTGACCTAAACTCAGCTATAGCTGAATATCCACCTGTGATGCAGGTATTACAGACCCTCAGGCCACATCCTCTTCTACCTCACCCTGCACTCGTAGGCTCCTTCCCTCAGCCCCTGTCATTCCCATGGCCATGCAGGCAGTGATGCCTGAGCCATCCATTGCTCTGCCAGCACCTACAGGGGACACGGGGAGGGGAGCAGGGTGAGTGGGGTTTGGGTGTTCAGAGAGACACAGCTGAAGAGACTGAAATGTGTAAATACAGTGCCAAAAGTCTCAGGGCAGCCAGCCTGGCCTCAGCTGCCACTCCGAGAACAGCACAGCTTTCCCACAGATTGTGTGTCACATCTGTGAGTCTGGTGTGGCTTTTCTTGGGAATGCCTGAGAGTGTCACAGGGGACAAGATGTGCTGTTCAATCGAGGAAACCAAGCCCTGTGGCTCAAAGAATGATGACTACTAACAAATAACTTTTTTTTTTATCCTATAACATATTGTCTGTCAAAACTATCTGGTGTAAAATCAGATACTGTTTGTGTGCCAGCAGATAAAGCCCTAACTGAGAGGGAAATTCCTCTCTGAGATTCCAGGTTCTATGAGAATCTAGAGAGGCTTCCAGGACCCAGACTCTGCCCCCAAAGTGACAGCTCTGCACAAACTTTACAAAGCTCTGGTCTGCTCTGCATTGCTGCAGGGACATCACTGTGGTTTACCTAATCCAACAAGAGCAGTGTTTATCCTGCTATCACCAGGTAGGGAAGACTTGTAAGACTTGTCCTAACTGTATTTTTATAATCATGCTCTTCCTGTGCACAATGGTCACTGGGTGTAACTGTAAATAAGGATTGCTTTCATCTTCAAGTTCAAACTGATGAGGTTTCTCTGTTGATTCTGTGGAGATTGTGCACTGAGACAGAGGGATGGCAGCTGCCAAGGCCAGTCAAGGGTTTGGTGTTCCTGGGAGGGTGGGTCCAATTAAAGTACTTTCTATCTCACTGCCACATTCCTTTTACAGTATAGTTCAATCTTGCAGATCAAAACTGACTTCATTACTGTGTACCCACATAGTGAAATCAGTAAGATCTTTATAGCTTAAAACCAGGAACACTTTCTAAGTTTCAACAGCAGTTTCCAGGTTTTAGCATCAGTTATTTTTCTCACACGACCGATACTGCTGTATTCATTTCACTGAGAAAGAAAACGCAGCAGAGGTGAGGAACTAATCCAGCACTACAGAGGCAAATCTTGTGACACTTTCAGCTGAAGCTCAGAAGATCCTGCCTGCCACTCATAGCTCTCATTCACTTCAATCCAGTAATTTTATGCAAACTGTATGTTCTGCAAGATCAATCACAGTACTAAAAAGTGGAGAAAGTGCGACAGGTCCCTATTTCGTTTGCTTATAAACAACATTAACTGGATGTGGCACCCTCCATGGCTCAGAGGGAAGGACACCTGCTGCCAGAGACAGGCCTTTGGAAGCACCCCTGGAAACCAGGCCGTGTGTGCTCACTCTCCAAAGGTAACCATGGTTCCTTGGTCTCTGTATGCAGAGATATTCCAACATAAGGTGATGTAATTTGAGGGGCGAGTTCCAGAGTTAACAGGGAGCTGTAATATAGCACAGTTTGTCCCTCCTTGTCTACACAACCAACAAGAGCTCCCAGGCCAAGTGGTGAACAAATTCCTTGGTTTGTTTTGCTCATGTGCACAGCTTTTGCTTTACCTGTTAAACTGTCTTCATCTTGATCCACGAGTTTTCTCACTTTTCCAATTCTCTCCTCCGTCCCATCACGGGGATGAGCTGCCTAATGGGGTTAAACCACAACACTCAGTACAGAGTGTGCTGGGGGCTTTTCAGGACCCTGAAGGCGTCTGCCCACTGGCCTGGCAGGCAAACCGGGCAGAGGAGCACCTTTCTGAAGCAGGGCTGTCTGTATCTCTCTGGGAAGCAGTAAGAAAATGGGAACATTATCTAAGACTTGAGTCATCTGAAGTTTCTTTTGTATTATTTGTACCTGTTGTTAGTGCTGCCTCTTTACTGCATCTGTGATTCCAAAGGTGACTGTTGTCTCCAGGAAGTGCCTCAGGGGTTTGCTGAGCAGGTACCCACAAGCAGAAAGTACTCAGAGAAACAGTGGCTGAGCATCAACAAGTTACTGTTAGAAGTGATACCAAAATCTCAATACATTATTGACTTTCTGTACAATGGTACCTGACCTGTAAAGAATCTGTATAATCTGTATTTTTGTTCTGTGCTAGCTAAAGGCTTTTAATCTACTGCTTTCCTTACTGTGAGCTGCTCTAAGTAAAATCTGCTTTGTTAGTATTGGGTCTAGCACTTCCAAAAGGATTTAGGGGGTTTTGATACTTCAATACAATTTTGCATTAATATGGGTTTGCTCTTTTTGCAAGCATTTTTACAACAAAAACACAACATACGAAATTAAAGCTTCTTAAAACCCAAGTATCTTTTAAGAATAAAAGCCTTACTGGGAGATCCCTGGAGTACCATCTCCCAGGAGCAAGAGAAGTGAACAGCAGCTTTGTGCCAGAGCATCAGCAGATGCAAGACGTTTACCCCTACTCACTGGGTTGTCTGCCTCACCTGCTTCAAATTATCATGAAAAGATCAGTCAGGCAAGTATTACTGACAGCTGCATTCTGATTTACACTGGCAGTGCACTGAAAACCACAAATGAAAGGAAAGGAAGGCTACAGACTGACTGCAGTGAAAAGGATTTGATCTGTATCAGCGCCAGTGGTTGATAATCCGTGAAGACCTGGGATAGTGTTGATGAAAAGATTGTTGTAAACGTCTCACATCTCTCATCAAACCTGTCTTCTACTGAACCCAAAAAATGCTGGTGACAGCACTGACAACTCTGCCATAAAAATTCTGAGCTGTACCCCATAGCTGCTTTTACAGCAGGGGTCTAACAAAGTGAGATGGAGATTTAAAATTAACACCTGACACACTAAGCATCTCTCTGGCTGAATGGTACTGAAATAATTTGTGTTTACTGTTCAGCACTGTGAACAGCAGAGGCCTGTTAGCACTGAATAGGACTGAATTGTTTAAACAGACACTGGGAAAACATAAATCACAGTGGAACCCAGAGAAATAGAACCTGTCTCTACCCCTTTTAATTGCATCCCATTAGCAGAAAATCAGAAAATCTTCAGCTACTGACAGCACAGGCTTGACTATGGCAGGGTAAGCAGCTACATCCCTCAAATACTTGGTCAAATACAGTCACAGTCATAAAAAGATAAGGAAAACACCATTTTCATCTGCACTTAGGCTAGATTTGAGGACATGCCTTTTAAAAAAACCAGCTATTATCAGGCTCCAGCAAGTTTGGAAATTGTTTTGCCTGTCAACACAGGCAGAAAGCCACAGGATCAGTGGTATATAACTAGGAGGGATGACTTATGTATCCAAACATTTGAAAATGTTTATATGATGAAACAGAAAAAAAAAAAAGAAGTATAAAACTAGCTTTAAATCAGCAACATAGTGCTTTGGTAGTTTCATCAAAGCATCACTTTATGATTTTTAGCTTCACCATTACTACCACTTCTTAAATGTCAGTTCTAGCCAATACATAGAGTCAGGTTAACATGCAGCTTACAAACTGAAATGGAAACTGCCCATGTCCCTGACCACTGCAATAATTCCAGACATGGCAGAGCTCTCTGCATTGGGAAAGACACATCTCTGTCTTTCAGTGTCTTCAGGGTGTAATCATTTCAGGAGATGTGTTAGAACAGGACAAGAAGAGAAGCCTATAAAGTTTTGGCAGAATGTAGGATGTGGGTGGTTTGCTGTTGCATGTGTCAGGAGATGATGCACACGAGGATGTAGCACATCCCACAACATGAGGAAGAACAATTAAAGCCAAAACATATCCTTTCACTAATCTCTACTGAAAAATAGCCCCCATTACACTCAAGACTTGCAGCCAAGTTTCCAGTGCTGCTCTGAAAATCTCAACCAGCCGTTTCTGCTCGTTGTTGTAGATCACCACCTAATGGGCTCACCGGCATCTGCCGCTGGGAACGCCACGGAGCTCACAGTGTCCGGCTCAGCATCGGACAGGCCCGTTTGTGCCAGGAGCAAACCTTTCCTTCCCCTTCACAGTGACCCTTGAACAGCTGCACTGCACTAACAGGTTGATGGGAAGCTGTTCTCTGTTGCTGCCGTACCTCCAGCAGCAGGACCACCTGGAGCTCGGGGTTTTTTCCTACAGAACTGAACTGCGTGACCTGGATCAGCACTAACAGGCCTCGTTCGCTAATTGCTTCGGACACTCTTATCCGAGAGCCTCATTCCTGTAGATTACTGAAGCTTAGTACTTACTCTAAAATAACTCGCTTTATCTGTTACAGTGCACAGAACAACCTCACAGAACCACCACAGGCTGGTTCCTGTTCCCTGCCTCGTCCTTCTCAAGGAGATCAATGCAGTGCAGCCACTGATCCCTCACTCAGTTCAGGCTTTGTCCCATTACTAGGGCAGAAATTAGTTCCTGTAAATTACTTCCCTAATAAATAGATTCTCTCTTTCTTCACCCTGTGGGTTTTGTCATTTACATATTGGGAACTTCTGTTAAAAAAAAAAAAAAAAAAGAAAAAAGAAAAAAAGAGAATCGGTGCTCTTGCTTTGACTACCTTCATTAATAAAACAAGCAGCAGACGTGTTGGTGCCAGTCAAATGCCAATAAGCCTGACATACTCCCCAGGACACACTCATGCAAAAGAGGTAAAGTTCTGACTACCCTCCACAGTGAGCCACATATACAAATAAGTAACAAATGTTAACATAAAATACTCAAGTGAAAATGCAACCAGCAGTACCCTGAAGTATACGATTTTCATCTGCACCATTTTCATCAGTTTTTGATCCCAAGCAAGGGACAATTGTATCTGCAGTTCTGGCTGAGCTTACCCTGCCTGCTCCCATCACCCTGTTCCTGAAGCAGCAATCTTCCATCTTCTGCTACTGGTATTTTGTGGGGTACCTGTATGGACTAATATACCTGTATTAAGCCATACCCTGTGGAGAACCTGCATTTCTGAAGTCACTTCTCCAGTTGTTCACTCTGCCATCTGTTTACCTCCACCTGCTGGCACCTCACAGGTTAAGCCTTCAGAAAACTCAAGATTTAGAACAGTCCAGTTTATCCAATCATGACATTTTCATGCACATTCCACATTTCAGCCACCATTATTTATTAGCTCTTTTTTTATGGCTGCAGTGTGTTTGCTATGTGGCAGTCCACTTTTCCTAGGTTTAGAAACTCCTTTGACTTCTATTGTATTTTTTCCTTTCAGCAATGAAATAAAAAGCCACTGAGATTCCAGCCACACCCTTAACCTCAATTTTCTAAAGATAACAGCAACTAATCACTAGGTAAGACTAGTAATCTGGAACTCAGTGGCACTGTCCTTCACCTCATACTTCCTTCAAGGAAAAGTCCTCTGCAGTGTAACTTTGCTTCCTTCAGCTGCATGGCCACATTAGGAACAACTGCTCCTTCTGTTTTAAGGGGAGGAGACAAGAGGGAAAAATGCATCTCATTTTCTGGTACAACAACAGGGCTGTAAGGAAACAAAAGCAACTGCAAGCAATCCATTTCTAAACAGATATTGAAAGTATTCTGTTCCAGGTCTTAATTTGGGCCTTTTACCACTGCAAAAGGCAAGTAGTAGTGATGGTCTAAGACTAAAAACCTCCTCACAAATCCTTTTATAATCAAGCTTTAACATGACTCTAACAGGTTCTTTGCTTGAAATCAAGATGACACAATTAATTTATCCCTCACTCTCTTCTCCCGTATGTTCACCTGCTGTAGAAGAAGAGGCACTTACTCAGGCAGGGGACTAGCAGCCCTATCTTGCAACAAGCCAAAGCAGATGTTTACCCCAACACTGACTGAACGTTATCTGAAAAGGAGTTAGACCAGAAAGACTGAAGTAAATGCTTTGGGATGAGGCAGGACAACGTTGTAAACACTTAGACACTGCCCCTTACTGCTTGACACTCGGTATCAAACTTGTAACACAGCTATTATGAAGTAACAGCTCTCAGGAAACTGCAGTCTCATTTTTGTACGGAGAGATAACCTGAATCAGAAGGATGAGATCCTCTTCATGAGAAAATCTCCACTGTTCCATAGCAGGCAGGACATGCATACATAGAAAAGACACTTCC
>JAWWEV010000083.1:13714663-13722163 GCA_035583235.1 Hafferia zeledoni | reverse complement strand
TTGTTAATTTAAGCTGGCCTGATCAAACACAACTGTTATTTGCCATAATGTATTTATCAAGCAAAATAAAAACTGGGGAAACTTAAGCAGATATAAAACCCGTACCTTGGTACTGCATCCACAGAGGATGAAGCTGGAACCTTGGGCACCTGACAGTTTGTTGCTGCAGCCAGCTTTAAGGCAGATGATGGAACAGCACTTAAAGTCCTGGGTATATGCCGTGCATTGAGCGTGGTAATAGAGTTTACAGTGGCAACTGATGAGGGTACAGTTAATCGAATGTTGTTCCCAATCAGAACCTGAGTTGTTGCAGAATTGGCAGCAGTTACTTGGTGACTCAGTGCACTGTGGGAACTTGAAGTCTGTGTTATATTTGAAGGCTGTAACAAGGCTGAACCTGCTGTTGATGATGAGCTTGTATGGACAAGTGCTGTAGGTGTAGTACCACTGAGGTGTAAGCCCTTGTACACTCCTGCAACAGAAAAAAAACAGTAAGCTCATTTTTCAGAAAATAATCAACTCCAGACGGATTTATCCTCACTGTAAAAATTAAGATACAATCAAATTCTGTTGCATACCTGAGGCTTGAAGAATGCCATTCACCCCAATTCCAAGCACCACATCATCCTTCATTTTGAATCCCATCAGCTGTTCTGATGTAACCAAAGCTGAAGCAGCAAATTGAGCACTAACAGAATCCAGTGTCTTGGAAACAAAACCCTAGAAAGAACAATGGTGGCAAATATATGTGATTGAGGCTTCCAAAAAGTCAGTACTCTCCCCATTTTAAAGCTACACAAAAACTAGCAAAACAAAAATCAATACATGTAAACCAAAACTGTGGACCAGTCACTCTCAGAGCAAGTTGTCAGCACTTGGTACAACTACTTAAAATCTGAACTGTAGGGTTTTTCTCATGCACTTTTAGTTCCATTAGAACAACAAAGAAGATATTCCCAACAAAATACAAATTCAAAATACAAAGAAACTCATTTCCAAAGTTCTATGCAACAATGCTGTTTTCACAGATCAACCTGTTTTCATGAAATCTGAAACTCAATTCAGAGACTTGGAGGTTCAGATTGCAAACAAGTTCTGAACCTTTTCACGTGTCCGTCAGCACTGTAATCACAACATATTTATGAATATTAGACACTTCCACAGCTGTATGCAGGGTATATTCAGGAGTTAGCTCTAAGTAAAATTCTGCCCTTAAAATCCTCCACTGACAAGAGGATAATGACACGGCTGGAGATTTCTGTAATTCGTATTTCTAAGGCTTTGAAAATGTCATTAATTGACTGACCCATCTTTTTTTTGTTAAGAGGGAGCAGAGGCAACACCTGCCACACTCACCTGCAGTGTCCCTTCTAAACACTTTACAGAATGGCTATGATGTAGATTCAGGCGAAAGCCACTTTCCTGTTGGTTAGTTTCAAGGTTCTATGGCAACAGTTGACAATTAGAGATGAACCCTGGTGGGAAACAATGAGGGATAAATCATAGCACAGACAAATCCCTCACCTGTGATGTGTTGGCAGAGGAATTACTATTTGCTTGCTGTTGATGAATTTGTGCAAGCTGCTGTTTCTGCATTAGTGCCAGTTGCTGTTGATGTTGCTGGTATTGTTCGGCTGTAAATGCTGAACAAAATATAAAACGAGAAAATACTACATCAAAATATGTAGGTGTTGTGTATATAAACACATCTATTTTACAAAACCTAACCCCCCCCCCCAAAACTACCACAGTAGGTTCCTGAGAGCCTTAATGCACCTTGATGTTAAAAAGACTGATATCCTCCTAGAAATTTTTGTTCAAGCCAAAACATATCTTTTAAAGCTTTAACTGAATTCAGCTGAAGATACCAAAAAGGGAGGGAGAGAAATGAACCAAAACACAATAAAATCCATCAAAAACCAGTAACAAATGAAAAAGAAAGAAGAGGTGGAAATGGCATCGCTTTTCACTTTGTGAAACGACAGTATCTGCATTATTCCTGAAGTAGTTTTTATGCCAAACTGGGCAACTGCAATGCAGCCCTCACTGACAACACTCTGCGGGCAGCAAGGGCTACAATCAAGAATTATGTTTCAGCTTAAAACATTAAGCTGGGCACGCTCAGAACTGTGCAGGCTATTGCAGTACTTTTGTTGTTTGCAACCACACAGGTACAGGCAACTCCATCAAAACAACGTTTCCCAGAACTACACCCTTCCCTCCAAAATCTTTGAAAGGTGACTCAGTAGTCAGTGCATCACAGGTCAAACAGAATTTTATCCAGTAAACCCACAAGTATAAAACTGATAAAGCATTACTTGTACAGATTGACAGTGGGATAGTCAATGGTGCAGCAGAGACATCAGTTCATTAACTAACTTAAAGATTTTTTTTTTAAATTTACATTTCCAAAACAAAATGAAGTCTCAGTTTTCAACTTACAAACAGAATCAAGGTTGGAGTGTGAACACCCTTGCAAAGGATATGCCCTTCAGATTTTTCCTTCAATTTTATTTTCAGATTGTATAAATGCTCCCAAGTAAGTGCTGTAAGTAACATTCATACTTCAAGAATACAGTGGAAGTATCAACTTTGGGAAACTTCACTAATGCCTGGCAGCAAATCACCACCACACTTAAATCCTGTTCACAAATTGCAAGTTTTAAGAACTTTTTGTTAATCTACTCCTTCAGGCTTCCTTGCCTGAAAAAAAAGTATTTGTACCAACACTCCAATAATGTCCAATAATGTTTCTGGATACAAAGGGATTCTGAAGACCAACTCTAACTTGCATATAAACTTGAATAACAAATCAGCATAAATGGCGAACCAAAATAAGAACTAATATTTGGAAACGTCAGAGCAAACACTGCTGAGCATGCATTTTCCCAGTGTATTTGTCCTTTTTTGGTGTAAAATTCCATTCACAATATTTCTACTATGTATTGGAAATAGCACTAAAATTATCACCAGGCCTTTGCTTTCTGAACATTTGAAGCTGCAGATTTTTATTCAGCTGTTACATTCAGGATACTTTTTTTTTGGTAAGTAACATCCTTCAGCAAGTAAGGCTGCAGCACTTACTGAAATTGCCATAAGTGACAAATTACTCCTCAATTCTGTTATAGTTAAATCTCACTTCAATGTTTTAAAACTATTCCTAGGGGAGCAGCTTAGTAGTAGTGACAACTGCCAATAAATGTCCTTACTAAAAAAGAACCCCAAATCAAAGAAACTAGAATTCATAGACCAAATACTCAAGGGGTTGACTGTTTAATTTATATAAAGAATTAAAATGTAAAAGTCCTTAAGATTTTTTTCCAATTGTCATCAAACACAAGTTAGAGCAAGACAGCTCTAGCACACAGAGACTGGCAAGCAGAAAGCTGAGCAGCAGCAGGAGAGAGAGAGATCTGTCCTCTATATTGATCAGTTTGTGGAGACTTTGTTTTTTCAAACTCTAAAATTTATAACCAATATGGTTTAGCCAACACAGTGTCAAATGAGACTGAAGGTTCCATTTATTTATTTATTTAGTGATTCCTGAGGTGCCCTGTGCAAGGCCAGAAGTTGGACTCGATGATCCTGGTGGCTCCCCTTTCAACTCAGTGTATTCTATGAACAAGGTATTTTATTTTGCAGTGCAACACTGTATAAATATTGCTTAGGAATAGATCACAGAAGTGATGGAATAAAGACAACACGCAGATTGGCAAAGAGGAAAACGGGCAGAAAATGAGTATATCATCATCTTTGACTGAATTACGATTAAAATTTCCACCACTATATCCCTCTCACTTCTGCCTATTTAAGTAAAATTTATTAATAGTCCAGTTCAGTTTTCAAGTTCTAAGTATATTTAAGATTCTAGCTATAAAACAGAGTTGAGGCAAGCACAGTCACCTGTGTTGGTTTACCCACCTCCAAAATACTGTTTTCTTTTGGAGCAACAACAAATGAAGCTTAGAGACAAGCTGTGTTTGTTAGGAAAGACTGCACTAAAACCCGGCTCTAAGAGCTCCCCCTTCTTCCCGGAAACGCCATTTAGAACAACTGTATTTTTCAACTGTACTTCAGTGAATCTCTTTTCAAGCAGCCTGTGGCCCTTGCAGCTGTACATTTCCCATCACTACAGAAACAGTTACACAGCTGTCAAAGGAAACAAGTGACAGAAGAACCCCATCAGGACCATCACCCTCTATATTCAAACTGCTCTCCTCCACTTAAAAGTACTGCCTGGAAAATACACTCAAGAACAATTTATTTCAGGGTTTTTTTCGATTTAGATTAAACATTGAGCAACATTATTGCTGCTTCCAGACATTTCAAAATACTATTTACAACACTATCAGAGAGTTACTGTGAAACTCTGAGTCAACTGCAGCCAGGGCAGAAACACAATAATGCTCATAAAGGAGCACTGCAAGCTACAGCCTCCTGAAATAATCTGACTGGCATTCCTTCTCCATTCCACAGCATAGACACACATGCTCATGTACTAGAGGAGGTTATAGACTGTAATTATTTAAGCCAGCTCTTCCCCTCCATGTTAAAGAAATGCTACATTGAAGGTTTTATTGAAAAAACACTCCTACTGAGAACTACCCAAATCAAAATTGTTTCTGAAGATCTGTAAACTAGGACAGCACACTCTGCCAAAAACCACCACGTACTTTGCTAACACTACCACTGGATTTCTTTCCCTCCTGCTCTAAGGGTACAGTCTACATTACACTTCAATTGAAAAAATAAGCATATTGATTGTGAGATATAAGTTGCTTCTGAATGCTATCATACCTATGCACAAAAAAAAAGAAAAAAAAGTACTTTACATGAAGTACTTTCATTTATTTAACCTTCCTTACTCATTTCCTGTGGCACACAATTGTGCCTGCAAGTGGGGAAGGCATTCAGAGGAAATCACACATATGCTCAGCACAGCCAAGTCACAGGTGGTACTGACTGTGCCTCCGCATCTGCAGGCACAGTCCTGAGCAAGTCTAAGTTCAGCTGCCTTATTTTAAAGAAATAATTCAAGTGGGATGCATTGCAAACCATGAAAATGTATCTGCTATTAATGGGTTAGTTACATGGCTTGCAGAGAATACTTTCAACACAGCACAGATGCAACTGCACAGGTGCCAAACGTAGCATCTTGTTAACATCACTTGCTCTACAAAAACAGTGAGTGTCCCTAAGAACTTTCTTCCACCAATTTTATTACTTCTCAGTTTTGCTCTCAAATAAAGAAAGATCTTCAGCTGTGCCCTTTGGTCTGTGTCAAAAGAAAAATGGTACATGTTGAAGTAGCAAAACTGACTGTCATTCTCCTGGTCTTTATCTGCCTGGAAAAACAACAGGCAAGCAGCAAGCCCAGCCCTCTCCTGAACACTGAGATCAGCAACTACAGTTCTGGTAACTCAGAAGAGTATTGGTACACAACACTACAGAAAGTTACATATTCCTGACATTACTGGAGACCTTCAAGGTTTTAAAAAACATTAGTGAAGCAACAGACAATTAAACAACTGCCTAAAGTTTAAAAAAAGGGAGAAAACGTAACATTCAACAGTTAAAGACGGCATTTAAGATTTTAAAAGAGAGCCTTGCTACAGCAGTGCCAGCGCACACTGCTGACAGACTCCTCTGAAAGAGCATCTGGGACCTTACTGGTTGGTCATAGTCCCATCACCCAGTAACAACTACTTAATAGTTTAGAATTTACTGCATCCAACAGTGACAAAACTTACTACACAGTGAGGAGTGAAGGTGGAAATCTCAACCACCCCTATCAATACACAATAAATAAGAACACTATCATTTCAGAGTATGCCAACTGTCTTCCACAGGTAACAGCTGTACCTCTCCACAAAACTTCTATGAATTTTCCAAGGCACTTTCAGTAATTTATGCAAGTTACCTGACTCTCAAATTAACCTATCCCAAATCCCTTTCTAACCTTAAACATGAGGAACCTTTAAGGCCCAACTTTGCCTGGAGTTATTCATGTCTCAAGATGGTTACCAGTAAAGGGGCAGCTCAAGTTTTACCAAGACTTGGCTCCCTGATCACTTCTTTGTTTGCAGCATACTGTACCAAATTGTAACATTTCAGTTGAGAGAACCCTCAGATTTTAAGTCGGCACATCATGTTGTGCTGTTATTCTCTTCATTTAGGAGCTTGGGACAACACACAACCCCTACTCTGCAACTGTACTAGTGCTATATTGGGCAACAAGGAAATTATTCTGGCTTACAGACTGCAAAAAGGAAGGGAAGGTAGAAGAAAAAACTTCAGTTTTCATCTATGAGTAGAAGGAAAGAAACACTGTGCATTACTGACACTGACTGACAGGGTAAATGACTGCTTAGTATGTCCTTAGTGACAGCTACAAATCTTGTTTTACTAAAAACTGAGTTATTGCACACTGCACTATGAAAGTGCTTTCCCTGGATCATTTACATGAGTATTTTCAATCTTTGGGATAATTACATACCATTTTTTGCTCAAATTAAGCCACTGGATATAATCTTTCAATTGGATGATTCTGTTTACATACTGCCCAAGTTCTGTGGGATGCTGATACTCAAACAGGTGCACAGAATAACAGTGATACTGTCAATGGACTTCTCAAAGTTCCACAGTTTGCAGCAGTTTTATACTGCACTATAAAACTATTCTAACAGTGCTAACTGGTTTTATCACATTGGGCTTCTCTGAAAACTCAAGTTGTACCCAAACATGGCCAAACCCAGGGAGCATAGGGGGCTGTTGAATTTGTATGAGCAGATTGATCTTTGTATGATAAACAGCCACAGCCTCCCCTCCCAACTATGGCAAGTTTTACTGTGCAGTGACTCACCAGTTGTTACTCTGCTGCCCTTAGGTAGGAAAACACACACTTACAAAAAAAAAGTGACCACAATAACCAGCTTCCTAAAAAAACACGAGCATATCCTGTAAAGCAGAAAATGCAAGTGTAAACTCATTAGTTTGTTTCCTGAATGAAAGATGCTCACTAGATTTGCCACACAGACTGAGCAAACTTTGTAAACACAATGACCTATCCAGGTAAGCTTTCTTTTTTTTTTCTTTATAGCAAAAAGTCTTTAAAAAATTTAATACTGAGAGACTTAAACAGCTTAATTAAACCTTTCAGCAAATGTTTCAATCCTGCTAAACATCTAAAGATTTAGATATTTCAATTACAGTAACTTAAAACGGTTCAAGTTGTTTCAGCATCAAGTTCTGTATCTGTTCACATAAGCAGAAATGTTATTTCAGTGGAAAAACTGAAGCATTAAGACTACACTGGATCAAAGAACCTCTCTAACAATCCATTTAGAGTACTAGATTCCTGATCCTTTCAGCAGATGACCATTACAAAGGCAGGTTTGATCAGGTAACAGATGAAAGATTCCCTAAGCCTCCAGAAGTGCTCAGGTTGTTTCAGTAAATGTTAACTTGTACCCCATCCCCAGTCACATCTCCCAGATTAAA
>JAWWEV010000083.1:13683303-13714563 GCA_035583235.1 Hafferia zeledoni | reverse complement strand
AAGCCTCCAGAAGTGCTCAGGTTGTTTCAGTAAATGTTAACTTGTACCCCATCCCCAGTCACATCTCCCAGATTAAAGAAGCTTCTCCTTTTAATATTTCCTCCTTCAACTAAGTTTAGGGTGGGCTCTAAACATCTGTTACTCTCGAGGCCATCTCTTCTTCAGCCAGGATCTCAACAGCTCAACCACAAATGGGCCAAGAGCCTTAAATTCCAAAAATTGGAAATTGGCTGAAAACAGCCATTAAAAATTTCAGAAACTCTCATGACCAGGTTTATCCTGTAATGTGAAAGAAGTATTTCAAAAAGGGAAAACAGTAACACAGACAGCAGTGTTGAGACTATTACAGATACAAGCGTTAAATAAAAAGATCTAAACATGGCCAGTGGTGGCATGAAAGCCATGAAAAGGCAGGGCAAGTCCTGCTCTGCTGCAAGGAATTGCCATAGGATTGAGGAGCTTCCTTCTGCTGCTTTCTGGGAAAGGGTTGCCTAAAACTGGGCATCAGGTATCCTTAATGAGAACACAAAACCCAGTATAGAATCATAGAATGGTTTGGGTTGGAAAGGACCTTGAGGATCACTTAGTTCCAACCTGCCTGCCATGGGCAGGGACACCTTTCACTAAACCAGGTTGTTCAAAGACCACATCCAACCTGGCCTTGAACATTTTCAGGGATGGGGCACTCACAACATCCCTGGGCAATCTGCTCCAGTGCTTCACCATCCAGACAAATAAAGAATTTCTTCCTAGTATCTCTTCTAAACCTACTTTCAGTTTGAAGCCATTCCCCCTCGTCCTGTCACTACATGTTCTTGTAAAAAGTCCCTCTCCACCTTTCTTGTAGGCTCCCTTCAGCTACTGGAAGGTCTCATCTCCGTGATCCCAAAGCCTTCTCCTCCAGGCTGAGCAAGTACAGATCTATTAACCAGCATTACATGTTTAGGAAATGGAACTAGAGCCCACTACCCTGACAGATCCCCAAGCATGCAAAACTAATTTTAAAAAGCAGATTAAGACATGCAAAAACAGCACGCAAGTTTTGTGGGAATGTTATTTCTACAGAATTCCCACAGTAAAAGTTATTGAATAGCAAGGCACAACTTGCATCACATCATCTAAATGTCTGGTTTACAAGAAAATGCAATGTTAACTACACTGGGTTATTTAACTATATTACAGATGCCTGCAGCTTTTCATGTACAGTGAGATCTACAATGACAAACATCAAAACTGCAACAATGTTCAGTAAGGCTTTTTCTCAGAGGGTGAGCTACAAATTCAGTGAGTCGGCTCTAGTTAACTCCCAGCCTCTTCAGCCTCGCCAGCCCTCAGACTCTTTTCAAAAAGCAGACCCAGCTTCGGGGTGATGAAGGCAAAAAAGAACAGAAGGCAAGACTCTTGCTGCTCTTACTGGAGAGCCTGGGAACCAATGCTCCAACCTTTCACTGGTGATGGCTTTGCTTCCTAAACACAAGGCTGAAACAGAGCGATACACGCTGTGCAGTTCTAGGTGTCTCTAACTTTTGTTTACTAACTAGATGCAAACATTCCAAAGGCAACACACTTAACAGCAACTCTCCAGCAGAAAGAACAGTCTTGCCATAATGTGATGCAGCTCAAAGATGACCATTTGGCCAACAGAACCAGATCAATCTAACAAGGGACAGAACCACTGCAGATGAATACTCATGCTCACTGTACACTCAGAGACACAAACTCCATCTCTGAAAACTATGATTCATAAACTTGAAAATGTCAGCAACACAGGCTTTTTTCATAAAGTAATTTTGCTGCATTTTGTTCAGAGTTAGTAGTTTCCCAACCAAACAAGTTAATTTTCCACAAGAATCACGCTTTAATGCTCTTGATTGGGTTTTAGTGGGTTTTTGGGTTCTGTATAACACGTGCGAAGTGTCTTTAAATCAGCTCTTTTTGCAAGAGGGTAAAGGATATTTTTTCATAATTCTTCAGTAAGATGGAAAGGAATTGCAAGTGATGCTACTTTTCTTGGCCACTTGATCCTGATGCCAAAGTCTAACCTCCAGCAAGTGTTCAAGAAACTTGTAAGGGATTTCTTTTTTTAAGACCTCCTTTCTCAGTTTACACACAAAACCTCAGTGCAACAACTTTATCTTCCCCAGATCTTTAATGCTGAGCACTCTGAAAGCCAGAACAGAATAATTTGGATTTCCTTCAGGGTCAAACGCAGTTCCAAGTGTTTATAAAATGTCCAGCTCTTTGAGGAAACCTCTCTCCGATCTCCAGCATGAAAAACAATGCTTCCCATCCTCTGATTAACAGGAGACCTGAGATATCATCTCAGCTTTGTGCCCCTGCTGTCCATGTGTGACAGACTGGAGAAGCAAGGTTTATCACAGCAATTGTTCCATGTCAGCAGCATGTCTGGGTCATTCAGGGCAGAAAAAGCTCAAGACTTCTCTAAACTTCTTTAATATGCAAAGAGACCAAATGTATCATATGATGGTTCACAATAAACATGGCAACACGACCACTGCTGCTGGTCACTACAGAATCCCAGGATGAGCTTCATCTCAAAGGTAAGCAATACAGTTTGACCACGAGTTACAGTAGCAGTGAAAGCATGAAAGGATTTAAAAAAAACCCCAAAGCATTAATAAGTGTTTTCTGGTAGAAAGACCAACTGCCACTTCAAAAACCTAAAAGGTAAGAAGAAAAAACCCTAAAAAAACCTCCCTATGTCCACAAGAAACTCCCAGCTTTACAAACAACTAAGAAAAAGTAACAGGGACACTCGACAGGGTAGTTCATCTGCACTTGGAACATCAAAAAAACTTCAGTACACCTGATAGATACCTGATGTTCTCTACAATATTTGCTAGGACATAACTCAGCAGCTGCAGCCACAACTGACCAGCACCTTTGGAGGAGTCAGATTCACAAAACAAACACACAAACACCCCTATGATCTGTGTAGACAACACAACTCAAAGGATCCCCTTTAAGAAACGGAAAAAAAATCCACTAAAATCCAGACTGGCACCAAGATAAGTAGACTGTGTGCTCCTTTTAAACACCTGCACCTGAACAGACGATCACCAGCACACCACAAGGACACAAACTCTTACACACCTCCAATACCACAAGAATCCCAATTAAGATTGTAATATCATGTGGAGACAATCTACCCTGCTAAATTATTAACAAATGACTATCCAAAGACTGTTGTAACTACTTCAAAGTGTATCTATGAATTCAGACAGTTGTATTTTTTTATTGAGTATATAATTCCTGTATCAAACAAAAAGATGGAACTAAACTCTACAACATTTAGAGTTTGAAAAGCTTGGAATATTAACTTACTATTTTACATAGATACTAAACCATCTGCACAGAATTCCAAGCACAAATTAATATAATATAACCAGGCACTTAAATAAATATATTACTTTCCCACAGGCTTCAAGATGCAACCACACAATTAAAACCTTGTATGGAACTCATCATCATAAATAACAATTGCATTTAGTTGCTAATACGGTAGATAAACATCCGAACATCTATTTCAGGGAAAAAAAGACTCTAAAAGGGGGTGTGTGTGTTTATTTATCTACACACACAAAGACCTAAGTTTTAAAAACTCAATCAGCCAATTTTTCAAGTCCACATGATTTTCAGATGTAAAGTATTGCCCATTAATACTTTACAGTGCCTTTATAATCTATTCAGCACACATTAGTTTTGTTTTCACACTCGTAACCTGGCTACCATTTTACTGCAGTTCAGACTGGCCATCATCCAGAGGATGCTCTCACTCAGTTCTGGACTTGGTTTACTTATTTGAACCACTGGAAGGGCAGAATTAAAAACACCTAAAGCCACACTTATATCATAAACTAGAAGAACCATCAGATGTAGCCTTAGTACATTTCCAGCAAGAATCATCATGAAGGTGGAAAAAAGGGGCATGGGGGCAAGGACCTACTCCAGGACAGCACAGAGAGGAAGCATCAAATAAAGGAGCAGAGCAAAGCCACTCACTAACCCTACAAATGCAAGTAGAAGGAATTTCCACAGAAAAAAAACCCCAAAGTGTGGTGCGGGCAGGAAAGGTACAAAACATATTGGCAAACAAGGGGATTAAAGTCATCTGATACCAGGGTAACAGTCTCTGAGCAAACCACTGAAATGCCCCACATTTGGTTAGTTTATTAGGTATGTGCATCTCTCCCCAGGGCACTCTTACATTATCCAGATACTCTGATTGATTTCCAAATCTGTAATTCAAAATGGTGTGGAAAACATGATCCTAGAGACTCCTTACAAAACCATGGTGAACTTTTAAAGTTATTTCCTTATAAAAAAATACATCACTTTAACCTTCTATAAAAAGATGGCATTTACACTGACTCATCAAAATCCATGAGTGATTTAAGTTCCATTCTAACTATTCAAATACCAGTCTTCCAGGATGAAGAACCCCACAGAAAGGGTGATGCTTTCCTATAGTACTCCAATTAAAAAACACCACCACAAGTTTTTTCAGAGTCAGGTCCTCCAATCTGTCGTTGGGTTCTATAAGACGTAGTCTGCCACTTGCTGACAAGATGTAGAGGTGATTAATGCAAGAATTTTGCTAAGCATGAGCAGATGCATCAGTGAGAGCGGGTTAGGTACTCTTTGGATGGGAAATGACATTTAAGTTCAATTAAGAATTTACAGCATGCTGGGATTTTAAATGCTAACATTGTAACTAAACATTTCCCATCACCACCACACCTTGTATTTTGCTTGTATTCCAAGAAAAAACTTGGAATGTAGTATTTATATCAATATTTCAATTAACATATTTTTAATTTAAAAAATCCAAATCTTCAGTCGACTTAAACCCTACACAGTATTGTTTTTAAACCTTCATATTTCTAAAGCTGGGATTACACACCACTGCAGCATTTGCATAAATCTTAGATGCTGTGCTCCACTGCTGGCAGTAAATGCAAATAAACATTCCATGCAGCAAATAAATAGATAAACATGAAGATGGGCTGTTACCATCAAAACAGACCACGATGTGAAGTATGGATGACCTAATGATATTCTGGATTTTGTGACTCAAATTTACAACTTCTAGAAGCAAGTTTGTTAAAATACACATACCAATATGTGCTGAACCACTGCTACTTTTACTTTGTGTAGAGGTACTGCATGTCTGGGTCCCGGGTTGTGCTGTGCCTGTTCGATTTAAACCTCTGTATAACTTCCTACAGGAGAGTTCATCATTGTCACTGTCATGTAGGGATGGTGTCCGAGGCCTAAAATGCCGCCATCTACATGATTTGATATTGACTAGTATCTGACTGAGGTCTTTTGAGAAAGATTTGTCCGAGGTATTTGTTTCTGAGGTATTGGCAAATTGACTGATTGGAGAGTGTTGTGATGAGGAAAACCCTTCCAAATCCAGGTGATGAAATGCATTATCGTAGTCCGAATGCGCTCTGTCCAGCAGCACCCTAAAACCAGGAAAGCAATGCAGAATTACACAATGGCAAGAAAACATCAAGGAAGTCACCAGGCTGACACACGTGACTGCAGATGGCAAAGGGATAGAAGGAGCTACACAAAGCTGTTCCAGAGCAAGCAGACACACATACCATACAATACATGACTATTATTTTACAGTAAGTATTATGTTTCGGCATATTCTAGCTTTTACTGTTTGAAGAGCTGAGGTACAGCATCATGTATAAATTTAAGACACTGCAACAACATACGCTTTACAAAGCACAAAACAACCAAAACCTAGACAATAACACTGCTTAAGTAAAAAGTGAATAAATTATCTCCTAAAGTAATTTTGTTTCAAAAGCCTTACTCCCATATATACATATATGCTATAACCATCACAAAGTAGCAGGGATTTCATACATTTACTTCCAAATCCCCTTGCAACAATTCCAGTAAGAGCCTTCAGCACTCATTAAAATTTTGCTGATTTGCCAAGCTGGCTTCCTGGTACATGAAGAGATGCTAAGCATAAATCTCAAAAGGCAAAGCATGTTCTTACCTTCTAATATCAATGTAATATTTTCTTAAAGACATCACACAATATTTAAGAAACAGCATTTATACACTGAATCATTTACAAATTGTTTTCAATAAATATTCTTAGAAGTAAAATGCCTGAAATAAGTAATTAAATTCTTTAATATTTTTCACAAAGATTGAAATTTAACTTATTATCACTTTTAGGTATCCCTCCAAAAATTACCAAATATGGCCTAAACTCAGAAAAGCATTTTCTGCAAAATGTATTTGCTATCTTGAAATGCTACTATTTGAAAACATTTATGCAAATAATTTAAATACAAACCACCAATCAAACCACCAAGCTCAGAACTTCTGAGTGCAAGCAATAAAAAAAAAATCCTAGAAGAAAATAGCATTAGAGCACAAAATAAAAAATAAAGACATTAACTAGCTAAGGAAACTCAAATCAAATGTAAGCATTTAAAAAGCAAACCTCTCTCTGATGTCTCAATTTCTGCATTTTTTGTTTTGTGGTTTGTTTGGTTTTTTGTTTTTTTTTTTTTTTTTTTTTAAACTTTTCTGCTCTCTGTATGAGTAAATCTTTTTTAATATATTTTATTTTTAAACTCAGCAGCAATTACACAGCACTTACCTTCCTCCACGGCCAACCCGCCTCCGTGCAAACCCAATACACCTCTGGGGGACCGTGAGGGTGGTTAAGCAGTATCTGTATCGCACATCTCCTAATCTTCCCTCCTTAGGGCCATTCCACGGCCAGTTGCCAGGTTGGTCTAAATGAGGCTTAAAAGAATTTTAAATAATTAGACACAGGATGTTTTCCAACAATCACATTCTGTCTTATGATATGTAAGGAAATTCTACTTACAGCATAGTACTGACAGCCTGCTTTCCTACGGAAGGCAAAAGGACCATCGGGATCATTTTCTTCCTCAGCCTCCGAAGAACCAGACAAAACCTTTAAAGAAGGATGGGGGTGTGTATGAGGAGAGGTATTAGCAAATTCATGAGTTTTACTTCTGTTCTTTCCCAAAGAGCAGCAGTACAACACTCTAGAGGACCTACCTGGGAGAGAGGTTCTTCATCTGAGCTAGGAAAATCATACTGATTTAAATCTTTAGCATTGAAGACTGGCAGTGCAGCAGGACTTGTTTGTTGAGCAGCAGCAGCGGATGAAGGTAAGACTTTTGGCTTCTTCTCATACTTTCTTTTGGGTCTAATAACATCAGGTTTGTCTTGCTGCAAGAAAAATAAAAGTAGTGGAAAATTAACATTAAAACAGGAGTTCAAGAAAACATCTGTGTAAGCAAGCAAAAGCATGACCTCATCTTGATAGTACAACAGCCAGTCATTTCAAGAGTATCTGCGTTTCATTTTCAGTAATGGAAACAATTAAGAGACAAGGTGAAGTCCAGCACTGTTTGCTCAATCTGTGCTGGATAACTCACTAGCAGTTGAGGTAACGGAACTACTTTGGAGAAGTAGATCAAAATACAATGATGATCTTCATGAAACACCTTTTCTACTTTCTAGCATTTTAAATTAAGAGCCACTTATGCAGTGTTAGGGAATTACTAAGTACCAAACAATGCTTTAAAGGCAAAAAATAGAAGTTAGACTTCTCAAAGACGCCTGTAATCTCACAAAAGCCTCTAAAAATTTAACACATTTCCCCATACTATGCAAAGTCAAGTTTAAGTGCATTTCCCAAGTAACAAGATTTCTTTCAAGCTGTGAAACACTGCACTGACCCAACATCAGTGACAGGCAAGTACACACCAGCAATCAAAATCACACAGGTCTACCATCAGTGAAGAATTCACTGGTTCAAGCCACCCTGTCAGTTTCAGAACAACCTCTGGGTATCCTGCAGTTACAAGAAGTCTTGATTTAGAATTCAAACTATACCTCAGCGTTTCTCCTGCATTACCTGACCTACACTTAACATGCTCAGTTGTTCACATTGTAGCTATGACACAAAATTAAAGCCTGCAGGAAAAAAAGTGCTGGTCAGCTGTCTAAATCAAATAGAAGTTTTTTGATACTTCACTTAAATACAAAACTGGGCAAAGATATACAGCATACTAGGAGTATTTTAAAAGCCAAACAAAAAATAACCCTGCAGATTAAAGTAGCTACATACATTGTTCTAAATTATGGGTTTTACTTAATTAGTTCTATCTTTGTACAATATCTCGATAATAAATATGGTTTTCTTCAGGATATCATAACTTTATGGACAGTATTAGAGAAAAATGTTTCTATCCCCCTTAATGAGAAGTGCACTTGTCCTTTTGTTTGTGGTTTGTCTTAAGAAGTGCTGGGAATCTGTCTGTTATCCTCATAACTCCCAACAGTATAAAGCATTGAATTTCACTTGTAGCTTTGCTAACCTGTTGTCAGTTTTGAAAAGCTTCCCCTAATCTCCCATCCTAAAATGCTGTGTCTTTCATACTTTATAGCCAATTAGTAACTTGGTTACTGACATTACTCACTTTAACTTTATATTCTTTCAGTTCCATAGCTTCTTGGTGTTTAAAAGAACTGCTGTTAGTCACAGGAATGATGGGAATAGCATAGGTAGGTTTGAGTGGCTGCCGCTGTGCCATGACTTCAGACACGATCTCTCCACTGTAGTCACCCAAATTATACCTGAAATCAGAATACATTTGTTGGAATGTTTACAATATGCATCTGGTAAAAAAATAAGAAACACTGAGAAACACAGACTAATATTTGCAGCTTGGGGATAAAGGGACATCCAGGACATCAGCAAGAAGTACAGAAAGTATTATTACTGCAAAAGGGACTAGTAACAGAAAATTCATTGCAATGGCTAATACTGAAAAATAGAAAATGGTAACTATCCTGTAAAGCACCTCCAAAAGATAATACCAAAAAGGAAAGAAGCAGAAACTAGAAGGAAAGAACAGGAGAAGGTTACTCTCCCCACTCACTTGGGGACTGCTGCCATTTAAAAACCATACATTTCTCACTTAAAAGGTTTTAAACAGTGAGGCAGAGCACCTTACTCATGAATCCTCCCTCTTTTGTGCTACGGAATATTTTCACAACAAGAACCACGGAACGTATTGCATTTCAAGCCCTGTGACAAATGCTCAGAATGAAGTGCAGTGCTGCACTCTGAGGGAGGTATTAGTGTCTTCCCTCTATTCAATGGCTTATTTTATGAAAAAGCTACTGGAAAAAGCTTCAAGATTTCTCCCCTCTCTGTTTCTGTTTAAGATGCTCAGTGTTTGCAAAAAGTGCCCTGGTAGACACATTCAGCTTGTCTCTAAGAATCCAGATGAAGAAGTTAGTTCTAGAGCTTTAAGATACTGACTCCGAACATTTGCCTTCAAACATGCACACTTAGGCTAGGGAAGTCTACTCAGAATCTAAGCATCAACCTGAAGAACAACTCCACATTGCAGCTGTGATTCTCCCTCGATTGGGAAAGTGACAGCCGTGCATTTGGCCCCAAGCACAGCTGACCAACAGGGTGTCCAAAAGAAGCATTAGTTGAACATGACTCACACATTTTATACTTTATGAAATTATTATTTCTTTTCCTCAAGAGGGTGTTAGATAAGTTTTTTTAGAAAGAACAGTGATCATGTAGTCAAAGAAGAATGGTAATGATTGAAAATGGCCTTAAAAATAGCTGAGATTTCCTTAATCTATGTACTTAAATCATATTTTCACATGACTTTACCTGAAACTACAATCCCTATTCCAGAGTAATATATAGAATAGACACATAAATTTGAAAACATGTACACATAATGCAGGTTAGTGTGACAAATCACCTTCCCATAATAAGCAACTACCTAGTGTTTATTCTGCTCTCCATAGCCATGTGTGAAAATATGTTATCCTATAAATATGAGTCTAAATATTTTTTTTAAAAATTTCCCACTGTTTAAATATTTGCAGTAATCAGAATATAAAGTACCTTCCAAAGCTTTCTGCAGCACATTTTCAATATACATTACCTCTTTTCCATAATTTCCAGTGTTAAATGCAGCAACTCTCTCTTGCTTTTTTCCCTCCTCTTTATCATCTCCAGGATAGTCACTGCACGGCTCAGATCTCGACGCAGTTTAAGCATCTTCTCGTAAGAAGCTTCATCATTTTTCCGATTCTGTAAATGCAGAGTGTATGTGTTTCCCCTCATCATTTAAATTAAATTATCTGAATTAAAAAAAGTTCTAAATATTTAGGAGTATGAATAAAAAGACAAGTCACATGCTAAAACAAGGAGAAGTGTGTGCATGTTATCAATGAGCTACAGCTGACCAAGACAGTAAGTAGGTGTAACAGTAGATTTAGTGAAAAAAATCAAGATAAACTTTCAGTTAATACTTATCCTAAAGTAGTTTTATGGGTTTTACCCCTGCAAATTAGAAAAGAGAACACTCCAATTTTTACTGTTTTATACAATACCACAGAACTGTTTCTTTATATAAGCTACTTTTTGAAAATGGGAGAAGAAGAAGAAACAAAGCTGAGGGAGGCACTGATGCACTTACTTTTCGTGTCTGCATCTTTTCTGTTCGTCTTCTAAAAGCAACATAAGGGTCATTTGTGCTGGAACCATCTCGCTTCTCTTGCTTCACTGCTGGGATAAGAGAGGGACCTCGACAGTTTTTCCTCTTTTTAATCCAGTACTCATACACTTCTCTGATCAATTCATCATCTTCCTTCAGCAACAGCTTGGCCTCTTGCAGGCTGACTGGCTAAATGTAAAACCCAGCATGTCATTTTCATACAGTACCATATAGAGTGTGTAATGCAAATTCTTTATTCAAAGCATGGCTGTACCTGCTGACCGCTGCCCTTTTCTAGTCTGTCTATCATCTCCTCAAACTGCAAAGGAGAGATGTCCATCCTTTTCTTCAACTTGTTCACAAAGATCTCATCTTCCGAATCCAAGTCATAATCCGGCTGCTCAGCATCCAAACTAAAAGCTAAATGGAACAGTGAAAGGTAATGCTAGTTTTACTACAGAAATGTTTTGTTCTAACAGCAGTGTTCAAAGTACACATCACACTCTTCTCCAGACAACACCAAAATCACTTGTTTGAATGTTGCAGTACCATCACTTTCAAGTTACACATACCTTTTTCTTGAAAAAAAAACACTAAAAATCAGGCAAGAAAGTTGACTTCCATTTGATTAAGGTTCTGTTATTCACTAAAACTTTCCAGTGGTCAAACCAGGTAGCAGCTGTCTGCCTCATTATTTTCCATAAGGAATTTTTAGATTGGTGAATATTTTGAATGCTGCTGAGTATTCTGCAGTTTTATGTCTTACATGATCAACAGTTAAGACTTCAGCCCCAACACACATCAACGATACTTACAGGAAAGCACGTGCAGACTGTACTGCAACAACCTTACACATACTCTCATCAATGATTTCTGTGATGTAGATGGGTCAGACTAAATCGGCCCAGCAGGGTCTACCCTGTGTAACAAGGCAAATACTAACACTGCTACTACCACTCTTGGTTATGCTTCTGGGGCAGGTACAATTTCTTAACTGTGAGTTATATATATGTGTATATATATATATATATACTCTCCTCTTCAAGTAGATTTGTGTCTGTCCTTGGTAAAAAAAAGAATCTAAATTTCCTTGCAAATTGTTACTACTGACCAAGAACTAAACAATCTTCAGCAAGTAGTGTGTATTTGGAAAAAAATAATTCTCAGAAGTCAAGTATTGATGAGAGCTCAACAGACATTTAGGAGAAATGTCTTGAATGACTGGCAAAATAAAGTTCTCAAGGTAGACTTCAAAGAACGAGTTTCTTTACTTACGCTGTATGTGAATCAGCTGCTTTGGCATTTTAAATTCTCCAGGATATATAGATTCATAGTATGCAATGTTACTTTCTGCTTCTGGAACCGGTATAACCATGTTATCCCTCTTCTCTCCATAGACTTGTTGTGCTGAGATAGCCCGCTGGAGATGATGTTCCTATGAACAAAAAACTCAAGATGAAAATTCGAGAAAGTATTTCCACAACTCAAGACCCTTTGCAAACGCTCTGTCAGTCCCTGAGCCCCGACCTGAGGAATGGACAGTCCCACCACCCCGACCCAAAACGCGCTCCCAAGCCGGGGGTTTCCCAGCAGGTGGCGCTCCCCCCTTACACACCCCCCTCCCTCCAACCTCAGTTTTCCAACCTCCCTCCCCAGCCAAGCTCTGCATTCCTGGCACACCGAGCCACATAAATCCGTGATTAAATATATCTGGACAGACACTTAAGATTGATTAGACACACAGCTGATAACATGTAGCTGCAGACAGATACTGACTCTGGTATTATTCTGTATTTGCCGTGGCCATTTATTGCCAGCAATGATAGAAAAGCAGAATGGAGGCCTGCCATTATTGCCTATGAACAGCAACTATTTTTACCCAGGGAATGATTCCTGAAGATGTTTTCATTTATTGCAACACTTCCCATTATCCTCCCTTTCCTCTTCCTAATCTATCAAATAAAGTAAAATGCAGTCCATTCTTGCTGTAGTTGTGTCAAAACAGCAAGTAGTATCTGCAGGGTTCATGCAGAGTTGGTAACAAAACCCCACACAGCAAGAGGTGTGTGTGTTTGCAACTGTTTACTGACAGCACAACAAGGTATTCGTTTCCCCAGTATCAATGCTGGTTTCTTGAAGTTCCTATGCTGTTTCTTTACTGTGCTCAGTAGCCCAGTGCTGCAGTAGTCATGCCAATACAACCCTCAGTGAGAGGCTATAAACGAGATCACTGAGATACCTGGGAACAGGAACTGCAGCAAAAGAGTGGCAGGGATAGTCAGTTTTAATATTGAAGCAAAACGTTATCAGTGTTCATCCATATCATCTTATTACATCTTTACCTGAGTGCAATTTAATTCATCTACTACAGTAAAGGCAATTAAGATCTTCTGTCCAAACTTTAAAAAAGATAAATAACCAAGAAAATGATAAAATAGGCTTTATTGTAAACGGAGGAGTTGGTGCAGCCTGAACTCAAATGTGTTGTTCCAAGCTGTAATTCTGCTGAAAGAAATCATAGGATTTTAGCTTATCTTCAAGCAAATTGCAGAGACTCTTTCACATCTGTCCCCTAGTTAAAAGACTTCTTCACAAAAAGAGACTAATAATGAGAGTAAGACATAGCACACAGTTGCAAGTAAAACTCACTGCAATGACTTTGATTCTCAGGCATTTGTTAAATCTATGCACGTGTCACTTGGGAGGTGTGGCAGCTAAAATTCATTCTTGGGTATGGACAAAGTAATTAGTTTTCTATCTCTTAGTGAAGCAGAACTCTCAGACAGCTTAAATCTGTGTAAACTGTAATAACTCTTCAGGACTTTGTCTCCACACCTCCAACTGTTGCAGAATGGCGAATTAAGCTTAATCTTCATATAGCACAGTAGGATTCTGTGTCAAATACAGGGTAATACCCAATGGCTTTTGCATAGCAGCAAAGGCTGTTTTTGTAACAGTATCAAGAGTTCCTGGTGTATCCATCCCAACTTGTGTTTCTAATCACAAAAACCCCCAACACTTTATTTCAGGGGAGAAAAGGGGGCCAGACACTGAAGATTTGTATTCCTCTGATCCACCTCTGATACAGAAATGGACACAGCTAGTCAGTACATACCAGCAGCCTACACTTATTTACTAACAGGTTTTAGTAACAAGTATTCACAAAAATCCTAATGATATTCTTGAAACAGAAGCACACATCATAGTTTTTCCTGGCTTTCATCCCAGTTATAAAAATACTCAGTATGTGAGCAGTGTTAGTAGATCCACATATTATGAAAACAACTGGGTAAAATTTCCTTCACTGAACCAGTTAAGTTAATCTGCTGTTCATATTGATTTCAATTCATCACAAGAGACACTTCACTAAATAGAAGAGACTAAGCAGACAAGGCAACCCTCTCCTTACACACCCATGCACCAGGTTCTCATCTATTTGGACAAATCAGCAACAGCAACTGTGTCCCCAACTTCTGTATCTCAGCTGGTGGCTCAGCACATCTCTCTCCCAGTAATATACAAAATCAGGTGCAATTGTTAACTCTGGAAACACTAATTTTTAACAAGAGTTAAATATCTACTGTTAACTAACCTACTACAGCTTACAGTTCCTATTCTGCAGTCGTTCTCCACTGTGATTGCACAGCTGAGAAGTCCTCCCCAAATGCAACAACTCACTCACCTGAACCCACAGCTTTGCATTTAAACATTCAATGGTTTCCTGAATTTGTCAGAAAGATTTTTAATTCAAATCCTTGTCAGATTTTCTGGCTGCCCCTCATGTTACCTCATTTTAATATGCAGATAGTGTAGCCCCAGACTCTCCTGAACACACCAACAGGCATCTGAAGACCTCCTAGGAAATCCAACAAATATTTTTTCTATCTATTTCTAAACATGGTTTTCCAATCAGATACACTTCCACTGTACAACTGTTTCTGTTCACTACATAGCAGTATCAAAAAGCCTTTTTAATGCAACTATCCACTGGTTCCTGTGCCCTGCCACAGAAAGAAGTTCAACTGGATTAAATGGGGCTTGTTCTTGAAAACATCTTATTAGTTGTTCCTGGAAATTAATACTTTCCAGGTGATTCCTGGGGCCGAATAATTTATATTGCCCATACTCCTCCAGGAACTGCTGCTAGGATAACTTATTTGTAACCCTCTAGTTTCTACCATTTTAAGAGTCTTTTGTCTGTTACGAGGTTTTGGGTCAGATTTTTTAAGGGGTTTTATGGTTTGGTGTGTGTTTTTTGTGTTAAGAAGTGTGGTTGCAGTGCCTTTCCCCCTTCTCCTCTGAAATATCATCTGCTCCTGTGAAATCCTCAAATAGCTGTGAAATTATTTCAGACTGTTTCTTTAAATTCCTGGGATGAATTTCAGGTGGGTTAGTCAAGCTGAGAGGCTGTGAGTTCTCACTTTAGAAGGAAACTCATCTAAGAGCCACCACCACAAGGTTCAGTCTTGTGCCCCTCACTGTCATTTTCCACAGTACCACAGCCTCATGTCAGGCTGAATCTATGATGGCAGCTTAGGGAACCAAATCCACAGAACACCATCTCTCTCATTATTTCCCCTGAAAACAGTTAGAAACAATTAGTCTTCTGACAAACTGGATCACTGAACTGCCAGGGTGTGCGTGGAAAGCAGTGGGGAAACAGAAAAGAGAAAGATGATTCCCTTTGGCAACAGTTTGCTATTAAACTGGTTTACTGTTTCACTAAATTAAAAAAGTCTTTTTAAAATTAATACCAAGGACAAAACAACACACTAAGACTCAGGAAATATTTCAACCACCTCAGTATCAAATACAATCAAGAAAGTTTCCTCTTACTACAAATATTTACAGAATATTCTCATCTTACTCTGCACATCATGGCTAGATGGGTCTCACCTTTTTCCTTTTTTTCAAGATAAACCTGTAAATATTACTTGTTTACTTATTATTTATTCCTATTTATCAGTTTCCCCTTTCAGTATACTATGTTAATGTGTCCTTCTTATTGAAACACCATTAAAATAGTTGCATTTGTCTTACAAAACCTCACTCTGAACCACTTAACACCACAGCAGCTTCACAGTTTCTTCCCTTTCTATCCCAGCTTGTTTCCCTCGAATCTTTCATACATACCCTGTTTCACAACATGTACTTACTGAAGGTAGTTTATTCTCACTGCAACTTCCTTCCACTTTTACATTCAACTATTTTCAGCTTATTGGTTAGGCCTATATCCAGAAAACCTTTCATCCCCAGTTGCTTTCTCTGCCTGACATAAAATGCTCTCAGATTACAACTCTGGGAGTTGGTTATGCTGTCCTTTTGAAACAATGGTATGGATCCTCAAACTTCATTCCGTCTGCATTGTACTAATGATCAGCCAATTTTGTGTTTAAAACTACACAATGTGTTCATCCAAGAAAACACTAAAAATCTGCCCACTCTTTCCAGTCCCAAGTCTTCCATCAGGTTGGCTTCCTACACCGGCTCATCCCGTGGCCTGGCAATCCCAGCATCCAAGGGATGCAGTGCCAGCACTCGGCCCAGAGACAGATCATGTCTTGGGAAAGGAGCAGCTTCATCACTTTTTGCAACACTCAGCCAGAAACAAGAACTGAGGGACAGGCACTGATGCCTTTTCTCTGGTGACTTGTGACAGGACCTGAGGGAACAGCTGGAAGCTGTCTTGGGGAAGGTTTAGGTTGGGTATGAGGAAAAGGTTCTTGGCCCAGAGGGTGACTGGTTACTGCACAGGCTCCCCAGGGAAGTGTTCGCAGCTCCAGGCCTGCCAGAGCTCAAGAAGCATTTGGATGATGCTTTCAGGCACATGGTGTGACTCTCAGGGATGGTCCTGTGTAAGGCCAGGAGTTGGACTCGATGATCCACGTGGGTGCCTTTCAACTCTGCATATTCTGTGGTTCTGCCAACTGCCTTTATTCATCACACTTTATTCCCGTCCAGAAAATTATTTGGACAGTTAAAATGCCAACACTTATCAGATTACACTGCTCGTTTTTTAAATAAACAAAAGCTTGGCAAGTACTTTCCTCCTTTAGAACTTTTCCTCTTAACAGAGGGCCTATGGAAGTCCAGTGGAAGAGCAACCCTTCTTCTGAAGAAAGTAGCAAAGCACGATGTAACTTGAGACATTTCCTAAGCAACATTATGTATTGATACCACTGGCTATTCTGTAGTCTTCCCTTCTATGTGATTTTAAGATGGCAAGTTTGTCCCTTGCATCCACTCCTACTGTACACACTATCACCACACCTGTTCCAAACACCAAGGAGTGAGAGGACAATCCCAAGCAAGTTGGCAGCAACAAAGGCACATGGGAAAGCAGAACAGAGCAGAGTAACTCTTTGTTACAGCCTGAAGGAATTGGAACTTGTGGTCAGTTCTGCACTGGAGGGCAGCGGAACCTCCCTCAAATGATAATGCAGGGATACAGGTGTAACTTTCATAACAAGCTCAGTAATTGCATGCTTGCTGCCTTTCTAGTACACTACATTAAAACAATATGAATTACAGTAATTGGAACACAAAAGAAAGGATACTTTAATTGTGGTTCAACCTGACTACCAGTAATCACTCCTGCCTGCAAGCAGAAACAAGCAGCACAGAAACTGAAAGCAAACAGCACTTGCCTTCTTTCACCTTTTGGTAATAGTCCCTAAGTTTTTGGCAGCATCACTCTGGGATTTTAAGTTAGTTACAGTTCCTCAAAGAAAACTGGCACTTAAGAGAGCACAGAGGTTTCTTTCACAGAGCAGAATCTACTCTGTAGCACACCCAGGAAACCACATGGAAAAGGAAGAACCACAGCACAGGGCATTAAAAGAGCAGGTGACACAACCCTGTCACTGCAGCTGAACAAACCAAAGCCACAAAATGCATATTATCATTTTACAAAGAAAATTTTAAAAAAAGTTACTGCAGTTGCAATGAGTGCATCTTCTCAAAAGAAATTAAGAATCAACCCACTGTTTTGTAATTTACCTGGCTTGCTTCCTCAAATAATTTCTTCAATTATTCCTGAGCTCTTAGAAATAATCATTTAATCACCCAAACAGCCAGCTATCAAGTCCAGTGTGTAGGTCAGAGCAGAAAGTCCCCCAATACTCCAAGCCTACACTAAGCAAGGGAATGATGTCTTTGCTAGGGGAAACAAAAGGTGGGGGTGGAGGAAGCCACACACAGCAAATACAAGTTATTTTTTTAAAATAGTGGTATTTATAACAAGCACATGAGACTGAGTTCGAGTCTGTGCACATCAGAATCACATCTTTGCCTCTGAAATACAAAAACTATACAAAAGTTCACTACAATTCATTGTGTCATTATTAGAAACTAAGTCAAACCACTGACCATCATCTACTGGTCTCTGCAGAACTGCTCATTTACACCAGTGTGACTGGGGAAATTCCTCTCACACACATTCCCTGCCTGACAGAGCTGCTTTCCAAGGCTGCCACCTCACAGTTTGAAAGGAGAGCAGTTTCAACAGGCAGTTGTCAGGAAGCATTGGGTTCACAACAGTTATGCTAGAACAGATCACAGCTGACACATGATCATGGACATACAAGTATAGGAACTCACAGACCTGACTTTTTAATACATACTCTACCTTCAAGCAGCTTATGATCTAAATCTCTTTTGGAAAAAAACCACCTTAAACACACATGAAGAATCCAACAAAACTGCAGCTCATCTGAAGGTATGAACACATTACTCTATAATTAAGATGGAATAAGAAAACATTAGGAACTGGAAAAATCAGAAGTCGTTATTTATGTCATCCAGAGATGGTGAAATGGTACAAGAGCAACCTGATTCCAGGCTGATAAGGTAAAGACTTTTGGTTGCTAAATTTACAGGGATGACAGAGGTTACCTCTCGTATCAGCAACACTTACTGGCAGAAGAACAAAGGAAGGAAACACAGTAAAGTTGTTACAAGACCCTGTTGCAGACCAAGACCTTCCAGACTAACTCACTCCGTAACACACAGAAGGGACTATTGCAGAACTTCCATGACCTACTGCACACAAATGGCTTCCCAACTCCACCTTTCCTTGGCTCAGTGAACTACAGGACACATATCCTGTCCCTCAGCCATAGGAGGATCTTGGTAGCCTGCAAGATCAGGGAAGGCAGCTCTTGCAAAAGTGACGGTCAAGTTACACTACAGCAAATTTATCCTGAGACTGAACGCAATAAATCTGTGCACAAAGAAGACAGAAAGGAATAAAACAACCAAACTGGCTCATTCTGTTCATCTTCCCCTCAAATTATCAGATTTTAGTCTTCCTTTAACTTACTAATCAAACACAATTTATATCCAAAATTAGGAGGAGCATAGACAGCAATCTCAGAGAATTACAGGCAAAACAAGGAAGTTTTCTATTGTTGTTGGTTTTGCTGTTTGTTTGTTGTTTTTTTTTTTTTTAATGCCACCCCTTATTACTCACTCACATAATTCCTTGTCCTTTCCTAGAACCATTTCAGGCATTGGAAATACGTTTCTGTGAGACTCTGGGGGTGGTTACCTGCTGTTGGAATAGGAAGGGCTCACCCAGGGACAGGGAAGCACCAGCAACGCTGAAAGCAAAGCCAGAACACAGAAGACATCTTAGATCAGTGTAAGTGTTCAGACATACTTCCTTTGCACTACACTTATCTTTAGGGCAGAAAGAGGCTCTAGTGTCTCCTGAAAGCAAAAGCGGACAGTTGTTCCTCAAGAGCAGCTTCAAAGGTTGTTACAGAAACTGGTCAGAGAAATAGACCACACTTCTGCTTTTATTGCCTCACATGCACATCCAGTCACAGCTAACTACATCCAAAACAACAACAGCATTGGGCATTTGTTTCCAAACAACTGCTGGTGAAAAGTTCCAAACCCGACTGAAGCCACACTGATGAGGGAAACCTGACTCTGCCTTGCACAGCACAAGTGTCTTCAATGGGTGTTCTGGCACAAGGTGCACCCCTGAGTTACACTGATCCTCAGCTGAGGACCCAACTCCTGAACACCAACTTACAGATCTGGTCTTTGATAATGGTAAGGCAATAATTCTGTTGGTAAACATAAATGCAGCTTCAACCCTCTCAAACTCAAGTAAATGCGTATCATATAATGTGTTAGCAACAGTTAAAATTTGGTCACACAAGATCAAAACAGGACAGAGATGGTGGGTCAACAAAGCAGCATTCCCTGCTCTCCCTCTGTGATGGGTCCTGAGGAAGACAGTGCATCATTTCCCCCCCCACCTGGCCCACAGGTAACTGCACCATCCTTCTGTTATGACTATTAGCATATATGGACACAGGGGGAACACCTCATATCCACTGAGGCTGCCTGAAGAGTTACCCACACCACACGGCTGTACATCTTGCCTTCTGAAGCCACCAACATCTCTCAATGCCCTGAATCATTCTACACAGTAGAGAAAAATGTGTCCTTGTTGTTACAGCAAAGCCTAAAATTGTCCCTTCATATTCCAAACATGGAGGAAAAACTATGGAGGTCGCTTTGTTAATCAACTGATGTCAGTCTCATGAGTAGTCAATTAAGAAGGATTCCACTGTAATCACTATAATAATTAGATCCCTGCTACAAATGCCAACTTAAAATAGCTACACAGGATTAAACAGCAACTGCTCAGTGAAAATGTGATCTATTTTACTTTCAAAAATACACGGGTTTGTAATTAACAAAGTATCAAAAAAATTGTCACTCATTATTAGACATTTTATCTGGAACACAGGTTAGGAATGAGGTCAGTCACACAGTCTTGACTACTGTAGTAGACCAGTTCCCCACATTCAAAACAGACATAAGAGTATGCAAGGAGTCTGTCCTGTCCTCTCCCTGGAAACAATCCTGCTTCTGTCTTCGTTGACTTTCAGCAGCAAATTATTTACAACTTCTAGGAAATTTTCCCCTGCTAGACTTGTTCAGTGAATGGTGGCAGACAAGGGGAGGACACACGTGGCACTTGACTCAGCAATCCTACACTGGTACCAGAGATCATGACAACACCAGGAGAAGTGGAGAGTGATTAGTTATCCTGTTATTAGAAGACTGAAATCAGTTTCATGTTTTAAACTACTGTGCAAAACAGGCAGAGTTGAAGAAATGAATGAGGCTGGCTTAAAACATGCCAGAGGATACCTAGGAACCCTAGAAATCAGGAAAACTCTAGTATTTAACATGTACACTAATTATGCAGTATAGTTCATCAACAGAATATACCACCTGTATCTTTCCAGGTACAGGTCCTGTTCAACTACCTAAAAATTTATTCTGCCTGCCAAACTGCCACTGCATAACATGCATTCAGAACCACAGGACTCAGTATAAGTTTGAAATAGTTTTGGAATTATTAAAGAATGAAACTAGAAGAAGGAGTTAAACCATCTCCTCAGTGTTAGTAAAGGCCATACAGATTAGATTGCCCAGCCTTTCCTCTGTCATCCCTGTGGGTCCCATGGAACTCCTCAGCCCAGGCTGCCCTGTATCCCATGGAGGGAAGGGGAGTTACTCCTGGGTCACTGCTCTTGCTGTGAGCTGATCAGTTCACAAACAAGGAATGCAAAGACCACAACAAGCTCTAGGGAAACACTGAAGCTACTTTGTCTCATTACCAACACAGTGACACCAGCTCTGCCTGTCTCATGTTACTACTTTGCTGCACCAGAGTCAACAGCAAACCTGCCCAGTGCCCCTTCCTCACCCTAGCCCGCAGTTCCAGCCAAATTGTCATCTGTAAGACTTCAGTGCATGGAAACTGTTTTGGTTATCTATAACAAGCAGAATGTAGTCTAATAATTAAGCAATTCCCCCCTAAATAAAGGTTTCTAAAAGCATCTTAACATGTTGTTTAATGTATTATGTAAGTACTCCAGGGTATGACCTCCAAAGTTTTATAGTCTACAAGAACACAGTTTTTGGGATACAGTCTGCAACTGGATGAGAACAGCTCTTATAATTCAACATTTCCTTATCAGTTTTCAGCTCTAATGTAACTTACAAGAGCCCAAATAAGTCTTTATAGCAAAATTCTTTGCCCTTGGTATGTGGAATATGGAAGCAAAACAGCAAGGTAAGTTCAGAGCTGACTCCTAATGAAATAGTATCAAGTTCCCAAGTTGAAAGATAAAAGCAGTGACACCTTGCTGCTTGCTTAAAACATTACTGTGCATTAACAAAACTTTGTAACTCAAATAATTTTGGATGGCAAAATCTTACACTTGGATTCCAGCATTTTTATTCGTTACAGGGACTTGATACTGTTACCAGTACTCGGCACCCATAAAAACCCAGCATCATCTGACCAGCAAGCCATAGGGCAGCCCAAGTTTGCAGCAAACAAGTTTCCACTCTGTTTCACTTCTGAACAATCCTGAAATGCAGATGCACACAGGGCTGTGTGTTCCAAAACAGGAGCCTCAACTATTCCAGTTACACATCACCACAGAGCTCAGCACACACAGCATCATGTGAAATGAAAGGCTGAGTTACAAATCTACACTTTACAGCAGAATTACAAGAGTCCAATCAGTTGGGTGAAAATGTTCACATTTCTCTCAAAGTTTTTACATTAACTATGGAAAAACAGTAAGTCCATCACTCCTTCCACACCACTTGTTCCTCAGACCAGGTTTCCAACTGATCCTCATTAAACCAACCTTCTCCTTTGCAGGTGAGACACATCTCACTCCAGATCCATTAATCAATCAAGAGAGGCAAGACAACAAAGAAACATCAGGCAAAGGAACAAAGCCATAACAAAGTCTGAGCAGCACCTCCATCTCCCAGCATTAGTCTACTGAAGGCTCAAAAACATTCCCTTCCACAAGCTACACTGCACAAACTGCAGAGATAGAACTACAGCTTCCCAGATCTACCCATGATCAAAGATTCTGAAGAAAACACAAGTCCAAGAACAGGATTTAGCTGGTTACAATTTGTTGTTCTTTCTCCCTCCCCAGGTATTAAAAACAAATCTTGAAAACATTACCCAGAGCTACTACTTTTCCCCTAAGAATTTGCAGTGACTCCAAAATTCAACATTACCTGGAGCTTGACTGTCAGATCTCTGAACACCAAACTGCACAACCAGACAAGGACTTCAAATAAACAAATGTCCAATCTGATAGTCTGGGCCAGCCTAAATGCCAGGCATTGCTACTCATCAAACTCTTCAAAGAATGCAGAAACATTTCTGGACACCAACTGCAAGAGGAGGGTGTGTTTTGCTGAACATCTCAAAAAGGAGCCCATGGGCATCAAGAAAACACAAAACCCACAACAACTTCCCCAGCTGGTCTCTCCAAGCCACAGCATATCAGAAACTGGGATCAGAAGTCACATTTATTTCAGCCTTTATGTTTAATAGTCTGGTAATTTCTTTACTTTATGAACTTTTTAGGCCAGTGTGCACTATGCAACTCTAATGTTAACGAGGCTTGAGAGATACTCAACTCATATGCAACTTTGTTTTGTTCATTTGGCTTTCCCCCCAACCAAAAATAATAATAAAAAAAGGATAAATCAGGGAGTGAATGGGCTTTCCATAGGGTCTATAAAACACAAAACTAAACCAGCTGTACCTTCCCCTAAGATTACCTCATTTACAACATTCTTGTCAGGTTTAAACTGTAAAGTGCAGTATCATTACCTCAAGCAGTCATTCATATTTAAAAAGTAATATAATTTTTATATTTATACAGAACATTATACAGTATTCAAATTCTGTGGGAACGAAAACATCAAAATCATTAATAAGAAAATCAAGCATCAACATTTGTCTGAGTTCATTCATTCACGAGGTGAGGCTCAGCATCTCAGGGCAGACAACCCAAAAGAAGTTTGCTGTAACAACCCAGACAGTCCAAGCGCCTTTTCACAAGTCACACGTACATTCCACATAAAAAGCTCATATGATAGTTCAGTTAAAAAATTCAAGCGATGAGGCTATTTGTGTATTTTCTGCTACAGATGTCAATCTTACATTTGTAAATCTACATGTTTAGACACTTTGCTTGGCTTAGAAGGAACATCTGAACGCACAAAGATGCTCCTTAGAGCAGAGGCCCATGTCAGGCTGAACAGCTTAGACAAAATACCAACTTACAAGTTTCCTGATCAGTAAAAGTACGTTTTGAATGATAAACTGCTATGAGTCAGACACCAAACAATTTTTCTTCACAGGTCAGCTATTTATGGTAACTTGGAATCTTCACGTTTATTTAGACTGCCTCTAATAAATGCAAGACAGACCAGCATCTCAAATTCATGACCTACATGCAACTATGATCAAACCTGGTTTTAAGGCTGGTACAAACACTGAGCAACAAAGACAGTAAACTCATACTGAAGAGGACAGGAAAGAAGGAAGAAAAGAACAGAGGTGAGTGGGTAAGGTTATCCTTAACATTTGTAAGCTCAGGGCATTTTTAAAGTGCCGCTGTCACTCTCTCTGTACATACAGTCAAGAGTTTGACTGGGACAGGACCAGTGAGTGTCAGTCCAGGGAGAGGCAGCTGAACCCCCAGTGCTGGTCACGACACAGACAGGCTGTTACTGATGCACACACTGCTACTGATTCCTAATGGGCAACTCCTGGATACAGGGAATGGAGTTACAGGGTATGGATATCCATGATTTACTATGCCTATGTAATGTATACAAATATATTCAGTGCAACAAACATGTCAGACACTGCTTTGTGCCTTTCCCAATACCAAGTCCAAGAATACAGCCCATCTATCAGCAGAGAAACATTTACAGGACTCCAGAAAACATCCTCTTGTGACATCCCACCTGCCCCTCTCATCACATAATGCCATGTAAACTACCAGGGGCTGCAAGGTATTTTTTGTACTTGTCATTAATTCATGAAGCCCCTTAGTGCAAGGACTATGTTAGCTACACTACCATTATGAGCATATTTATAAAATTTAGCACATTGTATCTTGAAAAATACCAACCTGACACTGCATAACACTCTTTTAAGAGAATAAAATACAGAGTCTAAACTATTATACTTTTAAATTGCCAACTACAGCTTCAGTTTCATACCACTTACCACACTAACTGGCTTGATCTGGCTTATAGTAACTGCAAGCCAAAGTAAGATGATATTCTCTCAATCCCTGGACATGATAATGTTGCCAAAGGTTGGCTGGGGAACTCAAATTCCACCTGTACATGCAGTGCCATCTGCCTCAGTGGTGGTCTGACTTCCTCCAAACTCTCAGCAATGAATCCCGTCTAAAATCCTCAGGTAATGTCAGTGCATTCATTCACACTTAACGAGTGGGAAGAGCCCAGTACTGGAGCAATATGGAGTTCCCTCCTCCACCAGCACTGAGCCCTCCGACCATCTGATGAGAAATTCCATCACAGCCTCACTGTGCTCACTCACTTTCTCCCTGTTAATGGTGGGAATAAACCACAAAACCAAAACAAACATCCAGCCAGTATAAACATGGCAGAGAACTCCCCACACACACCCGACCACAGTGTAAAACAATCTGGGGTAAGAAACCCTCTCCAGCAAAATTATTGCTAAATCTTTCCCGTTCCTCCATTAACTTCTGTAAGTGCTTTTCATGCAGCACTGTCTGGAGCACAGGTCAAATAAGAGGTCAAACTCCTTTGCTGAGAGACAGGACAATGATATTCATGAGAACATTTAACATCTTAAAATATTTCAACTATTATTTTCCAGGAAATTATACCAGGAAAATTACAATTTAACACAACCCAAAATAAAATTTCAAATACCTCACTCCTTTAATTTTTCAAATTATAACTTAAGCAAACCTCTGGATACAACATTTTAAAATAATCAGGTTACCAAATCATGTACCAGGACCTTTTTTACCATCTGAAACGAATCACTAATGAAGAGATTGAGGACTTGTTCTACAGGTTTGGTTTTTTAATAGGCTCTCATTTACCACTGGAAATATCCATGAATGTTTTTTTATTGCTTCTGGATGGCTTTGGAACTTCACACCACCCTGGAATATCATAACAGAACTGTTACCTTCTGATGGGACTTGCTCGACAACATACCCATGTCATTCACACGGAAAAAATTACAGCCAGTAGACTTTTGTTACTTTCCTCAGAAATTAACGAGGAGCATTTCACACTCTCTCCTCACTGGTACTTACCAAGATTTTGTCTTTATTTCTAGATATTCTGTAGCCACATCCCAACCATCTACAGCCCTCAACGACAACATTTCACAAGCACCGTCTCCCAGCACAAGGTCCCTCTATAGGAAGTGCAGATGCCACGGAAACCAGGCCAGATGGGAGGGTTTAACCGCAACACACCTCGCTGCTTTCTGTTTCAGTCCAAGACAAGTCAAATTTGGTTTAGTATTTACCTACCATTAAGCTCATTTCTAAACATCTTCTCAAGACAAGACACCACCTCAGAGGAAGTAACTTTTGGAGGAAAGCTGAGAGCATGAACACGCAACAAAGTTCTGTTAATCGTGCTCATCTTACAGTCCTGGTAAAGATTTGCTAGACAGGTGTTTTGTAAATGTGTCTTTCATAGATTCCTTCTTCACACACACTTCTTTCTGACTGAACAAACCTTACAGTGCTGACAAAAAAAGGGAATGTTTGACTTCAGCTTTGGTAACTCAAGTTCCTTCCCCTCATATACACACCAAGAAAATAAAGTCTTGCCTATTGACTTAAAGTTTTAACTATGAAAAACATGAATTTCCCAAGAGGGACCATGAGTATTAAACTACTTCAGTCCTAGTATTGCAACAGTCTCATTCAGTATTTGTCCTACGTTGAGACCAGCACATCTTCATCAAAAAACACAGCAAGTGCACTAATATTAATAACAACTTCAACAAGATAAACAGCAAGAGAAGGGCAAACAAGGTCATCATGTGTGGCAAACACCACATGACATTAAAAAAAAAGCAGTGAGAAACACATGAGAGTGCATAAATGTATCCAAAGTATCTGAAAGAGCCAACACACTTGTGTCAGCAACCTGCTCAAGGCTTCTGCACAAAACATTCTGCAGGACCCAAACTCAAACTGGCTCCTCTCTGTAGCCTCACTCCTACATTTTCCAATAAACCCACCCTGTTGTTTTAAAGTCATCTCCTTTACAAGATGTATCATGTCTGGGTTACTGAATCCTAAATACTGTAAGACATATCACAATAGTGCACAATCTTCTTCCTGAAGTCAGTTCCAGTTTTCTGTCACTTTTCAGAGTTCTTTTTCTTGCATTTAAGTACCAAAATGCACACAGGATGTGTCCTGCTGAAATACTAACACAGTAATGGGGGTGCAGAGGTGTAGACTCACACATGTTTAAAAGCTGCATTTCTAACGAAAACCACGAAAAGCACAGGGCAAATCAGGAATCCAATTTTATTGCAGTGTTTAAAGAAACTTAAGGAGAACAAAACTAGAGAAGTTAGAAACGTAAGAGAATGGGACATTTTAAATAATTAAATCTTGGGAAATGGTTGGAAGAAAAGGTGTTATGTACTACACAGACAAACAGAGGGAATGATAATGGCATAAGGAGTTACAACTCCCCTCCCAAAACCCAGGTCATCTGAAATGCTTCCATGCCTATGTCGAAAAAGGCATTTTCAGTGAGACAACTGCAGATCAAGAGAGTTTAGAAAACCAACATGCACCTTTCTTCCCCTTCTTAATCAAGTTCTGCATCTTTAATGCACAATCATTACACTTTCATAACAACAGTCTGGAACAAAATCCTTGAGTTCTGAAAAGGAAAATGTGGGTGGATAAAAGCCTATGAAGAAAGAACTCATCTTTGCATGCTCACACCTTCCCAGCAGCCATACCTTGGACTGAGCATTTGAGCAACCAAAATCCTGGACTACCACTCTAAAAATCATAACAGAAAATAGATAGTAGCATTAAATGTGTGATAGGGCAGCCTTTACTACAAATCTCTCTCCTCACATGTCAGCTTTGTAAGTCTTCCCGACAGGCTACAATATCTCTAACTTATTTCTGTTTACAACTTGGAAGGAACAACCTTGAAGTCTTGAAATTGATATAAAGGTATGAACTCAAACGGATATTGGAAAGAAATCCTTTCCAACAACACCATCTCGAAAGCTTCTAATTCAAAAAACACTAATTTCTTAACTGCTGATTAAATATAAAGGAAACAAATCTTGAAGAGTGGTACTTAAGCCTGAAGAGGATCATTTCCTCCCTCACTCAAGATACCTCCCTGTGCTTGAACAAAATGACAGATCAGAAAGTTTTCAAACTTTTATTCCATCCTCAGTTCATGCAATTCACGTTCCTGTACTTGTTTAACCAGAAAGATCCTCCCAGAACAGGGTTAGTCCTTGACAGCACAAAGCTGAATACACAGAAATAGACCTGCACTGGAGCAAGGGAGAGCACAGTGTCCTCACTGAACAGGAGGAGCAGATACAGAGACACAAGAGCAGCAGCAGCACTTCCTGCCTGATGTTCATTTAATGTGTTCCTTGACATTACAGATGGTTTTTCCTCTTACAACTACACCAAACAAGTAACTTATTACACATACCTATGGCCTGTAAAACTGGAAAAAATAATGCATTAACTTACAGGTATTCAAAACTCAGACTAAATACTCCTTCCAATTTGATAAATAATTGCAGATACATTTCTGAGGAATATGATCATATAATCAGGGCACAATCACTGTGACAGCTACAACCAAAGTGATCTATTCAATGAAAACTTTAGCAGATTCAAGGGCACATTTTTCCTACCTGAATCAACTAAAACTTTACTGGAATAAATACAGACTGTTAGCTATTAAAACTAAAAGGAAACTAAGGACATATCACCATGACTCCAGAACTAAGGTTACTGAACACTGCCCCTTCCCATTATTAATATTCTTCTGCATTCAATTAATACCAAATCCTTTGCCGAAATACATCAAATGACAGCTCAAATCTGCAAAACAGTCAGAAGATACTTTATGGGGCTCCTCCTTAAGACCGGCTGTGAAAATTCCCAGGACACAAAGCCCCTCCATACAAGTCTGGCTTTAAAACCACTTACAGTTTACCCCAACATAAGCTCTTTCTTCCAACTCCAACCCCCTGCCAGTTGCATTAGTCCTTGTGCTATTAAGAACATTGCCAACAAAGCTTTATTTGTGGGTGTCTCCGTTTCCCCAGCTTAATGGAAACAATTTGAGACATTTTTAATCTCTTCCAGTTGTTAACCATCCTCACTGTAAGTAAATGAGTACTAAGTCTAACCTTTTTTACCTCAAGTCTGACCATGGACAATTGGTGTCCCTCTAGTTAACTCTGCTATGCAGAAACCACTGCTGTTCCATCTTCTCTGCGTGCAATTACTGGGGAGTCAAGGACAGGGTAAAAATAATCTGAGTATGCACATGTCAAACCGATTCCTGAAGAGCAGCTCACAGCCAGCTTTTCTGAAACAGCTTTCCTAGGTGGAATTCAGCTGCTTTTGTATACATACAGAACTCATAGAATAGAGTCACAGAATAACCTGAGTTGAAAGGAACATCACCCACAGGGATCATCAAGTTCAGCTCCTGGCTCTGCACAGCACAGGCACATGAATCACATCATGTGCCTGAGAGCGTTGTCCAAACGCTTCCTGAGCTCAGACAGGCTCATGCCATGATCACCTCCCTGGGGAGCCTCTTCCAGTGCCCAACCACCCTCTGGATGAAGCAGCTTTTGCTAACATCCAGCCTAACACTCCCTGACACAGCTTCATGCCAGTTAAGATTATTTCGAGTGTTTTAATTATCCTGCTTTTAAATAGAAAAATCTCTTTCAATGTTAACTATTACAGACAATAAACTAAAGTTTGCTAATTCATATCCTCCATAATTTCAAAACAGAATTTGGACCTCCTGGAGAAGCCTCTGACACACACAATGAACTCCTGCTATTTTCTGAAAGCTTTAGTATTTTCAGCATTATTTTAGAGCATGATGTACATACACACCTTCACCGTTATTATGTGGTTAACTGAAAGCATCTACAGAACTAACATCACCTTATCAAACACTTTCATAGCAGAACTCTGCTCACAACTTCAAGTTACTGCCTGACTTCCCCACAGTGTAACAACAGGATGTCCATCATGACTCCCAAACTTCCACACAGAACTGCGAAGCTTCCACAAAGCTGCCAAAGCCCAAAGGCCTGACCGACACTTCCTGTTCCCAGATGAACGAGCAAATTTTGTCTCTTCTGATTCCTGACTGGAACACGGAATCTCATTCCAGCCTCAAATAAATTGCACCAATCTGTAAGAGAAGTCTGTGCCACCACCCCCACTCTGACTTTAATGGAAAACACGGGTGGCACAGGTGGGTTTCATTTCACAGAATTAACAACTTCTTCAGGTAGGTAAGGCCATGCACAAACTGGTCACTGTGGAAGCTACTCCTCCCCAGCAGCCAAATCTCCTAACCTGCCTGAGTGTCCAGGTGCACAGAGTAACTTCCAACAGAACAGAACAGAAAGCTTTGGTGCAACTGAAGATGGAATATCCAGGAACCTGTCACTGTTCTAAGTCATAGGGACCTGGGCAGCAGGAGAGAAGGGGAAACTTTTCATCACCTGAGTATTTTGACACGGTATGGAAGTTTTCTGACACTTGCAATTTGGCCACTCTTGTCACAAGCTGTCACATTTTCTCTCTCAGAACTCTCTGGCTGAGGATCTCAACTCTTTTTCACACAGGTGAGCCACTAAGCTCAATACCACACTAAACAATAAAGTTAAGGACATTGTATGAGCTCACAGAAAAAATTTCTTCCAGCTCTGAACTGAGGTGTCTGTGGGCTGTTGCTTTAAGACAAAAGTCCAACAAGCCCCTGTTTCTTTGTTCCCCTCCCATCATCAAATGTAGGTTCTTGGAAATCTAATCTATGAGTTAAGTTTATTTAAAGTTAAGCACAAATCCTCCCATTAGGCTGGTCTAAAAAATTAATGCCTCCTGCTACCAGTGAGCAGAAAAGCTGGACAAAGGGGAGCGTGGCATAAACAGGAAGTAAAACTCTTCAAGTTCACAGGACTCAGGAACCAAAAGAATATGCAAAAAAAGGTGTCTACTCTCCATTTGCTTCAAAACCCTTTAATGTTTCAGTTGTCCCCTTCTAAGAGGAGGACACTAAAGGAGTTCAGTTGCTCTATTTAAAATTTCAGGACTTTTACAGCTGGGGAGGGGAGCACAGATTCACTTCTGTTAGTAAGCTAAAAACTTAATAGGGAGTTTCCTGACAGTATATAAAAGAAAAAAAAATTATATCCAGACTTGAAACTACTGAGTCAATTACAGTACCTGCTATGTTTTATATTCATGTAACTCTGATAGCCCCTTTGAGATTCTAGAATACTTAATACCCATGAATGGTGCATCAGTAAGGTAGTGGTTATTTTAAGAGTATTTAAGGCACCAGGTACACAGTTGTTCAATTAGCAATACAGACTTTCATGGAAGCAGCCACAGAACGCAGTTTCTTCAGCTGGCAAGAATGTAATAAAAGACTGCAGAATCCTTGGTTAAACTTCCCTCTGTAAGGTCAGTACCCTGTTCATGCCCTGACTGACACAACCCCAGCTACACACCTCACACGTTTTAAATTT
>JAWWEV010000083.1:13656211-13678282 GCA_035583235.1 Hafferia zeledoni | reverse complement strand
GGGTTGGGGTGGCCAAAGGGCAGGACCTGCACTTGGCCTTGGTGAACCTCATCCCATTGGAATCAGCCCATCCCTCCTGCCTGTCCAGGTCCCTCTGCAGAGCCCTCCTGCCTTCCAGCAGGTGGACACTCCCAGCCTCAGTGGAAGGACGGGACGATCCCCTGTGCCACTTCCAGCACCCGAGGAGCAGCCCAGGGCAGTGCCCGGCTCGGACACACTGCAGAGCACCCTGGGGACATCAGTGACACTTGTCCCGATGCTCCCGAGCAGTTGTGACAGCGCTGCTGATCGGCGTTAATGTGCTAAGCCCTAATAAACTCCTCGGGAGATGGGAGACTTAAGAGCAAATCTTTGTGCTGTTTAACTTCAGCCACGGCAAACTGAAGGCAAAGCTCCTCGGTTTAACAGCCCCCGGGGCTAATCCTGATACACAGGTATCAATCAAACAGAATGTTAATGAAACACCAGCCAAGGGCTGGAAGAAGTTTGGCTTCCACAAAATACTCTGCAGGTGAAAGCACAGAGGGTCGGAGCTGAAAACTGAAATAAGAAATGTGTGGGAATATGCACTTGGAGGAACATCCCTGAACAACACGATGGGTGTCAAAGGGAGAGAATAAAACACAGGACCTGAAGGCAGGGAAAGAGATGCCAACAAAACCGAAGTTTAAATACAGTAAACAGAGATCACAACCCCCGGTGCCAAACGCACTCCAGTGATCCCAGCAGTCTCCAAACACACCCAGAGTAAGTAAATAAATACAGGTGCTGAGCCCAAACTGAGAAATCACCTCACCTGGGAACTGAGTTTCCCCCATGCACAATAACCTGGCTGTGTCCAAGCAAGCAAACAAACCCCACTCCTTTCCTGAGCAGTTTGCTGTCTTGGTTTCACCGAGTTTTGGATGGAAATAAATCTTTGTGTTTCTTACTTAGATTTCCATCCCGAGGGATTTGTGTTTCACAGAATATTTGCATGGTTTGAACTGAAGTTGTCCCCTCTGCTGACCTCCTGTTTCACACACTCTCTAGAAGATAAAACTATTTGACTTTGTAACAAAAATCACATATATAAAAAAATGTTTAGGCATAAAAGTATGTTCAAAACAATATGAATGTAGGAGCAGGTCATAATAGACTTTTTAAAATATATTAGACAAGCACTGCCATTACATTAATGATCTTGTGTGTTTGTGCACATATTTCAGTCCTCCTGACTGAACTTTCCTAGTTCACTGTATAAAAAGAAAATATTCATTATGGATAATTTTGCTTATCCAATTTAACAAACAAAAAGACTATGATTTGTACAAAGGTACAAGTTCTCTGCTTTGGAAGGAGAATGAATGTGCTGCTTCAGAAGCATCACCAGCTCCAGGACTCTCAAAGCCAGAGGAGGAACAATTTATGTTTCCAGTGTTACAAAAGAAACTGAACGAGTGAAAGAACAAACCGAAGGGAAGAAAAAAACACAAGTTAACTAACTCCAGCCTGTCACAATAATCAGAATAATCAATAACTGAACGAAGGGATGGAGAAAGAACAAACTGAAGGGAATGCAAGAAAAAAACACAAGTTAACTAACTCCAGCCTGTCACAATAACCAGAACTGAATGTTGTATTTAATGATCACAGAAAGATCATCCCGAGGGGTTCACTGAAGGGCTGAGAAGGTCCCTTTTTGCTGGTCCTCTGTCCAAAGGATTCAGCAGCCTCGAACCACGTCCTGAACGTGTCATTCCCACACTTTCCCTCAGATGAATGGGTGCTCAAACACGGATTTTAGTGAAGGTGCAGCCAGCTCTGACCAAGCAATCCCGGTGTCATCAATCCCCACCACACCTGCAGCTTCCTCACAACTCGGGAAAATTAATTTCCAAGCACCTCCAGCCTGGATTTGCCTCATTACTAAACATGATTTTTTTCCCCCACAATGTGCAACTCAGCAATCTCCAGTAGTTTGTATTCAAATTAAAAACACAGTTACGTGATAAGAAACAAAACTAGGGCTTATCTATTCTGCAACTTTCCCCCCTCTCACCAAAACAACTCATTAGCATTAGGAAATACAGCTCTTACTCATCAGAAAAAAACACCACCAAGTGTTCTGCTCCGTGTCTGAGGCTCACAAAAGGACCTGTTAGTGCTGCTGGTTAACAGTGATCTCTGTCCCACGTGGATTTAAAAATAAACCCACACGATTTTCTTCCTCAGGTTTAATTTCGAGTAAATTATAAACACTGGTAACATAAACATGTCACAGAAGAGAAATCTAATTCTTTCACAGCTGGGATCTCCAAGTGAGAGAAATGAGCTGCTGATTTGTGAAATGCTGCAAGTGGATATAAATCTCTGATACTTACAGAGAAATAGTTCCAGAATACTCATCAGGAATAAATGCATCAAAATCTGCACTTTTTATATAAAAAAATCAATCACAAACTACTTAAATCATGTCGGTCCTAGTGAAACTTGGTTGTCAAGAACAGGGCAGACAGACATGTCACTCTGAACCATTTTAAATCCTGTAAATGTGTAAATAATGTGGGTTTTTCCTGTGGAACACAGCCCAGATGAAGCCATAACACACTGTGATACAAGACCTGTCTGACTGCACCCAGCAAGGGCTACTCTGAAGGTTCAAACACCTTCCACAAGGTGCACCCCAGCAAAAACCTGAGCCAGAAAAAGGCCTTGAGACACTCGAGTAATGGAGATGTCAGAAATGGGTATGCAGAGCCCCTGAAAAGTCCCTTTCAAACTGATCACAGCAGTATTTGCTATGAATTACAGCTGGTTAAGTATTTCCCCAATATTTAAATTACTGTCATCTGTAACAGCCTCTCCTAAAGGGCTTTACAGATAATTCAAAAACACGTACATTAAGAATTATCTGTGTAACAGGGGGAGAAGGGCAGCTCCATGAATGAAAGAAACCACCACTCCATGGCAATAATCTGAATAATCTATGAATAGTCAGTGTATATATAACCTTTTCTGATGCATCCAGCACGATGCTTATTTATTGCTTCAATCATTTCATTTGGGGACTATTACATAATATATCAGAGCCACATGTCAGTGCAGAGAAAACAAACCTCACTGTCACAGAAAAGCAAATTTTTAGGACAACACTAAAGCAGTTTTACTGAAGTATGAATCTAATCTTCCTCACAGTCATTTAAGCAGCTGGTTTGCTTGAAATCCTTCAGCAATTCTTCGTTAAGTTCAAAATAAAATATGATTAATCAAAATAATTTTTAAAAAAGTAGTTTATATATTAAATGCAAACACAGCACTGCAAAGTAGACTTTCAAGACCAAGGAAACCAAATTAGTCTCCAATATTTGGTTCATTAGTACCACAATGTTGTTGCTTTTAACTACAACCCTAGACTCTAGCAGAGTTACTCTTCAGGAATTACTGCAAGCTTTGATCACGGTGTATCAGACATAGTAAGCAGCAAAATAAAATAAAACCCCACAACGGTAAGACAGAGATTCCTTAAATATCACCAGTGGAACCAAGGAGGAAGGCGCGGAGCCTCCTCTGACAGCTGTAACCTCTGCACAGCCAATCCACGGGCACGGTTTGGCTGAGGCGGAGACACCAATTCATTGAGCAGAGTCTGGAGGTGCCTCTACTATCGGCTCTGCCTGCACGCACAGACACATCGGGAGAAAACAGCCTCTGCCTACGCTTACACAAAATAAACCTCAGTCAGACAGGAAGGACACTTAAGACCAGCGACACAAGTCAGCACACTCGGAGGACACCAGAACCGCGGGGAAGCGTTTTCAAAGTTGTCCTACTGCTCATCAAAACCCCCACAAACTCTTAACTGGACCAAAGCTTCCCTCCCACGTGTTACACTACAAGAAGAACACACACATCACATTATCCAACTTGAACACTGCCTGGCTGATCTAGAAATAACACTCAGAGGTCCAACACTTCATGTGACGGGTCCAGCTGGCGCCTCTGACATGCGATGCACACCAAGCAACACAGAGCAAGGGTGTGAAACAACCCAAGCAGCTCAGAGCAAGGGTGTGAAACCACCTCGGGGGTGGCTGCAAGGACAGAGCCACTGTCCCACACAGGGAGCAAAGCTGCTGTCCCCTCCAGCCCCACATGTGCACAGTGTGTGGGTCCCGGGCTGTCCATTCCATGTCCCCCACCCCAAGTCCCAATGTGTGTCCTGGGCTGTCCATTCCATCCCCCCCACAAGTCACAGTGTGTGTCCCGAGCTGTCCATTCCATCCCCCCCAAAAGTCACAGTGTGTGTCCCGGGCTGTCCCTTCCATCCCTCCCACAAGTCACAGTGTGTGTCCCGGGCTGTCCCTTCCATCCCCCCCACAAGTCACAGTGTGTGTCCCGGGCTGTCCCTTCCAGTCCCCTGACAAGTCCCAGTGTGTGTCCCGGGCTGTCCCCGGGCTGCACGGGGTGTGTGTCCCACAGCGCAGGGACTGACAGCCCAACATGCCGCTCGGCGCTGCCACAACACGGATCAGCCGCGGGGCTCGGCTGGAGCAGAGGGGCCCGTCCCGCTGCCGGTGTCCCCCCGACAGGGAGAGGCGGGCACGGACCCGCTCGCTGCCCGTGCAGAGGCACAGCAGAGCACGCTGCACCACTCGGCAGTTCCACGCCGCCACCACTTCCCGGCTCCAGCCCGAGCGAGTTGACAGCCACTCACAACAGGATCGGCGGGAGTAACATCAGCTTTAGCTCACAACGCCGCGAGCACTCGGAGCTGCTCCGGCACCGGGAGCTGCTCCGGCACCCCGAGCCGATCCACAGCTCCGGCACCCGAGCACCCCGCACTGACAGTCCCAGCTGGCTCCGGCACCCGAGCACCCCGCACTGACACCCCGAGCCGCTCCGGCACCCGAGCACCCCGAACTGACACTCCGAGCCGCTCCGGCACCCGAGCACCCCGAACTGATACCCCGAGCCGCTCCGGCACCCGAGCACCCCGAACTGATACCCCGAGCCGCTCCGGCACCCGAGCACCCCGCACTGACACCCCGAGCCGCTCCGCCACCCGAGCACCCCGCACTGACACCCCGAGCCGCTCCGCCGGGCCAGCACCCCGAACTGACACCTCGAACTGATACCTCGAGCCGCTCCGGCACTCCGCGCCCACTCCACCGCTCCAGCAACCACAGCTGCCCCGTCACCCCGTTCCGGCACCCGAACACCCTGCTCCTGCATCCCAGCACCTTGCCCAGGCAGCCAAGCACCCTGCTCCGGCACCCCACTCCTGCACTCTGCTCCGGCACCCCAGCACCCTGCCCCGGCATCCCGCTCCTGCACTCGTGCACTCTGCTCCGTCACCTGAGCACCCTGCACCTGCACCCGTGCATTCTGCTCCGGCAGCCGAGCACCCTGCCCCGGCACTCCGCTCCTGCACCCCAGCATCCCGCTCCTGCACCTGAGCACCCTGCCCTGGCACTCCAGCACCCTATCCCGGCTCCCGTGCATTCTGCTCCTGCACTTGTGCATTCTGCTCCGGCACCCCGGCATCCGAGCACCGTGCCCCGGTACTTCAGCACGCCGCTCCGGCACCCTGTCCTGGCACCCCAGCACCGTGTCCCAGTACCTCAGCACGCCGCTCCGGCACCCTATCCCAGCACCCCGGCACCCTTCTCCTGTGCTCTTGCACCCCGGCATTCTGCCCCGGCACTCGAGCACCCTGCCCCGGTACCTCCGCACGTCGCTCCTGCATCTGAGCACCCTGCCCCGGCACCCAAGCTCTCAGCTCCTACACCCGAGCACTCCGTCCCGGCACCCGTGCATTCTGCTCCGGCATCTGGGCACCTCGCTCCTGCACCTGAGCACCTTGTCCCCGGCACCCAAGCTCTCTGCTCCTGCACCCGAGCACTCCGTCCCGGCCCCGTGCATTCTGCTCCTGCACTCGAGCACCCTGCCCCGGTACCTCCGCACGCCGCTCCGGGACCCCAGCACCCTGCCCCGACACCCGTACATTCTGCTCCCGCACCCTGCCCCGGTACCTCAGCACGCCGCTCCGGGACCCCAGCACCCTGCCCCGACACCCGTACATTCTGCTCCCGCACCCTGCCCCGGTACCTCCGCACGCCGCTCCGGCACGCCGCGCGCGCTCCACCGCTCGGGCACCCACAGCCGCTCCGGCATCCCGAGCCGCTGCGGCGCCGTGTCCCGCTCCCCGGCCGGCGCAGCGCGGTGCGGCCGTGCCCGGCGCTGCCGCTGTCCCCGGCCCCGCCGCGCCGCCCGCCCCGCTCCGTCCCTGCCCGGCGGCCGGCGCGGCTCAGAAGATGGCGGCGGGCGGCGCGGGCCCCGCTGGCGGCGCCGGAGCGCGGCCGTGGCTGCGCCGTTTGCGCAGCGCCCCGCGGGCCGAGCGGCAGCGCCGGCGTAGCGCGCTTGGTGAATCGCGGCCGCCGCTGCCCCGCGCGGGGGGTGCCTGTAAACAATGGTGCCCCCCCTGCGCCGCGCCGCCTTACCGATTCCTCCTCCTTCTCCATGCCCGTGGGCATCTGCGGCACGGCCCGGTTAATGGAGGCATATTCGGCCAAGTCAGGCAGGTCCTCGCAGCGGAAGACGGGCAGCGGCTTGGACGCGTCCAGCGCCCGGGCCCGGAACGACAGTTTGCTCATGTTAGGCGGCGATGGCGGCTCCGGCTGGGAAGGGGGGGGCGGCAGCAAGCGCGCTCCGAGCTGAGAGCCGGACCCCGCCGAGCGATCTCATGGAGGGACCGGGGCTCCCCCGGCGGGGCGGGGCGCACTCCGACACGGGGCCCGGCGGCGCCGGCTGGCGCGGCTGGGCTGGGCGCTGGCTCCGCTCCTCCGCCGCTCCGGTTCCGCTCAATACGCCACGGCCAACATGGCGGACATTAAACCTCGACTGGCCGCCTCTTTCAGCCAACCCCAGCGCCACAGCCATTCCCACACTGCATCGCGCAGCGCGCGGGCACGGCGCCGCCCGGGGGAGCGCGCGCGGCGCGGGCACGAGGGCGCGGGAGCGCGGAGGCTCCGGGCGGCCCGAGCGGCAGCGGCAGCGGGAGAGGGAGCTCGGGACGGCGCCGGGAGCAGCGCCGGGAGTTTAACCAGCGAGCGGGTCCCCTCCGCTCCCGCCGGCGTGGGGAGGTCTGGGCAGCCCCCAGACACCCAGCCCGGGGGGAGCTCCGCCGAGAGCCGCGCCTGACCTGAGCCTGCCTGACAGCCTCGGAAACCTGGGCGAGAGAGACGGGGAAGTGCCGGCCCCGACCTTTCCGGCCGCTCGGGGGCCGAGCCGCGGGACGGCGGCGCCGGGCGCTGAACTCGCCCCGACCCGGGAGCGGCCCTGCACCCCGCCCGGCCCGGCCCGCACCGCGAACCGAGTTCGCCTCCCCCGAAACGCCGCAGAAGCGCAAGAACCGGGCCCGGCCCGGCCGTTGTCTGACGGTCTCAGAAACTCCGTCCGGCAGTGCGGACACGCGAACTGGGTTAACCCTTGCGTGGGTTTATTCCCAGTGACCCGCTCGAGCGAGCGCACCCCTGGCAAAGGGGAGACTCATCTGAGCGTGTCTCATTAGGGAGGCTCGTTCACATCCCAGGGAGCCGATTGAACTGATGCGCTGCCCGGCTGTGAGCAGGGCATGGGCCGGCAGCGCGTCCCTTCTCCAAGCGCATCCCTGCTCCAAGAGCATCCCTGCTCCCGGCCCGTCCCTGCTCCCGGCGTGTCCCAGCGGAGCCGCAGGAGCGTCCAATTCCGCTCCCGCCCCGCGGGGCTCTGGAGCCACCGAGTGCAGGAACAATCCACGTGTTATGTGCTTGCACTAGGCCATAATGTAACTCCAGTTCTAAAGTAAAATCCACCCTCTTGACGTTATGCTTATTTTCATTTAAAGATGTGAGAAAGTTGTGGTTTGATTGAATTTAAGTGTCCCACTTTTAAAGCAACATACTGTAATTTTGTGCTGTTATATGACAATCAGTAGACAGAACTTCTTTATCACATACTATTGGGAAATAGAACTTTCAGAAATATGACATAAATATAACAAAAAAAATTTAAAAAACTTGGTTTGCTTGGCAATTTTAGAAATATCTCTGTAATAGGAACAAAAGCCATTTTTTTAATCTCATCAGTGCTTCAATAATAATACCACCATCCTGCGCCTTGAGCAGCTACTAGACACTGGATGAAATATTACTGGATCCAGTTGTTAGCAGCAGTTTCAAGCCAACTATTTGCATGTCTGTCGTCCCTATAGGTCTGCCCAACTGTGTAACTTGCAAGTCTCATTTGGCATCATAACCTCTCTGGGACCAGAATTTCTGTCTGTATTACAAATGGGTAATGCAGTGGGAGGCAGCTGTTAGGGAGAATGAGACTTGGGTTTAGGAAGGTTTGAGTTTGTTGGTGTTTTTTTTTTTTTTTTTAGGAGAATGGCATGAATTAAGGAGCATCGTTGTACTCATTTGTTTAGTAGCTACATCAGAACCAAATGTTTAAACATCATACTGCTTTTTACTCTAATTTTAAGCTTAAAGCACACACTAACTAGAAATAGTAATTTGAAAATAAATTGCCCATAAAACATCTACATAGGTTTCCACAAATACTAAATAATTTAATTTATCCAATTAGCAGACAGATAAGGTGATGACAAAAAACCACCAAAACCTAAACCCAAAACAGCAATATGCCATCATAGATTGACTTTGACTTAAAACATTAAATGAAAATGAAACACCTGGCAGCTAAGCAAAAAAATAAGGCCATTAAATATAACTTTCCACTTACACTGATGAAAGGAAAACAATATATAGTGAGCATAATGAAAAGCAAAATATTGAAAATACTCTGAACTATAAAGAAAGAATAATCAAATTCAAACTTATCCTTAATTGACCTTTGCATTTCTAACCCTGCCACAAGCTTGAGAAAAGTGCAGAGCAAGCAGAACGGACAATAACATTTGGATACAAAGAGGGCAGTATGCATTAAGAAAGAGTGCTGGCCTGAAACTCTTGGACTCATCAGCTTTTAATGTTTTGCCAATAAAATAGGTTGTGTTTTAATAATTTCTAGCAGAAGCTGTTTAGTCCTTAAAATTACCTAAATTAATTTGCTAGTAAGATGAAAAGTGGGATATTTGAAAACAATGCGACAACAGCCTAAAGTCTGTTCTGTGTAAGGTGGTGACAGGAAAAGATATAGAACATAAAGAGACTGATGTTCCCATTTTACCTTCCTTTCAGTTACAATATGCAGGTATATTTTAGTTTTTTCCATTTTGTAGCTTTTACCAAAATGCACACATGACATCTGTAGCCATCAGTGCTGCCCTGTAACAGCAGTTAATGTAGAATTGGTATGTTTTGCATAATAACCAAAATACTCTGCAGGCTCTCAGTGAAAGATCAGTGAGTGTAAACTAATTTGTTGAACCAAAGTGCTGTGTATCTATTTTAAAAATTGAGCTGTAAGGTAAAGTAATGAACTATAATGAATACAACGTTATGAACTGCTGGGTTTTTTGGGTTTGGTTTTTTTTTCGTTTGGTTTGGTTTGGATTTTTTGTGCAAACTGTTGAAATCAGATCTTTAACATTTGGGGGATTTGTTTAAGGCTTCATCTTTTTATGAGCTCAAAACAATTAAAAGAACAAGCTTTGCTAAAATGAAAGCACTTTGTATATCAGCTGTGTAGCTGGTAAATATGACCTTTTCAATGTACATTCAAAAGTACTAAATTCAGTCTGAGCATCAGGGGCAAAGATACAACAACTCGCTCCGTGCAGCTACAGACAAGGGTGTCTTGTGCTGTCGTCTAACTGGGGTTTGTGAAGCCCAAAACCATAACCTCCTATTTTGGCTTGCAGGTTCTGTGTATCTTTTGACAAGTTTTTACAAATTTTAGCATTTATTTTGTTTTCTGGCTTAAGACCTCTCTGACTTAAAGAAATACTTCCAGTCATTTATTCAAGCATGAATTGTAGTCTTTTGAACATGAGTTTAATATTGTCTCCCATTCTAACTCCAATCATCATCACAAAAGTGCATACAGGGTAAAGGCCATATAATTTTTGGTGCTTGCCAGAATCAAGGAATTTCATATTTTACGGTTATAAAATTCTAGGAGACAGTTATTCAACATCTTAAAAAAAACCACAAAAACTTTTAAAAACAGGGGTTTTTTTTCTGACTTTCATATCCATAAACATTTGCAGTTTTTCATTTTCCTTACTCTGACTACTCCACCCTGCTAGTACTAACTCACCATTTATCTACACAGAAATTTTGTTGTTCTGGGGTTTTTCATCTCCATAAATGCTAACTATTCTGAACTGATTAAAGAAATGTCACTGATCTCTCCCTCCCCACACACTTTCAGTACTCAAGTATTAAATGGTACATTCTGAAGTCACCATACCTGGGTTTCTTTCCAGAATAGCTTGCTCTTAGGGATATTTGGAAAGCTGTGGGTGGCTCTTTTGTTCTGTTGGAAGCTTTTATGGATTTTTTAATATATATTCCTGTTCTACATTTGTTGGTGATGCTGCTGTTCAAATTTGCTTCTCAGCTGCCCTTCTTGCATGTGCTTTATAACATTAGATGGTTACATTCTTTTGAATCATCTCAGTGAGATGCCTGGAGTTTGAATTAAAATGAGATAAATGCAGGCAAATGTGGCACTAGAGGTTCCTCATTATTTTACAAAATGTCACTTACAATAGTAAGTAGATGCATACAGAAATTCTCTTAATAGAATGAAGATTTCAACCAACATGCAACACGAAGCCAATTCCACCTTATTTACTTGTGTCAACTGTCTGTTTTAAAAGAGATAATGGAACTGTCACACATTATTTAAACAGTTCAGACACAATTCTACAAAACTGGTGCAGAATGCCTTTGTGATAACTTCTGCCACTGTTTTGAAAGATAATTTAGTGTTTCATAGCTTTGGTTCCCAATGAATGGTATAATATATTCACTTAGTTATTTTAGGTGCTCATGGTTGAGATGCAATAGGTACAAAGCTTATCTGAAGTTCTCTGAATCATAATTTGAAGTAGTGACCAAGTAAATCTTCCTTAATTCTTGACTCAATGAGGGGAGATTAATTTGTCTTGCATGTGTATACATATATAAATTTATGTATTTTTGTTTCTGGTACATATACTGCATGGCCAAATTCTTCAGTTACTTTTTATTTTTTGAAAGCACGTTCAGTTTATGCTGCAGAAAACCAAATAGATACGAGATGAGATACTACTGCATTTAATATATTATACTGTTCAAAAAAATGTAAGCATAATCCTCTAGATTCCAAAACTCACAAAAAGTTTAAATTTAGAGATACAACAGCCTGGCAAAACAAGAGCTTGTGTTAAACATGAGCATGTAATTTTTCCACTACAAACCCCGCAATTGCTACTCTCGGGAGCAGTGCCTTAGTAGAAATGACAAGTAGTACAGCATTACAAAAGCAGTTGTGCCCTCAGCATTCAGAACAGAGGCACAGAAATTGGCTTTCTTGCAACACAACCTGAAGTTTTAACGCTTTGTTTCAAGTGACCATACTAAAAACAGGATGAGGAATTACCATGTGACCAATGGGTTTCACATTTTTTTAGAACTACATTCAGGAAATCACAAGGTAACAGCATTTTGCAGTAGGTAATGCCAACAAAACCGAGACAGGCTGAAACTACAGCAGTTCTGTCACTGCTCAGGCTCTCTCTTGGTCCTGTGCTGCCTTTGATAACAATATTGGCTTAAGACACTGCGGTCCCTCCTCCTGCTCTGCCATCCACTCCTTCTCCTCTGTGGCTGCACTGCCCCCTCACTGGTGTCAGCACCACTGCCTATGGAGCTGCACCGAGTGGGAATCCCATCGGATCCTTCCGACAACTCAGCCAGAAGCCCAACTGCACAAAGCAGAAGAGACACCTGAGGAGATCCGTGTTAGAACTTGCATTTCCCCACTATCTGCAGTTTACAGGCACTGCCCTCTTCACAAGATCCAGTTTGTGAAAGCTGCAGAATACAGTAGTCTGAATGATAAGAACTGTGCAGAAAATGATACAGCTATTTATGCAATTTAATACACACTCAAAATAGTAACACTGTCATAAGCTATATTTTAAAACTTTTGCCTACAAGACCAGTGTCTGAACTAGTCTATAAATGGAAGAGTTCGTATTTTCTTTCAGACTGATTACATATCACTGTGTATGGGTGGGGGTTTGTAATTTCAAGTACATATATAACAGGCAATGGCTTTTATCATGACTGAAAGGAGCCAGATGCCAATTTAATGGTGTAGTCTTCTTTGGGAATGTGTTGTCAGTCATACTTAAAAGTCAAGTCCAGCATCCTCAGGAAAACTAAGCTGAACCTCAAATGGATATTCCACTGAGCCATATCCAAAAGAGAAGGAAAAGCCACCAGCCAGTAACTCTTACAGAGAAGAGACAAAGTAAAGAGAGGAGCAGCAAAAGCTGTTGCCAGATTTCTACTTCTCCAACTACAGCGAAGCTCTTAGAGATGGTGGGGGCAATTGCCTCCATAGGGGGACCAGAACGAGTGCAAGGGAATGAATGACTTAGGATTATTATTTCACAAGCTCAACATTTGTCCCAACATCGCCTGGACAGAGAGCCTATTTTACTATTCTGTTGCCTAAAATGTATCTGAAAAAAGGAAGGGTTTGAGGGAGTTTTTTTTAGTACTGTCAGAAAGGAATGAGCTTCCTGTATATGGCTCATTCCAGAGACTCAAGTTTTCATGTGCCTATGGAAAATACATTATAGTGGAAGCAGTTATCCTCTTAGATACAGCAGCAGTAAAGACAAAAACTATGCTGACAGTCTTCTGTATTGAAATATATCTTTGCCTGTTTAAGTTTCAATGGATTCAGAATAGATATCCTGGAATTGTTAGGGTTAAAAGTGACTTATGAGTTTCTCCTTTAGGCTTTCACGCTATAATGTGTATTCCCTCTAAAATACCATGCTATACACAGCTTGAATTCTTGATTTAGTCATCTTCACCAGCAACTCATTTCATAAGCTAATCTTTTAAGATTAAGTAGTAAGACAAAGGGGGACAAAAAAAAAAAATCAAAAAATGTGCTACTTTATGCTCTGGTTGTTTTTAAAAAAATCTTTATCCAAAACATTTTGTGTTCTGACATATAAAACAATAATAATATTAAAATCATAATTTATTAAGTAAACACAATCTGAGCTGGACAGACTGGCTAGCCAACTCTTATTTAGCTGCAAATATCAGATTATAACACATGAATAATTTCTGAGTCATGTGAGTTTAATCATATGTTTCTGTATTACTTCCAGTAGAAGAGCCAGCAGAAGGGCAAAAACCTTACGCTTTTCTTGCAAAGAAAGAAAAACAAACAAAAAGAAAAAACCCAACCAACCAACAAAACCACAACCACCACAGAAACCCAGCAAACCTGATCAAACAAAACAAAAAAGCAAACAAAACTACAAAAAAACCACAAACAAACAAACAAACAAACAAAAAGCCAAAAAGCCCCACCTTGTCTTGCAAACACAACTGCTAATCATTCATCACAGAGCTAAGGACAGATTACTTTGATATTCTGTATAGGATAAGGTGAAAGGCTAAAAAAGGAAAACAGAAGTAGAGAAATTATGGTTGTACATGGCTCTGCCTGCTGTCATGAGTCCTTCAATTGACCATTAAGTTAAAAACAAACAAAAACCCCTGTCACCAAAAGCACACACCACACCAGTACATAAACTGGGCTGCCACCTCAGTGCAGGATAAAGGGATAAACTGGGCACAGGCCACGTGCCTTTGCATGACTTTAGAAAGTTTATGCTGTTTGTTGTGCGGCTCTATTAAATGCAATATACAGCAAATTCAAAGTCTTTTGGTACAGAAAAATATACTTGCATCTTGGAACGAAGAGGTATTTCCTAACACGTATGTTTAGATTTCTTTTAATGCTAGTGGGACTTACCTACATACCTACAGTGTGAGTGAACTCTGAATTCCAGATCGAATTAATATGACTGTGTTGTTAAGTACCTAATATAGGCTATACCATCTTTACTTAAGGTAAATATATTTCTCCAAAGAAATGAAAAAAAAATACAAACACTCAGCCTTTTGCATTGCAAAAGTCTGATGTTAGTTTGCTAAAACACAAATATTCTTTCAGTTTTAGAAGTGGATTTTTTTTTTTTTACACACTGTAGTTTGATTTATACTTCTAAATTAAACATGAGTGAATGTTAGAAAGATATTGTTTGTCTTCTAGGATACAAACTAATCATGATCGTATTCATAAACAAACATTTATATATACACTTCAGAGAGTGTAAATTAATAATGCTGTATTAGTGAAAAAAAAAACCCTAATGAATTAAGTTTGACTATAAATATCCAGCAGAGGAGGCTAGATCTGAATACAAAACTGATCAGATGAGACTGTTTTGATGTATCTATATCTTTAAATGATAGCATCAGAGGCACAGAAAATGTAAAACTCTGGTAGGGTTAACCTGAAGAAAATATATTTCCTGAGGTTTTTGAACATTTAGAGAATGCAAAAAACTTGTAGGAGTTGGGCAGATATTGAGAGGGAAAATGTTTTGGTTTAGATGAAAACTTGAAGTTATCATGAGAAGAAAAATAGAGAAATCACATTAGGTTATTTTTTTCTGTTGCTAATGTAAGTGGGCTCTGGAAATCCAAGCTGCTGTGGTATTACTTCTCACCCTCAAATCTGCTGTAAGGGCAACCTCACAAACATAGGCAAATGGAACGTGGGTTTCTCAAATCATTTAGATTACAAGCAGGTAAGAGTTTCAGCCTCTTGCCCCTGCCTGATAGAGACACTCCACTCTCATTCTCTTCCTGTGTCAGTTCTACAGCTGTTGGACCTTCTACTTGTCTGACCAGGAGAAGGTGACAGCCCCCTGTCATTAACACAGGGCGCTGGGCACAAGCCTGGTACTGGTCACAAGTGCCAGTTCTGCTGAACTTTATCTGATTTATAAGCAACTCAAGAAGGGTGTTAGCACAAAAGGACATGGCCCATTTAAAAAAAGAAAAAGAAAGAAGAACATGAAATGTGGGAAGGAAAAGAGTTTCTCACATTAAAGTAGCTTATCTGGAAATCTGCTTGACTAGAGCTTCCAACTCCCAGATTCGTGCAATAGCCAATTTTTAGTTTGGAAATAGATTCAGAGATGACAAAAGAAATCAGAATACTTTCTTATAGAATCTTCATTCATCATGTGATTATAAATGGATGTGGGCTAAACAGAATGTGTATATGCAGAGTCATCAGACATACTTTTTTCTACCTGTTATCCAGCATGTCTTCTCCTTAAAAGATGCTGATTGTGGCCCTTTTCTTGAATTGTGAATACACAATCCCACTGTCTAAAGACATTGTGATATTCTGTCTTGCATGGATACCTTTAAGAGCACCATAAATAACACAACTGCTCTGCATTGTAACATCTTAAATTAAGTTTTAAATTTTCCTGAGAAGACACTCTGAACATACATCCAGGTAACATGCCCTGTCTATGCCTGGCATTACAGATGAAAATCTGTCGATAAAAGGACCCTTTCAAGAAGTTATCCCTTTAGTCACCAGGTAATGGCAGCACCAAGAGTCTTTAGTAAATAGATACACCTGATTTTTTAGCCTGTTTGAACAAACACAGAAAACTCACTCTTATTGGTGTTAGTGAATATCCAAGATGCACATTCCTGTGAGGCCAGGGAGGTCTTCCTTCCATTTAGCAAGTTTCTTAAAGCTCTGAATGGGAGTGAGGATTAAGAGCTAACTTCACATTACCTAAACCATGCACAGGTCAGTATTAGCAAACACAGGGGTGTGGGATTTAGCTGACTAGATGAGGACATTCACATCTGAACTAGTCATAAGAGGCAGATGGACACCCGATCAGGATACTCAATGAAGTGTAAATAACATCTGTATTACAGCAGAAATCCAAAATTTGGTTTTTTGGTTGTTTTGTTTTTTGATTGGTTGGCATCCTTTAGGTCTTTGTTTTTTAAAGCTGTGATTTACTTGACCTGGTTTTTTTCAATGACTAGAATTACAGTTTTAACAATACTCATCTAAAGGCACGTGCAAGAAGTTCTACATGAAGTGTTTATAATACAGGGATTCCAATTTACTCCAAAGCACAGCCTAATGTTAATCCAGTGAAGTGTGAGTTAACACGACCTTAACACAGTCCCGTTACCGACAAATGTAACCATGCACTTTTAAGCACAGGTTCCAGATTAGTCCAGAATGGAACCTGACTAAAAGAAGACTGCTCTGGGAGGAACAAGTCAGCTCACTGTTCCTCAGGCTTCCTACATTTTAAATTTAAACATTATTGAGTCAAATCCATGAGGCAATCTTGAGAACAGGGAGGAGATCCAGCCCACTCTTTTCCCTCTTCCTCTGGCAATCTCAGTGCTCAGCGCATTGCAAAAGCTAACTCCTCCTTTTCCCCTTCCCTAGCAAAAGTGATTCAGGTTGTTTTCAACAGCAGAAGATGTAAAGTCAGCATCCCACCATTTTCAGTCATTGCTCCACGTCTGATTTCCCATGGCTTACATTTAGAGCTCGCTATTTTACTGGTGCTCAAAGCAATAGACTTGCATCTGTAGCTATTGTTTTCTGTCTATGGTATTCTATGGCTCTGAGCAACTTTCCATTTATCATCAGGGAGCTCCATAGCAGCATCCCAATTCCCTGCACAACTGGTTAAGACTAGGACTCAGATGTTATTTGGCAGTTCCCATTTCTCTGTTGTTTATACTGGGAGATAAGGAGAAAGAATAACGTTAGGAAACATAGTTACTTTTTAAGCCCTCTTCTGACCACCAATTTTAGGCTCTAGCTATTATCCATAGAGAACTGAAGAACAAACTTTCCTATTAAGGAAATCTGTAGTGTTTGTATTATCTTGCTCCTGGACAGTCCAGTGGTAACTTGATATACTGGGAATGTGACTTAGCAGAGTCTAAAGAAGCCCACGTGACCTGAAGACACTGGTGTGAGGTCACATGTGTCCAAGGCATATTTTGTCACTCACAATAGCAAGAGAAAAATTCTGTTTCAAAGCACTGACATTCCCCACCCTGTATATTTACAAAAGCATTTAAAATCTAGGATAGTCTCTTCACTACAACATAAATTAATTTCTTGAGCTGTTTGGTAGGAAAAACATGAAGAATGCTTTTTAAAAGGTGAAAGGGTGTGCGAGTCATAGCGGTTTGTCTGGCATACAAGAGGTAGAGCACATTATTTTGTAACACTGGCAAGTCATACAAATATCACTCTGGAAGAGGTGTGGAGGAACCTAACTTTCTAGAAGATGAGAGACTGAAGCAGGCACTTAGTATATTGTCCTTTGTTCACAGCCAGGAAACAGGTGATCCTTGAAGTAAGTTCTAAAATAATTATTCATTGCTGTAAGTTGACACTGACAAGTATAATGTGGAGAACTACAGTCTGCAGTCAGGAAGTAAGAGAGGTGAGAAACAAGTCTATGTTACAAGGTGTCAAAGGTAACTCCCCCCTACTCTTGAAGCGTTGTTGAATCAAGGACACAATGAATACTTCAGAATGCTCAAAAGAGAACAGACAGGAGTCCCAGGCACCAAGGTGTGGTATCAGCACAGGAAACCAGAGAACAGAACGATGTAACAGTGAATGAAGCAGGAGGTACAGCTTTTGTTTGAACTGAGTCCCAAACAATGCTCTTATACACCACCAGCAGGATTCTGGTGAACTGTCTTCACATTATCATCAGTTAACTTTGTAAGTAACATCTGCCTGGGATCAACACCCCTGCACTGCTAGGACTATTTTAGACGGCCATTTTTACCATGACTGTTACCTGAGTATATAACTCTAGTAATATTGGTAAGAGGGATGTCAGGAAGGCATAAAGATTTTGGTCAGTCAGGTTGAGTTAAGTAAGCTCTTGGAAAAGATGGGTTTACAGTAGAATGCTGTATTTCAAATAGTTTTAAACCAAGAGAACCAAATATCTTTGAAAGGTGTCTGGAATCTATATTATATAGAGTTTCTAGGTAAAAGGAAAGCTGTATTAGGAGAAAAATACATCACTGTTGCCATCTCAAAAAGGAAGAGATATATAAGGGAGAAAATTAAGAAACTCACCAAAAAAAAAAAAAAAGAAGAAGGAGTTCTCATGCTTTAGGTCCTGGCATGAAATACAGGTATTTCAGAAGGAGCAGGATGGAAAAAACACACAATAAAGACAGAGGCACCCCTCAGCAATAACTCTTCCAGGCGTTTCTGCAGAAGATGCAGGAGGTAAGTAAGTTGCTATTTAGCTTTGAGAGGATGCAAAATCCTGACCAATTCTTATTGCTTATCGGCAACACATCTGCTGGGAACTATTTCTTGGTCAATAATGGCTCAAAAAGAAAGGAGGAGAGACTCGAGGAAACTTCTGAATTGCAAAAGATCAGCACTTCACTCTTCTCACCTTATGTGACTTCTTGATAGGAGTGGGAACAGACATTTTTATCAGATGCAGCCTCAAAGTTGCAAAACCATAACCAAACTTAAAGAGTAGCCCCAACTGAAGGGGAGAAAGAAGAGCAAGTGTGAAGGAAGCTTCTAGTCAGCATTCATGTTCTTGCTGACTTCACTGAGCTAGAACTGAGTTTGAGCAGCAAGATCACTGGCAATCAGTTCATTCTTGGCCTTCATGCCCAGGCTACAGTCACAAGAAATCATCACTTTCATGGTCCAGTATGACAAGCAGAGCAGAAGCATGAAATTACCTTCAGTAAGTACCTCGGTTTATCATTTGCTCAGTACTGTTGTCTATGGATGAGCAAACTGAACACTGGTCTACACAACGTAAAAAAAGAAAAGTTATATCAGAATTAAATAACACAGTGATTCTCTACGATTGACAATGATTCTAACAGATTCAACAACAACTGACACTACTTCCATTGGCATAAACCATGCCCAAAATGCCAACCTCATGACTTAATGATCAGGTCTCAGAAATGGAAGACAGCCAAAATTCACACTTTCTAAGAGAGTCCATATCTTGATACTTGTCCTTAAGACCTAAGAGTTGTACCAGGGCACCAAAGATGTGATGGTCACGTTGCACTGTCACAGACCACCAGGACTCTCTGCTCCAGCAAAGAATCCATAAAAGCAGATCTTGTCTGACAGAGTAGAGATGATAAAAGCTGACTGCTCCCTTGGATATAGATGTTTGTTACTAGAAGAAGGTTGCAAGATGTATTTCACCTAAGACAGAATAAAATTTACCTCCCTTTAAAAAAAGATAACAAATAAGAGACTGTTGCAGAGATATACTGAAGCTGTATGTCAGTTTCCACAAAACTAATTACATTAATGGGCAAACTTCCTTTGAAAACAAAATCTAAATGCATTTTTGAAGATTTAAACATTCATGAGAAGTTTAGAGACTGTTTCAAACTGTTATTTGTCATATTTATTCTTTGAAATTAATGAAGATACTGTAATGTGAAATAGATGCAAAGACCTCTAAAACTGTCAGTTTTTATCACTCCAAAATAACAGGGACATTGATTCCTTAAACATATATTAAATTTAATGTTAAATTTATTCCTGAACCTGTTGAGTTTTCAATATGTGCTCTGATCATAGGCTTGATTATGTCTTCCCACCCATCTTAGAACATTATTTACTTCTGTTTTCTTACACCTAATATGGATGTTAGCAGAAAGCCTTCTAATCCTTTTGCACTTAGACCCGAGGTGATCTGTAGGTTGTAACAAAAGAAAACAACACACATTAACATATATCTATTTATAAGTACATGTAAAACGCATGCTCCACTTAGCAACAGGAAAGAAAAAACCCACCCACCTCAGGTGAATCTTCTTACAATCCGAAGGACTACGTTAGGTTTTCCCTTCTTTACAATCCCACCTTCATACACAACCCAAACTCCTACAGACCTCAAGAGGAGATTTGCATATGCAAGCACAAGAGCAAGGGGGACCCAGGGCTTGATTAACCACCGGTGAATGGAACCTTTAACTTCTCAACAAGCAAACAATGGACTAGTTGCACAATAAGTGTGTGCCAAAGCCTTCCATATTGGCTGCAAAAAACACTTAAAAACCTTTTATCTGCAGCTACTGTAAAATCATTTTGAGGGTGGAGCTGAAAATCTCATCACTGAGGAAAACGACTCGACGTACAGGATCGGGAAAAAAAATTAAGGTTCAGCCTCATTACACCAACCAACGAAAGGGTGAGGTCATGCCTGTGCCGGGCCATAGTTCATGCGACACCACAATTTTCCAGAGATACAATTTCATCGTCTTCCTAACTAATCTGAGGTTACTTTTGATACAGAGAAAAGAAAAAGATACAATAGATCAAACCGTGCCCCACCTTTCCCACCCCCCACCCCCAGCGCCCTCCCTCTTTAGAGCCAGGGACACGAATTGTTTCGGAGCCCCACAGCGCCACCAGCACAGAGCAATGCAAAACAAAAAAGATCTCCCACCGGGTGAAAAAAGAAAAAAAAAAAAAGCAAGCGCCTAGAAAAATGCCAAAATTTACAAAATGTCTCCCTAATGTACCTTCTTGGAGAAAAAAGAACAAACAAACCACTCACACCGCTCCACACCCCCCCACCAAAAAAAAAAAGAGCAAATAACCCAACACCAAGACATCTAAATGAAGTGCGGGGAAATAAGAACCTTTATATAACTAATGCTTTAAGCTAATTACAAGAGCGCTAATTTGTAAATAAAAAGGTCACTGTTTAGTAAGAGCCATAACTTAATATAAACGCTGTTATGTCCATCTCCACCTTCACCATACCAAGGGCAGTTTTCCCCTCGTACTTTAGACCAAAGTAATCCATCAAGAGCCATCACAAATGGCATTGTAAACTCTTTTAGTCACCACCAGACCATATAGCAGCAACATAATATTCTTCTTTATACACGAGAGCTGTATTACGTTTATAAAGGCAGCCACATATTTGGTCCTGGATCCGTTTATTACTCGGTAAAGAATTCCCCGCCCCCCTCCCCCCCAACAAAAAACCAGAACCAAAAAGAAACCCAAGTCCATCTGGAAAATATTTGAGTTCTTATACTCTTAAATTGAAGTTAAATTGTTGTTAAGCTTCGCGTGTATAAAATTTTAAAGAGGAAAAAACCCTGACTTCAGTAATTGTCGCTATTAAGGAGACACCGTTGGGTGGGATACACGAGATCAAAGCTATGAAAAATACGAGGCTACGTTTTGTTCATCAATACAACGAAAACCCTTCACAGCACCAACACATGCCAAAAACCCGCAGAAAGGAATATTTTTGGTTAAAACCACAAACTTACCTTGGGAGAAGGCAGCCCTTGCAAAAGGGCTGTAACAATATGGACTGCATACTCGCTCTCCTACAACCAGCCACCTCCATGCTGCAAAGGGCTCCCCGAACATCCTTAAAATATTTCGCAAATGCAGAAAGTGAGACTTTTCTTTTTTCTTCTTTTTTTTTTTTTTTTTTTTTCCTCTCATCGCTCTCTCTCTCTTTTAATCCCCCTCCCCGTCACCCCTCCAGGATGGCCGGGTGAGGAAGGAGGCGGCTTCCCGAGGGTCGGCGGGCGCTGCCGGGGCGGGGGACCCGGTGCCGCGGGGTCACAACTTTGCGGGGCCGGCGGCGGCTTCGCTGTGCTCGGCGGGCAGCGGCGCCCCCGCCCGCTCCCCCCGCCGCCGCCGCCTGGAAAAATGCAGTGTGCCATTTTACACCCGCCTCTGGAACACACAGGACCAAAGTCTAGCGCCGGGCTTTCGGTGACACTGCAAAACTACGGCTCGCCCCGCGCAACCCCCCGCCTCATCCTCCCCCTCGGAGAGAGAGCAGCCGCCTCTTGAGAATTAATAAAGAAAGACAGCTGGAGAAAATACTTCCGAGACTTCGTCGTTTTGCCTCCGGGGGGGGGGGGGGGGGGGGGGGGGGGGGGGGGGGGGGGGGGGGGGGGGGGGGGGGGGGGGGGGGGGGGG
>JAWWEV010000083.1:13641823-13656111 GCA_035583235.1 Hafferia zeledoni | reverse complement strand
CGAGACTTCGTCGTTTTGCCTCCGTCCCTCCCACCGCCCCCGCCCCCACTCCGAACCCCGCAGCAAGTTTGTGCCGCCCGGCGCATCCCTCGCCCCCCCGCACCCCGCCCGCCGCACTCCGGCAGCTCGCAGCATCCGAAAGAGCCAGTCATGCCTGAAACAAAATCCATGATTCCTGGAAAGTGGGGAGGCTTGAATCCCAACAAATACTCAATTTACTTACAATTATAAATACCTACCTTATGAAAGAACTAAATTAACACTAAATTCAACATATACATCCGTTACGGCAGGAATAGTTTTTCCATAAATACTGTTTTAAAAACCCCTCCTTATACTGACTGACAGAATTCTACCATGCTGCCCACAAACAAAATGGCTGTGGCACCGAGTTTTTTGGTTCCTCCCACTGTGCCTCCCCTTGGCCTCCAGGAAGTGGTAGAAATCCAAAATAAAATCCACACGAAAAGTACAATACACCAGCCAAACTCCGCACGGCACCGTCAGACAGCACCGGGAGGGAAACACGTTTACCAACGTTGTACTTTCTCGAGGATTTTTATTGTTTTTAAAAGGGCATCAATCACTGGGAATTTACATCACGGTGTAATTTGAACTTCCTGCTTTACATATTTATAAGGTCTTTCACCTATCTTGGCAGGCTTTCAAATTAAGTGGGTTGGGAAATTTGATGCCGTGGCTCCAGTTTGCGAGCTGAGTCAGGTAGTCCCTGCTGGAGCTGGAGCTGGAGCTGGAGCTGGCTCTGAAAAGCCGGGCAGATTCTGGCGCCTTCGCTGCTCAGAGCAAGATAAAATTACCCCCCTAATATTTCCCAGTCTCGTCAGTGGGCATGTAGGCACAGAGAGGTCCCTGGAGTGACGATTCTCAGTGGTAACTGAGATTTATGCCTCTTGCACATAAATATACTTTTTGTAATATTTATAATTTTGCCATTGTGTTTCCCTGGAATCTGCCTTAATCATGATTTCTGAAGACATAAACTTGAATTTTTTCTTATTATGACCCTGTTTAGTATTGCAGACCTTTAACTTTTTGACCTTTACCCTAAAATGAAGAGGAAAATATAGCATATTTATGGTAGAATTATGACAAAGATACCAATATGTGGTGCTCTATCTGAGCCACCAACCTTGCCAGGCAATAGCACAGCTCCTCTTGCACTGCCTCTTGGGCTCCGAAGGGCCTGATTCATTTCCCATGAGAGTCCTTTTCCTGCCTTTAGGAGGAGTTGCAGTGGAAACAGGCTGTCAGACCTGCTGAGCCTGATCCAGCCCTGTATTAAAAGAATTAATATTCCCATCTACTGCTATTCTAAACCTTTCTGAGCCGCTGAAATAACAGTGAAACTGCTGATGTTTTTCCTGAACCACCTCGTATTTTTAAGCCTTAGATTTAAAAAAAAATCTGCAAAGAACTTTTAATGGCAAATTTTGCCATTGTTAGAATTTGTTTGTATTATCATGTTATCATGTTATCTAGCAGCCTGAATCCTGGACTCTGATTATGATGATACATTCTGTAGAAATATAGGGCAAAAAGATAATTCCTGCCCTGAAGAGCTCAAAAGTATAAGACAAAAGACAGCAGATGGCTACAGACAGATGAGGGAAACAATGAGACTGTATTGATCAGCTGGGAAGGCACAGTTTGCAACACACCATTAGCAGAACTCTTGTTGCTGTGTGTACTTCGTGGTAAAGAAGACATAGGGTTGGATTTGATGAAGAAAATTAGTCAGTTTTATGGCTATTGAAAGAAAACTCCAGCAAGCAGGACAGCATGGAAGAAAGCAAAGATGTTTGAAAAAGCAGCAGGTGAAATACAGAAGCCTAATCAAATTGTCATTAATTTTTCTATAATGACAGAAAATAGATAAGGGGGAATTAGGCTATGAGAACATTGACGATACAAATGCTAAGCTTATGTTTGATACAGGAAAGGCAATGAAATGATCTTAGCTCAGTTGATTAAAACTTGGTTGTAATAATGCCAAGGTCATGGGTTCAATCCCCTATGTGGGCCATTGATTTAAGAGTTGGACTCGATGATCCTTGTGGGTCCCTTCCAACTCAGAATAGTCTGTGATTTAAGTTCCTTTCCAAAAGGCATGGTGGAAAGATCATAAACCAGACCTGCTAACAGTTAACAAGCCCTAGGAAAAAAAAGGTGGACAGTAGTTCACATTATATAGGCCTAAAGAGATGTAGCATGACTTTTATAGGAAGAGAAGTGTTCTTAGCCATGAGTTTGGGGACTATGTGCCAAGTATCTGCACCTCCCTCCTAACTTGCATTTAGTGAATTTGTAAGTACTACTCCTGGTGGGAGTGTTTATTATATGAACACCTCATTACTAAAGCATCACCTCAAAGTTTTTAATACAAGTGAAAAAGCACACAGGAAGATTGGGACCAAAATGACCACACATATTGAGAAGGTTCCTTCTCCTGTTACCTGTTTTTGGAGAAACCTTCATCTCTCTGCAGTGTTCCATAGATTACTGTGTATCTTCCACTAGCACAGGTCTGACAGAGCCCTCACGTGCACGGTGGGGAGGGCAGAAAGGGCTCCACTTCAGGGCATGGCTACATCCAGAAAAGCAAACCATGCTTTGGAGGAGGACTATGGTCTGTAGGCTCAGAGCCCTCTCAGGACATTAGTATGTGCTGCAGGTTTTTAAACACTTTTTTCTTTATTTTCCACATTTTGTCCTGGCATTGCAGCAGTAGCTGGCACGTATTTTTCAAATTATTTTTAATTCTTTTGCACAAAATACCTTAGATAGCACCGTATTTACTACAAGGCTCTTAAGTATGTTGGCTAACCATGCCATAACCTAGGGCTAAACACTTCACAGTAAATAACCTCAGATGAGCTAAGCCTTGGTGAACGTTTGTGGAATTACTGTGGTGTGGCAATTGTGAAAGAATTTGACTGGATTCTTTTGTTGCAGGCTAAACTGAACTGAACTATCCCAAATGTCCTTCAGATTTGAAGCTCACTAGTTCTGTAGGTAAGCTGATGTAGGGCAACTGATTAAACCAGAGTAATTTTCTCTCATGTTTGATCTCATCATCAGTTTTGACTGAAAATAGTGTATATTAAATGCTAAACGTTAAGAACTGAGATAGGGATTGAAATACACATTGTGGCCTTTTTTTTTTTAAGCTGAATAAGTGTTCCAAGAAAAGCCGAACAATGTGTTCTCATGCCTTAAGAACAACCCTCACTTGACTTGATGTCAAAATTCCCCAAATTTCTTTCAGTTGAGAGTAACTCCAAAGAGCACCATCATCCATTCTGCACTCCTTGCTTTTTTTTAAAGCTTTATCCAATGCTGAGTGTGAATGCTCATTTTGAGATTTTGTTTAAAAACAAGGAAATAGAGTATCTGTACAGGAGCAAAGAAACAAACAAGCTATATTTTAGGATTTAGACTAACACAGAATAGTGGCTAAAACCTGATAACATTCAAATAACAGCCTCTTACTGCAATTAGTGAAACCACTTTTTATATTTTGCTTGCAGTATAATTGCTTTTATTATCCTTTATCTTTCATTTTCATTAATCTTTATCTTGCCTGTAAAGATATAACTCTATTGCCATATTTTCCAAGTAGGTCTCTGTCTTTACACTTGTAATAAACAAATTACACTGATCTTTTTTGGGCAATATTTTCTTGATGTCTTTAGGAAGTGAATTCCCAGTCCTGTTAAGTCAGTAAATCATTAGCTAGATAGCAAGAGCTGAGAATCTCAAAGTGCTTTTGCAACTCATATGTAAATGATAATTTATTTGCTTTTGTAAAAATGGCATTGAATGCTTTTTAGTTGAAAGATCACCAAATGCATAAATAGTTTGCATTTTTATTCAGTAGATAATATTCACATAGCTCCATAATTGCTATTGAAGAATCAAAAAGAATGATTTGCTCTAATCTGGAAAATTCATAAATTATACCATAAGAATAGATCATTGATGCCTGACTGTATGATAAAGGAGGACACAGACTTCCTTAGCTTAATTCTTGTTTGATTCAGGTCAGATATTTTTGAAAAGCATGCAATCTTGACCGAAAATGTATAGTGGTAAAAAAATGCACAAAATCTTTACTAAATTGTTACAGTTATAACTTGACTCACTTGAAATTTAACTTTAAATCACAGCATTTGTAACTCATTAAACCTCCTATTTCCATCTCTCTGTCCAAGTCCTGGTTTTGTTTGAATATATAAGACTCACAAAATTAGTCTTTGTTAAGGGTGTTAAGTGACCGTAGTGGTTCTCCAGTTTATCAGCAATCTTCATGCTTCATGTACCAAGGACATCAGAAGCAGGCACAATATGTGAACAGCAGTAACACTACTTGCCACATACTAAAGTAAAGTAACTCCTTGTGTTTTTTATGTATATCCCAAAATTTCATTTGCTTTCTTGCTGCATTATCAATAGGGGTACCCCTGTTCAGCAAACCATCCCATTAATTTCTGTATTGTTTGCAGTAACCCCTTTTAAGTCATATCTTCTCACTGCTTCTCTCAGCAGTACTTAACATTGCTCGTAGGATGTGGCTTTAGCCTGTGCACAGGTGTAAGTGCTGCTCCAGGTAGCCTTTCACCAATATCCCATTCACCACTATTTTCCTCCCATTCAAACTCTACAACACTGTGAGCATCAGTAAGGATTCTTTTTCTCATTATTCTTACTTAAAGCAGCATTTTTCTTTGCTTAAGACACTGAAGTTTTACTGCTGACTTTGTCTCCTTGTGCTGTGACCCCATCTTCAAACACTTTATGACTAGACCAAGTAGATTTAAATTGCAGTGTTGTCACAGGTTGATATGTCATTCACCCTTTCCACATCAGAAGTCCTGCCAGTGGCAGTTCTGATCATTTGTGGATGATTTTCAGTTGGGAAAAGCTGTGACAAAAGAACTCAGTCAATATAAGTGAAAAAGCAATTTGTAGCAAAAATACATGGGAATTGGGAGTCTTTTGAAAATAAAAACTGGAAATAAACCTCCAAAACATCTGTTGCTGTTGGCTGCCACACATCTTGGAGGATAACCTTTCTCCCCTTCCATTATTTCTGTTGTATCTTTGTCTGATGGTCTGAAAGCACCTACTCAGATTCCCTGCACAGATTGATCAGCTCATAACCTACATATTTTTTTTTGCATTAACAATCTTCTTCAGTTTTGGAAAACACTTGCTGTTAAATTGCTATAAGACTCAAAATATGCTGTCGTCTCAGAATTAAATCTATGTCCATATGAAAAGTCTGATATGGTCACATACTTATTAAAAGAAAACTTAAGCCCTACCATGTTGGCCCAGATGAATTTTTAAAAATTCTGGTCTTTTATTTGTGTATGTTTAGTTGGCTGAAGCTGGTGGAGAAATACTGGGTGTTATTTCAGAATAAAGTCAGAAGAAAATCTGAAATAAAAAAAAAAAAGAGAAGCCCATGTTGAAACCTGTGTTTTAACTTTGGCAGCTGCTTGATTGGGATTGTTCTGCATGCTGTGCCTGTTGTGTGCTGATATTTGAAAAAGAAACACACCGGCTTTGGTCCAGGCCTTGGAATTTCAGGTGGAAGGTAAGTCAGTGCTTTTCAGTCCAAGCACTGGATCCTCATCCATTGTATTAAAATTGACCCTGAATAAGTACTCACAGGTATGTTTGCAAGCACAGGGAACTGTTAAAGCATCTTTTTCACTTGCCTGCATTCCTGTCTGTGCCTGCAATGGTTCTTGTGTGAGCTCTGTTCCTGCGGGAAGATACACCTGTTACTGCTGCTGCTGAGCTGTTTACAGCGTGCTGTGCCAATACAAGGGGACATGCAACTGATCCTTCTACTTTACTAAATACACTCTGTTGTTTTCCCATATTTTCATCTGCTGATAATTAAGGGTGTCTCTTATGGATTTTATTAGATGGAGGCCATTTTCACATGTGATTTATTATACACAGGAAATTTCAGCTGAAATGCCATGGATTCAGATAAGGTGAAAAATGGCTGCAGTCCACTTGTGTTCCGCTGACTTGCCTGTTGACTGGTTTATGTGTTCAGCAGATTTTATCTTTTCTTTTCTGAATTCACATTTGTCATTTAGAATAAAGGGCCACTGCTGAAAACATCTCAGAACTGTAGAGAGTCACCCTTGGTGTTCACTTCTGCTGCTGCTGCAAACAAATGCACCATCTGTGTGGCAAAGGCAACACTGTCACAATTCAGTTTTCTTTTCTGAAATGTTCTGATGCTGGTGACATACTGAATGGAATTAAAGTTTAATCAGCAAAAGCTTGATGAGCATAGGAAGAAGATATCAAGGGGAACTTAAGAAAAGCCTACATTTGCATACAGATTTGAGGATATATGGGTCTGAGATGTCTGAACCAAAGTCCTTTACAATTCCAGATTCAGAAAGACTATGAATTGCAGTCATAAAAGCTTTAATTTCTCTTCCTTTTCATTAAGTTTAGACTTTTAATAGATAATTCTATTTCATTCTGTGCACCTTTCACTGAGGAACTAGAATCAAGCAAACATAAATTCTGGTCCGCAAGCTCAAGGCATTAATTGGTCATCTCATCTGAAATTCCAGGATGCAAATGATAACACATTAATTATTTTAAGGTATTAGAATACAGTGGCTGTTTTCTCATAACATTATTAATTGCTCTTGGACAGCTAAGGAGTTCAAATACATCGTCTGGTATTATTACAGCATCCATCATATTCTCAAATATGAAATTGCCTATTTGACAGGTCTGCTGTTCTGCATTATTATTATCAGCTGTAATATTTCAAACCACTGAGGGACAAATACAATACTTGTGACCTATTTTTAACCTAATTATTCTTAAATTCCTTCTTGTATCCCTAATTTTGCTGATCAAATATTCTTTGCTTTTTAAGATCCTCATTGATTCTCTAGAGATTCTGACTTACAGTATATATTTATTGGCAGTTTCCCTATTTTTAAGTTTAAACAAGGTGTTTACTGATAGTCTGTTTATTAATGTTAGAAAAAAGTTAATTGTTGACCAAACTTAATTTGCTTGTTGATCAGAAATGTAACAATCAGCAAGAGCAATGACAAGTGTAAACATCCCATGCTGCTGGGATGCAGCCTTTCATGTAGTGTGTTGTGTATCTCATGTAGCACTGGTCGCAATTTTGCCCTCCCTAAGTGTGCTGCAGAGACAACAGTAACATTCATTGCTGTGCTGCTCAGGCACAGCCAGAAATGTGCTCCTTGCCCTGCCCCTTCCTCTCAAAGGGACCAATGGCAGCAGCATCTCTTAGCAAGGGGCAAGAGGAGCCTTTCTCTTCTGTCAAAAAAATGCTCTGTAGTTTCCACAAAGGAAAAATATCAGACCAAAAGGAAATATCCTACAGGCTAAATCTAGTGCCTGTATTGCCAGCTGGATCTCAATAGGTTATTTACACAGTAAATTTCCACAAAGCATTGCCAGAGCCCTTTTGGTCTGAGCAAAGATGTAGAGTACACACAGCATCCAAGGCTAAGGCTGCTACATAAAAATCTTACTGCAAATGTTTCCCAGTGGTTTGTAAATGTCACATCTGCAAGTGATGAGCTACACTTATAATATAGATCATTAAACCTTATAGAAATGTGTTTCAGTCTGGTACAAGGCAGAAAAACACCTTTTATTTTGCCTTAACCACATAGGCCAACTTAAAAGGTGTGTTAATAGTCCACAAATGGGAGAAAGGGCAACTTAACAGTTTATGAATATTTTCCTTATTCTCATGGCTGCTTATTTCATCTCAGGTTGCTCTTAATTTTTAAAACTAGCATGGAATTTCTCTTGTGGTAACTGAACTTCACCTTTTATCTTATAAATAGTCAATAACATTCCTCCTGATTTTGTTTCCCTAAAATTATTTAACTTGTAGTTTGTTACTTTCTGAGAATCAACGTGTGTCTTTTTAAGAATACATATTTTTTTCAAAATAAAGTCTAACTAATGATGGAATACTGTTGAAACCTGGAGGACCTAAAAGTTCAGTTTGAAAATTTCTGCATTAGTCTCTGTCATTTATAAAGTTATTTGCAGCTGTATTTGGTGACTTGATTTTTTTTAAGGGGAGCAAATGACAAGATGTTGACTGTCAGCGAAGGTGCCTATTCTAGTACATGTTCATTGGGAATTGGAGCTTCTTGTGTTCAAAACATTCCTATTTTTGTCATTTGCAGAGAGTAGGTTCTCACTGCAGCTGAATCTTTTGTAGATGAGACCTGAGTGTACACTGAAATACACACCATGAGATGGTGAGGCGCCTGGTTACTTTTGTTTTGGCCAGGCAAGACCTGTAAGAGTCTACCTGCAGTGTCTCTTCAGTGACTGTGGGCCTAGCAAGGCTCAGCAACACCAAACTGTCCCGATATTTCACACTCTCCACAGGCCGTTATAGTTGTCCCTCACTATTCAGTGTACATCTGGACTATATATGACACACTCCTAAATTTTGATTTCTGCTCCTTGACAAGTCTGTCTCCTTTGACCTGACATGAGTCAGCAGTGTGCCACTGCAGCAAGAAAAGCAAATCGAATCCTGGGCTACATCTGTAGGAGTGTTATTGATAGTCACAGAGATGTGATCATCCCATTCTAGACAGTGCTTGTTGGGCCACAGCTGGAGCACTGTGTCCAGTTCTGGTCACCACAATTCCAGAAACATGTGGGCAGACTGGAGAGGGTCCAAAGGAGGGCCACAAAGATGATCACAGAGCTGGAGCTTGATTTTTCTCTCCCTGGAGAAGAGAAGGCTCAGGGGAACCTCATCACAGTATTCCAGTATTTAAAAAGTGGCTACAAAGATGGTGGAGGAGGTTTGCACTTCACAAGGAGCCACATGGAGAAGGCAAGGGGCTACAGGTGGAAGTCAGGAGAGGTTTCACTGTGATAAAAGAATGAAATTTTTTACAGTGAGAATAAACATTCACTGGAACAATCTCTCCAGTGTGGCAGAGTTGTCATTACTGGAGGTTTTCAAGATGTGATTGGACAGGGTGATAGAAAATCTGACCTAAGTTTCCTTTCCCGTATAATGTTGGACCAGATGATCTTTTGATGACCCTTCCGACCTGGGCTATTCTGTGACTTTATGGCATGTTCCACTACTGTACTCCTTTCCTTCCTTGCTTTTGGTCTTGCCATAAACCACACTCTTATCTTGCTCTTCAGACTAGTTTGTCTGCTTCTTTTTCATCTCAGATTGCTTTTACTGTGATTCTGTCTCTAGTCTTGACTTTACCCTGGCAAAGTTTCCTTAGGCTGGCCTGCTTCAGTGTGTTCACTGCACATGCAGAGCACTGATCACATCTCTCCAGTCCTCACTCAGCCAAGTTTCATATTTATTTATCTCGGAAATCTTCCAGACCTTTCCCATGCCAGAGGTACCCAGGCTCTCTGGTACTTTTCCCCCCATTTACTATCCACCAAATGATGCAGATGCCCCTTATCTCTCCAACAGTGCCTCACATCCTTCTGTTGCCAGCCAGACTCTGTGTTCTTAGCCCCTCTCAGGGCTGCTGTGTGCCCCACAGGCTCTTGTATGAAGCTTTGCTATTCTTTTCATCTTTTGCATGGCTCTTTATTTTACTTCTCCTGTCATGACCTTCACTGCTCTTTTTCTCCCCACTCTGCAGGCACTGTGTGTCTTCTCTTCTTTCCCCATAAGAGTTTTCTGTTTCTTACCATTTGCAATGCTCTGCCTGTACTTTTTGTCTTTCTCTTCTTTTGAAAAGATACAACTTACAGCCTACTAGAATTTTAAAACTGTATTTGGCAGATCAGCAGACCTGAAGTGTGGGATAATGTTATGTTCAGAGCTTCAAGTTACAGAGAGCGAAATAAATAGTAGTGTCCTATTTCAGTCTAACTCTGAAGGATTCTCATTTGTTCTTGAGTACAGAGATTACCATTCCCAAGCAGTAACTAATGACATTCCCTAAAGTGACAACATATTTTTGGGCCTGTCTTGGTCCCAGCTCCTTCTTTGTATAATGCAAGAGTAGGAGAAAGAAAAGCAGATGCAACTGCTGTCTAGAGTAATCCTTGACATGTAAAGAGTTGAAGTTCATACAAAATAGAACCACAATTTTCCGGGTCCTGAAGGTGTTGAAACATCCCCTGGGTATTGCACTCTCATGGTCCCTGATGTCAACATGGCATAATGCCAACCTTCCCCAAACAGCTGGAGCATAGCTGAGGTTACTTGAACTTGCTCCTTTGCCTGATTCGGGCCTTAGCAATCATATCCCCCCTTCAGATTGAGGCTTGCTCTGAGACCAGGTCAGAAAGAACTGAATTTTAATGTCTTTAATTTGAAACTTCTGCCTATTATTTTAGCTACTGTACATTTTCTCTGAGCTTGTTGTTTTAAAAGGAGAAGTCTTTAAGTGCTGGTTTTTTCATAGCTACACTGAAACTTGAAGGAAAATTAGTTTATCTGAGGGACAGAATTTTCCTTGTGACTACTACATTTCATGGCAAGAAAAAACAAGCACCAATATAAGCCATATAAAGATTTTTGTGCAACTCAAATCAAAAGGTGAGATGTAATGTTGGCAATCTAAGGAAGGCCTAAGAACAGCAGCTTCTAAAACATCAAAACAAAAAATCTGAATTGAAAAAATGAGACAGAAAAATAGCTCTGCAAACTTATACCATATTCTGCTACAGAACCTTTGAATCAACAGCCCCGGGAAAAATAAGCTGAAAATCCTTCCATGTCTCTAGACATGAACAAATGTACAAAACAATCTCAAGCATCTACTTTGGGAATCTTTGCCAAAACATATCTCATTAACCTTTGCGTTCAACCCAATGATACTTTTTAAACAATAAGTAAGGCATTACATAGGTTTTAGACTGTTTTGTTGCCTTTTAACTTTAAAGTCTTTATTCCATTCTACATGTGATTTCACATTGTCAAGGACTGGCTCTAGATACTACTGGCACAAAGTCTTTTTAATATCTGTCTTGTGAAAAATTATGAAAATAATATCTATTGTAAATATATCATGTCTTATTAACCCAAAAGAACAAAGAAACCTGTGATTGCTGAGTATGTCTTCTAACCTATAATATAGTATTTTCTGACCCTGATGTATGCTTGGTATAATTACTACGTTTCTAGTGGTAAGACTCCCTTGATAAAACTATTAAGAATACCCTAATTTTCCAGCTAGACATATCAAAAGACCTTGTGGCCTCTGGCTTTGGCCTCTTCTCCTATTCCAGGTTCATGTCCATCCATTCAGTACTGGCTTGACTAACTATAGCTGCTGAAGAACAGTTTGGTGCCTGGAACAGGGAGTGACTGAGAGAATAACTGGAGCATTAGCATGTAGTTTTTCTTCGTAAGGAGCTGGTGTACCTTCAGTCCCAAAAAATTATCTCTGACTCAGATTGCAATGAAATCACATACCAGATCTTTTAATTCCAGCATTGACTGGTGAAATAGTCCCTTCTGAGTTAATTTCTGTATTCTTTTGACATGCATCATAAGAACTGTAGTTTTACCGAAGATGCCAGCACAGCTGCAGCCCATCTACTGTGCAAGTACTGCCTGGTGCAATGAGTGTGAATCACACACATTGATTGTGGCTAACAGCTTTGAAACTTCCTCTCTCATCCCTGTTTCCACAGTGGTTGCTTTAATCCCTGCACCAGCGTATTGACCATTGAGTTGTAACTGAACTGGATCTTTCTCAATCTCTCAAATTGTAATGTGAGCCCTGATGTCCACTCCTCAGTATTTAGCAGCACATGGCAGGTGTTATTTAAAATGTAAATAATAAAGAAGGCTTTCATATGAGAAACTTGCAGCTGCATGGAAGCAGGTGATGGTATCCAGGTGGGCACTATAGTTACTTCATTCGAAAACAGCAAAGTACCTTCTATGTATCTGCCATATGGGGTTTGTAGGGCTAATCCCAGAGCACTGACATACAGAGTGACAACTTCTGTGTGGTAAGGAGAAGTGTTGTGAGAATCAGCAGTGAGGCTTTAGTGTCTGCTGCTGGCCAACAAACTATGTGAATTGACTCAAGCAGAGGTGCAGCAGTTTTTGTTCAGACATGAAGAAATAATGATGATGAACCTGAGCTCAAAAATATTATATAGTTTCACTAACATTTATATCTCTTCATGCTTGTAAAGAATCAAAGTGAACCATGAACTAAGTTCATATTGCTTGGAAGTACTTTATAAGACTGGTAATACTTTCATGCAAAGTACTTCACAAGCACTATGAACTCACAACCGAGTTGAACTCAATTATTTTACACAAGAGAGAGCTGAGCTCCCACATGCTCTTCTTAGTTGCTTTTTATAAATCTTTAGAACAGACCTTTATTTCAGGTAGACTTAAGACATTTGTCAGAGAGGATAGTTATAAATGTTTTTTGTCATGATGAAAGAAAGCAGCTTAGATAGGTTTACTTGGTTTTAGTCTCATTTTCTTTTCTGAGCCAAAAGTCCTCCTCCCCACTGTTAACACATTTTTCTTATTACTTGCTGTGTCCAATTTGATCAATCACTAGTTAACCTACTCACGCTTCATTGAATTTCCTCATTTATCAAACAACACACCAAACGGACTTGAGAGACTGTTGAGCCAGCATAATATCAAATGGACTTTATTACTACAATATTAATAAGCTTAACATCTTGGGAAGAAAGTAAGAAAAGGTTGAACGTATTTGAGTTGCACAGCAAGAATTCTCATGCAGTTAAATATAAAATGGAAGAAGAGTCAGATGCTTTAAGAAGTCTGTGAGTAAAGAGTTTGCTTTCTGAAACAAAGTATTACTAGTCAAAGGGCTGGAAATATTAGGAATATTGGTTTTTATGAGCCTTAAAACTGGAGTGCTAGTTAAGATTAAATATTATAGAAGACATAAACATATTTGTATAGTTTTGTTATTGGGGCTTTTTTAACTTGTGAATTTGCCTATAAACTAATTTGCACTAATTAGCACCAGATTAATAATGCTTGATAATTCATTAACACTTTTATTCTGTGTAGCTGCATGGGAAGATTTTAGGTTCTTTGCATAAGTATAACATTAGATCCTAGTAATACATAAATTATATGCTTATGTAATTCATGAAAGATTAATTATATTCAAATGATAAGTACTTGATGAATTTTATATAGCATGATAATTGTTTACAGTTTTCATGTTTAAAGTCAATACTTTTTTCAGCTCAGTTTCTCGGCAGCAGCAAGTTCAATGAGTAAGTAGGAAAATCTAGGGTTTGCAAATCCAATTGGCACAATTCTACATTAAAATACATCCTTATGCCTATTTTCTCAGTGATATACTGACTTAATTGATACACTTGGATACAAAATTGCTAAGAATATACTTTTTTTCTCTAACAATACAATTTAAAATAAAAATTCTCTAATAAAATTCAGAAATAAAGAGCAATTTGTCAGCCCCTCTGCAGTCACCCAGGCAAGTACTGACATAAGGGTCCTCATTCTTTACAGATAAACTTGTCGAGGAGATTAAAGTCAAATTCAGTACTTTTAATGCAGTGTAAAAATATATTAAAGTACCATTACTAAGTGGCTACAGGTAAATGCAAGACTATTCTTTTCTAAGCTTACTTTTACATCTTTATTTACAGAAGCCTTCTTGAAGTTGACTGATATTTGGACATCATTTGACATACACTTCAAACCATCAATGCATCGTGGTATTTGTGGCTTGTTAAATGAGCAATGGCATTTGATACTTCTGAATTTCAGAAATTCAGCAAAACTTCTTATTTCAGCAAAACTTCCTTTCCATTCAGAGTAATGTGGCTTTGAGATGTCCCTTGGAGTGAATACTTTAAATACTTCTATGACCCTTCTCTTTACTCAATTATTACTGTCATTTAATTCCATTTACTTCAGCTCATCTGCATTACAGTAGGGTCCAGAACTCCTTTCATTCTCTACAGCTTTTCCCTTAAAGTTCTGACAGAGCTTTGTATTAGGTTTCACAGGGAAATTAAGTTTTTACTGTCATGTATTGCAGTCCATTTCTAATACTTTTTTGAACCTGCTGGCCAGTTTCAATCATATCTGACAGAGGAAGTAAATGTGTTTTTGTCAGTCCTCTTTTTGTATGCATAATTCAAATACCTACCCACAATCAGAGATTTGTGAACTCCTAGAGGTGAAATACAGTACGAGTTCGAGTCTCAGTAGGGGACCGTCCGCGGCAGTT
>JAWWEV010000083.1:13551943-13632726 GCA_035583235.1 Hafferia zeledoni | reverse complement strand
ACAGCCCCCAGGCCCAGGCCGAACCTCAAAACCTCAAAAAACTCAAATTTTAGGCCCATCTAGGTGAAACCATAACAAAAGGTAATTTGTTTTAGCTGTGCTACAGGTAATATTTAAGTCTATATTTTACTTGAAGCTGCAACAATTTTAAAATGTAAACTGTTTGAGAACTTGCTTCTGATGGAAAGGGCTCAAGGAAATGTTTATATGCATTGAAGTCAACCTGAACAGTAACAGAATTTTAATTCAAATATGTTTACAAAGCATACTTTAATAGGGAGCTTCAGATGCTAACAAGCAACTTACAAACTTAGCAAAATCTATTTGCATTCAAGACACAAGTTTTTCAAGAGACACATTCGTTACAAAAATGCAGAAGAGGATCATATTCATGTTTCTGACACTGCTGTGAAAAAAATGCTGAAGATTTATCTACAAAATGACCAAAAATGCCTTCAAAGTGAAGGGAATAGAGCAGACCATACAGTGTTACCATCCATGTCTGATGAATGAGTACAGAAATTGGCAGTAGGGAATCAAGGAAAACAAGCTATAAACAAAAGGAAAAGTCCTGCATGAATGGAAGAAACTGAAGAAGTTGCAGCGCCATCTCAAAAAAAGGATGTTAAATTATGAAATAAGAATTAGTAGAGATAAAGAATTGTATTAATCATGCGGATTCAGCAAGCAAGTTATAAAAAAGATCATATTCAGGAGTAAGGCAAGTTGGATAAAACAAACCTAAGGAGTTTGATTCACCCCAAGACAAAATTGCTGCATCTGCACTCCAGTTCTTCGGCTTTTACAGGGCTGATTAATACAATAATTTTAATCTCAGGTTATTAAAAATATTTGTAAAGATAGAGAAACATTATTATCCACTTGCTGCAGATGGAATCTGTGATACAGAGAGGTAATGATTCTGCCAGAATCTCAAAGGTAATACTTTAGGTTCTGCCATGAAAGTACATTATGTCAGTGTAATTTACAGCATCTCTAATGATTGTGCTGAGTTATGTTGGTGTTCAGTGGCTGTTTTATTTCTTTCCTCTCCATCTGAATAAGAAAGTCTTGTATTTCAGTCATGTAAACTCTAAATCCATCCAGCCTTCAGGCAGGCTTCCTTCATATTCTTGGAAAAAATAGTGCTTTCAAAGGAGGATGGGGTGGGATATGATATGATAGGATAGGATATGATGAGATATGATATGATATGTTATATTTTATTATATGATGATATGATATGATATATGATACGGTATTTGTGCATGTCATTTTCCAAAGAAGAGTCTTACATTTCTAAGACTTCTTTTTTGTTTTTTCCTTTCCCCTTCTGGCTAATACAGCATCAGGAACCAGCCATGATAAGTAACGACCTTTACAGTAGGTGGATAGAAACTCAATACAGGAAAAACTGACCAAATTACTTAGTTCAGTTCAGCTACTGCAAGAAAGATGTATTTTCCTGGTGGTTTTTAGTCTAAAGGAGCGAGATGTAGGGTCTTGTGGTGTGCCTTAGAGACTGGTCAGAGCAGAACCAGAAACCCTTTTGTTAATATTTGCTGTGGCAGTCAGTCTTCCTTGAATGAGTAGATTATGTCTTCTTAGTTGACAAATACTTTGTACTCTCGGGGTTATCAGGAGAAATCAGACACACTTGGCCCTTTAAGGGTTCTGATGCAATTCCTGAAATCACTGTCAGTCTTACATGCTTATTGCTAAAAAGTATGACAACATAAACACATTTTTAAAATCCTAAAAATTAATGAAATAATTTTTTTACAGTGTGTCAAAGGAGCTGGAGTTTGACCATCTTTGTTTTCATTCTTTTCAGACTGTAAGAAAAGGAAATTGTTTGGGTGTTGTTCTGATATTTCCACATTGGCAATTAATTTATTTCTTAACCTTTTGTATCCCTGTCCCCTGAACCTTCAGCTTTTGCTTCTGCAAAAAGAGAATGATTCTTATGTCTTCAGATACCTTTGCATAGTTGGGAACATATTTCTTATCTTGCAAGTAAGTTTGTAATGAAGTAATAAAATTTTAAGGCTTGGTTTTAGGTAAATATAAACCAACAGTAACATGATATGTATAAATCGTTTTTTGGTCTTGTTTTATACTAGTGATGCTTTAGCTATTTTAAAGTTTCATTATATTAACAGGAGACTATGCAGTAGCTTTAATATAAATTATAATCAAGGCTGTAATATATATTTATATACAAGATCCTATAGTCCAAAAAGATCATAGTAGTAAATACAGAACATGGCTTTAAAATAAAATATGTTACTTTATGTTCTAGATAAGGCCTGTGTGTTTTTCTAAAGTAACCTTTTGCTTTTATCACCATTCCCAATAAAATAGAATTTCTTTAGATGGAAAAAGACTTCCATTAATATATCAAGTGAGTAAAATGCAATAAGCAGCAACACTTTCACCACAGAAGGTGGCCTGAAAACTGGTAAGAGGAAAGCTTATCGTGGTAAGAGAAGCTTATATGGTAAGAGAACATTAAATGTGTCCTGAAGGTGCTGACAGTTTGTTGAAGTGGTTTTTCTTCTTGGTTTTTTGCCCCAGCTGTTACTAAAACTTGACCAACTCCATAAAATTTTAAATCTGTGCCAGTTCCTCATCTATCTGTATGAAACGGCTAATAAAGGATGAGGTAAGGATATAATAAAGGCTGAGGTAAAGATACGTTAGAGCAAAATCTAAAATATTCTCCTGGGGATGAAGCTGCCTGTGCCTTCCAAAATGGGCCCAAATGCCTGGATCGGGACAGGTGCGTGTGTTTTCTCCCTCACTGAATGAACCTGCATGGACTGCTCACTCCTGCAGCAAGAAATGCCATAAAGGCCAATTCTTAGGAGTTACAGAAAGTTTGCTTCAGTGTTTCTAGAAAACACCGTGTGCCAGTTTCTGGGGGAAAAACATTAGACACTGTGGAGATGTTTTCTCTATTGAAGGTCTTTTGGAGCAGCTTTTATCTTTGCAGAGAAAACAGCACAGCTCTGGCACAGTGAGCTTGCTAAGCTGTCAGCAGGTACGGAAGATCTGAAAGACAAAGAAGCTTTTGAGGACAGTTAAACAGACAGAGGCACCGGTGAGCCAGCAGAGATGTTGAGATCTGCATTCTGTTATTTAGGTCCCTGTTTCATTTACTCTAACACCTCTTATGCACTGACTCCAGAAGTGTTGCTGCTCTGGCAGCTCCTGGTCTCAAGATGAGGAAACCGACACTAGTGAATGTTGCTGGAGATGCCATGAAAAGTAGAATTATTTTAAGAGGAACTTAATTAGGCTAAAAGACTTTACAATTTTTGATATGTAGATGACAGACTGTCAAAAAATTAAACAAGATTGGGAATACTGGCAGAATGTACAAAATATAAATAAGCATCAAGCTTAATGAGAAAATATGTTATGAGGGATCTGTAGAGTTATACAGATGAACAGGAGGAATATCCTCAAATGCATGAAGTGGTGCATGAACTAATACATCCTGCCAAGAAGCTCAGTACCACTGTTGTTGCTGGGAGTATTTCACTACTTCTAATTTAAAGGTGTCAGATATTTCTTCTACTTGGTAATTAGATACAGTTTACCTAATACAGGGTTTAATTTTTCTTCTTTTTAAGATGTATATTTATGTCATATTGTCACTTAAAAGCAATACCGAAAAATGTAAATTTGATGTCAAAAAGAACTGGGTCCTGGTGGAAGAATTCAGATGGGACAGTCTTGAGGCAAGGGTGTTACATGAACTAATTGGAAGGGGTTTTATAACATTTTATAAGACTGAAAGGAGGCCCTGTCTGTTTGGACAAAGACAGAAAGAGGATGCTGAGTAGAGCAGGATCCCAAAATGCCAGGTAACTTTTCTTTATTGAGAGCAATATGAGGGAAAACTTTGAAAGTATCCTGAGATTATGGGTATCCAAGAGGTAGTTTTGGAAAGCAAGGCTATAGCAAGCTTTTGGAAAGAAAGACATAAGCTCTTTTTCACAAGTTTAGTTAAAACTGATAAAACCTTGAAATGACATAATCTGATAGAAGGACAGATGGAGAATATTGCTAGTAGAACAATTAATGATGCTGAGCTTGATTTGTTAGTCATCAGCATGGAGACAGTAACTGAAGATGTGTCAGCTGATGAAATTGCTTGGAGAGAGAACATAATGTAAGATGAGCAAAAAGCTATAGATGCTGCCCTGGGGAATAATGAGAGAGTGAGGAAAGAGCAAGAAGACTCATCAAAAAATGAACCAAAAGAATAGTCTTCAAAAGAACTGGAGTGAAAAAAAAACAGTCTTCAAGTCTAGTGGGTATAAAATGCGGGGAAGGCAAGAATGATCCATCGCATCAAAAATAGGAAGAAGGCAAAAGAGAGAGGAAAGAGGGGAGGTGAAGGACAAGGAGAGTATGTGTGTCAAGGAGCAGCAGGACTAGGCTTTTCCACAAGGGAAGGCCATCTGGGAATGACAATGGCAGCAAGACAGTCAGGGGCAGTAACTGCACATGCAAGGGCACAATCCCACAGGAGCTGGGCAAGGCAAACAGAGCTGGTCAGGTTATGGTGATCAGCATCACCAAACAGCCCAGATCACAAGGCAAGTCCGAAATAATGAGACATAATCTGAAGTCAAGTCAGCATGTCAGGGGCAGAGCCACGGCTGGTGGCAGCAATCAGGTTCAGCCAACAGCCCAGGGATTGTCAGCCAAAAGGATAATGACAAGGCAAGGCCAAAGTCCAGCCAGGAAAAAAACTCAGCAGGTCAAGGTCAGTGAGGCCATGGCCAGGCAAAGACGTTCCCACAACACAGACCAGGCAGGGGCCTGAGGGTTGTCATCCAAGGGGAAGAGACCCTCCTCTCACTACTGATTGTGGCACAGCTCTTCTCTCAGCACCCTCCCCCCAGGTGACTAAGCTGCATCCTCCCAGAGGGGCTGTGGCCACAGGCACCTCAGCCCCTGGGAGGGAGAGCAGCCTGAGCGCTGGGCCCAGGGAATTCAATGTGTTTAATGACTTGTGGGGGACTCTGCTGCAGTTAATGAGAATTCTGTGATTGGTTTAATTAGGGTCAGGAGCTCATCCCCAGGCTTACGTCTGACTGTAATTCCTTCTTGCTATTGCAATGTGTAAGATGGGAAAATAAGAAAATAAGATCTAGAGCCTGGAATGGGAGTCACAGCTACGCTGTGATACAAACAAGAAGGTAATCTGTGTTTTGAAGGGTTTAAATATAAAATACAACACATTCAGGAGTGAAGGGTTAGCAAGATAATAGAAATGTTATTGTTCTCCATTCCCTATGCACTTTTTACTTTTGGTGTTGTTGAAATGTGAGCTTTCTTTTCAAGGCTTAGAAATTTCTCCTAAATATTATTCACAGTGTAGGCTAATCATTGATATTATTTCCAATATAAAGTAAATTTTAAGCTCAAGATCCATCTGCTAGGATTCAATTTTTACAGGAAAATATAAATGTAGTTTTCCAACTAAAGGAGCTAAAAACCAGTGAAGGCTTCTTGCAGTTTTGGAATGAAATCTGAGAGACCTGCAGGAAACACTGGTGCTGGCAGGCAGCCAGGGAGGCAGCACAAATGGTAACACACAGCTGCAGTCTGGGCCTTATTATTTATTCATGTGTGTCCATGGAGCAGAATCATGGAAACATTCATATCTCCCAGGCGTAAGAGTACAGGACTGGCTTCCTATAAACATGGAAATTATTTTTAGCAAATTTTAATGTTTGGAATTCTTTTCCTTGAGATGTGAAGAAAATAAAGAAGTTGAAAGGAATACTTATTTTCACATAATGTTCTGACATGGGGAATGATATTTCAGATTGACTGAGGGCTACTTAAGCATTTTTAAAGAAAATACATTTTAAAATACTGATAGCCTAGGACCTTATGAGCTGAAGATGCATAGAAGTATAGTTCTGATCTATGCCTCCAGTACTAGATTGTCACTATAAATGGAAAATGTTATCAGAGGTATAAATTTCAGTGGGTAGGAATTACTTGCTTTTATTCTTTAAGCTGTACAGAGAGAGTGTGTTACATACCTGCATTATATCTTTGTCATGGTAAATAACAGTTTACAGAATTGCTTTATTATTCAATTTAAATATTTTTACAACAACTTTGAGTAATTACTGTGGCTAATATTTAGTACACTGTATTTACTATGAGAATGCAAAGGCAACTTTTCAACAATAAACATTCAGTCTTAAAATCTTGCATTACAAGAACTTGTAAAACTTTAAATTGAGTAATACATCTGTCACTTCCTATAGGGAAGAAAGGATATGAGCTGAAAAGGATATGAGCTGGAAGCAAAATTGAAAGACCTGCAGCAAGTGGAGACCTCTGTAGCAGATTAGCTAAATGTTCATGGGCCAGAGTGTGAGACCCTCTGTGTACATTTATCTGTGTGCACAGTCAGTAAAAATTCTGGTTTTGGTAAACAGTCCTAAGATGATGCTTAAAGTGCCTTTTTTTTTTTTTTAACAGAAAATACATATTATTAACACTTGTGTCTGATTTGAAATATGTTAGATGAAATGTGAGCAAATATTCTAAAATGATCTATGCACTCTAGAAGATATTTAGCCTTAAGAGTCTTTTGTCCTATAAAAATAGGAAAAACAAGTCAGGGGTTTGTAAATTCTTTTTTGATAGATACCATTTTGATATAGGCTATACATTCTGATAATATCTTTGGAAATTATTTAAACTTTGAAGGATTTTCTAAGAGCAGGAAAATTTCAGTTCAGAAAACTTTTTTGTACTAATTTGTCAGATTTTATGGTTTTACCAAACTCTAAGGGAACTAATGGGATGTTTCAGAAAATGGGAAAGAAATACTGAACTTGTTACACTGGAAATGTCCTACAAGGGCATAGGTAGTGTCAGTGTTCCAGTCTGCATGTGCATTAGCTGATTGCATATTTGAGAGCTGGATTGCCCCATAAAGGTACTGAATACAAAGGTACTGATCAAGGAGCTTTTTGGACAGTGAATTTATAATAATTCATGACAACAGTGGAAAACTTCCAGAAGGAGCCACATTTTTAGTGTTTTAAAATGAGTGGTTTGCATTATTGTAGTAGCTGGTTTGACTTTTATCAGTCTTACAATGATAATATCCTATCAACTATTGTTTTTTTAGAGTTTCTCATATTATTCTGATTTTATTATTATTATTCTGGTATTATGCTATGTCAGCACTCTCATTAAAAAAACCTCAGGAACTGCACCCCTTACTCCATCTTACTTCTCAGACTACCTCTTATTTTAGAAGAATGAATGCATTTGATCTCAGTTACTGTTTTTTGATGTGGGGACTCTGAAGCAGGCCTTGATTCTGAGTCTGTGCTCCTTACTTATTAAAAACCATGACTGTGACTGACCATTCTTAGGGCTGTGCTTTGGTTAGGAAATATTTCTAAAATAAAAACTATGACACTTCAGGTACAGACATATTTTTATTAATTTTTTTTTTACTTGTCTCTGCCCTGTGCTAACATAAAGGTAAATAAAGTCATAGATAAGAAAAAAACAGTTAATTTTTTTTTTTACAACATGTAATTACATAATGAAATGCAAGGGTTTGATTAATAGTGTTGTTGAGGAAATGCAAACATTTCTTTTCCATGTGCTGTATCTCAGTTTTCATTTTATAGAGCTGTTCCATTAATTTTTTTTTAAGATATATGGCAAAACCATATTCTATAGGAGAACTCATGATGAACTCATCAGGAGAAATTTTGATTGCTGAAACAAAGAAAATCTGCAGAGCTTGCAAAAGTTGAGAATTACCTTAAAAATTTGTCTAAAACTAATGTTTAAACCAAGTAACCTCAAGTTATTTAAAATTATGCCCTATAGTAGTTTTTTTCCCTAGCTGCAATTTATCCATTTTATTGGGATGGGGTTAACGCATTTATTATTATTATTAATGAACATTCACTGGAATTACTTTGCAGCAATCTGTGTTCTGGTACTTGTATTCACAGTTGCTTATAAATATTTTCTTTCTGCTAGATAAATGCTTTGGCAGGAATTCTGATTTTTCAGGAAGAAAAACAGAAGTGCTTGGAAAACACCCTCTAAATAGCAGAATTTTGTAGCTGGAACATACTCTTTCATGATTTCTACTTGATCAATATTTTACTTAGACAAAAGCTTCCCCTTTTTTCCTATTCACATTCTGTGCTCCTCTGAGAATGAATTTGTATTTGTTATGGAAAAGAAAACACAGTCATACTGCAGACCAGTGCACTCATAAAGGAAAAAAAGCAACCCAAGGGCATCAGGTATTTATCATTTGAGACTTCCTCATATTTAGCTGCTCAATACTATGCCAAGATTAGTTTCCAAGGAGTCTAGAGGTAGTTTAAAGCAGGAGGCTCAACATAGCGTGGGCAAAGTTAGTTCATGGATGTTACTTAATAAATTACATTATTACAAATAATTATTTTCTTTAGCCAATTTGCATTTTTGTTGTTGTAGTTTCAATCCAGAATAAGAAACTGTTTATTAACAACTGCCATAAAGCAATTCTAGCTTAGCTCTTCAGTGACTAGACAGGAACTGGGGAAATGGATGGATTAAGGATAGTGAGTTAATACGGTTATATTAACTGTAATCCTTTTGGAACTGCTGGGATCTTATACCTGTCTTGTGTGGGATCAGTCTCCCGAGTCGATGCACTGTTGATACTGAGTGTAAGAGTTCACTGCTTCACCAACTGGCAGAAGTCAGGGTAAGTAGCTGAGGTCAGTTTTTACAAGCCAAGAAAGAGTCAAAACTACTTCTGCTTTCCAGCACTTAAATTTTATTACGTTTGAACTACACCTTCTCTCTTAGCTGGAACATCCAATCTTGCTTTAAAGCAAATCCTACAATCAGCAACACTCTTGATTTTGGTCCTGTAGGATGGCAGCTGTTGTCTTTCATTTAATCAACTGTTCAGTTGGAGATATTAAGCAGCTTCCATCTGGCTGGAACTGGCTACTGGAAACCCAGGTCAAACAAGGGTTTAAAAAAGTTCTCCTTAATGGGTCACTTAAATTCAAAGGCTTCAGCATCTCTGTGAAAAAGCCTCTACCAATCCACAAAAGCATTTTGAAACCAGACTAGTTAGGGAAACTGCAGAACATGTAACATAATGAGAGGACACAACCAGGTTAATGCACACATAATTAAATATTTACTTAATTTAGGAGGACTGGTAATGCTGTATAGGGGTCAGTGTTCCTAAAGGTCAGCTTCCCATGTGACAACAATTCTGGACAGTTCAGGATTCCTGTGTTCCCTGCAGTCTAGGGAAGATGGAGAGGTAAAAAGACAGATCTGAAGGGGACTTTGATACAGTCCAAACCAGAAATTTGGGATTAATTCTTCCAGAATGTTGACAAACCAACAGCCATAAAGGTTAGAAATTATCTTTTCTGTTCAAGCTGCTTTGTCTCAGTTTTCATGGATTAATAATACACAATGCATTTAGAAAAAAATTCTGCACTTTTTCTTAAGTAGCTATTGAAAATCCTCAGTATTATTGGGGAAGAAACCAAAGCACTAGGAAGGGAGAGGGAGATAAGTATTCAAATGTCCAAAATAAAATCTTAGCCCTTGTGGAGACAGTCAAGTTGCTATTCTGTGAAGTCAGTATGAAGAAGAACAGCCAACATGAGCCGTACATACAGATGCAGCTCCCACTGGTATCTGATTTTGCGGCCAGGTTAGATGGCATTCCTAGGCTGGTTTGCTTCACTCAGGAAGAAAGGCAACACAAGAAAGAGCATTCATGATATAAGAACTAACCCAGAGCAGCACATTGCACAGATTCTTCCCAAGCAGCCCATTTGCTGGAACAGGGATTAAACTACAGAACTTCTTTAGCACACACACAAATGCACACCGGGGCCTTTACACCAACAGCCCCTTCAGGGACACGGCGCTGACCCGGCCCCCGGGCAATTATACAACAGCTCATGTTTGAACACTTCAATTTAACTCTTCCCAGGACATATTTGGTATTATTACAATGTCTATTACCTCTTGTGCAGACACAATTCTCAGGTTTTTTGAATAGTATCAACTTCTACAAGTTAAAGAGACGAGGCCCAAGTATTTTAAGGTACTTTTATTTAATAAATAACTTCAGTAATAGCACTGTAAAAAGTGAACATCTGTTAAAATAAAAAGGCACTTAAAACAAGAATATGACTATGATGCAGTTTGAATGGTCAGAGGCAAATATACATGGCACATGTCAAGAATGATGTGTGACTCGTCACATGACAAACTATGCAATCTTAGCTACAGGGTAAAGGCAAATTTACAGCTAAGACTGCTAAAAAAAAAGGAAAAACGCCTGTGTCGATACAAAAATATTACAAAAAGAGTCGCAACCAAATATGTTAAAAAGGTTAGAAGGGTGACAAAGCACCAGGCTTTCAAAGAAAACATTACAGAATAAAGACACAGCATCACGTAAGGCCCTTAGGTGATTTGAGGATGTCTCGGTAAGGTACTTCATGATACTGCCACCCAGGGCTTGAATTTACAAAATAAAACTAAGCAAGTTACCAGTCAGCAACTTCTTCAGTAATGGCACGTGTTTTAAAGCTATTTTTTCCTTCTTAACATTCTTCTCAAACACTTTCATTTTAACCATAACCTGGCAATAAGCAACTTAAAAATCAAAGACAAGTATGCACACACTTTTCAGTCTTTCACGCTGCCCACTTCCTGCTTACTCAACTTACCATGTACTTAATTACACGTCTAGCAAGTTGAACACCAATTAACCACCAGCTCCATGCTACATGAGTTTAATTACATCTGCAAACTCAAGCCCTGATTTCCCTGTAAAGCTAAAAAGTTTAATACTAAATGGCTAGGCAGAGCCCTCATGCTGATTGCTTTGACCCCTTCCCTCCCGGTCATTCCATGTAGTATCGCGCCCTGCAGAAGACCTGGATTCACAGCACGGGAACGGGAAAGGTCAGAAAGGCACCATGTGACCTGGCTGTCTAGGCTACACAGTCTCAAGGGTTTTTTTGTCCAACCTCTGGCACCAATTACTTTTATTTGCAAAAAAAAAAAAAAAAAATAAAATTAAAAGTAAAAAATTACATATGGTACATTTTCACACAGGAAAACAAACCTATATGTAATGAATTAGTAAAATCACTGCAGTTTGCCCTAATCTATCTTACTGTGACTACAAAAATTGCTATGCTGCATACAGTGTTGTGAAGTCATACAAGCAGTGTTCATTTTCCCTCATATTTAGGATTGACCACAGTCGTCACTGCACTCTTGTAAATAGGATTTTCACCCTAGAAAAAGAAAAAATATTCATATTAACATTTAAAGAAATGAAAAAAGCAACGTGGTTGTGAGAAGCGTAAAAATTAGCCTAAGAAATTCCCCATCAAGGTTTTGTTTGTACACACAAATAGCTTAAGTCAGACTAGTTTTTGCTCTAACAGCTTGAGCCAGGGCATGCGCAGCTAATCAATAAAGCAAAGGGTTAGCACGATCCTGCTCTGTTTGCACCACACACTTCCTGGAAGCAGCTGAGCCTCTGTGCTCATCTCAGGGCTGAGCCATCACCCAGGGGTATGCAACCCCTGGCATTGTTTTAAGGAAGAACAGAATTGTAAACAACATTGTTTGACACACCATGACTGATCACAGACCGCACTCTGTTATAATAAACATTTAAACAGCTTATCTTGCATTGTAATTTCATTCTAGAAACAAAGTGGAAAGACTTCTAGTATTTTACTAATACACAGTCAATATTTATATTGAACATTCAGTACTTGTTATGCTCATTTTATTCCTGCAGGTCCCCATATGGGCAAAATGCACAGAAACTTCTGTACTGGTGCAGATGCTGTAATAAAAACATTACTTCTACTGATATGAGACAAGCCTACAGAACAACTGTTGACATCTCTCTTGCTGAGATTTAAAAACCTCTAAACTAGGCTTATTTTAAGCTTCCTTTGTTCCCAGGTTTCCTTCTATCTCAGTAAATCTTACTCCATTTATGACATCCCTGTACACCCCAAACAGCTTGAACACAAAATTAACAGATAAATCTTTGCAGGAGAAAGGGCTGGAGCTGCAGTACTGAGCTCTTATCACACCCTGAACGTCAGCCTAAATGAATGTTATTTGCCAGCATGAAGCTCTTCTGTGCATACACAAATAATTTCTGAGAAAATTCAGCACAGTGCAGCTGTCAGCCAGAGTGCTGTTGTGGCCAGGGCTGTACATGGCCTTCATCAGCAGGAAGGGAATCTCTCTCCCTTTAAAGCTCCTCCCCAGTCTGACATGGCCTACATAACCATATTAATTCAGCTCTATTAAGTTACACACCATTTAAAATATTTCAGGTTAAACCAATTCTTCCTACACTCAATTAAAGGACACACAAACACCAGGTGTCTACTTTTCAGGGTCATAAACCCAGAAAATCGACTAGCAATACCACAGGATGTGCCAAAAGTGAAAAGGCAAGCAAGTAACTAACTTGGTGTGAAACTTTGATATCACAGTTCCTGGTAAGTTTGTTGCCTTCTATTTGTAAGACCTGGTCAAGTTAACTGGTCTACCCCAACAACAGTAGCTGCTGGTGTTGTGGTTCCTTTCACAGGAAAAGAGTATTTTTCCTCAAAGTCAGCTTCTCTAACAGGCAAACACCAAGGGGGTGTATCCAATCCTGCTTAGACCCCAGGGACTTGTCCAGCCAGAACCTGAATTGTTGGACAATGGAAGTCAAGGTTCTCTCTTCACTCTTCTCAAGATCTGAGTCAATGTCATCAGGCCAGAGGCAAAAGGAGGAACTGGGTGTCCTGTGCTGGCTGTACTTCACAAATACAGTGTAATAGCAAAGGACCCTTGTCCTTCCTATCAGTTCCCAGGCAAATGCTGTCTTGATTAAAAGTATATCAGCAACTGGTCTGATAGGGATTGGGAGTTATGTTGGGGTGTTTCTTATTTTAAATGATGGAAAAAGTGCAATGTGACAAGTTCTCAGCCAGAATAATTTTAATCAACAAAAAATTATGACCTACCCCAATATAAAAAAGCTTTGCAATAGTAAGATGTAAATGAAACTGGAAAAACATCCAGGGATGAAGGATTTAATCTGTAACTGAAGGATCTCATTATGCCTCAAACTTCTTGGCAACGTACATTGTTTATTTCCTTGACGAGTTTTAATGGAGAATTCTTAAAAATATAAATATGAATCCGTCAAGTTTATGATGCAGAGAAAGTCTTTGAGCTTAATAGGCTGCATCATATGCAGACTAAAAGTTATTGTACAGCTCTTCCATGGCAAGGCATTATGTAACACTTATTATACTGTGCTTTTAACCTTCAACATTTTACAAAACAGACTACCCCCAGCACATACAGGGAGGTAAGGTACATCCTTAGATTTTCTAGTTTGTAAAAGAGAGCTAACTTCTATCAGAGAGTGAAGGAATGGGTCTAAAGGTTAGGACTAAAACCCAGAAATTTGCTAGGTGAAAACAAGTAATGTGAACCTGGAATCAGGTTTAAAATTCAATTTGCATAATAAGGTCCTAAATTTTTTACTATAATATTTTTGAAGAGAAGTCAGAATTTGAAATTTACATGCTTTTTATTTAGCATAAGTCCCATTTACAAGAATATTGAAAGACTACCCTGCTTTCCCTTGTACTTGCACTTCTCAGAGGAACACAGTAGGATTTTGGTCACTGAATAAGGTGCTTGACTAAGTGTCTCCCTAGGTCAGGTGAGTGTTTCTGTTCCCATTACAAATGGAGATTTAGTCAGTATTTCCAACTATTCAACCTGACATTTGATCAGCTAAATGGCTCTTTGGGATCTACTGCCTGTAACCTGATGGATCTGCAACTCCTTCCCTGTTCTCTTCTGTTAGACAGCAACAGCCCTGGCTGTTCCAGCCATACTCCATCAGCCTGTCTTGGGCCTGGCTTGGCAGGGTCTTCTGCAGACAGTTCATCATTAAAATAAATATGCACTAATCCAGCATGACGCTCACCTCACTTAGGGCCCCTCACAGCTAGCACAGGGTATAAACTTTCAAATATTAGCAGCATTCCAGTTTTATAACTGGCTACTAAAACATGGTGTTCCAAACTTGCTCTTATAAAGATACTACTGGTTTTAAGTAAACTCTTTTTCTTTATGGCACTGCAGAGAATACACTTTACATGCAAAGTTAGGGAAAACACATTTACCACATGCCCCTATAACTGAAAACTCCATGCACACTGGAACCAAAATTAAAATCAACAAACTATATACAAGATTGGGTGAAATACATTAAAATAAAGATTGAGGTACTTTTAAAGGGTACTTTCAGCTGAGAATAAAGAGCTATGTTCTTGCACCACTATTCACTTTCAACAAGACTGGGCTGTTCAGAGGATGAGGGTTCAGTCCAGTGTTGTATAAAGATGAACCTGTCATGCATGATGTTTGATTCACCCTCTTATTCCTTTATCTCCAGGGAGCTACTGTTTCAACAGTCACTTAAGTACCTTCACAGTGGGTTTAAGACCCAAGTCCCTGTAAGACGCTGGACTCTATTACAGACTATTTAAACTCATCCCGACGCATTGTTCAAGAGCGGGTTCTGACAATTCCCAGCTACCACTAACACTATTTGGCAGGATGCAGGTCCGGTCCCGGCGGCTGCTCCAGGGGATGCAGCGATGGCGCAGAGGGGGCCGGGCGGCCGCCAGAGGGCGCCACGTGCCGCTCCGCGCCTTTCCCGGGATCCGCGGGGCCGATGGAGGGATGGAGCGGCGGGAAAAGATCTGTAGGCACCGTCTCGGTTACTCCATCCGCATCCTCCCTTAGAGTTGGGTTACTAAAAGGCCCCTAGCTGTGATTACCGCTACATCTCTAGAGGCAGTGAGTTGTAAAAAAATTAAAGCAACAATAAATGGTTTAATATAATTTCCATCTGCCTTGGGTGCCACAAATCAGGATTAATTGAATATAATAATTGATATGAAAGTAATTGAAAACACGACATCTCTGTTCCCACACTCAGAGTGTGCTCACTGAACAGCAAGGTAAGTCACAGACATGCAATCTAAGCTAGGAGAACATGCCCCTCTGATTTTGAGCACCTTGAATTGTTTGTGGTTTTTTTCATTCTAATCAGTAGCTACTAACAAGGCTAACCAAATTGCTACAGACCTAGGGTCTCATATTAATGCATCTATCACCTGTGACATGCAAGATGACTGAATGTGGACCCATTTGAAGATGCTCAGCAATGCACAAGCTATCCCCGTGCAGGAGTGGTAATGGCCTTCACTACAGACAGTAGTTTCGTGGCTGTTCAGTCCAGAAGGAATTCATCCTTTCTTAGACTTGTTCCAAGCATGATTGCACCAAAGCTTTTATGGCTGATGGGGTAGAACATGGACAAATGGGACTCTGTTTGACTGTTGGAGCATTGACGCAAGGACGCTGTGCCGACACCCTTCACAAAATCACAGGCCAGCACCAGGGATGTACTTGGGCACCTGCTCCATGACAAGCTCCACAGTGCTGCAGTTCCCTCACTGCAGAGCCCCACCCAGCCCATGTGTGTGTGACGGATGTGGGAGCAGGGAAAGGTCACACAAGCTGCACAAAGTTAATTTAATTATATACACACACACCTGAAGGGAACCTACTGTGGTGCAATCGTTTTGTAATGGGATTTCAGATGACTTTCTTGCCTTGGCAATACAAGGCAACTCTTCACCTAAATGAATGGCTATGGCAATAATCTAAATCCACCAGAAAAACCTAGCTATAGGGAAAAGGATGACTTTCTTTTCCATCCTGTGGGTCACCTATTCTAACAATATTGATCTCTTCCTTTCCACCTGTTATTAAATCTAAACCCACCTCCCTCTCTCCCCTGCGTTCTGATATTTCAATGATACCAAAAATTATAGAGTCATGTTTAAAACCCCCCACACTTTCATACTTTTCATCTGAATGAACCAAAAAGGCCCATCCCTCCATTTACATAAGAAGAAAGCTTTCTTTCTGCAGGAAATACATTTGAGGAGAACTGGCAGCACTAAGGACGTTACATCCTGAAGAGTCACAGGGTAGAGAATGAGAGCATGGAAATTACACACCGCATGGTTTGTTAGATGTTTGTCCTGCATGCAACTGAAAGTACACAATCAAGTGAATAGAAGAAGAGCAGGTAACAGAGACTTAACCAGATGGACTATGTGAAGTGTTAGAAAGGACAAAGAACTCAACTTCTTTCCCAGAATAATTGACTCTGAGAAGAAAAATGAAATGGAGGTGAATATGGTTGATGTAGCAAGCAAAATGAACATTTTTACAAATCCATTTTGAACATACTGGAAAGTGAAATGATTGCAGAGAGAAAATGAAAGTGTCAGGAAGCGCTCAGAATGTTACACAAAGTATCTGAATTGTCACAGTGGGAGCAAGTAAGAACTTAAATACTCTTAATTCCTGCCTTCTCCCTTCATTTTTCCTTTAAGAATCTTTTGAGTGCAACACTGAAAAAGGGAGACAGCAGACTACAAAATTAGAGATCATTCCCTTTGACTGGCTTCTGAAAAAAAACCATGGATTTTTAAGGGATGTGCTGCCTTCCCAACTTCTTCATTCCCCTCCCTCTAATCTGATCTCTGTACTACTACTCTCTCAGTGCTCTTCTGATGTCCCTTCCCTATCTCATCCGCCTTTTCTCATTCCTTCCCCAGCAGCAGGGGATCCCAGGGAAGGAGGAGAACACCTGGAGGACTCAAGGAAGTGAAACCTCAAAGTCTGCAGAAGGTATCTACTCATCACTTCTGCTTTACTGACTTCTCTCCTGGATACTGCTGGGTGTGAAAAGAAACTCAGCTCAGGGAGAGTTTAGGAGGGACTTGAAAAACCGAGTGGAAAACGCATCTAGAGGAGACATAAGCACATTTCCTTCTCGTCTGTTAATGTTTTTTTCTACAGATAATATCAAGCTGGCTGGCCTACAAGGACTGTGATATTGCCAGTTTCAATAGAAATAAGGATGAAAAAAATAAAATGCATATTTAATTGTAAAATTAGAGCATATGCATTTCATGATTAGTAAGATGATGTAGTTTAAAAAAAAAACACTCCCCAAAACCCCTGTACGGCTACTCTGAATGTTCCCAGAGGTATTCTAATAAAAACAGTGATATTTATAGGCTGGAATATCTTAGGAGTAGCTAATCTATCTTAGTGAATGTATCAAATTTAAGCAAACTGACTGCTGATTTAAGAAATAGAAGACAAAACCTCCCCCTGTGTCTCTCGACAATCCAAAGAGATTCTTCAGTCCTAAGAGCTGTTCTATTGCATATCCACACATTTAGCAAAAATGAAAAATAATCACTTCTAGAATAGTTTAAGTCAGTACTGGTAGTATTAGTAAGTCAGTAATCTTGCTGTCAAAACCAGTTAAAAATTTTCAAGCTGCACTCTTGAAAACCCCACAATCAAAGCAGCAGTAGATAAACTGAGCAAGACTCAAACTGTGATTAACTGACTGTGACACACAGTGAGTTTGAAGTGACATGCACAGGGGGAAAAGAGGAAAGAATGAAAGGAGATACAAACTGAGACTTAGAGACCAGCTTTACGTCCATAGTTTGGATTCTTGAAATTATTAATAGGGCTCTTGTATATTGGATTTTCTTGCTGAAGTAAAAGAAATGGTCAATATCGAATAATTCAACAGAAGAAAAAAAAAATAACATTCTCAACTATCACTGAAATAATCGTGAGATAGATATATAGATAGATATATATATACAGAGAAGGGTTAGCAATTTTGTTTTACCCAGAATAGAATTAATTAATTTTCTTAAATAAAATCAAAAGGCTTCCGTGGACATATTTTTAACTATTCTCTTATCAAGCACGTGTGGGTTCTGAATTCTAGAGAACTGTAGTGAAGGGGTTCTTGATTAGAAGATGTCTAACATTTCCCAGAGGCAGTGACCCCATAGCCTGTGAAAGCCTATAGACCATATGCTTGTTTTTCTTGCACACGTTTCTGTTGACAAATAGCTGGGAAGATTTCAACAAACCAGTCACGATTTTATGACTTTATTGAAGTCTCCCAACTAACCCTGTATGAATATTTACAAGATCTCTTCAATGAGTGCAAAATTTTCTTCTTTATTTTATGCAGAAGTGACTCATCCTTCTAATGACACCTTGTAATGTGCGGTAGAACTGTAAAGTTGAGCTATGCTGTCACCATCACATTTTCTCTCTGAAATGTTATTTAAACCCAAGTTACTACTTGCTTTTCTAACTCAAGAAGTCCTCTAAGAGGGTTGCTTACAATCTGAAACACTTAAGGCACATGAACAAAAATCCTCTCTTCTTCTCCACTACTGCAGCTTTTATACACAAAGAAGCCTCTTGACTTACCGTATCCCACTTGGCATTCATCTTCTCCTTTTCAAATTTTGCAAATTCTCTTCTGTCATGAATGATCATTAGTAGTTTCCAAATCAACAATAATGCAAGTCCAATAAGAACAATTCCAGCAACTACACCAGCAACAATGGGAATAATGTCAGGACCGCTGGGGCACTCTAAGGAACAAAGCAAGGGAAATAAGATCTTACAAAATGGTAAAGGTAATGCATATCCAGGTGCTTTAAACATTTGATTTTGTACTGAAGCCAGTATTTTGAATATCAGGTATGCCAATACTACTTTCCTTTCAAATAACAGAATTTTTGGAATACGTACATCATATAATATTCCAGCTTATTTTTATCCTTCTAATTTGAGTTTGATCTTAGCAAGAGAACAACTTCTGTTCTGATGATAAAGTCTGTATACTGCTAACCTCTTAAGCTATTCATCTAGAGTATTAAAAGTGTCTGCTCCACTGAATACAGCTCTACCGACCAGAGCTTGCTCCTTCAGCACTTGTATGGCACAAAACTAAGGTGCCTCCTTGTGCCTGATGGGCTTCATTCACCTCTTAGATCAAGCAACAGAAGTTTATACATGAAGAAAAGGTCAGGGCCCAAAAGCGCAGGATGTGTGACTTGTCCTTGGAGACAGGGCTCAAGGTTCATCTCTATGCTGTTGATTACATTTTTAGAGAATTTCAAACACTTTGAACCTCAGCAGTATTTATTTCTAAGAGCCACTAGCCACTGGTCTGTATTAAATGATGATCACCCAAATGATCACTTCTGAAAATTCCTCAAGTAGAACACAGCACTAAACCTTTAAGGCGTGCATTTTATATCAGGCTTATAAAGATCAGGTGACTACACATTGCTAATGTACAAACCCAAAAGTTTTGCACTGTTCAATGTACATCCAGGAACTCAGACTAATAATATTTTTGGTAAATAAATGGCAAATTACTGATCGTGCTATAGAATTGTTCTTGCTTTTTTGTATCAAAAGAATGAACTATTAAGGATTAACTAAGCAAAAGGCTTTTGGGATCTATTACTGAAGGTACCTCAGTTAAGTAAAAGCAAAGGCTGCCAGCATGAAATAATTCAAGCAGTTTGCAGCACAGTACACAATTTTATGTACAATAGTCTCAAATTATTAAGAAACGGAAAAGAGAAAAATGAACAAAACCTCACAGACACTTTTGTTTATAACCTGTAGCACAAACCTTGTAGAAAAGAAAAATGATAAAAATTTATCTAACTAGGACTTGCTACAGGACAGGTAAAGTACCTTTTTCTGAAAACATCCAACTCACCCCAAATCAACCAAATCTGCTTCGTAACGCACAACTGTGACAATGAACAACAAAGGCAGAGCAGGCACCACCCTGTTCGTACCTGGGGTCTCCACCACATGGACACTGGCTTCACCATTTGAGTTGACAGAGTATGTGAAGTAGAACCAGCAGTCATCAACATCCTTCTCTTTGCAGTGAGACAACGGATCGGGCTGTCCAGGCTGTGGCAGCTTGTCCCGGCTTTCTACCAGTGTCATGTTGAAATGCATACATTCCTGGGTACAGGTGTCCTTCTTCTCCCCCTTTTCAAATGCTCTGCACTGAACACAGTCCCTGTGGAGGCACAGACCAGAAGCAATGCTTTTAACACATTCACAAAAGACTTCTAGCATTTAATCTAAAGACATGTAAAGGAGAAAACATGGGGAAAAAAACCCGAAGAAAAACCAACCCTTTTGCCATAAAGGTCATGAAAAATAAAGCAAGACATGAATTTTTACCAGTCAGAACCTTTATGTACCTTGAGATTAACAAAAGCCCCTTTAATAAATTCCTCTTTCCCTGAAGGACTCACAAACTTGAAAGACAGAAAGAGCCCAGAACTTTTTCAACACCTCTACCAGGAAAATGAATACTCTCAGTGTGGGAACAGGGTATTTACAGTGAAACAGTATCTGGGGTACAGACAAGTTAAAAAGAACAAACTGAGTGACAAGCTTTACAGTGGGGTATCAGTCTGAATAACTCCTTGAAAAAAGTAGACAGAACAGGATTCTCAGCACAAAGTGAGATGCACAGGAATTAGCTCAGTCACTAGTCCCAAACTTTATTTCAAAGTTTTCAGGTAGAAAATGCTTGGCTTCTAAAAACCTGAATTTTCAAAGGGATGGATGCAAATTTCACTGGCCCACACAGGCCTAGGGCTCAGTTTTTGAGTGTCAGGTTAGACTTTTTCAATAGTATTTCGGAATAAAAGTTTCAAGTGAAAAGCTTAGCTTAAGTCTAACTATCAAAGGCTTTGTTTTAAAAATCCTCAAATGCACAGAAGGTGGGAGTTGGTTTTCTAGGTACATACTTGTGCTCTGCACAGACACCGAGGCAAGTCTGACACATTTCACACGTGGGGCCTTGGAATTTGGGATCTGTACAATTACAGGTGCCACATTCGCAGGTTCCTCTTCCATTGCAAATCTGCCCATTAGACGCCATACATGGTGTGGTATCCAAGGAACAATCGCAGGCACTGCCAGTGAAGTTGGGGAAACACTCACACACCCTGCATTTGCAGATACCATTTCCTGTGCATTGAAAAGATATTTCAGTGAAATCAAGTCTAACATATAACATAAAATTTCTGACAGTAAGAAATAAATGTTCACTCTCTCAGGGTAGATAAAAGGAAAAGAAACTCTAAGTAGAGAGATAATGAACACTCTAACATATTAAGAGGTACAAAATAAATTTTAGCTCCTTGAAAAACTACTTGCAGACATTTCTCCCCTTTTTCACATTCTCCTAAATTTGGATTTCCTTTCATGAACAAAATAACAAGACTAGGGAAATCTGATCAGCAACAGCAGAATGTGATGCCCATATTCCCTGGGTGGAGAGCATTGCAGCACTGCTTCAGTTCACAGCTTTGTATGTATACAGATAAATTGGTCGCTTCTGTTTTGGTATCTATCACTAAGCAAACATATAAGGCAGCACCTAAAAAGATGAGGAATGCACTGAGAGATCAGAACATAGAAAAATGAACCACCTTTGGCTCACAGGACACCACCTTTCAGCTGCTGTAGTTCTGACCTCATGCACCAAGCCCAACTTTATGCTCCTTACACTCCGTACACATGAAACAAGATGCCTGTATCTCCAGAAAGGTGATCTGGATGACATGAAAAACTCTCTGGCCACACCCCTCCTTCTCCATTGAGAACAAAGTGTTTCAGTCAATACTTACTTGTCACCATACATTATGGAACACCACCACCATTGCTCCCATTCTTTGTGGAGCTGGTGAGCAACAGTGTATTCTGAGCAGAATGAGGTATCTCATCACTCAGTTAAAACTTAGTGGTTTCTCTGTTTTGTTTTTGTATCACGGATAAAACTGAGGTAGTAGTTATATTCCTACTAGATACTTCCATGTGCAAAGCAATCTAGGGAATTTATAGGACAAAGATACATGCAGCAAAATGACTTAGATATTGGCTGCTGAATGATTTGCTTTTGATTCCAGGAATTATCTGGCATCAAAGTCTTGCTTCAAGTGCTTAAAGTGTTTTTCTGGATCTTGCACAGTCTACTCTTCACACACCTTTCAGAATAATCTGGAGCATCTCACTGCTGTCCCATCAACCACCAAAGTTGAGCACTCATTACTACAAGTAGGTTGAGGTCATTCTCTCTTTCTAGTGACACAGTGGTTATACTGAGCCAGCATAACAATTACAATCTCAGAACAGCAGTCTCATCATTTTTTAGTATACCTGAGGGTAATTCTGTAATAAAAGCACAAGTCAAGTTCACTTCACGTCCTTGGAGCTGTGATTCAAGGAAGGTGAAATGCGTATTAATACGCCATATGTTCAGAGGGCTGTTTTACTATCACTAAGCCTGTGGATGTGCTCACCTGTTATCGAGTGGCTATGATTTTTAAGCTAAGTATCCCTACTCTACTGGATGGAGATGATCGACTTGTAAATTGCTGACCAGCTTTGCCTGCAGAAAATTGAAGTAGTTTCTCACCTCCACAAATTAAACCATTCGATCGATCACAGTTGAAGTTGTCACATTCACAGTATTTGCCAGAATACACTTCATTGGTGTTTTCTCTTTTCTTGCATACGCATTGTCCACAAATGCATTCCCCATTGTTACTGCATATTTCTGTACTGTTCTCTCTCCTGCAGTAAGCATCCATATCCTCACTATTTACTTCATCTGTACTACATTCACATAGTCTTCCAATACGTCCTTCATTACATCTGCAAGGTAAAAACATGACTGAAATTTTAACCTCAATTAAAAGTCATACAATAAAAAGGCTGCAAGAATTGCACAAAGAACAGGAGTAAACATGACTCCTCTCTCCAGGGATGTTCCAAGTTAAATTTCAAATGAGATTTCCAGCTGACACTTATGCACCAGTTCTTGAGGGGACTGGAGCAAACTGGATTAAGTCAGTCTTATGCTGATTATCTTACCTGATACTCCAGGTGAGAAAATACATGTTACCATCTCTAACTAAATTGTCACACAATCACTACTAATGCCTCTCTTGTGTGACAGAACAGTAATTATTTTTTAGGTGACAGTGACTGTTCACTGTAGCTGCTGTCATATTTCAGTGAAAAGATTTCCTATGAACAGCAATTAAGCAGAAGAGTAGATGATCTTCAGAGCTGCTGAACTGAGATCATAAGGGACGAGCACTTCTCATTATCAAGGTTAAAATGTCGATATACAAATGGAAGTTGCTCTTGTTCCCATCAGTGATTGACAGACTGTTACGGGGTGGCCAGGAGAGACAACAGTTCATTGAGAAACTGCTACTGTTACAAAAACAAAAGGCTGTGCTTACCCACAGGTCTGTTCTCGCCCACATGAAACCACGGGGACACCAGAGACAGTGACATCAAGTACAAGAAGTCTTTCTACACAAAAATGGGAAAATCTGTCCTCCTTATTTAAAAGGAACATCAAAGACTAACTACAGAATGAGGCAATGGACCATAAATACAGGATACCAAAAGGCTTATTCGTCAACTTACAGAACACCAAGCAGTTAGGGGGCCATACCTTGGTATTTCAAACACCCCATTAACTACCAACACTTCACCAGGCAGCTGTGAGTCCATCTTACACCAACAGTCTTCTAAGAGCAAAGTCAGTATCTTCTGCTTTATTTTTAATAAGTCACATATTAAACACTTGAGAAATGAGGATTTTGTGTTTTGTTTCAATTACAGTTCACTGAGCAGGAACCAAAACTGTCTTCCAAAGTCCTAGATCTTGTTTTACTAGAGAAGCTCTTAATACCATTTGTCTCTCACCATTCTCACCTCAAGGCTTTCCAAAGAAAGAGTTTACATTTTTCTTGTAGATTTCTTGGGGGTGGAAAAAAAGGACCAAACCTTTTTGGCTTACTACACTGATCTTCAACCAGTCTCCACTGAAATGCTGTTACACTCCTTTCATTTGAGTGTTAAGACCAGAAAATTCAATAGAATTTTACCTAATTTTAAAATGTGTAATAAGGAATACATTTGTAATCTAATCCCTGTGATGAGCAATAACGGACCTTTCAGAGGCATAAGTACACAAGTTATCTATATTCTGAAAGTTTTATAGATATATACAATTAGAAGAAACATTACAACAAGACTCCAAAAGGTTAGAAATAAAGCAGGGAGAAGAAACAAAACAAAAGGTGTTTATTATGAGTTGTTGCTCTTTTCTGCTATGAAACAATTGGTGTTAATCTGGGTAGGAGCTAAAAAGCCTTTGAATTTCTCAAAATTAACAGGCCTCCCTATATTAGAACCATACAGTTAGATCGGTCTGAATACTTGAAAAACATCACGTTTTGGTCCCATAAATCCATAATGTTGTTCTATTACACAGACCTCAAAATTAAATAAGAAACAGAAAAAGCAGTAAGACCTATATACTTTAAAGTACTGACTCAAGGCCAAATTTTAATTGTCACTTGTACAATACTGGTGATCTAATAAGCAGTACTATGAAACTCAGCACAGGAATTATTTGCAGAAACATGGCAGTATTTCAAACTACCCTACAAGAAGTAGGCCTGTAACAGTAATTCTTGTCCTTTCACTAAAAAATTTAGTGAAACCAAGAAAACCCCAATTAAGGAAACAAAGATCTTGCTCATATTTCACTTTTGCAAAAGTAAACAAGATGTCTATTTATTTACCTGCATGCACCACATTCAAATGTTCCATTTCCTTCGTGGCAGGCTGGACTGTTGGGTTCCCCTTCACTTTGACACTGACACTCACAGACGAACTGGAGATTAATTTCCACTTCTTCAGTGAATCCCAGTGGCTTAATTTTAATTGTTTCATTTTGTTCTTTCTTTGGACACTCATTAGCTGTTACACTAATCTCAAATCTAACCTGCAAAGAAAAATAAATGGAGTGCCACATTACTAAAAATAATTCTTTCAGTACTATTAAAAAGAAATAATGTGTTGGAACACTTCAAATAAATTTCGTATTTGAGTAGCAGCACATATACTGTAAGTTACCTCATCTCCAATTGAAATGTTAGAACATTTCCTTCCATCTTCTTGTGTGTCATTCACTCCATTCTTGCAGAAAGACTTATAACTGATTGTCACTCCTTTTGGTAGCTTAGTGTTTTCCAGGATAACCTCTGAAGAAAGGGACTAAACCAACAGTTATTAGCGAACTTCAAATTGGGTTGCACAAGTATTTTGCTGAAGAAAAAGACATACAACTATGCACAGTCTCAGCACCAATCCTATGGGCACACTGGAATTATTATGCAAGTTCCAACGTGCCAAGAAACACCAGCCCAGGGCTGCCCAAAGTCACACTGTGGTGACCTCTTCTCATGGCTGAACCCTGAACAGGGTCAGGGCAGGTTTCCACGGACACTGGAGGCACTTGTTTGCCCTGTGCACTCCAAAGGTGAATTGGGACTCATTTACACAACACAGCAAATGAAGACAATATTTTGGGACCAAGCCCAAGAGTCCCTAAGGCTGATCTAGACACTTCCTTTGGGATCAAGGCACTGCAAAATGGCTTTTTTTGGCTTCCACTTGGAAGGAAGGCAAGAACTGGAGATGCTGAAGGAATTGTGTGACTTTTGGTTGTGGATTTTATGTTTTGAAAGGGAAAACGCGGATGATAACTTTTTTTTGTAATGTCATTTTAAATGAGTGTATCTTTAGTCATCTAAGCTCTTATTATCATAGTGTCTAATGTGGCTTTACAGCAATGGAGCGTATTTATAGTGTAGTATACTAACTAATCCACTCTGGAATCTCTGCTTGAAAAACTTGTAATAATTCAGGAGCAAGAAAAATTCATATATCCTGAATAAAATCTGAACTTACATTGTATGCATCAATGATCAGCTGAATCACATTGCTGGAGTTTGAAGACAATGTTCCCACTGCTGATTTTGGTATCAGATTTTTCAGTTCCTTTCAACATTTACAAAAGCAGAATGAAAATTAGAGTCTTACTAGCAAACAAAGTATAATCTATAGTATAAATGATGACACAATGCATTAATGAATTAACTAGTCAAGATCACATACTTCAAAAAAGCTACAGTGTTGCCAGTGATCATCACTGATCATTTCCGTAGATCATTCAGTGATCAGTGAACATTTTTTTAGGTTATACACAGCGCTACTAGCATAAGCACCCAAACTTCCCTAATCCTTTGAATTTTCATGCTAAATTTGGTAACAGAATACTAAGACCTTCTTTTTTACAAATTTACCACATACATCTCTCTAACCACACTTGAAGTACATTAAAGACAGGCAACAGAAAAAGAAAAAACTTACAATTTGAATACAGTTTAAACAAAATCTCCAAAACAAAAAACCCACCTTGTAAGGTTAAAACAAGGAAAAATATGCATCTTCTTTTCACAGTCATTTCCTATTGCACAATCACATTCAGCCATTTAGTTAATTTTAAACATGAGGAATATAAACAGACCACAAGAGACAAAATATGTTCTTTCATAAGTGTGTCTCTTGATTCAGTGTCCACACCCCACTCAGCTATTTTGCTATAAAAATGTTCACAAAAATAAGCACTGCAAATGTTCTCTCCATTCCCTCCTACCTGTCAAGTATGAATGAAGAGTGGCAAGGAGAAGGGGCACTTTTTCCCTGGATATTACACACACACACAGAGTTTTTATTTGAACAAGTGAAAAAGGCTTAATAATAAAAAGGTGAGTAGCAAAATATTACTTCCATGATCACTTACTTCCACAGTTAATTTCAAATAAGGCAATTTTGATGACTTCAGAGCAATTTCTTTACCTTATAGACTGCCTGAAACTCTTCAGTAACAGCAAAGATTGTCTGAATATTGTTCTCACTAAGTTTCTGGACCAGATGAGCAATAGAGGGATAATCCTATAAAAATCAAGCATAAAATGGAATTCAAGTTTGGGACACATTACCAGAAAATCATCAGAAATACTCTGACATCCTAAATGCAAATCATCTTTAGAAGCATAGGTAAGACTCCTAACTAGCCAGCTTATGTCCCAGCTCCAAAGCAAAACAACCTCTGAAAACAAACAGGCACTGATTCTATTAATGCTCCATGAAGGCAGGTGTTTCTTCACAGTGACATTATTCTATTCCCTGACATATAAAGTCTCCAAGTTAAATCCTTAATCTCAATGTTCTCAGAAAATTACCTTCAGTAGCTTTCCATATGACTTATCTCCCTGAAACTCACTACCTTTAGCACTGTTTCATAAAGCACAGATGAAATAAAAGTGAATAAATTTTAGGTTTTTATTGAACAATATTCACTTAAAGTTAGGAATTTATGAACAAATTTTGTAAAGGTTATTGTGTTTACCCCATCCAGTAAATATTTCTCTTTCCACCTTTTGTCTGATCCTACCTATCAGTAAACTACAAAGACAATGATGACCATATTTTTACCATAAAGTTTGCACCATAAAATTTCAACCTGTCTTGAAAAGCTGTTCAAAACAGTATTTTACAGTAGTAAATTATTCTGAACACAAAGACTACAAAGTGGTAAAATAATGGGACATAGCCACCACAGTTTTCCAGTGGACATGTAAGATTCTTAGTTATCCAAAAGGTTAAAGTCCAACAGCACAAATCACAGTGTGAAAGTTGCCATTTCTTCAAAATTACCAATTAAGACTGGATTAATTCTTGCACGTTTGCCTTAGTTAAGTTAAAGTCACTTCAGAGTAATACAGAGGTAAATAAGTGCATAAGATGTAGCATTCTGAAACTGTACCAGGTGAACAAATGAGTTTTTTTCAGTTTAAGCATCACAAAATATTAATTTCCCCAAAGGATGATGTAAAGACTTACGTAATAGTGGCTCATTGTGTACACATTATTTTCCAGATGACACTTCCCATCATTTGGTAAAACAATTCCACCAAGTTTACCATCTCCTGCAAAGTGAAATCCAGCATCTGTGGAAAATACTAGTAGCCTTGTAACGTTCCTCCAGCCAATTTGCTCCTTGGGAAAAACACAAGTGGATTTTTGGTATTTTGTACTTACTTTATAGCATTGGAGACCAACATTTGAGAGATAAATGCAGGAAAAAGTAGACAGACTTAGGAGAAGCCCCACTGCAAAGGTATAACCCTGGAAAACATTAATTCACGCAAACCTTGGAAGCACTTGCATTTAATTAAATGTCTGCTGCAAAACATCTGCTGCAGGTTTTCCATCAAAGGCAAGAAACACTCTGTGATATACTTCGATCTGTTCAGTTCCCAGCAGAGCATCTGAAGAGCTGACAGGGCTTTAGGAACCAGGCACTGAGTCCAGCTCTTTGAAGGCAGGTCCACCTCAGTGCTACGAGTACAGAGCCCGAGCACAGGGGCCTTTGTGCAGCCTGAGCTGCAGTCTGAGCTGCCCAGCACCGGGCTCTGAAGAACCAGCAGCCTTTGCCAACCTAATGCAGCTTTGTACCCACACAGTGCTTGCCAAAGGACTGTCCCATGAGCATCTTGGCCCGCAGCTGCAGGGCCTAATTCTGCAGCCTGCCCTTTCCCATTTGTTTAAATCCATCCATTAGCCCTAGCTAACTTGAGGAGAGAAGGCCACGTACAAGTGTCATATAAATACCAGTTACCACAAAAAAACCCCCTAGAAGGCTTAAAATTAACACTGCACTTTTAAAATAAGACTCCAGTTTGTTTCAGAAAGTCCCCAGCCCACTGATCAACAGCAAACATAATATGGTCACAAAGCAATAAACTTGGACATTGGTTTTTTGGGAGTCCCATTTTGTACAGGTGCATAGAATAGCCTGTCAAGACAACAGAAACATCAAAGAATCTTCAGATCTTCAAAAATAAATAAAAAAGTTTTCCATCTACTTCTGTCTGAGAAAGTAGTAGAAATTATAATACACTAAATTTCTGCAACTACAACTACAAGAAGCTTATAGACCTTTGAAATGATCTGAGAGTAGTTACTTAAGATTTCATAAACTTTTAAGCAGAGCTTGACTCTTCTTCTACAGCAAACTTTAAAAAATTTGTCTTTGGAACATATCTGTCTGCTGTGCTCATGACCTCTCTTTGGCACTTTCACTTTTCCCAGTTCCATTCACTCACGACAGCTCTCTCCAAAAGCCAAATACAGGTATCCATGCAGCCTGTCTCATCTATCCTCTCCTGCTCACCTGAGACAACATGTTCAAACCTCAGCCACCATTAACCACTAAGGTTGTATTCAAACCATTTCATCTAATAGAGCAGTGAAAAAAATACACACTTACCCCACAAACTGCAACCTGCATTATTGCATCAAATCCACCTTCAGGAGAATCTAAATTCCCAGAAATGTGCTGTAAGCTTACAAGGTCGTTGAATTTTTTTCCTTCACTGGTAAGGCTGAGCACATTTTTGTAGCTAAATGGGCTTGTACAGTTCTGGTCACCTGTACAAGGATTTCTGAGTTTGGCTGGTGTTGTACTGATATAAGGCATCACAGTTTTCTCCACGAAAGAGCCAAATCCTAAGAAACAACAATAAAATCCCTGTAAGTTGAAGAATGGAAGTCTCATTTATTTTGTCACAAAAGAATTCAAATGCATTACAGTTGAACTGACATCAGAAATAGCTCTCATACTTGTTCAAGTTCCACACTCTCCACCAACACCAAGCACTCTTTATGTTGCTCAACAGGTTCTATGTACTAGCACTACTGTTAAGCTGAAAAAAAAATTTACTCGTCATATACAATCATGTGAAAAACATCAGAAAGGAAACATGGGGGGTTTAATTTTTTTTTTTGAATAGGCAAATCTTTCTTACCAATTCGAAAGTCCGAAGTTATTTTTTCCATTTCAAACATCAGAGCTGTTCCAAGATTTTTCACGTTCTCTAAATCATCCTTCATAGAATAGGAGAGGTCCATAAGATAATAAAGGTCAATGGGGTAGTCTTCAGCTCTTTTAAATTTTAATGAAAATGTCTGGGGTTCACCTGTTTCAGAGATTAAACAACAAACAGAAACTGTTAAAAATGCCACAACCACATTGACAAGGAACATCCTTTCTAAGGAAAGGCTTGGAAATACTTATGAAGTTCTAAACTAGAGGCAAGTGATTTTTTTTCTCCAATTAATGAAAATGCTTAACATCAAATTATGATGAAAAAATGTCAAGAAGTGTTTCTTTCCCATGTTCAACTTCATATTTTCAAGATACTTTATCTCCCCACAGAAAATACTAGCCTGCCAAAGGTAGTTGCTGCAATTTCAAATCTTTATACTTGAAATAATTTTTAAAAAGTTTCTGTAAGATCTAATAGCACAAATTTTGAACATTTATTTTCATCCAAGATGACTTAAGAAGTTTTCAGTTAAAAAAAATCACATTGTTTAAATAAGTTTATACAAGAAATATCAGTTCTGGATGGAATATTGAAAGTTATTTTGCCTTCTCAGGCTGAGAGCACAGAAATGTGAGTGAGAGAATGGCAAGTTACTCTTTGCTGTGATTGTAAGCCCAGACCCTGCATTTTGCCAACAGAAGCCTTGTCTCAGTTTATAAAGAAAGCAAGATGTCTATTAAGGAAAGGGAGGAATCCCTCTGGACTAGGAAAGGGGCCTCCCTCTCCTCAAGCCACCACAACCTTTGAAATGAAGAGACTTTAATCAGAATACTACAAATATATACATGTATAACCAAAACCAGCACAGACCAGACAGCAACACCATAACCAAAACTTTCAAACAAATCAAGTCCCATCTTTGCCCCTTTGGTGCAGTTGTATTCACAGACAGCAGGAGGGGATGCTGCGCCACCACAGGCAGGGGCTGCAGTGACTCACACACGGCCACCAGGCTTACAGCAAAATGGCTAAAAATCCTCTTATCTCGTTCAACACCTATTGCATTTTTGCATGACAAAGTCTCTTCAGTCCATGTATTATTCTAATATATAGCCTGCCGGGCTCCAGTGAGGCAAAGACACAGGAAGAAGAGCTGGTTCCAGAGCTCATGTGGGAATGGTGGCCACAGGGATGGGGTGAAACCTCTCCTGTGGCCAGTGCAAGGACCTTCTCACCGTCTTTTGTCCGAAAGCATTGTGGGAATGCTTAGAAACTCCGCTGCAGATGGCTCTGGCCCCTTCATGAGTCTGCAGCAAATCCAGGCAATGGTGGCTGTCCTCTCAGGAGAACAGCACAGGACACACAGACCTGGGGGGCGAGCCAGAACCCTATCCCAGTGCTGCCACAAGCCCAGCAAAGGGCGGCTGCACACCCAGGCAGGAGGAGGACCAAGGTGTGGTGCACTGGCCAAAAAATGAGCACAGGGAAACCTCCCACACCAAAGAAAGAGTGAAGTCCTTCCCTCCAAAAAAGAAAGACACCTCTCCCAGTCCTCTCCCCAGCCATCATGTTGGAATGCAAAGCTACCAGTCATCCCTTTACTTAGGCTTTAGACAATTAGCTGGTTCTGGGAGCCGGTAGGGAGAGAGCTGGGCCTCAACAAGCCATCTCATTCTGGCTCCCAAACCCCAAACCACTGTGTTGGCAAGAGACAAACAAACAAACAAATTCCATGAAAGATTTTGAAACCATAACAAGCATGCAGTCTCATTCTGATGTTGAAAGACTGCACAGAAGAACTACACACACATACCACACACCCCCTTCCCCAGAAAGGAAAAGTGCTTTTGCCTATTTTATATGAAGTAAGAAATAGAATGACAAGTTTTTTTTCCCAGCTCCCCTCAGTCACTGAACTTAGATAGTGATATTGCTGCTGCTTAAGTTCACTTAATAATTAGGAAACATTTGCTTAACATGAGCAAAATTAGTAAACTGGGAAAACGATTAGATGGGCAAAGTGCATAGCATATGGAACACACAGCTATGCATGGTTTTCACTAAAAAGAAATGAAAAAAAAAACCAACTCACAAAAAAACAACCACCAAAACCCATTTAGATTTTCATTTAAAAGAGCCTGCACAGAAAGCAAGTATTCCCCTCTGCCAGCACACAGTCCTCCATCAGAGAACTTATACCAAGAGAGTGCTTATAAACAGAGTAATAACCTTTTGGGTACTCTGGTTGTCCCGTCCCTGGTATGTCCTGATTAAGAAAATTCTGTGTCAACAGAGAAACAATAATTTGGTTTGAAGTGAAAAAGTTCACATTAGAAATAAACAGGGGCAATACCAAAACTGCAAAATAACTTTCATTATTTTCCTCTCTACATCACACTGAGCTGCTTCACATCGCCTTCCACTTATTAATGCAACCACCACTAAGCAGCTGTCCCCAGTACAGGCTCTTATTGCAGGGAAACAAAAGGCAGCTCTTCAACAGTACCTAAAGACTCTCCTTAAGAACAATCTCCATTGTGTTCAAGAACTGTGAGGCACCAGCCCTGCTCCTCCCCACCCCCCTCATCTGAATGACAGTTCTCTTTAGGGGATAGAAATGGTACACATCTACTCTGTTTTCATTACTGTAGTCCCATGTCCATGTCTTTAGTCTCTGGAAAGTATTTTACGTAGCAATCCAAAAATCTTGCTGCATCAAAACCATTCCATTCAGACACACAGACTTTAGGCAACAGCAGTACTTCAAGTAAAAGGAAATGCTCTCATAACTTCTCCGAGTTTTTGCTCACTGCTCTACTTTGCTCTATTTCCATTCTCAGAAACCACACTGAAGAAAAATAACTAAAGAATACTAAAAGCAAAACAATTTTACCTTTATGATACATGTATCAATCCATGTATCAATTTTCTAAGTACTACTGGGGACAAGTAATAATATCTTTCATAAAAATCAAGTGGTACTTGGCGTATCTAAACATCTGGGGCTGATCTGAATAGCTCTGCTATCAATTCAGGTTATCTGAGAAATAGTCATTTCTGTAACAAAATGGTTACACACTCAAATCAAAAAATGCAGATGTGGTGGTGGCAGAAAAATCATCCCAAGACTAGGACGAAACTGCCCTTACCGACTCTTAGTTGCAGTACTAATTTTTGTGGCTGGATCTGTGTAATGGCTTCTGGTTTCAGCTTCTCTGCAGCACCTTTCTTACGATTCGTTACTTCTCTGTTTTCGAGCACCTGTTTGCTGCCCCTGGGATTCTCTATATCATCCAGAGGACAGCCTTTACTCTTTAGTGCTGCCAAGTCATCACACCGCGCAGATGTTGGCTCTCCTTCTTGCAAAAAGTCCTAGAAAACACAGGCAAAAGAGTATCAAGTTTAGAGCTACGTGCAATTTATTATATTCTACCCACCATAACTTTTTCTACAATGACTCTACCTTTTTTTTTCCCAAGTTTGGTAATCAAACACACAGTCCTGAAATACATTAAATGATACATCAGTGACTACTGTTTAGTCTGGGAGTTTGATTCTAGTTATACTTACCTGTGTGTAAGATGTAAGTAAGATGAAAGAAAAAAACAAAGCCCGATGCCACCTCCATCAGAAGCAGGACATCAGTTTAAATTGGCTACAGCAGGTGAAAAAAGGTTTCATCTTCACATAGTCATCAATAATGTGAACCCACCTGTACAGCCAGCTTGGCAATTACCCTCCCTTTCAACTTGTTTTCTTTTTTAATTAAAGATTATGTAACTGTAGCTCAGTACTCCACAATGCAATAATGGCCATATGCTGACAGAGCAGGGCAAAGACGGACAACTCTTATTTTGGAGAAATTCAATCCAAAAGTAAGATCCATACGCAAAAACAATTGGTAACTTTGTTCTGAACAATAAATTACCATAACCTCAAACCTAAATGAAGCTCTAACCTCAAATATAAATAAGGCAGGCTTCTAATTGAAAAACTTGGCAATTCTGATTCTGCCCCCCACTACCTCAAAACATGCATATCAATTAATGCATCTTAATGCTTGTTAGTTCTTGATGACAAAGACCTACAAGGAATCTGACAGCTCAAGACCAAATTTTAAAGTCAGTCAGTTTAATTAAATGTTGAAAGTTTATAAGCTGGGTTGGGGGATAGTAAGTAGGTACTATAAGGAAATAAAATACATTATCATCTCCTAGCAAGAAACAGGACAATTTCAATAACAAACCAAAGAACAAACAGTTTTCAATAACAAACCAAAGAAAGACTATAGAAAGCATTTTCTTCTGTTTCTAACCTGAAGAAACTTCAGCATGTACTGGTTAAGTCACACAAATTTCAGATCATCTTATATTTTGTAATTTCCTGAACTTAATTTTTACTAACATAAGAAAGCACTTTTTTTGTTTCATACTGAAACAAACCACCCACCCACACAAACCAATCTCCTATCACCCAAGTCCACCAATAACAGAAAACTAAAATTTGAACATCTTTATTTTATAAAAAAAAGCCTTCAATCTCTTTCCCTGTTCCACCTACATCTGTCTAAAATTAGCCCTTACTCTAATGTTACTGGAAGAATATAATTAAGCATACCCAGACAGATTCCCTTTTAAGTAACTATGGAATCATTTTAAGTAACTATGAGAGAGCCTGAAGGGTCTGTATACACTTAAGATTTAGAAAAGGAGAAGTAAACACATTGTGAAAAGCATTTAAACTCAAATCAGGACACCAGGAAAATCACAGTATCTGATTTTTTAAGTACAAGTAAGTATTGAATTGAGTAGTTACAGAGACCTGCTAGTAAAGAAAACAGACATTTCTATACAGCTATTTATTGAAATTTGAAACCAAGAGAAAAAAACAAACCATAAAAGGAATTTTGCAACACTTACTGTTTTTTTACACCAACCACAGTTTGGTCCTGCTTGTATACATTCACCACATGATTTTGCATTAGCTTTTATGCAGTCACTTCCACCTAGCAAGGAACACAAACCCATCACTTCATTTATAGAAAGGTGTTAACAACAATGGAATTTTACTTTGTTTCATTCTGGCTTTGTAAACTAAGTTCTAACTACAAACAGGTTAACATGAGATATGACTGACCTACTACATTAGCATTTGTCTAAGGAGGATATATCCATCTACATAAATAACTGCTAATTAGATATAGTTTTAAAGCAGCATTAAACTACTGCAGTGTAATCAAGTGACTTGCCTTGCTGAGCAAATCCATTCCATATCAAGCAACAGAGGACGCCAGCACATGTGAGCAATTTTAAATTAGTCTGAAACACAAAAAGAGAAAACCAAATTGTATGATTTATTGTAATTAGTATGCATCAAAACCAAAATCACATTAAACTGCAGACATGTCACTGTGTTTTAGAGGAGACAAGGAACACGGAGCAGATGCAAATATTATTTTAGTTGTACCAGCTGGATAGTTTTGCTCTAATACAACCATGTTTGTGGGCTACACTGTATTTAGAAGACATGAAACAGGGCAGCTTCTTAAATTGCTCTGACATACTCATGCTAGCTAAACCAGCAAGCTGTGAGAAACTGGGAAATGCTGTTCAGCTGAGGGGAAGAACCCAGACCAACCTTTTAACACCTTCTGAAAAATTATTTATGCTCTGAACATTATCAGAGAAAGACTTCTAAATAAAGACACCACAGAAATACAAGACGGAAACAAGAGTGTCTATTTTCAAATCTCTGTTTTAAGATAAACACAAAGGCCCTTTCCAAAACATTTTCCTCAGAATTCAAAGCACATTTTACAGCTTAACTTTGCACTTTATACTCCAAACTAGAAATTTCCTCTCACAATATGCACCATAAAGTATCCTTGATATAAACTCTGCCCCTTTTTTCCTTCTTTAGAAACAGAAAACTAATGGATACCATCCATATCAAAGAAAAAACACTCTACCCTTTCTTCAGTGCTATAAATATTAATGAAGCCTGGCAGAAAAATACCTACCTCCAAACTATATAATCTACATGCTTCATGAGACAAGATTTGAATACTTATAAACTACAGTTTAGAGTTACTGACTTGTCATTTTCCTTAACTAGTTGTGAGACTTCGCTTAGTACCGCAGAGGATCAGGTTCTAAAATAGATTTCAAATAGGCCATTTTTTCCTACATTTTCTTCTATCCTAATAGCAGGTAGTCAGTCAGGGTCAGCAGTCACATCTTTTAAATTTTGGCACTATTTTATATTCTGTTTCTCTTTTATTCATTGTAAGCATTCTGAGAACTTGAACAGTAGGTGCCAGTTTCCTTGGTCATCCTAAAATGTTATTGCTAATTAAAGCTTTTCCAGTCATCCTGGAAACAATATTCCTAATAGCTTTTTTTTGTAAAAAATACCTTGTAATATAGCCAAGGAAAAGTGAATTTGGCAGAGTTTTCTAAAACGAACATGTCATTTTTCTAGAAAATATTCTACTTTTCATATAACTTAGCAACAAAGTGAACAATGCTTATATTAGTAGCAATTGTGCTTTGGTTTTCCCACACTGGTTTACGGTTGTAACACAGTTGTTACTTTGCACATCCAGCCAGACCCGGCAGCGTCTGCTGATGGAGAAAGTTTCAAACAGAAGCCAACCCTTTGCTAACAAATTGTATCCAACAACAGTATTAGGCGGTTCATATTTTTCTGATAAATCATTTGGCCCACTCTTCAGTGGATACTGCAGTAAGAGGGAAAGCAGTGCAGTTCAGACTCAGGAGAATTAAGAGAATATGCCATGGAATGGCTTTGCTAGATGTTACGCATACACACATAAGAAATTGCTGATTTAAAAAAAAAAAGAAAATATTTGAACTGTGAATATACTATATCTTCCTTAACTTTTGAACATTACTTATTGCACATATGTAACTCCAATTTTTCCCTCTGCCCTTTTCTGCAAAGGTGATCATTCATTTGCAAAAAGTCTGTTCCAGGAAGACTCTTTTATTTGAGCCTCCTCTATAAGTGATCACCTAAACTCAACTTGTGACACGCAAGAATGCCGATCAGAGGGGAACCACGGCCCAACAAACATGAGTAAGTGGAAGACTGAACCAAGGAAGGGACTGAACCAAAGCTTGGGAAAGACAGTGGTTACGTGGTGTAGGACGTCACCTACTGCACCAGGAGTCTGGAGGGCAAGGCCTTACCAGGCTGTTCAACTTTTAGGTTCCTTCTTTTCCTGGTTTTACGGCAGGTATGTTCTGTGTTCAGCAAACCTCACTTCCCTCAAGTGAAAGTGTATTTTGTTACTTGAGAAGCAGTTTTGCTTTAAGGACAGCCCAGAGTGGGGTGGGCTTTTCAGGCAAAAAGAAACCCTACGCTGCTGGCATCAGTTTAGTACTGTCTTCTCTGTCAGCCAAACCGAGAAAATTATAAACAGTTCACCTTTTTAGGGCAGACTAACAGCAGATGCACAGCCAGTCCACACAGACTACATAAGTAAGTCAGTAAAGATGTGACACAGTGCTAAAACTATGATTAAGACCATTTGGAAGAGAAACGTTCCAGTGGAAATGCATCCGCATGATGAATGTAGTTCTGGGCACAGATTCCCTGTAAAGAGAACAGGGAAAATGTCCCTTCCATATATGGCCAAGCCAAAGCCTCTCCCAGTGCCTGCCCTCCGACACACGCGAGCTCTCCCGCTTCCTCTGCCTCCGCGGCTTAACAGCTTATCCAGCTGCTGAGCTTGGGAAAAACTCAAGTAAAGATTTGCTAATTTGGATTCAGTTCTGATTGTTCTTCAGTGCAAGCAAAACGATGCACATCCTCAGTCTGCAAATCTCCTCCCGGCCTCTGCAGCAGCCCAGCCCCAGAGGTGTCGAACGCGTTCCCCGGCGAGTCACCCTCAGAACCACGGATTGCCTTATTGCAGATTGTTCCATTAAGGGAATAAACCCAAACAAATAACTCCTAACTACACCAGACAGCTAAAGGAAGCCTTTGGAAACCCTTAGAACTCAATTTCGTGTCAGTATTCAACCACAGATGATGGGAACAGAAAAAACCCTCACTGTTACAAGAAATAAACTCATATTTTTGTGCAACATTTAACAATTTTCTATTATACTTGTCCTCCAGTTTTTAAATCCTTGAAAAATACTTGAGAATCCTTAAAAAAATGGGGTTTTTCCTCCCTGAGAAAAAGCAGCTCAAAGCTTACAAAGAGTAAGCTTGCCAAGAACTGAAATCTCTTTAACAACTATATCAACAGTTGGATTCTTTTTAAAAAAGGCTGCAGTATGATGTTGAAAAACTGATCTTAAAATGATTTCTGCACATTTGTGAACCAAATATACTTATATTTGTTAAATATTTTACTTTATATTTGTTAAATATTTTAGGAAAACAAACATGAACATAACTTTGAATGCTTGGACTCATTGCTTTCCAAGCTTTTTTTTAATGTCTTGACCAACAGTAATGCTTGAAAAAAATTTTTTTCTTTATAAACCCAGTTTTGATGGAAATCTCTGAAGCTTTTAATTTCAAATGAAAGACTTAGTAAGTGACAACAGGAAAAAGGAAGGATTATTTATCCAAGGAATTCTGAATTTGCAAATTGACTATTTAGAACCTTTGTATTTTACTAATCATCAAGATATAGAAATTAAGTTTACTACTCCACAGCACTAAAGCCTTTTGCAGCTTTTAAAATTTATTTATTAGAACCACAATACCACCTCTCCTACTGAAAATTAACTGGGCAAATGGGATCAAGAAAAAAAGGTAAGAGTTACAGATACCTTTATTCCCTTGAAATTAAATATTGAGGGCTATGCTGCCCTTCTTTCAGCACTCTCCAGCTTGGAACTTTACCTGACACAGGCCACAGTTCATATCGATAATTAAGGTCAGGTTAAGAACAACACCTTAGGTTGCTGCAGTGTTATTGCCCTCAGCCAAGCCACTCCTCATCTGACCCAGTAATCCAGCATCCACCAAGCCAATGGCAAGCAAAGGAAACCAGCACAGGGCATCGGTCCCTCCTGCACGCTGAGTCGTGCTGCACTGCAAAGCTTTCTGCTGAAACACAACCCAGACCACGGGGGAGAGACATCTGCGTGTGCAGTAAGAGCTGAGCTGTTGTGCAGACACCACCTTTTTGAGGCAATAACCAGCCAGCCAGCCCACTCACATCCCCACACACCACTCTAATTACACTTACAAACCCAGAAATGAATACACAACTCACACTTTTGGGCTAGCATCCGTGCTTCCTGCAGACTGACACCTCTTTGCATCAGCTCTTTTCGTGGGTTTAAATCTTGATTCAGAAACTGTATGGAATGGAGTCCTCCTAGAGCTGAGATCATGTTTACAGCTCCTTTCATGTATTGCAAGGATGGAAAGCCACTTAAGAGAGCTGCCCCATCTTCCTTGTTGATGATTTGCCCTCATGAATCAACTTTCTGTTTGATTATTCTTACTGCTTTCCTTTGTGATCAATACCAGCATTACTGTGGCCATCAAGGGGTGCTGGAGCGAGGAAAAGATCTGGCTGAAACACTAATCCAACAAAGAAAATGTCTTCCTTCTGCCACCTGGGTTCAAAAACACTTGTCCTGGCATGGCTGAGGTGGTGAGATGAGGATGGAGAAAAATAACTTGGGGGGTGGGGAAGCAAAAGATCCTGCTCCTCACCCACAGCCTGTGGTTGTGTGCTGGACTAGGCTGGTCACACAGCCAAGCCCCCACCCCCAGGCATGAAGGCTCTGGTTAAAAAAAGAGCAGGAAGAGACATGTTTCTAAAATAAGCAGAATTAAACAGTCTCTGGAGACGCCTGTTTAAGGACTCGATGGCTACTGTGCTAAAAATGCTCCCTCTCCCCTCACTCCAGAAGGTTTCCTGGTAGTAGCTGAGGGCTGTGCTTTTCAGTGTGAACTTTATGGACTGGTAAGATGAATCCCACTCGCATTTTGGAAAAAAATTAGAAAAAAAAAAAGGGGGACTGGAGAAACCAAACAACCCTACAGTTACATTAGACGGCAATTACACAGACACTACAAAACTCTAGCAATGACCTGTAAGTACTCTTGACAGCAGAACTCCCACAACAAACATCATTAATTACAATCCTGAATTTGCCTGAACATGCAACAACTCTAAACATATCTCTTTGTACAACTATTCACTGCAAAGAAGCAATTCACTTAAAAAGAAAGTGGTAAAATGGTCTCTTACTGCTCTGTCTTGAGAGAAGTATATTACTCAGAAAGACATGGTACAAAAAATTAAAGTGTTTTACACCAAGGAGTTACTTTTCATTAAAACTTCCAAGTTTGTGGTGCAGATTTCCAACAAATTTTAAATTGGTAATCTTTCATTGGTGACCTTCACAGCTATCTTACTTACTAATGAATGTTACTCTAATATTGAATAATAGTTGGAATACACTGTTTGCACAGCAAATTCCAGGACCAGCATTAAGGAACTATGTGATGCATTCTGCATTACATAAATGGAGATTTGGGATAAACACTGATGAGTGAATTGGCAGAAACTTTAATTAGAGAACCAAAACCTTAACTCAGGCTACAAAACTCTTTGTCCCCTGTATGTGGAGCAGCCCTGTGGTGACTGTCCTTCACAGGGGCCCAGCTCCTGACCTCGCCTTGCATCATCAGGGATGAACAGGCAGTTTAACCCCACGGAAGAGAAATGAACTTGATGGGAATAGTCAAGATGGACAACTAAAGTCCAGCCTCAAGACCAGGGCTTTGCAGCATCTCAATCCAAGTGGGAATGCTACAAGCCTTCCTTCAACAGCCAGTCTATCTACCAGCCTACCAACAGCAAGGCTCACCAAGACAACAGTGTTCTTCCTCTCCTTGCCAACTTCACAGACGTCAATGCAGCAGGTTTTGAACTGCTTGCAGTAATATGGAAAGAATGGGATGTTAACCCAGAATAAAGACCAAAATAAAAAATTCTTTAGCACTGAAATAGCTTCTACACCAGAAATGCAGCACATCAAGACTGCTTACTCAAAAAAAAGCTTTCCTGAGAAAGCTTTAAGTCATAACTACTTAAGCTACCGTGCCGCTACAGCATAAAAGAAAAACCAGTATTTCAGGTTGAATTTAATTTCTCTTTGTCAGTTATAACCTCTAAGTCAATGGAATAAAACAAGCATAGTGCTACCATAACCACTCTGCTTTAGTACATCATATATCAAAATAATAAACAATAAAGCAGACAGGATTTAAGTTTTAATTACAAGAGTTAAAATCTACAGAAAACTGACTTTCTGCTTAGGTTAGGGAGACCAGCTCCTCCATTTCAGTATGGTTACCTAAGTTTATCTGCTGCAATGTGCATATGCCACTAGTTAAATCTGAAGATTCCCCCTGAGTGTTGCATTCCTGATTCACGAGAAAACATCACAGTTCTTCAAGTTTGGCATGGAAACTACTGTGTCCTGCTCCCATGCTCATTTAGGTAGACAAACATACAGAGTAACACAACTGGTTTGCTAATACTATCAGTTATACTACAATACATAGTTTATTCATACAGCTAAAAAAAATTCTCAAGAAATCAAATAGCTTAAAATCCACCAAAAAAGACTGGATTCAGTGGGAAAAAATCCGTGTTAGATTCTAAAACAGACTTGTGGCTCTTGCTGACATCCCAACATGGGCACCTGCGTCACACAGCCTCAACTTTGCACATGACAATGCTCATGTACAAGTACGAGGGGGCTGAGGCCACAGCTCATGAGAACAGATCTGGAAGGCTGTTCATGGTATCAGCTTGAGTCCCCAGAGTATGGGGGTTTGTTAGTTTATATAGGACACAGCTGCTCCCAGACAGAACTGCTAACTTCACAAGCACTCACATTGTTTGACTATATTACTGCTTTTATATAGGATTTACTGATACTGTTTTCTGGATTTCACAGGAGCTCTCAACTTACTGGCAGTTCTAAATAGTGCAATGAAAAGCAATTGGGTACTTTTATGAGAAGTACTTTTTGGTCTTGATTTGAATCACTGAGTGGAAACAAATCTGCCCAAGTTAGGTGCCCGGCTGCGGGGAATGGGGGTGGGGAAGGAGGTTTTTCTTGATGAAGGCATAAATTACCTCTAAATCAGAAAAAAACAGGTACTGATTTCAGAGCAACTGCAGATGACAAAGTCTTCTGGTATCTGACATCTCTCTACCCTAAGATAAAAAGTGGTAGATCCAGTTGATACATAGTTCGCACAACAGAACGTGGTAATGGATCCAACATTTTACAGTACTGAGGCATACACAGGGAGTAAAATAACTGGGCTCCAGTCCCTCCTCAGCCCCAAAGGATCTGCATACCTATTTCCTGGGAACGCTCTATCATCCTCCAGGATACACTAGAAAGAGCACTCTTCACTGCTTTTATTAAACCAAAACTGCTACACAGAACAAAAGGCACAGAAACAGAAAACAAGCTGATAGTTTTGTCTCTTGTTTATCTACTGAAGCACTCACTCGGCAGGAGGTGGAAGAAAGATATTAGTGGGGTTCCAGATTCTGTTCCCGGTAATACAGACAGATTTACAGCATATTGTCCATGGATAAAAACAAAAAGAGTCTTGGGATCATGATTTGGAGTATGAACTTTATTTTTTCCTCACCAAATGCCCTAACCCGGAGGAAATTGAAGGGAAACAGGTGTATGTTCACACTCAGACGCAGAAAAGCCTTGTCTGCAAACCTCCCGCACCGGTGATGACCACTCTGACTAGTGCACACAGAGCTGAAATCCCTCTCTACTCACAGACCTGACCAATCTGATATATGAACTTCTCCAGGGACTTAAAGAAGTTAAAGTGAATGCCTGTCCTCCAACAAAGAACCAAAGGTAGTCAGGGAGCTCCTGGAAAGCCAGGAGAAACCTATGGAATAAAGACTGCCATGGAACACAGTAAACCTATTAAGGTAGGATAGATTACATACCATGTTTTATTTCATTGTATTTCAATGTGTGTTTAATTGTATTTCTGTAACTACTTTTATTAGCAAAATCCATTGATAATTTCACTTAATGACAAACTTTGGCAATCCTGCAAACGTAAATAATACTCATCACAAGCAAACGCAAGTTCCACAGCAAATTGTGAAGAATACCAGTACTGCTAAATGCACTCAATTTATTTACAGAATATTCTGAGTTGGAAGGGACCCACAGGGACCACCAAAGTACAGCTCCTCACCCTGCACTGGACAGCCCCAAGAACAACACTGGGATTTGTCTTTTCATATTTCTATTTCAGAAGCCACATGTGTCCAGACATGCTGACAATGGTGACAAAAGGTAAAAAAAATGAGAAAAGCATGCACAGGGATGACATGAAGATACTGCTATTGACAAAGGGCCTTCAGCCGTCTAGTCAGCAAACCCCAAGTACAACCTTGATCTCTTGCCTTTTGGAGAGCACTCTGGTGCAGGCAGGACTAACACTGGTTAGTCAGCACCACTTTTGAAGGAGGGACCTTATTTCATAAGTGTATTTACAGACCGCTCTGCACAGACTGTTTGTAATTCATGATTAGACCTCCTTAGCACTACCGTACCACCAATAAGTATTAATTTCAGAACACCACTTTGCTGTATTACCCATCCTTGTCCCTGGCTTGGTCCTAACGCAGAGACACTATCTGCTTAATGTTTTCTTGGCCTGTTGAATCAAAATTTGAAGCCCAGATTTCACAGTTTAGGAGTTGCTTTGCAAAGCATCTCGATGCTGGAAAGGCAGGTTGTACTTTGACACAGCTCATGAACAAACAACCCGTGTGCGATCACCACATAGAGGAAACTGGTTAAAGAGAAAAGTGAGGTGCTCTTCCTCATAAGAAAAATGTTCTTTTTCCCACATAGGTTTATATAAGTATTTTTACCAGGCAGTTCTCTACAGACTGCAATTTACAGCTTAAACTCTGATAACCCTATTTTGTAAATCTAGACTAAGAGACTGTGCTTAATGTTCATCATTAAATTAGAAGAGAAATACAACTCTGCATATTCTCCAGCAAAGCACTCAAGGCCTGCAGCTACATCTAATTAAAACAGCAGTGTGCTTTAACTGCTGGTTACCTATGGCTTATACCTAGTTCAAACTAAAACATTTATATCTTTTTGTGAAAATCCAGTTTGTAACTACACTTCTCAAACGATTGTGTTTATGAAATCCCGTGTCAGTGTATCCTGCCCACAGAAAGCCGACACTCCTACAAAGACATTATGAAGCTCTATGAATTTTAAGCAAGGACAAAATAATCAAACCTGTTCATATGCTGCCTACTGTGGCATGCAAGCACCCTGCAAAGACAGTACCTCTCCAAGACTAAACCACTAACACGCCAAGCCCATGGGTACCGATACTGTGGTTGAAAGTGTTTTCTGCATCTATAGCACTTCTGCACTTGCACACCTAAAAAGCTTCCTCTTTAAAGATAAATATACAATGAGTATGTGTCAATAACAAAAACATGCAATTGTTTTCTCCTTAATGCTGTCGCTATCAAAAATACCAACTCTTCATACTCTTTCCAACAGAAGTTTCTAATCGTCCAAGTACATCACAGCCTTACTGGCTCAAAGCGTGTTGTCTCCACAGGTTTGTTAGAATTATCATTATACCCAATCTCAGTTATCAGTAGGCATTTTCCCATAACAAATATTTCACAATTATTACAAGCACTTCTTTATACAACTGTGATTAAAACAGAGAAAAAAAATAATCTCTGTTGTTTCATTGCTTTTCAGGAGTTGTTAGAACCATCAGTCGCTTTTGCTACAATAAATTAATTCCTTCGCCTGCTTAAATGTGGCATCTTTTTTTTCTCTTTGGTGAGAAAAAGAGTGAATTGAAAGTTTACATAGGTCTTGCCGGTCTACAAGACTTTTTGGCTAAGTTTAGCATTTCCATCACAGACAGATTACAATTAGGAAGGTCACATAATGATTTAAGCCATTCTAGTAGAAAACACAGGTGTCTGTTCCTTGTGGTGGTATTAAATTCCCGCACACTCTGCACCACTTACTACTCCCATAAAGAGGCTATTTAATTTTGTGCAACTTAAACCTCACGTTTATCCACACAGGGGGAAATGAAAAGTTTAGTTAAGCATATAAATATAGTTCTTACACAGCTGACTGTAACTGATGCTCCTGAGGCTGCACTGCCTCCATGACTATCACAACATCTGGCTAAACTTACCTCAACCTAAGCTTTTCTTCTAAAGAAAAAGCAGAGCAGGGGTATGTATGTTTTTAAGTAAAAATCTAGAGAATTTCAGTTAATACATTGTCTTGCTCATCTATTTCTTTACAGGCAAACAGCTGCAAATGTCTGGCTGGCTGTTGCTGCAGGTACTGTGGGAAGCAGTGGCTGGCACACTGCAGAGAGGAGCAAACGCAGTGGAAAGCTGCCCGTTGTTGCAGGGCAGCGTTCACCCACCAGGAGCCATCATTAACACTCGAGGTTACAGTTTCAGCAACCAAACCCAAGATGAAAGTGAACTGCTGCTGAAAGGACAGCAGTGCTACAGCACCTTCGCAAAGGCAACCTCTGAGCCTGTACTCCCACTCCCCCACCGCTATCCCGAGTCAGCTCAGCTTGGACCTTGAGTCATCCCTTTTCCCTCCATGTCAAAATCCACTTTCTGCAAGCGTCAGCAAAACCCAAACCTCCACATGGACGGAGGATGCTGAGCAAACGGCGTCTCTGAAGGGGCAGATGGGTCTCAGACTGACTGGTCTTCAAAATTACACCGGGCTCTTTGCTGCTAAACCAGCCTAAATTCAGGGTGTCACGGGCCAACCTTTCTGCTCTTCTGACCTTGGATGAATTACTTATGAACACTCTATAACACAACCAGCCAGCTGGGGAACAATTCTGATTTTATTTTTACAGGTTATTAAAATAAATTAGTTGGAAAAAAAAGTTAAGCAAAAAACAAAGTACCAAAGGTTTTTATTTTGTTGTTTGTTGTTTGTATTTTAATTCAGGATTTGAATAGCAAGTACACAGAATAATGTTTACAGACAGTACCCAAATATTCAACTGCAAGTTTTAAAAAACATTTGCTACATATTCACAATATAGTCACTACTCAAACATAATTTAGAATGCAACTTGCACTGAAACAACTCTTATCCTCAACATTCTTTTAATATCAGGTAAGTGTTCAGAAAAATGAACATGCAGAAATAATAAAACCTGGTCATCCCACAAAACCACAGAGACAGCCTTCTAAATCTGTGTCTACCTATGAGATTTTTAATACTTAATTCTCTCTCTTAATTGTCCATATGTATCATATATTTTGACATAGATAATTAATCATGATTATTCATTCAACAACAATTGCCTAGGCAGAAGCACATAGTGAAACAAACAGTAGACTTCATCCAGATTTTAATTTTGAAGTTCGAGCACTTGCACAAAGCTCACCAATCTCAGGAAAATGTAACTTCAACCTTAAAAGACTTAAAAACCCCTAAAACAGGCATATCACAAAGTACTTTATAAAAAGCAGTCCTGGCCTGAACAATCTGTCTATTCATACACTTCTGCTGCTTTTCAGAGCAGGTTTTTAAGCCTGGAGTCCACAGGCAGCTTCTGAGAGCACTGCAAAAGATAATAAAAGATAAGGTTTCTCCAAGTAGCCAAGTAGATCTACCAGTTTGCCACTACAGAACAGAGGAGACTGCTCAACTTCTCTAGGCCCCAAAATTCCCCACTTCACACCCCTCATCTCTCTGGTGCCAACCATGGCTGATACTTTCACCTCTAAACTGAAGCAATGGAACAAGCTGAGCAATAACTCTTCGCTGAGTTATTTCTCACCTGATCTAGCAAGCTAAGATGGATTACTCATGTCAGAAGAGCACTGAAACTGGCACCAGCAGATGCTGTGAGGTGCAGCAGCAGTTTACGAGCACTGATCTCTGGACTACCACAGTGCCACACTCTCTCACTATGAGCTGCACACTTTCCTGTTCCTCCTCAGGGCCTGAAGCAGGTCCCTTGTACTGCACGTGGCTATCTTGCTGAAACAGCTGATTTAGATGAAAATTAATTCTTTGCCAAGCTATTTTTCAAGCAGGGCAGTTATTTCAATGCCTTATGCCTTCCATCCCTAGTGCAAGGAGGATGGCAGGGGGCTCAGTTAAGACATACATTGGCATAAATAACTGCAGAGCCAGACTGCTATGAAAACAAAATACATTTTCAGTGGAATTCATGGTTCAAAGGCCACTGGAACATTTCATGAAATAGGAAATTCAGGTAAATTTGAAAACCACTTGTCTACTGCAGTTTTGAGTTATCACCAAAGAGCGAGCTCTTCTTTTTTTTTAAAACTCTGCAGAGACATAGTATCAAAATTGCTTCCAGCTACAAACAAATGTTAATCATATTAAATATGGACATTATTCATTTAGAAAATGAAACTGCACAGGGAATTATGCACAAAAAAGACGTAGTACCTGTGCAAGCTCTTTTATTACTATCTGAACACTCTCCAGATTGGTCAGCTGGCAGTGGTAAAAAGGCTGGCATCAATCTTAGAGTTACTCCTTAATGCCGAAGCTGAGTTTTTCACTGAAACTGGAGATATCTGCAACATGGCTACGTAACATTTTAGTCTAGCACATGAAAAGTTATATAAACAACATCTGTAGTGGATGGAGGTAACACATACATAGAAAAAAAAAAGTTTATCACTGTTTATCGATTTTATTGCTCATTTTAAACAACCTATAACCTGTATGTACAATATGTTCTTCCAAAAAAGGAAATTTGCTGTTTCCTTTTTCATGCTTAAGTTCACACCCATGAAAAATTACACTGAAATTCTTGAACATTAATTTTCCATACAGGTTTGTATTTGCATAGAAGTGACGAAAACAACACAAAAAATATTCCCCACTTCTGAACTGCACCGTAAAAGCAGAGAACAAATGTTATCTTCTAAACTGCTGCACTTATAGATGTTTTCGAAATGCACATGGGTTATATTCACACACAACTGAAAGACAGATTTTTCATCTATTCTGACATAAACCCAGCAAACTGTCAATTCAAAAACTGTAAAGCCTTGTCTTTTGTGCAGATGGGCCATGGGATGCCTTTCAGCATTGGAACAATCTTTAGGCAGCACCAGAAAGTGAGCAGAGTAACATACACTAAATACACCCTTGTGAGATCACACAAGGAACCTCCTGACAAAACTTAACTCCTGACGTTACCCCATGCCCACTAAAATCAATTTCCTAATGCACAAGAAAATAAAGTATCAGTGTAATAAGAAAAAACCCAGCCAGAACACACTGGCAGCACATCAACCTTGCTTACCCCAGCCAACCTTGTGGATGATGCTAGAAAAGATTTACTCATTCCTCCTCTTCATTATCAGAAGAGGGAGCATTTCACGTGCTGACTGGACAAGCACAGTCTTCAGCCACTCCACTATCAAAGATTTGCTAATAGTATGAGAAGTCATCCTGATGCAAAATTTAATCCAAGCTTAATGATAGCCAACTACTAAAATGTATCACCTTTTGATAGCTGGGAGATTGCTTTTTATGTAACATCAAAAAGATCATGTTCTTTCTTATTTATCCCCACCTCAGAAACAGGCTTCCCTTTTAGCTGTACTCATCTTCACACAAACTCCCTTTTACACAAGATCTGGAAAACCAGACAGCTGAGAGTCTAGGCATAACTTGGATGTTGCCCAATTTAATACTTAAGCAACTGAACTTGCAGAGGATGCTGGCCAAGCTACTGGAATACCAGGTCCTTCAAATGACCTCCTACAGTCCCCAATATGCTCCTGACACTCTGGTTATCCCACCACTTGTTGGGAGAGTGCCCTGTGATCTTCTGCTCTATGGCAGATCACTCCCACCAAGTCCTACCAGCCTGCAAAGACCCAGAGCAGGTGAGGACAGACCACACGGTTTTGTAGCAGCTGCACAAGAGACAGAGATTGACTCTCAACTCTTGGTGCCAGTGCCCAAGGGTAGCATCACGTTAAGACACACTAAACTACAATTCCACCAAAGAAAATTAAGACACCCTAGAATGACAGCTTTTATGCTCCTTTTTCCTTTGCAGAATGGCTGCCTCATCCTTATTTCAAGGATTACTTCAGTGTCAAGATTATGCCAAATTAAATGTCCCAGTCTTAGGTTTGTTTTTCAAACAGGGACGAAGCACACATTAATATCCAGATACGACCTTTGATGTACATTATCACCATTTCTTAAGTGAAATACTGGCTCCTAAATTAATCTAATAGAATTATTTTTCTTCTCTTTTAAATAACCACAAATCAGTCATCTTGGAATGAGGGTTAAGTTCAGTGTTTCAGTTCAGCCCAATATACAATTACTGTTTTTCATTCTACCACAAAGGATGAGGAAAGAAGAAAGCTTTCTCTTTTTCCGTTCAGCTTCCACATCAAAAGTGCTTTTACTTGCACATCTATAAAGGTAAAAAAATTATTTGTTAAAAGCTACACCCGAAAACAAACTACATGTAAGTACTTCTGCGTAGTGCAAATACTACACAGAAATTTATAGTTTAAACCAACAAGAATTTATATAAACAACAGCCCTCCTTCCTGTTTATGCACTAGAATGTACCAAGAACAGAACTTAAAACTAAGCTGAGTCAGAATGAGGACTAAGCTAAGCTTAAGTAAGTGATCTTGTACAAAACAACAATCAAAGTGACCTACAAATATTAGGCCAATAATTTAAGGAAGAAAATACTGGCATTAGATATTGTATATGTTACAGTTTATGAGCATTTTAAGATGAATCTGCACCTAAACATGGCCTTGCAGATTAGAATTTTAGACAAGGCAACTGTAACAGAAAATTAATGATTTATTGGCCAAACATGAGAACTGCATTAATTTATCGGATACCCAAAATGTTTTTCTGTGGTAGAAATAAAGGAATGATAAGGATGGCGAGGAAACATCAGTAACTTCTTAGCTCTTGCTAGCAATAGCAAACTTAAGATTCCAGCCTCAGCTTTGTTACTCAAAACCTCCCCGTCCAATAAAAACCACAAGAATACTAATGGTATTTTGCTGCTGCTGTTGGAAAAGAAAAAAAGCACATGAAACTTCTTTTAAGACAGAAAGCATGTTTCATAACCCATTTTACATCTGACTGTAAAGAGACATGAGAAAGATATAGCCAAAAAAAAATTACTAATACAGTTAAGAGCCTTTGCTCAGAGACATCCTAAAGAGGATTACAGGTCAGGTAAGAACTCTATTATCTTTTCCAAAAGAAAACATTAATATTTTAGTCTCATCAGGCAAATGCCTCTACCATGTGCTTGGTTATGTGCAAATCTTGTGCTAGATTAGTGACTTTACCATCTCTCTGAACATCTTCAATCTGTTAATGGGACAATGTGATAGCCTAGGAAGCACACTGACCACTCGGATTTGTCTAAGAATACAAAAGTAAGAGAGGATGATTATTACAAAAATTCAGGCTCTTTAATAACAACATTCTGCTAAAGAGAGCATGCTTAGTACTGAAAAAGACAACCACACTATTTAGAGATGTGTGAGGTGCCCAGTGCCACTCACAGAAGTCAGAACTTTCATTTTCTGTGTGCCATTCCCAACAGAAGCTATTCAGCAAGTCTACATAGATCTTCAATTGGCCCAGAAACTCACACAGCTAAAGCATATGACAATTTTTTACTATGAAGATGAATATACTTTTCACTGGCACTTATACTAATAATCCAAATGGTGGGAAAGACCAACGGTTTAGAGAACAGCCATAAATCTATTCTGACTTACAGTAGCAGAAGTTCAGGTTACTGGATCACACATAGGCAGGACAAATTAGAAAAGAAAAAAAAAAGAAGTAGAATTTTTCTTCCCATTTGTGGGTAAATACAAAAATGGCTTTGTAGGCTACCCCAGAAACTCCATAACCACAACAACCAACAGATACTGGTCAATATTGTGGTCTAACTGTGGTTACCCCATGACAAGTAACATCATCGCTCTCAGAAAGCTGCCAACAGAATACACCACAGAGCACAGCAACACGGAGCAAGGAGGAACTATACAGAAAAAAGGAGAAGGTGTTGGCCACCATAAATGACAATACTCTTCAGCATGAGAACTAATCAACAAATTTCAATTTTTTGACACAAAAGCATTAAATCAGACTGAGATATTGCCAGTAGCTGTCCAGGAGAGAGAGAGCTGCAGAACATGTTCATCTATTAATTTGTTCATGAATCTGTGACACTCCCTCTTGAAAAGCACAAACATCCTCTCCCTGACACTGAAAACTCATTTTTTGTAAAGCTTTGAGATGCACACGTTTGTCTAAAAAACATCCACACATACACACAGCAGAAGAGCAGCCTGAAAAAGCCTGAGTCCCCTAAGCAGCAATGTTAGAACTGCCAGTGGGAATGCTGGTACTATTACATGGCCTCAAAGCAAGGCAAGTAGAGCAGCAACAATTTGTAGAATCAGCAATATAAAAACAGACGGTAGATGAGAGGTAGGAAAACACAGACTTAACTCTGAGTTTTCTGCTGGTGGGAAACAGGAAATTTTCTACAGTGCACAGAATACAGCAGAGGCCTTAAAAATCCAGTCATAGGGGAATAGTGCACATATTGGCAAGTACTTTTTAATGACACTTCCAAAATAAATCTAACTACATAATGCCTTAATTACATTTTAAAAATTTATTTAATTTATGTAATTGCTTTATGAGCTCTACCAATAGATCCTGAGAAGCTTAAAAGGAAAAGGGAAAAAAATAAAAAAAAGGCACTCCCAACACGGATTCCTTCTCAGAGGGCTGACTGCAGCTCCTAAGAATTAAAAGGATGCCAAGGGGATTGGCCATTCTAAAAAAAAAGTTGGAAAAAATAAATCACTTGAAGTTCTAGAAGAGCAAGTGATTCAGAATAGGCTCCACTACTATGCAGTCTGGATTCTGGTTTTTTGGACCTGTTTAGTCAGTACCGCTTCAAAATTGCCACGTGAGGTGGCATGAGCAATCTTAAAGCTAGTTATTAATACTGATTAGGAAAATCCCTGTCTGCTTTAACTTCATTTTTCCAATGTCTCACTGATTATAATGGTCTCTCTTAACAGAAAGGGGTACAAAATGAATTTGGAAAGGAGTGAGGAGGAAGAGGAGGGCCAGGTATACCAATGGCCGACAAAGGTCCACCCGGCCTCCCCCCACTCAAACCCCACTACCCTGCACCGTGCGATGGGTGCAACCACCAGAGACCAGAAGGTACCACAGCTCAGCATCTACTCCCTGCATGAGCAAAGGTTGCACCAGGATCACAGGCAGGTCCGCCCTGAGGAAGCCCAGGCCCCTGGACTACGGGCAGGAGAGGAACAGCAGGAACTCAGCATGTGTGTCCACTAGAAGGAAAAAAAGAGGGGATGGAAACTGTTCCAGAACTACAGCCTTCGGTGATGGCTTACAAAAAGGGTCCCAACAAGAGGAGGTGCTTAACAGCCTGTTTAGCTGCAGTCCTGCCGCAATTGCAGTAGCTGCTTTCTGAAGGCCAAGTCCCCAAGAGCCACAGCCAGCCAGGAAGCCTGTACATGCTGATGAGAGGCTGGGAGAACCACAAGCTAAGTGTGCATCACATCACTCAACTAAATCAAGACTGGGTGGAAAGGTAGGCATGACTACTATTTACAAACAGCTAAAGAGCACTCATACCAGCAGCAGCGAGGGAATTATATCCAGGGCAAAGGAGACCATAACACGTGTTTACCCCATGGGCACGGCTCTCCCCAAGTTTGCTTTTCTGCTATCCAAGTTATCTACTTCCTGAGCTGCTGCTATTGTAAATAAGCTTTTTTCAAATCCATACTATGGCAAGGCTACCCTAAGAGAGGTATAGAGAGGTGTAAGAGCAGTGGAATGAAATGACTCAGGAAGAACGAACAGCAGGAAAAGTTTCCGGACAGTTTGTTTTCAGCTTTGGGAATCACCTCCCAAAGGAAGTGGTACAAGACTAACCACTCGAGTCAGTTAAGACAAACCATTAGAATTCTGCACTTACACCAAAAATTCATGTGTATTCTAGAGAAATGAGCATCTCTCCAATTCAGTCCTTAACAAGGGTGGGCAACACTGGGAACATGGCATGGCACAGATCAGATGACCAAATGAACTGAGCAGAATAAGCTCTCCGGCTGCACACACAAAGAACAGTAGAGTTTAGCTGCTGACATTTCATTTTGAAATAAATCTCTTTCATTTATCATCTGGATGGTAAATAGCTACAGCACTTACCAGCTCCAGCTCTGATTAAGGTAAGATTTAATTCTGCATGCCCATCAGCTTTGCACCTTTCAGCTGAAACATCTTCGAAAGGGACAAAAGTTGAAGGTTGTGCTCACATCCTAAACTTGTCTCGTCTCGCCAACCTGTTGCCAATGGCTCACTGTTTTTGCAACCCTTATAAATATAGCCTTAGGCAGGCTTGCAAAATGCTGCTTAATCATTTGCTGGAGGCAAGTAATACTTTTTGTGACAGGAGAATGAATCATCAGTTTCATCACTGGGATGGATGTGGACCATGAATGTCTTCATTACTTTTAAAGTCTTGTTTAATTTAGTCTAATTTACGTCTTTCTAGTGGCACAATACTTCTTCATTTTTCCTCATGCTGCCACCATCACCTATGGAATGACTAATGTGCCAGGAAAACACATTATCTAAATCTGTTTTCCCATATGTAAAGTCCTGCTCCATTTCAACACTTCAGCACACAAAGAGCATTAGCTATGAGTGGTTCTACTAACTTGAATGTGACAATCCCTTCTCCTGAAGGTTTCTGTATCTTGGCATGAACAGGACTGTAGCACCAATGGCAAATCCATCATAAAAATCAACATTTTCACCCAACAGGTAAGTGCACATGTGTTGGCATGAATGGACTGTTATATTATATCAAGGACAAATGCAGAAGGAACCAAGAACTGCTCAACTTTTTTTCATAAACAGTCACAAAGACTACCTGATGAGTCTAACAGGCAGCAGACACTTATTCCATAAGACAAAGACATCTGACATGGGCTAACCAGTGAGTCAGAATTTCCCATCACTTTATGTTTCCTTTGAACCACCAGTATATCAAGGGGGTATCAGGAGACAAAACACTGTGTTCCTATTGCTGTAAGTTATTTCAGAAATCTCCACGTGAAACATGGGATACAGAGGCCTCACTTTCCCACTTTCATCCCGACACAAACTTATACCAAGCTACAGAGGCTCAGAGCCATCTTCGAACAGAAAACACAAACTTGACCGCATCGAGCGGTCAAAACGCTGCACTGCGATCATCGGCCATTCAAACTGTACGTAGCCCGCTCTCGGTGGTCACTTTCTGCACACATGAGCAAGTCAAACCCCTGGGTATTGAAGTTCCTGCACTGCCTCACTCCGTTCCCACTGCTGTAACTCCAGCGCCTGCTCCCCGCGGAAGGCACTTTCCCCGCTGGGCTGCGCCGCCGCCGGGCCGGGCGCGGAGGGAGGGACGGGCGCCCGCCCTCGCCCGCACCGCCGGGGAAGCCGCTCCAAACTTTCCCAGCCGAGCGCCGCCCGTTCCCCGGGCAGGGAGGGCTCGGGCACGGGCTCCGTCCCTCCCAGGGAGGAGAGGTCGCGGCGCTGCCCGGGGAGGGCCAGCCCCGAGCGGACAAAGGCCCGCCCGGCACGGGAGGCCCGAGGCCGCCGTCCCGCCGCCGCAGGAAGCCGCGGGCCGGGCCCGACCCCTTCCCGCCCACAGCGCCGGGCGGGCAGGGCGGGCGGCGCGGAACCCGCTGCTCCGCCGGGCACGGGCATGGCCGGCTCCCAGGGCGGGCGCTGGGCAGCGGCGCCGCAGCCCCGCCGGAGTCCGCCCGAGGCGGACACGGACACCGCTGACCGCGCTCCCGGCCGGCTCCGACCCCCGCCCGTCCTCCCGCTACCTCGGCCATGGCTCCTGGCAGCGAGCACGCTCCGGCCCGCCCGGCTCGCTGCTGCGGCTCCCTCTGCCTCGGCGGGCTGGGCTGGGCTGGGCTGGGCTGGGCTGGGCTGGGCTGGGCTGGGCGCGGCGGGACGCCCGGACTCGCTGCCTGCCCAGCTCCGCCGCCTCGCTGCGAGCTGTGCGGGAGCCCTGCCCGCGGGGGAAGGGAAGGCTGCGCTCCGCCCGCCCCGGAAACGCATTCCTGCCCGCTGCCGTCAGGCCGGCCGGGGCGGTGTCTCCGCGCGGGCAGGGAAGGCAGAGCTACCCGAGGCGGCGTTTCCGCTGCTCCCCGTTGGTTCCTACCCGAGGCGGGGTTCCTGCTGCTCCCCAATTGCTCCCCACTTCCCCCGGTGCCGCCCGCCAGCGCCTCCCTGGCGAGGCTTACTCGTGTCCTGCAGCCCCGGAACGGGACGGGGCTCCCCGCGGTGTTTGCCTCCTCCGCCCCTCCCGGTGTCGGAAAGAAGGCTCGACCCCAACCCTTTCTCAGGGCTGCGCCTTCTCCCACTCCTGTCCCTGCCTGGCATCGCCCGTCCCTCTTGTTGGCGGATGTTTCCAGCTGCTTTGAAGTCTAGGGATGTGGAAGCCAATAGGCGATGGATGAGCTAGTGATGCTAAACACACACGGTCCAGTCTAAAAAGTGGCTCTCCCAAAGTCCCTCGCCTAGAGCCTGCTGCTGTTCGGAGCATGCCATGGACATTTTAAAATGCGCCTTAAAGTAGGTTCTTGGAGAATATACTGATTTAAAAAATACCTTTTTGGAGGTAAGGTGTTGGGAAACACAAGTTATGAACTCAGAGCACCATGCTATTACGTGTGGCCACTGGAGCTGGTGTCAGTTCTTGTTTTGGTATAGTTACCTAAGCAAGCAGAGCTGCAACTAGTTAATAATTTTAATCACTTTTCCCCTGCTTGCTTTCTAGCTACATTTTGAAATAAATAATGAATGATGTTTCTGCCTTACACAATGGCCTGTGATTCAACTCCATGTTCCATATGGGCAGTGCAGCTGTTTAAGAACAGTAGGAACATAGCTGTGATAGCAGAAGCCTTTAATGCTGGTACAGCTATAATTGTAAAACTGTTTTAGTGTGTTGGAAAATGAGATTGAAGTTATAGACTGTTGCTTCAAGCAACTTCATCAAAAACAAGCTTTGGACAAATGATAGAGAACTAACTTTGACCATCAGAGATAAGGAAACCAGAGACCATATGTTTCAACAGGTTAATCAGTATCTAATATTAATACTGCCAGGAAGAAAGAAAGCTGCCATAAAGACAACATTTTAAAAATGGTAGAAATTAATGCCATGCAAAATAAAAGCAAATACTGGAGAGAGAGTGATCTGCCAAAAATGTAAGAAATGTAAGTATTGGGAGAGAAAAATTGCTTTTAGCCAAGGTATTCTTCTCTGCTTCTTTATTACAGGGGGAAAAAAAAGCACAGTTGGTGCTAATAACACCAAGGTCATGGGTTCGATCACTGTACAGGCCATTCAATTAAGATTTAGACTTGATTCTTGTGGGTCCCTTCCAACTCAGAATATTCTGTGATTTTCCCAGAATATGCAAATGGTAAGCTGCAGCACTCCACTATAGCATATACTGCAAAGGATTGGTGGCAAAAATGTGCCTGAGGTTACTGGGGTTATGAGAAATGAATAAAACTGCTCAAAGCCTGGTGCTTCAAGTGCTACCCAATGCTCTGCTCAGACGTTTGTGTGTCATGTCACCAGCAGCTGGCTGTGCTGTGCAATAGGAAACTGGCAAGGGAAAAAAATCTCCCACATGGCTGAAAAAAAATCACTGAATTGTTTTGCTTCTTTCTGGACTCCTTTGGAGAGCACAGATGGCTATGAAAACCATTTGTTATTTTCCAACACTTCTGAAGTACTAAAGATGTTAGAAAAAAAAGTGCTGGAGGTGTCTGAGCCAGCAGACACAATTGCAGATGATGTAAAAATGTTTAATGTAGCATCTCCATACTTCAGTGTACGTGACACTGGGAGAGTGAGTGAAGAGTTTTGCATGGAAGGGCTCAAGAAAAGACAGGTTTTCATGGATTGAGTGGGCAGCTAGGAAGCTTTTGGGTCACTGCTAGATTTCCTTGCAGATACAGATGTTATTATAAATTTTAAAGGGGCATACTTTGCAACTGGAGCCACAGTGATATCAAACAAGGGATAGTGCCATGGTTTGCACATTAGCCCCCAAATGCAAATGCCTCTCATCAGGGCACCCCTAGGCAACTTCATAATCTCACCAGCCCCTAACACAAGTTTTTTCCACCTTTACTTCTTCATACTATACTAGATATCTTGCCCACCTCTGCCCTGGAGAGTGTTAATTTGTTTGCCCTGCTTCACTTTCCCAACAAACTTTGTTACTTAGAGCAGAGTACTTTCTCTTTCAACCCCTCTTCTCTTCCTCATCTGCCTCTTCAAAATGCTCCTACCCTACCAAAGATATTTTTTTCTTTTCAATCTAAAGGAAACCAAATTATAAACCTGAGGTGAAAAATCATGGTCTAAACACAAAAGACAGATAAATGTGGGAGAGAAAACAGAAAGTCAAAGTCATTTTCCCAAGGATAGCAATGGAGACAGGAAAAGAAAGGAGGTCTCCTGGGACCACACCAGGCTGCAGGAGCACCTGGATTTCCTGGCCTGACCTTGGATCAGAGCAGCAGCAGCTGGAACCACTGTTTTATTCCCACATCAGCTGTGCAGTTGCCAAGGGGCACAGTGAGCACCGAGGCCTCACTAGCAGCTGGTCAGCACTAGGCTCTGCCTCCCTGAGTAAAGGATGAAGATGTTAGACATGGACACTAGATTCTTACAGAAAGTATTATTAGAAGACTGGGTCACTTAGTACAGGAAGTGATGGTGCAATAAGGTTGTGGTAATTGCTTTCGATAACAGCCTCCATTTGTTTCCTCATGAGCAACTTCTCTGGAAGCAGACAGTGAGCAAATCCAGCAGCTCGTCAGCCATGTACAATGTGCCCGTGATACAGAGGGATATGTTTACACTGGAGCCAGGTTCTCCTGGCCCACAAGGGCCAGAGTGAAGTGAGTCACAGATATGTTCCGCTGGGAGGTTGTGGTAGATTCTATCCTGTGGGCAAAGGTTTGCTCTGCAAGACTGCCTGCCTGCTGGAGTTGCCAGCAGTTCACGGGAGCAACGTTCAGCACTGAGCCACAATAAACCTGATATATTAACACATAGTTTATCATCAACACTTAGATCTCTACTTTGTTCAATCAACACTCTTGTGTCTAATATGAGGCCAAGGAGGTCAGAGTCCACCAGTCCTTCCTGCAGCTCTACAGTGTTTAAAAAGCAACTTGTCCTCTTTTAGCTGTCAGGCAAGGAAAAAGGAGAGGTCAGTCCGAGCACATGGGCCCCTTCTGGTTGGACTGCATGGGTATGGAGCAGGCTTTGAGAGTCCTGTCTTCCTCTGATTCTTTTTCTGCACTTTACCTGAAAAGCTTCTGTCTCCTCTATTTGTGCATATGTTTGGCTAGGCTGAGCTGTTGCTGTTACAGTCCCTGCTGCCATTAGCACACACATTCTGTCTTGTTTGTCACATGGATTTATGTCTTCCAAAGGAGTTTTGTGGGGCTCCTATGTCATTGTGAAATAATTTGTTTTATACAGGTAGTCTGTAAGATATTTTGACTCTCAGTAAGCAAGGCAGAAATCCTGTTTCATCCTTAGGCATGAAGCACAGGTTCCCCCTGTGCTCCAAAGTAAGGGAGTAGGAGTCAAGCAAAGAGAATAAAGTCTTTGAGATTTCTATTCAAACACTTATGATCACAATAGCACAGGGCAGAGAACTTCGGCACCAGCTCTTACGTTGCTTGAAATGGAGCATGTTTTCTAGAGAGCTAGATTAAAAAACTTCAGGCTTGAAGATATCTTAGTGTTCAATTACCCAAGAAAAGAGGCCTATGGGAGATTAGAAGTATCCCCAAAGGATGATAATTCTGAATGCACAATAACTTTCTGAGATTCAGCAGTTAGTTAATTCTTACCATGTGCTGCTTTTACTCTGTGAGGCTCAGATCATGTGCCTACATACTCCATTCCCTCCTTCTTAGGGGATTCCCACTGCTTAGACAAGCAGCCCGTGTTCATTCTGGGGCAAAATGAATTCCACCATGTAAGGAGGGTTGTGAGAGCTTCCCTTGCAGAATTCTTCTGCTTTGGTTTTGCCCTGAAGGGCATCCTACAATATTTGAAGCTCAATGCAGTAGTTATTAGTGCATAAAATTACTGAGATTTTTACTTTTGTAGAGGAGAGGAAGGATAGGAATGAGAGAGGAGGGTTTTGGTATTATCTGCTGGAGAAGAAGTAGGAGATGGGAACAGCCTACTAGCAGTGAGAGTCTGTGTCATGAGAGCAGGAGTAAGGAAAAACTTCATGTTCATTGGTATATAGGGTAAAGAGTAGCTATGTGGAAAACAGCATAATTTAAGCAAGATTAGTAGGCAAGAAACAGGGCAAATTTAGTCTGAAGGAAATAAACAGTAATGGTATCTCTGGAAAAGGAGATTTGGGCAAATAGAATCACTATTGTATGAGGTGATTTACTGTTCTGATAGAAAACAATGGCAAAAAAGGCAGAACAGAGTATTTTTATAACACTATTTCTGTTAAGTAGAAGAGTTCTATACTGAGATTGTTTTGAAAAACTCATATATCCTCGTCATTACTACACACCTGAATGTATTTTCATGATTGTCTTTCTTCAAATAATTTGTTTCATTGACTCTTTTTTAGAGATTTTCTAGACTCATGTCTAAAATGCTTTGGCAGTAATGGTGTTTGGATGAAGTTGTCAGAGACTTTCAGCCAAAATCTCTTGCTTGAACACTCACAATGATCCCTGTATGTTGTCATCTTTCAAGCACAAGAGTCATCAATTTTCTTAAGAGGGTTACATGTGGAAGTTAATAGCAGTTTTGCTTGAGTATTGATTTATCCCACTATCTTGTCATCTAAGCAGAGGCTAATACAAAGCAATTCTGTCTTTCTGTTTTCTATTCACCCAGCCTTCCTTCCCTTCTTTATGACTCTGACAGCAGTTGCAGTTATTTTGCAACAGTAAACTGTGTAACTCACAGGAAGCATCAAGCAAAGAGTTCAGTTTCTCAGTCTGCAGCTGCAGGCTCTTAAATGATATTCATCATTAAGCAGAGAGTGTTGTTGTTTGCTGTATCCTTGGCAGTAGGATATTCTGGCCACAGCTGACATTATAATTACAAACACAAAGTTCTGATTTTAGCTGGGTGTGATGAACCAGCAAGGTATGAAGGTGAAAAGTAGTTGTCAATGTACTAATATATAATGGATTCACAAGCAATTTTGAGAAAAGCTCAAAAAGAGGAAGATGGAACATCACGAGGAGGCGAATTTATCAGTATAGTTAATGTTAAAAAAGTATTTTAAAGTTACTATGATTCTAATGTACATGTAGGCCATGCTGGCCACTCAGGTGGTGAAAAGGCATTTGGCTTTCAGCCTGTTGCCTCACAGCTTACTCAGCATCTGTGGTACTGTGTGTAACCACATACTTGAATATGTGGCATTGCCTTTCTGCTGTAGCTGAGGTTTAGCTAAAATTAAACTAACTCCAAACTAGTAAAAATGAATCTTAATTCTCTTTGCTTGGCTAGTACCTGTACCACAAAGAAACTTGTACCTTATATGATACATCCTCCATCTTACTGTGTCCTTCCTTTTTATCCTCCCCATTTTCATCTGTAATCCTCCAGATTTCCTCATGTGCTTTGAACAGTCCTCTTTTTCTGATCTATGGTGTGGACTCTGGGCTCTCCCTTTCACTGGTGCGCCTACACCCTTGTGCTTACATGTTCCAGCTGCACTGATCTGTCCCCGATTCCTCTTTAGGAAAGGTGAACTTTGAGGGCTGTTGAGTCACACAGTGTCCCCTGAAGATGGACCTGCAGGATCCAAGAAAACTCTGCCAAGCTACTTTCCAGATTGCATGCTATAAACAAAGCTTTGGAAAATGTCAAATACTGGTTTATATCAAATATATGTGTTCAGTCTCATAAGGTAACCTGATTTGCTAAGAAAGGCCAAGGACACCTCTAGTGGCTCTAAGACCTTTGCCCCAGGGATGGGAGGTTACAGGAATTATTTTATTTTCATTTTTTAGTTTTACACTATTGGAAATGGCAGGTTCGTTTTTGCTTTCCAAAGGAAAACATACAGCTTCAGGAAGATGGTTTTCTTAGATGCCTTCAGCCTGATCTATAAATACAGCAAAGCTGTAAAACAGATAAAGAGGTGCCAAAAACACAAGTTTGGCCTTCACTGAATATAATAATACTTACACATTGGTTTTGTAGGTTTATATGGATATTGCTGAAGTCATTAATAAATGTCCTAGAACTGAGATTTGTAAAAAGCTGTAAAATGAAAAGAACTTGCTGTTCATTTTAAATATTTCTCTTAGGTGCCATAGCACTGAGGTAACATGTAAATCCTAAACTAAAGTTGGTCTTGGTGTGTCATTTCATTGTCTAAGCAGATTTGACAGAGTAAGTTTAAAAGCCATGATTAATAGTAAATATTAAACTAGCTTTGAAACATACCCATTTTGATAGTTTAACATCTTTTGACAGCACAATCTTTAAAAAGAAAAAATGTAGCATTTTTGTCAAAACAACCCCTCCTTTTAATCTTTTCTTTATGAAAACATCATAAAAGACTAACACTTTATTTTAGATTCAATCAATTTCTGTTATTATTTTTCAAATATCAAAGGAAAAATGTTTTACTAGTGTAAATATTTATTTGTTCACTATAAAGCTGTTCTGCAAGAATTCCTCAAGAGCGTATCTGGTGTACTCAGGCCAGTGGACAGTAAATTTGGCAAAGACATGGGAAGAGATCTTTGCCTCTACTGGGCCCATAGCTATGGACAGATTGACAAACAGCATCCGACAATGATCCATCCTGCAAGCAGAGAACACCAAACTTTCCTTGAAATCTATCTCAGCCAGAGGCAGATTATTAGTTTCTAGACTGACACCAGTGAGTGGAGAGAGTGATTCATTCTGCCTGAAGATAGGTGCCTGAAAAGTCTTACATCTCTCTCTGTTGACTATAATAACCAGTTTGTACTTGGCAGTACAAACTTGGCTGTTCATTGGCAAAGTGAAGTTTGGAGAACACTCCCCACCTTTCATGTCCCATAATGTTAAATACTGGATCTCAGCACTGGGAGGAGTGTGTGTGTGCCCAGTGTAAGCGGTTGCAGGAAGTTGTGAGCTCTCTGCTGAGTAGATTAGAGACTGTTGACCATGTCCTGAAGTTTCATAAACTTCTTATTCAGTTCTTATTCAGCAGTGTTCTCTGTGAAACATTTCCACTTAGTCACTGGCTATTCAGCACGAATGATTGATCAGAAACATTCCTCTAATGTAAATCAGTCTTATCATGTTTAAACACAAATATAACTTCTACCAGCCAGGATGTTATGCATACTGGGAGTGGGAGGGACAAGAACAGCTGGAAGCAGTCCCTGGCTGCTGAATCCATATTGCCATAGTGCTGCTTTTCACAGTTGGAGAATTGCTGTGCAGAAGGAACTGAGTTTCAAAGTGTTTGCCCTTAAGATCATGTGATTTGCTTTTTATGTTATGCTTTGATTTCAGTGCCCTGTTTGAACTAGAAATAAAGAGACAGAAATGTTAAATATGCTGGCATTTTATTTATTCCACTAATTTCATTGCCATCTTATAGTATAGAATGCCTTACCACGAAATACTTGTTCTGTATTTCAGAGATTTCTTTCATGCTGCTGGGAGATGTATTTTCTGACTTTGAAAGTACCATAAAAGTACAGTGAACTCACTCAAGCTGACTCACGGTTGGGGCAGATGATGTGTACAGCTCAGCTGATTCTGGACAGCATCACAGGTTATTTATACAGCATGTTTAAGGCTTTCAAGTGACCTGTTTATTCTTCCTTATTTAAAATTTAATTTTATACCTGGCAGCCCTTGGATATTTTTGTAACTATTGAGTCTGCTACACCTTGTCGTTTTTACCAGGGGTAAACTGAATACGAGTGGTGTAATGTTCGTGTGGAGGCTTTTTTTGTTTTTTGTTGGGAAAGGACTGAAGTGAAAGTGAAGGTTGCCATTCTTGTTATCTGGACATTTTCGTGTCAGTGATACTCTCAGCCTTGACTTCCAAGTGCGAACAGGAACTTGAGTCACTTGTGGGAAAAGGTGCAGACATGCTTGTGACACTTTACCTGCAATGAAGGTTTGTCCTTTGCTCTGATTCTGTTGTTGAAGTAAAACCAAATGACACAGCACTGATAAATTCATATACTGAGCTGCTTGTATCACCTTACTATCTTTTTCTCACTGGATTTACTACCTTAAGAGCACTGTGGTATTTCTGGAAATATTTTTTTCTTAGAATACATAAAAGTGAGCTAATTTAAAAGATTTTTTTTTTCTCTTCACTAGATCCTTTTCATAATTTTATCTTTTCACAGAAAGTATTGACTCATCTAGTAAAAGAAATGCTCAGTTACAAGATAATTTATGTCTAAAATGCAATCCCAGGATGGTTATAATAAATATCTTGCTACATGACAGATGAGATATCATCCCCCACACTACACAGTAACTACACATGAGTTAATTTCATGTAGGAGTCCATTGACTGGCTTATCACATGGTATTCTCATATGGCATTTGGAGTTTAATATCCTTAAGTTTATATCCAGTGATGAGTGTCCTCTCAATGGCACAGGGTGCTTTCCTGGCAGAGGAAGGAATGTGCATTCTTGCATCTGGCTTCTTAAATTAGAGATGTCACCCTCTGTCACTTCCTTTCTTTCCAGTACTGGTAAATAAAAGATAAAATTTTATATGATTACATTTCTTTTAGTGAGCGAAAATTCTTGTGTGAATGGAATCTGTATCTTGATCTGTGTATGTCTGTACATATACATACACACACAGATACACATGCATATGTATGTGTGTGATTTAGAAAGGTTTCCAAGTTTTCTGCTCTCATCCTCCACTAGGAAGTAACGAATTTTTCTTCTGCACTAAAAAAGCTATTTTAAAAAAAAAACTTTATCAGAGTGATAACTCTCTACATTATATCGTTTCAATACTGTCTCAGAACATTTAAATAACTCATCTAAATGTAGTAGCTATTTAATGATTTCTTTAAACTTTATAGGTTAAAGTGCATGGGCTAAGTTCAGGAGAAAAATAGTTCTGCTTTTGATTTCTTTAGCAGTGTTTTTACAATATTCTCCAAGAAGAGTGACAAGTTTCATATCAGCATTTAAGTTCTCATGTTTCATACCCCACTGGTGTTCCTGTTTGTTGTAGAAATAAGTAAGATTTGCGACATTGGATTTTGGATAGATAATTCCTCTAACTGGTGCTATCAGATAACCGTTGGATGCCACCACTAGTCATGATTTTTTGAAGGAAAACATGAACCTTAGTGAGCGCATGAGTTCATGAGAAACTAGTGAGGCCTCTTCTGCTAAGTGTTTGTACCTTTATGGTTTCCTTGATTTTTAAATGAGCTACGGAAACATTTCAATTTGATATCACAATCTCTTGTGGAACTAAATTGTTCTTCCCTTCTGTGTGGTGCTTGGGTAGCAGCGTGCAGACTGCAGTGCTTATGGTTGCTGCACCTACTTCTGACAGCATGAAGGGGACTGCTGTGCTGCTGGCATAGCACTGCAGTCCTGTGCTTATGCCATTTTCTGTATATTAGCCCCCTGGTTTGACTTACCTCAGTGAGGAAATGTCCCATGGTAACTGCCAAAGCTTTTTGTTTCACAACCCTTTTCCTATGAGTGGTTCATGTCCCCACCCTGGGCCAACCTCCCCTCTAACCCTCATCCCAGGCTGCTGCTGCCAGCCTTGGTGCTGCTCTAAGCACTGTGCCTGTGCTTGACAGCTTTCCCAGCTGCTCAGCTGATGCAGTACTTTTGGCTAGTGATGCTGCTGGCCAACTCTTGCTGCTCCCTGAAATGTCCTCTCATTTTCCCCATCCTCTGTCCAGCCTCTGGCTTTGGACAAGGCTTTCAGAGCACTGACAGAAGCAGGAGGAACTAAAGCTCCGTTCAAGTAGATCTGAAGGCAGAGAAGGAAGAAAGGCGTCCCTTGAAAAGAAAAGAAAGGAAAAAGAAAGCCATTACTAGTTCTAAATAAAATCTTCTGTTAAAAATATTCCTCAGACAACCAAAAATATTCATGTTTCATCTCTTTTCACATTTGCCGGAAATCCACTAATGGGTCTAAACACTGGGGCACTCATAGATACACCTGTTTCTAGTGATGTCATAAAAAAATCTCTTAAGTTTCCAGATTAAACTGGGCTAAAAAAATGAGCCAATAATGTAGAAATATAATTTGGCCATACAAACTTGAAGTATTACATATATACTTCTTTCTAATATACTAATGCCAGCTTGAAATTATTATTCAAACATGCAAATAGGGTAACCTAAAAGAATAGCATAGCCACCTGTTCTCTGTGGCCTGCTTATTCTGTTGTTCCATCATCCTTTTGAAATTATTTTATTGAAAAACCTTTTGCAAGCTAGCTGGCTGTTTTCCTGGAAAATAACTTCTGAATAAATAATAGGACTTGGTGGAAACTCCATGGAAACTGAGGGGTTGTCAGCTCTGTTTCCAGCTGTTGTCCTCATCCACATCTCTATTGTAACCGCCTGATCTATTAAAGTCTAAGTCCAGCTTTTTCCTCCCTGATTGACTTCCAAGTCTTTCCCTTCACATTTCTACTGTGCAGAAAATTTTGATTAGGTCCTTTCCAAGTCCAGGATCTTTATCGAGACAGGATGACTATCAGAAATTACCAGTTTGGTTGTAGCAGTTTGGCAAACCTGTTAAGTCTGAAGCCCCTTGGCCTCATAGACTGACTTAAATCACAATACTGAAAAGGGAAATTAGTCAAAATGAAGCATGTTTTTGATTTTTGCACGATATCCTGTGCAGCTGTTTTTTTGCAAATGCTGGACTCATTTTCCTCTGAGCTCCTAAGTCTAGAGGTCCCTGCAAGGTTTGGTATCTTAGCCAGAGTATACATTTAATATAATAGCAGTATAAAGAAATAAAAAGGAAAATGTAGGGACTACAGAATAATTCACATATATTTCACATGAAAAACTGATTTTTTTCCTAATACCTTAAAGACACTATTTTATTTTGTATTTTAAGTTTCTATTTTCATAAAACAGAACTAGTTGCTTATTTTTTTATTTTATTCACTTGTAAAGACAGTGAGAGACAGTGAGAGAAAATAACACCCTGAAGGTCCTGGCAGAGGCTTCTGAAGATAGAAATTGTACAATAGGTGTGGTGTGCTTTCCTCTGGGTAATAATTCTGCGAGGCAGGGCAGTGTTGCTTCATGTGGGATTGTCTGTTTTTTAACACTGCTAAATGAGTGGTTACATTATGATTTCTTTGCCCACTAAATATTGCCAAAATATTTTTAAAACTGGATTTCATTAAAACAGGTCAGACTTTGTCACACGCAAATAATTAGAAGAGGCAACAACTTTTTAAAGAGAATTAAAATTACCTGCATTTAATATATAGAGACACTAATCCTCCATTGGAGTGCAGGGAAAAGGCATGGCTGGCAGTGGGCTGTCCTGTCTTTTGAGCAGGAAGAAAGGAAAAATGTTCCTGCCATAGTTTTCTGAAAAATGAAATAGTGCCAGCACACCTGGAACTTTAGTATTCTTCTTTAGTGCTGCACTAAATTGAGTCCAGCAGTGGAGAGATGTACATCAGGAATGAGATAGTGTCAATGGAGTTTACTGTAACATATTAAAAAGAACACTTCCTGTTTACAGTGCATCTGTATTAAACCCAAACAAACAAACAAAAGCCCGAACAAGAGCAGGATTTTTCGAGCTTAATCTGAAAACGTTTCGGTGAGCCAGAAGCTGCTGGACCTGCCTGTCTCTCAGCTCAGAGCTGTGCCTGACCACAGAGCTATAAAGCTTTGCCCTCTCTGGTTTGGCCAGCCCACATCTGCTGGGCTGCCTCAGAAATTTCAGCTTTGGTGAAGGTCTGCCAAGTAAGAGGTATTCCAGATAGACCATTTTACATTCAACAATGCAGCATTTTTTAGACAAAATTTGGTTGCAGAAGTAATTTTACAAATAGCTCTAGCTCAAATTCCTTTGCTTTTGCTATGGCACCAAAATGGAGACAGGAGATACTCTTTTAGTGTGACCTTGGACTAATTCTAGCTTAAATAATAATTTCAATAGAGCTTGCAAGCTGAGTTTCACTTTTCTGACTCTTCATAGAATTTATGATGCAGGTATCAGCTTGCTGGAGCTTGCCAGCATCCTTTCCCTGACAGCAGTAGGAACAGGAACTGTGACTCCGGAGCAAAGCTTTGGGGGAAGTGACAATGCCTGCCTTCCCTCGTTCCCAAGACTATTGATCATTGCTGGAGACATAAAATAGATTAAGTAGCTGTGGTATAATCATTCTTACTTTTGTGGTGTACCAGGTGTACAAGCCTTACTGAAGCCTCTTCTGCTATCGAGCAATAAAATATTCACTCTTCCTGTAGATTGGCTTTCAAATACATTTTCTGCTTCTTACTAGGACATCAGGTGATTTTGCAGCCTTTGCCTCTGTGAGAAGATTTGACAGATTTCTCTCTGCATGTTTTTGTGTAATTTGTAGGCGCTTGATTGTCTGAAAAGAATTCTGTTTCTCTGCTGAGTTTTTGTTACCATCTATGTAAGAAAATTAAATTATCTAAAATATGCGGAATTTGGTTGGCAAATGGAGGGAGAAGGATTAATGTCTACAAGTATTCAAGGGGCCCTGACATCAAGGAAGGAGAAGAATTTTCTAGGAGTATCCAAGAGTTTATACTAGCCTCAAGAATAACTAAAACAGAACAAAAATGTATTTTTGGACTAGTACAAGGGGAAAACTTCCCAGGTTTACTGCTTTGTAGAAGAGACTCCAGAAATAAAACCCTTATGCCTCATCATTTATGGAGTTCTCTGGAATTCTTGGGTGGAAGCATGCAGTAGAAGGATGGAAAAGATAACCCGAGGGTCAGGACTGAAGTTGTCTAGGAGGAAATAAATTTGTTGATTGGTGTCATTTATGTGATAGCAGCCTACAAACAGAAAACAAGACTAAAGGGAAGGTATCAACCATGCCCTGATAGGTCTGAGTTTTAGGGACATTGTAAGCACATATAAAGCTCTGATCTGCAACTGTATCTGTAGAGATGAACCCTGGAGATAGGGCACCATGGAGTTCCAGTGCCTGGAGGGCTCTGCAGAATGGCATTATCTGGCTGCAGAGTAACATCTGTGTGGAGAGACCCAGCTTCAGCTTGTATCCACTGAGTAAGTGTGCAGATAGCACAGTCCTGGGTGTTCAGGTGGAGCTCTGGAAGACTCTGTTGCAGATGGAAAACACTCATCTGCTTCAACTCTCCCATTCAATGCCTTTGTTCTGTTCTAAAAAGTGGCAGAGAGAGCCCCCTCTTTAAATACTGGTGTAAGAGAGACTCCTGGCAGATTCCAAGAGTACTCACCAGTGCAGGATCAGGTACACAGGGTGCTGGTTCATGTTCAGACATCCTTACACGGTACTAGAATGGACTTGTCTGCCTGACTAACCTGATCTGTGAGTAGAGGAGAAACTGCCCTTTCCCTTAATGTTTTAGAGTAACTTCTTTGAAAATGGTTGACTGTTGAAAGTGTTTGTGGCTTGGCCTTGCAGTCCCTTTCTAGGAAAATGAGAAGCCTTAGCAAACTGGATGATTACAGGACAACGCAAAACAAGCCCCAAACCTATGTTTGCTGTCTTGTTTAGGGACTTGTGTACAGAAGCTGTACAGAAAACTGCTTGGAGTCACATTATTTTAGTTTTGGACATTTACTTGCTCAGGTATGGAAAGTGTAATTTTCTGTTTTTAAAAAAAGCAACCATAATATCTCCACCCACAACTTATTCAGAGAATGTATTTGAATTTGGATGAAGTCAGCGCTGTTGAGATGAAGATGTGAGATCAGTAGCAATCTCTGTACTATTTTCCGAGATAGTCTTACATGAATTTTAGTCCAGGCAATTATTCAGCTTTTTCACTGAAGGATCAGAAATGCACACTGTGTTGGAGATGCAGCCACACAATATAGTTATCGGTTTTTAATATATGAAATTGTGCAGTATGAGGCTTTCTTAAGACCTGCATTCCCAGCTGTACTCCTTAGTTTCTCCTTAAACCCACCTTAGAAACTCTGCATGCAGAGGGACAGTTTTTCTTCCTTGTTTCCATACCTTCTCATCTCTTTCTCTTTTACTTCCTTTTCTATTTTATTTCCCCATAGTCTTCCCCCACCATCCGTTCAATTCAATGCATTCTACCATCCTGAGTGGCAAAATATTTTAAAAATCCTGAAGGAGTCTTACAAGATGAAAGCAGCAGGAAATGAGGGTGCAGAAACAAAGAGGAAGCTCTTACTCATGATATGGTGTGGCACTATCAGCAAGAGGGGAAAAATTGTGGTGAAGAGAGAAAGAATGTGCGTGGTTAAAATCCAGCCTGCACTGGGGCCTTTCCTCTTCTGCTTCTTTCTAGCTTTTGTCTTGCTGAACTGAGGACTTTGGTCTTTATCCCTACTGTTAATGAACAGGAGAAACATAAAAGCCCATGAAGCTAAGCTACACCAAAAAGGATGTCTATAATATGCTTATTTTTGAAGGACATTAAGAAGTAAGCTTTGAAGTGAAGTCTACTCCAGTAAACAAGACAAGAACTTAAGTCTTGAGAATGGATTGTGAGAGTAAATAAGATTTATAACAATTTTCCTGTTGGACATGTACTATTTTCTCTTCCTGCTCACAATTATTTTATTCAGAGTTATTTTGTTTTTCATTACCAGCTACTCTGAATATGTCTGTCTTTTGCTTACTGCTGTAACTAGTGTTAAATGAAAAATGATCTGATCTGGCTTCCATTTGAATTTACCTTGGTTACTGATATCTCTACAGCGATGGCCAAATACATAGAAAGGTTTTCAGTATATGCCTAGGAAGGCTCTGTGGTTAACTGGAGTTGAGCTCTGTGGTGTTATGGTTATGTTCCTTGTAATATCTGAAGTAGATAGGGGAGAGCTACTTTACAGATATCTGCACATCAGCCAAAATTACTGCAGAACCTACAGCTGAGCCATACCTGGGTTTTCTTCAAGCCAATTTACATTTAAGATATCTTAGTTAATGTTTGAAGTGCTTCCTAAAATCAAGTTGTTGTGGATTACATCTGTGAAGTTGTTTTCATTTCTTTGTAATAAGAAACAAAGTGTCATTGTTTGTCAGATGTGGTCTCATTTTATAACACAGAAGACCTATATACCCCTCACCAATCTTGGAAGACTTCATGTTTGTGCAGCCATAATATCACATTTAATGGGTCTGTGGATGTGTCAGTGAAAGAGATTCATAATATGAGAATAGAACTAAGATACTGTAATTTTTACTCAGCACAGTTTTGTGCTCGAACAACTGACCTGATGAGGCACTGAAAGGGCTTCTTTCACACACTTGTCCTGCATTGTGTTCTGCAGGGGCCTTCACAGCATTAGAAGTATCTGACACAATTCCTGCTTTGTAGCAGTCCTGCTTACACCACGTTGGGTCCAAAGTAGCTGAAATACTGAGTCTGTTACACTGAAAGAGGCTCTTTATTCATAGACTATAAAGCCATAAGGGGATCCTTGAGATCATCTAGTTTATCTCCTACATAACACAAGCCTTGCATAAATGCCTGTTTGAATAAAGCATATATTTCAGAGAGCTTTGCTCTCTTTTCTTGAAAGCCTCAGCTGATGGGGAATCCACCACAGCCAGCACTTGCATATTCTTTCAGTGTTTGCAATTTACAGCCTGAAGTCTGTTGCTAATGTCCAGCCTAGATCACACTGCTCCTGTTTCCAATCTGCTTGTTTCCTCTGGACTGCAACCAACTCCCATTTTTTACTTTTTCTTGTACAGTAGATAGAACAAAATATAGAGTAGAATAACACTATATGGTTAGAGAAAATGTTTGTAAAAATATTAACATTCAATTTCTGTGTACTTTTATTAAAATACATGCTAGTAAACTCCTAATAGAAATTTTCAAGATTTACCATAGAAGATTAGTGAGAAGTCTTTAGGTGTGTATATATTACAGGTGCGGGTAAACCCCAAGGGCATTTTCAAACAGGCTGGTATGAATTTGACTCTGAGCTCTCAATGCCTTTGGAAAGGATTGACTCTTCGTCATTTCACTCCTTTCCCATCAGTCCAGTACAACTGGAACAGGTCAACATCCCGTGGAGGTACAAGTGTAGCTCTGAAAGTGGTAGAGCTGGATTAGCATTCCCAAGCACAGGATTCTGGTGCTTGAAGTTGCTTTTCACTGTCTGTCCTTACGTATGAAACAGGTGTGTTCAGACATTCCCATGCTGTTGGGAAGTTTGCTACCACTCTTCATTAATTTGATGATATCGAGTTCCCCAGTGATGTAAAAAATCCATTTCAGGCAACAAATACAAAATTAGCAACTACAGTTTCAAGTAACACAAAATATTATGACTATTTACAAAAAAGGGAAAATTATTTCTATATACTACCATTAATTATGTGCAGCTGTTAAAACAAACTGTCAACACACACTTACACTTTTGCAGCAGTATTTTTGGAAGTGTATTTGCTGTAAGCCAGAATGTGGATTTAGATAGTGCTATTTTTTTTCCATCAGTTTGCTTATTGTGGCGTCCTTAAAACAGATATTAAATAACTCAAGTTGACTGGAATGTTTGGTAGGGCAGGAATTTAATTTGAAACTGAAAAATAAGATATCAGTAATTACTATTACGTGTCCCTTAAAAAGCCCATTAATGTATCTGTTCTTCCTCCCCTCTTTTTTACTGAATGCTGAAGAACTTTTCTAGGTTAATGATACTTGAAGGCATGAATTCTCCCAAGGCATCTACTTTTCCATCTCAGATTGGTCCCTGCAACTCTGTGGAAACATACCTTGTTATGTGAGGCAAAGAGGAGAAACAGGGGAGAGATGTCCAGGATTCTGGGTTTTTTAGGATGGCCATCCTGGAGGACTGGAATACCATAAGGTTCAGCCAGTTACTCAGAGTCTGTTCTTGATACAAACAGGAGTAAATAAATAACAAATAAACTACTTACTCATGTAGATGGAAAAAGGTAACATGAAATGCAAAACATGCAAAAATACATGAAAGGAAATGAAAGTAAAAAAAAAACAAACCCAACACTCATATCTGCCAAGGGCTCTGGTTAGCACTGAATGTCCTTTCTCCCTGGATGAGTCATCTCTCAACCTGGTGGGTGCTTTACACTGGTCTCAATTCTTAAACTTGAGGTTGCTTTCTCAGAACAGTTCCCTCCTAAGGGGCCCCTAGGTATCTTCCTAGCCCACTTCAGAGTCAAGGCTCCCTTCTCCACCCTTAGGTCAGCTAGTTTTTATTAATACAAGCAAGGAAAGATTTGCACCCTTCTGCCAGTAAAGGCATTTACATAATTCTACTTAGGTGAGTTTAGGATTGAACCTCAATCAGGTAATCATGGATATGGTTCTCTTTTCCAAAGATGTTGGGCCAATTACTAGCAGTAGGCAGGAAATTAAAACTTCACATCTTTTCAGTTAAATCAGTTAAATAACCTCACACATGCACAGAAGCTGGAGTCATAGAATCATGGAATGATTTAGGTTGGAGAAGGCCTCTAACATCATCAAGTCCAATTGTTAACGCAGCATGGCCAAGTCCACCACAAAACCATGTACCTAAGGCCCACATCTACACATTTTGTAAATACCTCCAGGGATAGCAACTCAACCACTTCCATGGGCAGCCTGTTCCAAAGCTGGACTACTCTTTTGGTGAAGATATTTTTCCTAATATCCAAATTGAACCTCCCATGCTGCATCTTGAGGCCATTTCTTCTTGTCCTCCTGCTTGTTACTTGGGAGAAGAGATCAAATCCCACTTTGCTCCAACCACCTTTCACGTAGTTGCAGAGAGCAATGAGGTCTCCCCTGACTCTCCTCTTCTCTAAGCTAAACAACCCCAGCTCCCTTAGCCACTCCTCATAAAGACTTGTGTTCTAGACTTTTCATCATTTTATGCTGTTGTGATGAATCTGTGAAATGGCACCAGGAACTTATTGCTTCAGTATTTTGGAAATGAAGCATGAAGAGTCCCCCTGTAAGTGCTTTCCCATGTTCTTCTCCCACTCAGAATTAAAACAGACCCATGGTAAGCACAGATACAATAAAGCATAAGAAGTTGTAATAGGAATATTTCTTTTTCTCTGGGTTTCTAGGTCTTTTTGGGACAGGGAAAAAGTATTTATAGCTATATAAAGAGCAAAAGTGAGTACTAGAATTTACTTATAAATTGAAGCACAGGTCCTTTAACAGAATCTCTGTGATAGGTAATTATATCACTTGAATTTTGTCCCAGCAGTTGTCTTGAACTGTTGAGGTTGCTGAGCCGAGGGGGCTTTACTTTGCATGCCACTCTGTTATTTCACATTGCAGCAGAATGACAGTGTTCCCTTACTTCTCGACAAGCCACTAAATAAAATATATTTACTTTCTGAAGCTGCTAAGTTAGGCAGAGTTATAAATAGAAAAATAATTCTGACGGAGGAAGTGGGGTGAGGTTTTATTGGAAAGGTTATCTGCCCTGTGGGGTTTTATAGCGTACTTAGGCTCGTGTTTTGCTCAATCCTTTAGTCACATTCCAGGCTGATGCGTTGAAAGCAATTTTTAGGTTCTGAATCAAAAGAGGAGTAATACAGCGGTTATTGTATGCCATCTAGCGTTCCCCACATGAAGCAGACCTGCTGAGCAGCGCTGCCTGTGCTCCCCGGGGCGGGTGTCCCACCTCTTGCCCGTGCAGGAACATCGCGGTCCTGCCTCCCGTGTGCAGCGCTGGCGAGGCGGGAGGTGGGAGCATCGGTGTCCGCGCTGCTGGCACCTGGGCTGGCAGACGGAGGGAGGGAAGGGAACGGTGCGGGGCACTGAAACAGTTCTTTCAGATTAGATACCACAGTTTAAATAGCACCTCTGGCTTGCACTGGAGTATAACAAGCACTGGAACACTTCACAAGCAGAATGCACTCTGCTGTAGCACATGAATGCTGTGACAGTCCCTGAAACAGAAATTTGGCTTAAAGCAAATGGACTGGATGTCCCCGTGCTGCAGCTGGATGTAGAGTAAGTCTGATACAGACTCAGATCCTGTTTCGGTGCTCTATGGGCCTCATTTCCAGGGTCCTGGCAGGAGATATGACCCTCACAACCAGAAGACCAGTCTACACACTTCATGTCTGTAAACTATTTTGGTTTAGTCTATTGCTCTTCCAGTATGTCTGTTTTCATTGATCTCAAAATAACTAAACCGAGTACCTTGAGAAGGGTGTCATAGTAAGAGACTAATTTTAAATGGTGTAAACAACATATGGCTGGAGACCTGAGAAACTTGCAGGGAATGCAGCAACACCAAGGTGGTTTGAACTTTGCAAAAGTTATAAAGCAAAGCCTGTGAGAATTGAGAAAATTGAATCCACATGGCCCAAGTCTCTGACAACTAAGCCTCAGAGCTTGTCATGTAGCTTTGGCATTGCTTATGTGAGTTTTGTGGATGATCACATTTGAAACCACACATTGTTCTGTGAGGAAGTGAGGTGTTGAGAAAGGGAACATTAGATGGAATTGAAAACATTTGAATTAGAGAAAAAAAATACTACTGGGTGTGGGGAGGAAAGGAAGTAGACCTGAGCAGCAAGTCTAAGTTGAAGCTGGATTTTGTCTGGCCATATTTTTATCAGGCCTCTTTGTTCCAGTTTAGGTAAACGTAAGTTATTTTTGAGAGATAATTCTTTCCAAAGGAAAGTCAGCGTAAGCAAACAGATAAACAATGTAGAAAGAAAGACTAAACTGGTAACTAATTTTCTGTGTATTCTATGGTTGTAGGTAAAGTTCAGAAGGAAAAATGTTTATTAGTAGAATGCTTATTATTAAAACACTTACTAATATGAAAAGAAAATTAGTTCAAAAAGGGCAGTTGTTAGAATCACTAGGAAGAATTGAACTGCCTGACACTAAGAATGTGTGATATTCTTATTTTTGGGATCCTTCAGAAATCCAAGTCAACCCATTGTGTGCATGCAGTGAATCCACTTGATAAAAGCAGTAACTGAAAGTATTTGTGGTGACAACCACATGTGAAAATGTTTAAGATTTAGAAGCTGTCCTCACAAGCAGCACAAAGCCCAAACCAGGCAATTTTACACCTCCACAGTGATGACAACTTGCTTTTGGCCCCTACAATATCTGCTCATCCCCTTTTAAATATCATAATAAATACCTTTTTTCTCCCAGTACTTACCACTTTCAGTAGTTAAAGGAAGAAGTTAAACAGGCTTTGGAAAAATTGATTTTAAAAAAATCAATACACTTGAACTAGCTCAAGAGATATCTCTTGTAGACAAAAGAATAAGTATGTTCCTCTTTTTACTAACCACTTGTGCATTCTTTGGATTTAAATCAAAATTCCATTGGAAAGTCAGGATTCTTTTCTCTTAAACATAGCTCCTCTAAATCATGAACTGTATCTCTGACTTTTCCAATTAATTTGTTATTGACCAGAATATGTAGTCAAAGATTCATGTGCAACCCAGGTCCCTTTTGCTGCTTCCATGATCCATCAGGTGAGTCACTGCTTGGTGATGTCTCCCCTGGAATTCAAACAGAGGAAAAACAGACAGAGGAGTTATTTTTCTTTAAGAGGACTCCAGATGAATAGATGATCATCATTAAGTCTGTGCAAAGGGAGGAGTTTTTCTTGTCACATCCTGTGGACTTTGAGTGAAAAATGGAAGACAGCAGAGGATACCAGCAAGCTCCACATCAAGATAGCATGTGAAAGACATAAATATACACTGATAATGTCACCTAGAGGCTGTCCCCAGTATCAAAGGGAATTTGTGAACTGTGTATGTAGATTTATCCAAACTTTTGCACTATGTATTCTTTTTAATTTTTTCTCTGTATGTGTGCATGGTATGCACAATGCAACTACCAGCTGATGGGGCTGGGCACTTCCTCGTATACAATGTTAATAATAGGGAAAAAATAAACATTGCACACAGCAGCATAAAATGATAAAGCAGCCAGTTTCCTAAATGAGAGATGAGATAAAGCTTGGGTCTGTAACTCAGGAAACACATCAGCATTTTCATCACACGCAGCCTGGAATGCTGGCTATAAACAATAGGCTGGAAATGTAAGGGGAGGAAAGGAGAGAATTACTTAGTCTAAACAATTTATCTAAGGAAAGTTTAATGAGCTGCTCCTGTGTTTCAGTACAAACATGGGTGTTTAGCTCAAATGAGCACATTGTTTAAGGCAGTGCCTATAGGATTGTTAGCAGCTGTGGAAGGAGGAATGGCAAGAGGGTTATGCAGAGAAGCTTTGTCTTCACTTTGAAGAGAGGGGCTGCTCCATCCTGGGACAGGATGGGAAGAGTAAATGTCTATGAAGTCATTTACCCTTTCCTTTGACCTTCCACATTGCTTGATCTCAATGATCCTTCATTTCCTGTTTTACTCTGTCCAACTCTGAAGATGCATTCTCTGAAGAGAATGCAGCATATTAAAATATACAAGACTTCCAAGGAAAAGAACACTACACCTCTCAGGATTAGTCATTGCGACCAGTCACATTTGTGTGACAAGTAACTCCTCTCTTGGACAAACATGCATAGAAGAAACAATATGATAAAGATCTTCCGAGCTCTGTAATGTGGGACAAAGGTTTCTGAGTCTCATTTATTTATTTTGCTCATGGTAGAGTTTAGCAGCCTCCACCTTGGAGCAGAACCCCATCATAGCAGCTCCAGCACAAAATGACAGGCCCTGCCTCAAAGTCTGCTAAAGCTGTGGTGGGACACAGCAAAGGGATATACAACCACCCAGTGAGTAGAGCACCTCAGCCAAGCTGACAGCTGGTGGCCTTTGACCATCATCAGGCTTTCATTTGAAGAGAAGTAACAGGCTTGGAGCAGGCAGGCAGACCTATGAAGTGATGGTGAGAAAAATGAATCAGGACTTGCAGGTGAATCTTTCAAGGCTTACTGCAACTTCCTGGTCTTCCATTTTCCTTGAGACTGAGCTTCCACAGTGAGGACTAGAAGGCAGAAATGCACAATAAACATAGTATAATCACTGTGGCAATCTTGGGTGTATCAGAAACATGCTGGAAAAGCTCCCTGTTAAAAAAGCTGTGTTTATAAGGCTCCTCATTGAAGAGGAACCTGCCTCCTCCAGACATCAGAGAGTAGAGGAAGGCATTTATTCCCCAGTGTGAAGTGAGGGTACCCACATGACCAAACTGAAGCCAGGTACAGTTCTTTGCTTTGAAAGTTTTCAGAATACGTAAGTGGAGTTGTCTTTATTCACAATGTCTTTCCTCCTTGGAAGGCTGGTCTCATTTCTGAGAGCCTATTAAGGGAGCTGGAGAAAAACAGAACTATGACAATATTTGAATAGCTGGCAACCTTCCCATGCTTTCAAATGGCTTTTAAAACATAATGCTTTTGATGCACACATTGCAAGGTAACACTGAGGTTGAAACTTTAATTTCAAGGTAATTAAATTATCTGTTCCTCACCATCAGGATTTTCTTGAGAAGGGCTAAGGGCCTCTGCAAACCAGAAATCACAGTAGAACAATGGAATTGCAAGTTTGGAAATTTCTAGATTTCTGTGCATATTTATACACTCATTATACACCAACTATTTGTTTTAAGGAAGTGGAGTCTGGGACTGAAACAATGGGTCTGAAGTCCTCATTAAATTGCCAGAAAGTTGATGGTGAATGCCAATTCACAGGCCTAAGCAAGACAGTTTTAAAAATATCAGGAAACTGTGAGGAAGCTGAAGGAGTAAAGAGCTTTTCACCCAGCCTTTCACAGACCCCTGCAAAGCTGCCATAACCCTCCAAGGTCAGCAGCTTCTTGCCTGCAGAAAAACCAAGTGTGTCTGTCCTCATCCCAGCTGGAGACTTTACACAGACTCTGCTGGCCTCTCTGGGGAGCATACACAGGCTGCATGTGTGCTCTTAAACTGCTTGTTGGAGCATTCAAGTCTTTTCCTTAGGTATGCTTAGGGGACACTGGAAAAAAAAGTAGTTCTTTGGAGATGAAGTAATGGCAAATATCCTGGAGATGGAAAAGGGAGGCCAAGATACAAACCTCAGCAACCTTGGCAGTGGAATAACCTCTCCTATGCAGGATTTGAATAAAGGTCCTCTCAATGCATAATGCTATTTTATGATCTCTTTAAAGAGGAAAACAGTCTTGCCAGCAGAATTCTCATATCGACAGCATTGAATGTTTCAACAGAAAGGCCTTGATGAAGTGAAAGCCAAGAGCATTAAGGATGTTGAGGCCTATTTTTCCCCTCCTTTTAGAAGCAGCATGAGTTGGTAAAAAGAGACACTTTGTACCAGAGCTTTCCTGGCTGTAAATATCTTGGACAATATTTTCTAGTTTGTAAGGAGAACTCATATTTTAGGACAAAATCTGCCAATGAAACAAACCAAGAAAGTATAGAATTATGTTCTAATTTGTAAGGTTGTGATTGTTCTGCCAGATGGCGAGACTTTTTACTGTGCCATATCATAGGTTATACAGCAAACACAGGAATAGAAGAATGTGGATTACAAATCAAGTATTATGAAAATCTATCTAATCAAAACTGCTTTTAAGTTTCAATAAAAGTATGACTATAATCTCAAGAAATAACTAGTGATCTGATTTAGACTTTGGTGCATTATGAATCTGTAATTCTGACCAGATGACATTAAAGATAGAAATACTTTTAGCATATATAGTACATGACAATATTTCACCAAGATTCTTCTCCTTAAAGAACCCCCAAAGAACACTTCTGCCTTCTCCTGCCTCTCCATCAGCTCTCCCCAGGCCCCATTCCCACCACATACACTCCCATGTAAGAATTTGTAGCAAGTTATCTTAACTACTCCATTATTCTGCTCCAGTGTGAGAATTTTCTATGAAAAAATAATTAAAGTCATATATTGCCAATGTGGTCTAATGAAGCTTGCAATTGTTCTCAGATGAGCTTAATGAAATAGTAAACAATACTTGCTAGATAGGGGGGAGAAAAGCAATAAAAAGACATAAAAAATTAAGACAAAATATTAGAGAAGAAACAAGGAAAATGTATAGCTTGCAACCACTTCCCACCACTACACAAAGGGTCAACAGCATAAGCAAAGTCAGTTTTCCTACTAGAAAATTAAGCTGAATACATATTTGGGGATGATTCAGCTGCAAGAACTTTTATGTGGTGTCAGGCCAGATTCTGATCACCTATCATCATTATATAGGCAATGAAAAACTTTGTGAGCATTTGGCTTTGGCAGGGGGAATTCAGACTGCTGAATTTAGATGCATAGACTTCTGTAAGCACTGCAGACCTATGTAGAGCACACGAATTAAGTGCTTTTTCCTTTGTTTAAGTAGGGAGCTTAGTATTTTGTGTAGGTTGATGTAAGGCTCCTGCATGTGGAACAAAGTAGTCTGAGACTAGCCAACATCAAATACTGTGTATTTGGATTATCTGATGTGCCTGACACTTGACTTCATTTAGAGTTGATGTCTTGATGATTTGGAATTCACTGCATTGGTTCTGGGGTGCCCACTTGCTGAGAATGTGAGAGCATTTGCTTACCTTGGAGCTGCTCAGGACACTGCTCAAAAGCAGGGCACTTGCTAAGGCACATCTACCACTCTCCAGGCCAGTGCTTTTACCAGCAGCATCCAGGACAGTCTGAATGAGGCTGTGCTCTCCCATGCTTCTACCTATGCAGAGCCACTGTACAGTGGGAAGCAAAGCAACGGGAAGGGGAAGGGAGCAAAAGAAAGGGATTGGACCTGCCATCAGTCTCAACTGCATGTTGCGCCCAGTGACTCTTGGGAGGTAACACAAGTGGTCTGTGGCTATGAACACAATGTGGTCCAAAGAAGTTGTTCTCCCCTAGGTGTGTTTTGAACAGAGGGAACTTCTGGGACAGGCAGTTTCAACATGCTGAGAAATACCAGGTCAGGGCTGCCCAAAGTCCCACCATGGTGACCCCTTCTCATGGCTGAACCCTGTTATACAGGGTCAGGGCAGGTTTCCACTGACACTGGAGGCACTTGCTTGCCCTGAGTACTCCAAAGGAGAAATGAGACTCATATAGATGAAATACAGCAATGAAGAAAATATTTTGCGGCCAAACCCAAGGAGTCCCTGAGGCTGATGCAGACACTTCCTTTGGGGTCAAGAGGCTGCAAAATGGCTGATTTCTCTTACATGTGGAAGGAATGCAAGAACTGAAGGGGTTGAAGAAAGTGCATTGTTTTCTTTTTAAAAAGGGAAAATACAGCTGATAGCACTTCTTTTGTAATTATGTTTCAAGTGGCTTTAAGAGTGTCTCTTTGTGCTGGTTTCAAGGTAAACTAGCAGGAGAAATGAACTCAACATGAGAGAGATTATAAGTCAGAGCCACAATTTAATAATAATAATAATAATACAGTAAATACACTGACACAAAGGGAAGTTGCTTTCAACTCCCAAAACCCAGCAGTATAACCC